>CM070726.1:15592702-16792702 GCA_036346275.1 Otatea glauca
GAAAGCGTAGTTTCCGTTTTTGGAAATTTTCAATTTTCCAGTGACTTTGTAAACCCTAGACTATTCAAATGCCTATAACTTTTTTTAGGGAACTACAAATTTAATGAAACAAGTTTCTAAATTTGTGTAAATTCATGTAGAATCTGAATATGCAAAAAATATTTTAGTTTTAGTCTCTATACAGTATATGAGCTCAAATATATGCTATAGGCCTAAAATGTGCTTAATATAAAATTTCCACAAATACAAACTAAATGAAAGACCAAGTGGAGGTCTATCCTTGATGGTGATGAGCAATTGACTATGTTTTAGCATGAAGTGCTTGAGTTTGAGTTTAATTTGAATTGGATTTTCAAATTTGAAGTAATTTGAGTTGAGTCTATTGGAGCGGCACTACCGGGCTTTGGGAGCGGCAGTGCCGGCAAAAGCAGCACAACTGGGATCCAATAGACGGTAGTTATTTTATAGAGAGAGGAATTTTTAGGATTTCAGGGGAGTGGCACTACCGGCCTCTGGGGAGCGGTAGTGCTGGCAAAAGCGGCACTACCGGCCCCAGGGAGCGGTAGTGCCGATCTTCAAGAGAATTTGTGGGATTTAAATTTTAAAAATTGTGGGCAATGCTATGTAATGTGTTTCCTTATTTTTTATGGTTGCAGGACGTCGGGTTTTGATCATGGTGAGGTGGAGGATGAGAGGATGACCGGGACTAGGCGAGGTGCGCCGAAGGTCCAAACGGTCAGGGATCGCTGGAAGATGATCGGAGACGGAGTCGTGGCAAGCCATGAAGTCAAGGAACGGACGAGATGCTAGCTAGATGCTACATGGATCAATGAGGGCCATTGGATCTTGGTCTAGTTGATAGGTTAGCGGGTCTAGTTAATATGCTTTAAAAACCGTGCAAGAAAACCCATTTGCTTGTTTGGTTTTGGGTTAGACTTGCACGGCTGTATGAGTGAGTCAATCCTAGCCCTTGATGGTGTGCCTTAGGGTTTAGGACTCATCCAAGGGTGGAGGATGATCCAATAGTAGTATAAATAGAGGGGTAGGGGTGCCTTCCCCCTCTTGAGGGTTTTAGAGGTTTTTATGCTCCTTTGAGCTTTGCCCACTTTGTTGTGAGGCTTTGTAAACCTCCCTTCCAGAAATCAAAAACCATTCCTCTCAATTCTGAATTTATTTTCCGCATTACATTCCGTACTTAAATTCAGTCTTTACATTCTTGCAATTTACATTTATGCAATTTGGATTTGCTTCCTCTCCTTCTACATGCTTTTGGATCTTTTGGTGAGGATGTATGATTGATGGATGAGTCCTCTTTAGACTATATCCCAATCATCTAGGCAAGTCTTGAGTTCTTTATTGAAAGAAATCGATTTTTGTTCTTGAGAGGATCAATCTTGGAAAAATGAGTTTTGGAAGTTCTTGTGTTGTGTTCTAGCCTACTATGACATGTGGGAAGCCATCTAGGATCATCTTGATCATCAAGAACCCGCAAGCTAGCTGAGAGCCAAGTTTTTGTTCTTGAGCTCGTTCTTGTGCGCCCTTCCGTAAAATTGAAAAATGTCAGAAATTTGACATTGATTCTTGCAATAAAGGTTTGGAATATGTTCCTGACATCTATAGGAAGGTGTCCACAAAGTTTCATTGAGTTTGGATCAGCCGATCAAAAGATTTCTCAATTTTCCTTTTTGAACCCGTGTTGAAATCAGTACAGTAAATCGGCACTACCGCTACAGTACCCCCGGTAGCGGTAGTGCTGAGTTTGTGGTAGTGCCGGCCTTAGGCTGAAAACTCTAAAAAACTGATTCTTTCGCTTCCATTTGTTTTATAAGGTTTTTGGCTTGGTTTCTTTGAGGGATAAAATTTATTTTGGGATCATTCACCCCCCTGGTCGCCATCTCGGTCCTTCAATTGGTATCAGAGCTGATTTTGCTCTTTCATAGATCTTGACTAGTCTCAAGATCCATGGCGGTGGACAAGTATTCCACTAAGCCTCCTATTTTTTCTGGAGTTAATTTTTTGTTTTGGAAATCGCGGATGGAGTCATACATCACTGCCTAGGGCTTCCTGATATGGCAGAAGGTGAAACTCCCGTATGAGGTTCCTGCTGATAAAAACGTCACGGCCAGCAATATGGCTGATGTTGAGGTGAATGCTAAGGCAAGGAACATTCTCATACAGGGTCTTAGCCATAGTGAGTATCATAGGATTTCTCACCTCCGTTCCACTCACGAGATTTGAGTGACCCTCGATGCTTACCATGAGGGCACTACTCAAATCAAGACCGTGAGGCAAGACCAATACAAGCGTGAGTACAACAAGTTGGAATAACACGCTCGTGAGAGTCTTGATGAGTGTTTTAGTCGCTTTACTAAGATTTTGAGTGATCTCCGAGCTGTTGGTTGCATATACTCTAACTCGGATAATGCTCGCCATTTCTTGACTGCACTCGATCTTAAAGTTTGGGAGATGGAGGTGACCACCATCAAGGACACCATCGACTTGTCGACTCTGACTCTTGACAGGCTTTATTCCCGCCTCAAGACTCATGAGATCAATGTTGTTTCTCGGAAGACGAAATCTCAGTCGATGGCTTTGGTCACCGATCCCATTGGATCTTCTTCTTCTTATTCTTCTGTTGGTTTTTCCCTCTCCACCCTTTGCGAGCTAAGCGATAACTAACTAGAAAAATTTCCAGAAAATAAGCTTGCTCTTCTTGCTTGCAAGTTTTCTCATACCTACAAGAGGGTGAGAGAGAGGAAGAGAGGTGGCATGATCACCTACTTCGAGTGTGGTGGCCCCAACCACATTCGAGCGACTTGCCCCAAATTTGAGAAGGCAAAGAACGACAACGGCGGTTCGGCAAAAAACGATTACATCGACAAGAACCGCAACAAGAAGCCTCCAGTTTGCGAGCTGGTGCGTGAGAAGAAGTACCGCAACTTATCCAAGAACAAGAAGCTCTTCCACCGCGTCCTCACTACGCTTGACAACTTCAACCTCTCCGACACGGAGACATGGAGCGACGAGGGCGAGGATAAACCGCAAGAAAAGAAAGGCGGCGACGACTTCACCGGCATGTGCTTCATGGCAAACGCCAACAGCATCAGCGACTCCGAGCTCTATAGCGACTCGGATGAGGTTCGTCGGATTGGGAAGGGAGATGTTTGGATTGTCGACTCCGGTTGTTCTTGTCATATGACCGGAGACTCTCATTGGTTCTCTTCCCTAGTCCGAGCCCCAGGTGATGAGTTGATCACTTTCGGGGATGCTTCTTCAGGTAGAGTCATTGCTAAGGTTACCATTTGCATTAATCAAAATTTAATTCTTAATGATGTTGCCTTAATAAGTAAGCTACAGTATAATTTGCTTTCTGTTTTTCAACTTATCGATGACTCTTTCGAGGTAAGCTTCAAGAGTATTGCCTGTAGAATCCTCGATTCTTCAGGAGAGTTAGTTTGCGGGATTTGTAGATATGGGAGAGTCTTTCGTATTGATTTTTCTGCTTCTTCTAGAGACTATCTCCATTGTTTGATTGCTTTAGAGTCCCATGATCTCTCCTTCTGGCATAGGAGACTTGGTCACATTGGATTTGATTATTTGGCCAGAGTTAGCAACCACGACCTCATTCGTGGTTTGCCTAAACTCAAGATGGTCAAAGGCTTAGTTTGCTCTCCTTACCGACATGGCAAGATGGTTGCTGCTTCTCATCTCCCAGTCACTGTTATGACGACTGATGCACCAGGACAGCTTTCACATATGGACACTATTGGCCAGCTAGAGTGCAGTCAGTGGTTGGGAAGTGGTATGTTCTTGTCATTGGTGATGATTTTTTGAGGTACTCTTGGGTGTTTTTTATGGCCTCGAAGTATGAGTCTTCTACCCATTTCAGGGGTTTGGTTCATAGGTTGTCTTTTGAGTTTCCTGGTGCCTTACGAGCTATACGCAGGAACAATGGCACGGAGTTCAAGAACTCCTATTTTGAGAGTTTCTATGTGGAGTCTGGTTTAGAGACGGCGTAGTGGAAAGGAAGAACAGGACCCTAGTAGAGATGGCCAGGACGATGCAAGACGAGTACAACACTCTTAGGAAGTTTTGGGCTGAGGCTATAGCTACTGCTTGCATTGTTTCTAATCGCATATTCTTGAGAGCACATTTGCACCGCACATCTTACGAGTTGAGGTATGGGTGAAAGCCCAATGTTTCTCATTTTCCCATGTTTGGTTGCAAATGTTTCATTTTCAAGTTTGGTAACATAGATAAGTTTGAGTCTCGTTCTTTTGATGGTATATTTCTAGGTTATTCGACTTCTTCTCGTAGCTATAGGGTCTGGTGTTGCGATACGCATAGAATCATAGAGACCTGCGAGATGACCTTTGATGAGGCTAACCCAGGAGCTAGACCTGACATTTCAGGCTCTTCTTCCACCTCCAAGACCATTTTCGTAGAGGATGAGGATGAGGGAGATGATGGTGTTGTTGGAAATATGCCCTAGAGGTAATCATAGAGATGATTATATTTCCATAAATGTTCATAAACAATGATATTGTTCTTTGAATAACATCATGGATATTGATTAATAAGTACGTGACTTGTTTGTGAAACTCTATATTTATCTTTATGATGTTCATTCTAAGAGTGATCCCTAGTCGATAAACATATGAGAACACATATGAATAGACTAGCATATGTATTGGTTGATGACCATGTTTCACAGGTCATAGATATGGAGATATGAAACCAATAATATAAACACATGTTGAAGAACATGGAGTTGGATCGACCCACCTTGAGACACTACGAGGACGTTATATTCTTTCATGTCATCAGTTGGTCTCATATACGATGTGTATGCTATATCCTTCGACTTGAGATTATCGCATGTTCTCAAGATGCGTAATGGCTTACTTAGGGGTCATCAAACGCTACTCCGTAACTGGGTCATTATAAAGATGGCTTTCGGGTTTGTCATGAAACATGCTGCGAGGCGTGGTCGATCAAGATAGGATTTGCCCCTCCATGTATCGGTAGAGATATCTCTAGGCCTCTCGAGTGGTTAGATTCCAGAAAATGCATGGCCATGCTACCCGAGTAGAAAGTTACTCGACTCATCGAGTTAAAGAGTTAACTCGATGTATTTGGGAAATCCGAGTCACGGCATCGAGAAAGAGTGGTCGAGCCATCCAAACAAGGATGACAACAACTCGCCTTGGGTTTGACCAACATCGTGAGGCAAAAGGAATTGCATATAGGACATTGTTGAGGTTCGTCTAATCTTTACATGTACTTAGGAATCGGCACGTCCTACTAGGGGCCACTGCTAGTTATTGGTCGAGTAAGAGTATTCGAGCTATATCTGGTCGAGTAGGAGTACTCGAGCCATAACTAGTCGAATAAGGGTACTCGAGCTATGACTGGTCGAGTAGGAGTACTCGAGCCATGTCTAGTCGAGTAGGAGCACTTGGGCCATGTCCAAGTGCACGTGAACCAATAGGATCACGCACTTAAGGGGCTGTAACAAATTCGAATAGGGATCTAAGTTGTAATGGGCTTAGAGTTCATAATAGGTTTCAAAGGTTGAAAAACCCATTATGAGACGTCTATATAAAGGGAGGTGGTTATGGCTTTAAAAAAGAGAGAGAGATACAAAAAAACACAATAGGAATTCAAAAATCCTGAAACCCTAACCGCCACCCCTCCTTCGCCCAGAACCGCGTATTTGGCGCTAGCACTTCAGCGCGTGGTGTTCCTACCCCGTACATGTTGATACCTTGGAGGCATTGCTGCAAAGCTTCAACGGTAGGACGATTTGCAACTTGCGTCGCTCAAAAGAAGCTGTTGGAAGAGGAGCGAGGCTAGTACGACTACACCTGCACCACCACGCTACATCGACTCCGTTACGGGTTTGCGTGTCTAGCGGTAATTCTGTGATCTATTACTTGCAGTGGTTCCTTGGTTACGCAGTAGAAATTTTGATTTTTCGCTAGAGTAGCCTACCCGTTCCCCAACAGGTGTTCCACCTGATCCTGTTCCCTCTACACCCGCTATACACCTGAGATGCCACCAGTTTCTATTTCTACACCTCAGGGAGACCAGCCCTTACCTTCAGACTCTCATGCAGCTAGTGGCTCTACTCCTACCTCTTTTGTGCATGATGTAGAGGCCACTTCTGCTTCTGGACCTCCCCGTCATATTCAGCGTTCTCATCCACCTGATCAGATCATTGGTGATCTGTTTGAGCGGGTCACTCGCTCAAAATCGAGTTTATCCAGTTTCTGCCTCCACTCTGCCTTTGTTGCCTCTTTTGAGCCGAAGGATGTTTCTCATGTATTATCCGATGAGTCATGGATTAATGCTATACATGAGGAACTTGAGAACTTCGAGAGGAACAAGGTGTGGCAGCTTGTCGAGCCCCCATCTAGTCATAATGTCATTGGAACCAAGTGGGTGTTCAAAAATAAGCAGAATGAGGATGGGGTTGCCATTAGAAACAAGGCTAGACTAGTTACATAGGGCTTCTCTCAGGTTGAGGGTCTTGACTTTGAGGAGACTTTTGCCCTTGTAGCTAGACTAGAGTCTATTAGGATCCTGCTTACATTATCTGCATACAAGGGCTTCAAGCTTTATCGAATGGATGTCAAGAGTGCATTCCTTAATGAGTATATTGAGGAAGAGGTGTATGTCAAACAACCTCCAGGATTCGAAAACCCTAAGTTTTTGAGTCATGTATACAAACTTTCCAAAACTTTGTATGGACTCAAGCAGGCCCCCAGAGCATGGTATGAGAGGCTCAAGTCTTATCTTCTCAGCCATGACTTCAATATGTGCATAGTAGATAAGACTCTGTTCATCAGACACCATGAGCGAGATCCACACCGAGGCGAAATTGGTCACGAGCTCACCTTGCAACCGGTGGCACTGAATGGGGCTTGCTTGCCTCGCTCGGTTTGGGCAAAGCTCTCGGCGGAGTGGCAAGAGCAAGCAAGCAAAGAGGTAGAGAGTGGCTTGCCTGGTGTTTGTGGGATGCAATGAGGTAGCTGAGCGGAGTGGCGATGGGACGGGACAGGAATCACAGGGCTCGAGGTCGCGATTGACAGGGCTGCGCCGAACGCAACAAAGAGCCAAGGAGAGAGAGGAAGGACAAGAAGGGAGAAAGAGAGGAACGCCGGGAGGGAGGTTGGCCGGTGGGGCCGTAGGCGCTTAGGGGCCACTGCCAGAGACCTTTGGCTACGGCTTGATCGAGCAGGAAGGTCGCCCACTGGTCATTGCGATGAAAAGTGTTGTGTTGGCTCAAAACTTTTCCAATATTTTGTGTTGGTAGAACAAGTCATGTAGTTTCCATTCCTTTTGGTTTCATTTGATTCTCTCATGCTGTTTTAGAGCAGTAATTATCCAAAGTTGGCTGATTTGCACGCTGTTTTTGAATTTTTAAGCTATCTATATGGCGTGTAAAAATTCTAGAAAAATTATATTTATTCATATTTTGGGCTCTAGTATTTTATAAAATTATTTTATACAGTATGTTGTTTGGTCTTTTCTTGGTTTTCTTTAATGTGCTTGGTTTGGGTATTTAAAAGTCACAAATTCCAAAAATCATATCATGAAATAAATAAATAACCCAAAGATAAATTCAAATATGTAATAAGATTCATGACATGCTACTTTATTTATTTTTTTAAAATTCTGACATTTGATAATATTATTTCAAATTAATTCTGCTTTTGATTTCTCTTCAACACTAAATGAGTTCACATGTCTTTGAAAATTTCTGGAGATGACCAGGGTGTTATTTGGGATCTTATATAATTTTTTTTCTGGACTTTATCTCTTAAGTAGTTTTGGGTTCTGTACTATACAACAAAAGAAAAACAATTAAGTTAAAATATTTCCTTAAAGACCAAAATTCAAGAAAATCAAGAAAATACATAAAGGATGGGAATTCAAAATAAGATTATGTTTCAAACTCATTTTCAGCTGTGTTTATTTTAGTCAAAAAATTCTAATGTAGCATCTCATTCTTTTCTTTTAAGTTGAAATACATGAAAACGAAGAAAAGATGATGATTAGAATGAAAATCTTGGTTTCATTTTGAAATTTTTATTCAATTCTATTTTCAAATTTTAAATTTTCATTTTTCCTATTTTTGAATTTTTTGGGATGTTACATGATATCCGGAGTCTTTGTACGGCGTTAGGAAATATCCTTCGTGTATCCTACAGATGCACATACCCCACATTTAGATATTCGACAAAATTCAAGTTATTGCTTTTTGCAAAAGAACCATATGACTATTCCTTTCTCAAGACATGCATGAGTACATTTGTATCATTTCTGTCGGGACCCGGATTTGCAAATCCGAAACCCTCTGTGTATACCGTACTAGTCCAGGATCACGCTAGTGCACACAGTGGAAACATAGATGAAATATCATACCATACAACGGATTAATTAAGAAGAAGCAAATTATTATTAAATAAAGCAAACGACCTTATGGTCAATTTTTACACCATTATGCCTTAAGGGCTTAAGAAACAAATAACTATTGCAGCAGAAAAGATAACTTGAGCCATTCGACATGCCACAGGCAATCGTCTGGGGAACGCCTTCCTAATCTAGTAGTCTTCATAGAATTCCTCCTCATGATACTCAGCATTTCCTGATCCTTCCTCAGCAACTGATCAACAAAGGCGTATAGCTGTGAGTACAAAAAGTACTCAACAAGCCGTAGGGAATTGATGCAATATATTCATGCACGGCTTGACAAGGATGGCCATATGGTTCATTTGCAGAAAGCAATAACTTGAATTGAAATACAATAAATAGATTGAAAGCACATTTATGAAAAGATAAATAAATAACTGATAGAACAATGGCAGGCAACGAAACAACTGTGAACTCCCCGTTCACATCCCAACAATTTCACATTTTATGAAACACTCTATACCCCGTGTGAAATTCCCGGGCTTGTCCATGACCACGGACGCGGCTATTCGAATAGTTTTACACTCTGCAGAGGTTGTACAACTTTACCCACAAGACATGACCATCTCTTTGAGCAATCGATATTAACACACTTCCTTTGGTGTGTCGCAGAGATATCATGACAAAGCCTTTACAATGCATTGTCTAAACTCGGTACTGCCCGCTAAGGTTTCGCCCCTTAGGGCTCCCTCTAGTGCCTTGCGAATCTACCCGTCCATCCCAGAACCCACACCACCAATTGGCCGTACTCAAGGCTAGACATTGCAAGTTAATCAGCTAGGTCTGTCCCATACCAGACTTGTGGTAGTACGGTTAGGTCCAGTTCAATGGCGCACAAGATTAAGTCCTTAAGTTGACTCAGGCAAGACATCCACATCCCAATGTGCTAGAAAGCACCCCTTTACTGCACGATCACTTGCCCGAGCGAAAACAATTTGTTCAACCAAGACCAATGGCAAACCCCGCCATGGTACAACAAATTTTACAACAGTGGCTAACGGCCATGATTCAATATCTCATTAAGTCAAGATTAACATTAACCACATGTGACATGAATCCCTTTGTACAACTAAGCAAGTCTAAGCATAGCTATGATAACCCAATGTTGGTATAATGATTATGTCCAACTAGTAATGTCCCAACCTAGGTTTAACAATGGATACATGGCATCCCGATAATCAAGGTGGCATAAGGACGACTAGGTATATATCTACTCCCATGAAATAAACATTGATACACAAAATAGCATGCAATTGTATAAAAGTAAAGTACTTTTGTAAACATAGGATCAATATGGTCAAGGGCTACGACTTGCCTTGCTGATCTAGTGCTGGGTCTTGGTCTTCGAAGTCTCCGTTCGCTCCCTCGGAGTTAGCGTCTACCAGAAAAGAAGCAACGAAACCCAATAAAAACAAAACAGAGACTCAAATAAGCTCAAAATTGAAAATAAATGGCTCTGGAAGATAGGTCTTGATTTTAGAAAAAAATTAGAAACTTGAATCGCCTCAATTGGAGTTCGTATGAGAGAGAACGGGCCTCCGAAAGATTAAATTCAGAGAAAAATACTGAAAATCAAAAATCTGAATTTCCCGATTTATTTTTCTTTTGGAAAATAGATTTATTGTGCAAACGCTGACGTCGGCCGGCTTTTGGTGGACTCGATCCACGGCACTGCGGTCATCCACCGTGCACCCGGCTCACCCATGACGTCATCGCTAACATGGGCGGTTGACGCGGCGGCTGACACGGCGCACACGCGGCGCTGACGTGGTTGTCCACGCGTCGCGCATCTAACGGCGACACGGGATCGAGCGGCGGGGACGCAAGGGCTCGGATAGCGGCGACGCTGCGTGATCCGGGACGATGGCGCGAGATCGGACGGCCGAAGCTCTTCGACGGAACGCGACGGCGAGGCGGCAGCGCGACTCATCGGCAGCGGGGAAGACGACACGGAAAGCGGTGAAAAAGCAGCGGAGCGACTTCGGTTCGGTGCGGATCTGGAAGAGGACGATGCGGTGAACTCAACGAGACGCGCGGCTGCGGCGGAGAGGCAACAGAGCGGCGAGATGCCGGGGAAAAAGCTTCGGCTGCGGCGACGGAGCTACAGCGAGCTCGCGCGAAGCAACGGCGGCGCCTCGGGCAGCGGGAGGTAGGGCAAAAGGGGCAGCGCGAGGAGGGGATCCTCGGGAGGCATGCGGCACAGGCTTTTATAGCCTAGGGAGGCGTGCGGCGCGCGGAAATCGAGAACGGCGGCGTGCGGCGGCAGGACTCCGAGTCGGCGGCGGCGCAGGGCGACATGGAGGCATCGGGACCGCACACGTGTCCTGGATCGGACGGCTCACACGGAGCGGCTACGCGGCCTCGCGAGGTGCGCTAGATCGAGATCGGACGGCGGGCACGCTAGGGTTCGCGCGCGCATGAGCCGGGCGGTTAAATGGGTCAATTTGCAAGCGGTGACACGAGCGGGCTGGAGATGGGCCACGTGGGGAAAAACGGCCCGAGGGGCTTTTGGAAATAAAAAATCATTTTCCGATTTAAAAAAATTCCAGAAATTTAAATAAGTGCAATTAAATTTAAATAAAGAGCAAATAAATTCAGAAAAATCCCCAAAAATACAGAAAAATTCCTTGGAGCACAATGAACCCAACTAAAAATACAGAAAATCTTTAGTTTGATGAATAGTTTAGTCAAATTAATTCCTTTCATTCATAGGAAATTCAAATTAAGCTTGAATTTAATTAAAGGAAAATGCAAATGGTTCATTTTCAAAATTCAAACATTCCAAAACTCAAATTTTTGGGATGTTACAATTTCTCTATGGCTTGCTGAGTACTGTTTATACTCATGGCTATACGCTTTTGTTGATTAGTTGCTGAAGGACCTCGGAATACAAAATTCTACAGGGAGCAGTACTATGAAGACTAGGTGAACTAAGAAGATGTTTCCCTAGACAATTGCCTATGGCATATCGAATGGCCCAAGTTATTTTATTTCTACTTCAATAGTTTATTTGTTTCTTAATCACTTAAGGCATAGTTGTGTAAACTTTGCCATAAGTTCCGTTGCTATTATTTAATAATAATTTGCTACTTTCTTAGTTATTTCGATGAATGGAATGGTATTTCATCTATGTTACCACTATGTGCACTAGTGTGATACTGGACTAGTGCAGTATACATAGAGAGTTTGGGATTTTCTAATACGGGTCCCGACATATGCTATCTATATGACTAGGAAGGTCATATAATAAAGGATTGTCTGAGTTTGAAGCAAATGAAGGGTGTATGCTCAATAGCAGTAGCAAAAGATGATTCAGACGTACTTGTCATCAGTCCATCAGGTACATCTCATGGATGGATATTAAATTACTTTCACATGTATTTAGCGAGGGAGATATTTGATGAAGGATCTCTACGCCCACGCATGGAACTGTTCACTTGGCTGATTGCAAGGAGTATGCAATTATTGAGGTGGGCATAATTACATTAGAGATGTACAGTGGAGCACATCACACATTGATAGGAGTTCGGTATGTTCCCAACATAAAAAAGAATCTAATATCTGTGAGGTCGCTTGAACTTGAAGTTTGTGAGCTATCACTTTAGGGTGGAGTCATGTGAGCTACTTGCAAAGGGTAGGTAATCATGAAAAGTATCTGAAACAATGGAGAATACAGATTGATGGGTAAACCTAAAGAAATGGAAATCAACGGGAGGTCTGAAAAAGTCATGATCAGAGAAGGAAACTGTGTGGTCAATGGTAGCTAATCATATCTCAACTTGGAGTTATGTGCGAAATTGCAAATATGGTTGTAAAATCTAGCGGACGCAAAAGCGAAGATGCAAGCTATTGGAAGAAGGAAGACATTGCGGGATCAACCACACAATACCAATGAGCAGGTGGAGCCCGGAGGTTGTACAAACCTATGGTATGTAGGGCTGTAGGAGCAGGAGTTGTGGTAAAGTAAAGCAAACTACACAAAGAAAGGTTTCTCAGGTGGAGGGTTTGGATGCCAAGCCTGAATCCCAACGTGCATATTGCGATGATGTGCACAAGCCCTGTGGTGGGGGCACTCCCAAATGTATGAATAAAAAATACAGAGCCAACTTGGAGTGAGTTCTTTGAAGAGCACGATGACTTCAATGAATAAGAGTCATGATAGAGAATGTTAAATATGATGACTCATATCTCGAATTTTAGGATTTGGAAAGATGTGCTACATGAATCCTAATAGGATTAGGAATTTATAATATGATTAGGATTCCTAATCTTAATAGGAGTAGGATTCCTATTTGTTTCGGAGGCGAACTAGGGAGGCTACATAAACCTAGGGCGTGGTCATGGAGAACCCAAGCAACCAAGAAGCCATAAACCAACTCATCCAGAGCAAGAGGTGCATGAGAATTAGAGGCTAAGTTATTCTTTAACACTAGATTCTTGTATAGGGCAAGGATCCAATAGTCTTAAAATGTACAAAAGGTTCTGAGAAAGCAACAATCCCTTTTACACTTTTTAGATCATGTTGAAAAAATTTGCAGTCGGCTTCATCAAATCTTTCTCTCTCGTCAAGGTTGCTTCAACGTCATTATTTTAGTTCTCACTACGAGATTTATCTTCTTCATTCTTGCGTGCACGCTAGTACCTTATCTCACAAAACTTTGATCATATCCAGTGGCTGTTGCATATAAGAAGGGATATCAGAGTGTAACATCCCAATTTTTGGCTCAAATTAATTTAATATTGTTGTTTGTGAATTTTTGGAATTTATTTATTTTTTTTGAATTAGGCCTATTGTGAAAATTTTTAAATATTTGAAAAGTTTATACAAAATTTTGTTAAAAATATTTTATTAGATTTCTAAATGTTTCAATTTTTTTCTAGAATGTTTTTGATATTTTATTGGCTTTGTTTTAATTTTTGGATTTATTTTTATTTGAAAAGGCTTAAAAATCATTTGAATAATAAATGGCCCAAGCCCTCGTAGCCTGGCCCAGTGTCATGGCCCAGCCCTAAGCCAGTTGAACCCTAGCGCGTATGGTGACCGTCGGGTCAAGATTTCATGAAAGGCCATGATCATGTGGATTCTGATGTGAGAATCCCTCTCTGCGCTACCACCATCTAGGTCATAGACTGGGAGGTTGATCAACTGATGCACGGACTTCTAGGGGGTATAAATGGGTGCTCCGTGATCATTAGGACCCATGCATTCTAATCCCTAGGTTAATTAGCTCAATTGCACTGTGATTTCTCCGCAATCTGTGAAATTGTGCGATCGCTGGCAAGATCTATTTTCTGTTGATTCATGGCTGGTGGGGGTTCAATTGTGCCATCAAGCATCCCGGTGTGTTCACCGTCGTAAGGCGCTTTGGGTGTGTGTGCTTGGGGAGCCAGAGTATCGCCGGAGTTGCAGATCACCATGGAGTCTACCGCCGTCGAAGAAGAAGGGCTCATCGCCGTTGAACCAGTGCAGCTGTGAGTAAGGTAAGGGGAGCATCATAACCACAATGTTGAGATCTAGCTGTTGGTGCCCATCTCCACCGTCACCGGTGACCGTTGGGTCTCGTGCTCCACTGGCTAACTTGGGCCGAATTAGTGCGTGATGCATGAATTTTTTTCTTTAATATTTATTTTTATTCTTTTTTTCAAAACTATGCGTCCGAAAAAAAATTACGCAAATGACTCCCATCGCCCGTGTATGGGGCGATCGCCCCATACACAGGCGATCGGTGCCCTCTGCCGTCAACGCCGTTCGGCGCCACAGGGTGAGCCCCACATCGCCTCGAGACAGGCGACCGGCGCAGCCTTTTTTTAGTTTTGTTTTGTAATTACTATATGCTTTTTAATATAAACCCCGTAACTTTTGCTAGGAGTGTCCAAATTAAATGAAACTTGTTTCTAAATTTAAATTTTGGAATGAAGAATTAGAGTGTAAAATAAAAATCCATGTGTTGTTTGCAGAAATTTTTTTATTTGAGTTCGAATGCTAGGCTCTAATCTGTGGATTGTGAAGGAATTATAATGTGTGTTGATCCATAATTCATGAAATAAATAGAATAAGTTACTACAACCTTATGCACTTCATTTTTGCAAAAATATCTAAATATGATTGCATTTTGAATAAAAGATGGCTAGTTTAAACCCTTTATAACATTCATTGTTCAAGCAGTTAGAATAATGTCTGAACGACCTCAAAACTTGATAGAACCAGTTTTGTTGCATTCTTGGGCTTGCATAGGTTACAATTATGTAAAAATATTTAGATGTCACTTTAGGCTGCACTATTTTATTGTTGTCCGAACATGCAATCGGTAAAACATGAAAATTGCCGGATCTTTCGCAAACGATGGTAAAACTCGATGAAATCAAATCGATTTAACTGAAAATGCTATAACCTATCTCGATGGAGAAAAATAACATCATTTGGGACAACTGGAGCGAGAGGACATATACGAGCCCTCGGACGGTGAGCATACTCTTGAAGGTTGGGCCGCACTGTTTATTACGACTTAAAATTAAAAGGAGTGCCACGAACAAAGAAAACCAAAGTTAACACTCAGACGTCTATTGAGTGCTTGAGGCCACTTCCCATTCGCCCATGCCTCGTGGCTTCTCAACACGTCGCGCCTCTCTCGTTTCCTCTCTCTCTCGGCCTCCTTCTCCTCCGCTTCCTTCCTACATGCCTCCTCGCGTGCGGCATCGCGTTGTTCTTGAAACCGCGCGTGAACTCATCCTGCCGGTTGGCTTGGTCAAGAAGCCGTTGGTCCTCGGGGTTGATCTCCGTATCAAACCACCGCTCAAATTCACACGATGGCGGAGGTGACGCATGAAACGTAAATTAGCAAAGTTTCATTCACAAATATTATGTAACCCGCACGATTGTTACCATGCGGCGATCCTTCGAGCTCTTCTCCGCGGATCGAAGGCGTGGTTGCGGCACTTCCAATACCTCCTCTTCCAAGTTGAAATTTCCCAAGAGCGGACAAGCCCGCAAAGATCTCCGCACATACACATGGGTGCTCTGACTCAAGAGGTAGGAAGAGATCTTGGCACGCTAAATTCGCGGGCATGCACTTGCTTCTTCCTTTGCCTTCCCTTACCCTTTGCACTTGCACGCCTCGGCATTTTCGATTGATGCTCACCCCTCTATTCTTTCTCTCGCTATTCTTTGCGAGACCGCTTGTGAGAACGAATGTTATAAAGGGCAGATATCGCCCGGGTATGGAGCGATCGCCTCATATTTGGGCGATCGCCCCATGTAAGGGCGATCGCCCCTACTAGAGGCGATAGGTGTACCGAAACGTTGGTGTGTTATCACGTCGTGTGGCATAGGCAAGCAATGCATAAATGATTTGAACAATTTATAGTGATAACGCTGTCATGTTACTAACTCGGGGAGTTATACAATGTGGTGCTGAACGTAAAGCCATTACAAAAATACATCCGTACAACAAGTCAATCACGCCACGCTTCCTAATCGGCCCGTGGGGTAGGTGAGTGGCGACGGCGACGGACGTCCTCCTAGGCCGCCTGCGCGCAGCGTGAAGTAGTGCTGTGCGGCGAGGCCAAGTCTGTGGCGGCGCGCACCCGAGAGCGAGAGGGTCGAGGTAGTCGGTCGAAAGGTACTCTCCGTGTCGAACTCGTCGTCGAAAGGCTCGTCGAAACCACCACGGGGTCTGTTGGGGCGCGGACGACGAGGAGCCTCCGCAGCCCATCGCCCCACTGCTGCGCGTGGGAGCGTGCGAGAACCGGCGGGGTAGGGCGAGACGCGAAGGAGCCTCCCAGCCACTGTCCCCACCGCTGCTGCGTGGGGCGTAGCGAGGAACCGACGGGTAGGGCGAGACGCGAAGGAGCCTCGTCATTACCACCCCCCCGCGCACCGCGTGGGGCGTGACGGGGCACCGGGGGGGTAGGGCGAGGTGTTGGGGCGAAGTGACGTGGTGTGCTGCGTCCGCCGACGTCTCCGCGCCCTCGGCAGGTGGCCAAGCGAGCCAACCGCCTCACCGTAGCGAGGACCCGACCCCAAGCTGTCTCGGACTCGGCGGTGGTCACCTGTATGCCCCCCTCTAGGCGCGTCAACATGGACACAGCCTCCACCTCAATCTCCGCCAAGAGCTGAGTCTGCATGTAACGTCAGATTGGTATTACGTAAGTTACATGAAAAAGACGTGCCCATGTAGGTTCGATTGCGACACTTACCGAGGCGTTGTCCCTCTGGGACATCTGTGAAGGGTACGTGTCCGCTACCGATGCATGCCGTGCGACGTACGGTGCTGGTGTGTACCCCACCCTGAGGCGAGTGCGCGGGGCGAACCACTCCATGTACTGATCGTACATGTCATGGTCGTACGGCCGGGTCTCGGTGACCCTCTCGTCGAGTGCGGCGTCCCACTGCAGGGCCCATGGCTGCATACGGTGCGCGAACTGAGAGCCCACCGCAGCACCCATCCGGGTCATCCTGCAATGCAAAAACAGTAAGTACACACCACATTAATTTCGCAAAGATGCGGAGTAGTAGGATCAGGGCAAGTACCTGTGAGCGCCACGTGCGACAACGTGACGAGGCGGCAAAGGAAAGGACTGGAACAGGCCGAACTGCCGCAGCACTCGGTGCGGGGAGTACTCCTCGACACAAAGGTCAAAGACGAGCACCTTACGGGTGAGCCAAAAGGCCTCATCTCGCGTGCAAAACACGGAGACCCCGTGAGGTGCTCGGGCGTGGACGTCGTACGCGGTGTATGGCGTCCACCGCACGTTCTCATCGTGGAGGCGGTCGAACTCCCGAACGAACTCCTGATAGGACCTCCTCACCTGTCGGTGCGCGAACCTCCACTGCGAGGAAATAAGAAATGGCGAAGGTTATTCAAGTGCGTTAGTGGGGAAAAAGATACGAGGGAGCATACCTGTCGTCGGACCCAATAGTGGCCCATGGTGGGCCAGTCCACCGGGTCGTCTCCGTAAAGCTCCTCGGGGTACGGTGTCGTGTCAACAACAGGCCGTCGGAGAAGCGCTCCCAAGACCACAATGGCGGAGGAGTAGGACGCAACCGACATCGTCGCGTCGTGCTCGCCCAGAGACGGCGTCGCCGCAGACCTCAGACGTCGCCGCAAGCACACCGAGACCCACGACCACCGCATCACTGTTTACAAGGGGGGAGTTAGACGTGCTCCGCTGAGACGAGATTGGAACTGAGTGTGTTACCTCATCCACCGGGGTGTCGGCGATGTGCTGGGCGTACTCGATCAGTTGATGGTCCACCGTGTTCCCGTGGGAGGACGGGAACATCACCCAACCGAACAACAACAGGAGGTATGCCTCCAAGTGGCGGGCCACGTCCGCCTCCTTCGCGTGCGGGTGGAGAAGCTGAGCCTGCAGCATTCGCAACAAACATTATCAGCAACTTGGCGCTTCTATTTTAATTCTCAAAGAAAGAGGTACTCACCGTGAATTGAAGCAGCCACGCCTTCGTCGGTCCGTGGCGCTCAGCCTCCCTAAGGGGCTGGTAGGGGGCTGCCCGGGGGTGCCGCTGCACCTCGGCGACTGCTGGACCCGCACAGGGGAGGCCTAAGAGGTACGACACGTCCTGCAGCGTCGGAGCCATCTCTCCGCACGGAAGGTGGAACGTGTGCGTCTCCGGTCTCCACCGGTCCACGAGTGCGCCAGCGAGGACCGGTCGTGCGAATCGCGGGACCTCCTTGCCCGCTAAAGGCGATCACCGCTCCACCATCCTACAAAGAGGAAGTAAGCCACCGCCGCAACTGCATGTAGTGCAATGCGTTGTTAGAATTGCATTCACGGTAAGTACATGTACGTAAAAGAGTGCAAGCGTTGGCGACTTACCGTGGAACCCAAATGTGGGTCGATCGCGGCGGCTCGTTGGGCACCCGAGGTCGGAGTGTCCCTAGCTCTCGGTTCTCCTCTGCGGAGTACCTAGACCGGTGGTCGCATCGGCGGTCACGCCCAAAGCACTCGAGGGCAAGGTCGCGCCATCGTGGCTCGTTAGAAAGCAAATACAACAAATTTGTCGGTAATTACATGTGCACACAAAATGAAATGTGAAATAACGAATTGTACCATACTCATCAAACAATACAACCGGTGCGAGAGCCAAAAAACTCATATTACAAACATACGAAGACAACGACATGTTCGACGAGGCACACAACGTCGAGAATTACATTATCCTCATAGCTACTAATCGGTACATCAAGAATTACATGATGCGAAAAATAACTTACGATTACATTGAAAATTACATCGATCATTACAACTTACATCACAACTTACGGTCCATTGAAAAATACAAGATGGGAACAACATGGAAAATTACATTATCCGCGGTTGCGACGCCTCGGACTCGTCCATATCGTTCGAATCGCCTTGTCCTTCGACGTCCGACCTTCGCTTCAACATTCGGATGTCCGTGCCCATCGATGGTCCGAGGGGGTTGTGAGCGATCCGTCCACTCGGTACCGTACACCTCATGATGCCACGTGTTGAGAACACTCGCTTGTAGTAGTGCGGGAGACGAGCGGACGGCGTGATTGATGCGTCTCGGCGGTCGCGGCAATGGCGTGCGAGCACGGCAAGTGCAGCAGCGGCGTGGTTCTGGCGGAGCACTCGCAATCACCGCTCGGAGTATGCATAGATGGGAAGTCCTCTCGGTGGGCACCCTGCGACCTCGGTCACCGCGATGGCACGTGGTATCTCCGTTCCACGCCACTCTCGGTGTAACCCGATGTGTCTGCGCCTTTCTTGTTTTCTTAGACATGTAGGTAGACACAACAGATGAGTAAGGCGATCGATTGTCCGACATACATGCCGTGGAGGTCTTGTATCGCTCAATGAAATATCTCTGTGTCCCTAATAAGACACCTCAACTATACCCACGATGGAAGGCATCCGTGCCTTTCATTACCCAGTTGTAAATCTCCGCGAGTTCGTTGTCATGATCCCATAACGCGAGCCGCCTCGCGTGCGTAAGGACCATTTATCCAAAGGCTCATGTCGTATCAATCGGTGAAACTCTTTATCTTTGGTACCGGCCTCGCCGGATGTTTGGGGGTCTCGCATCGGCAGCCGCATATAAGGCTGTGGGGTCCTCTCCTTGCTCATGGTACACCATCGGGTTCCTTGATGAACTAGCGGTACCTCTCGGATCCATTGATTGCTTCTTCGTTAGTTCGTCCAACGTCTTCCAAAGCGCGTCGAACTTCCTCCGTTGGTTCTTTGCACGAGCACTTGAACATGTTCATAAGCTCCTTGTTCTGAATCGCGGAAAAAATTGGCACCCATGTGCCTCATGCACCACCTGCTCCTCAGATCTGGCCACTTTGCTGCTCCCACGACGGCGGACCCTTGTTGCATATCCACGATCGCCCTTAGCAGCCCTGCATGTCGGTCATGGATGACACAAACATCGGCCTGTCGAGAACAACCGCCAGCTTCACTCTTTCAAGGAACCAGATGCCAGCTCTCCATGTTTTCCCCTCCACGAATGCCAACGCAACCGGTAGAACCTGGTTGTTGGCATCCACCGCGATCGCAGTTAGAATCTGGCCCTTGTACTTCCCCATGAGGAATGTGCCGTCCATGCAAAGGACCAGGCGGCGATCTTTAACGCATTTATGCATGCGCCAGGCGAAGAATGCACGCCGCAATACCCACTTCGGTGCACGCACCACCGCAGGAACTCCGCAAGGTCGATGGATGTACCGGGTTCCTTTGTGCGATTGCCACGAGCAAGTGGGAATATTCTCGTCACGAAGCCTCGTGCGTCCCAACCGTATTTCCGAGCTGTCCTTTTGCTCTCCATGCCTTTGCGTAGCTAATCTTATCTTGAAACCTCTCCTCCATGGCTGTGATAATAGATCGAGGCTGCGGATGGGGATTGTCCACGATCGACCATAAAACACATTTGCCACCCAAGTGGGCGACGATTCACGGTGTCCTGCTCCGCTTCTTCCAGCTCGCAGCTATGCTCCATCACTATGGAGCATTTCGATCAGTCCGTCCACTTCCTGGTATGCATGCACCGCCATGGGCACGAATCAACTACGCACTTCACGTCGTAGTCCTTCTTCTTGGACTTCACAACCCCGAATTGCCGCCAAGAGACATTGCCCAAGATTTCACCGCATCCATCACAGCCTCCTTGTCTTTATATATAGCCCCTGCGTCACCTCGTTCTCACGATACTCCCATGCATCAATGTTCCTTCATTCATCGTTAGGTCTTGAAATTGTAATTGGTCCACGCACGAGGATAGGCACCTCGGGGCGTTGTCCTCCTCGTCGGAGTGCTCACCATCAGGGACTTCCTCATCCGCACGGTCCTCCTCTTCCATCAGGTCAACAATGTCCTCCACCTCCTCCCCCTCGTCGGCCACCCCTCGCGCCTCCACCGCTGTCTCCTCTGCCCCCCCGGTCCCTTCGCCACCGCCAGTCTCGTGCTCCTCGTCTCCGGGCTCCTCGCCGCCTTCCTCTTCGCATCCTTCTACATTTGATGTCCCCTCGCCGTAATGTCCACCCCGACATCACGAACTTGCGACACCGATGGAGCTACCGGTAGCATCAGACCAACAACATGAGCGGCCAACCCCGCTCTACGGCAAAACCAACATAACTCCTCCATGTTGACGTCGAGTTAATAGGAATCAACTCTCCGTAAAAACGGTCTTGCGCTCGGCTCACTACTGCTCTCACCCGCAACCGAACAGTCTGGGCATCCAAACTGAACATCCGAGACATCCACTCCAACAAACCCCTGTATGTCCTATCGCTCGATGCGCATATGCCCGCATTTACTCTTGAAAATCATGATAGATCCACCCCATCCGCCCCCTGTGCTATCTCCCCATCTCCATAAAATATTTGGAAATACAATTTCTCCGACATGCTGCAACGTCCGACGGAAAAATATTACTCTAAAATACAATCTACAAAACGTGCATTGATCGTACTACAAAATACGACTATGAATAAGTGATTCGACTAGCCTACTATACGGCCTAATATTAAATTTCTACTACATTACATTTGTATATATTGCCTAATACATTACTTACATAATAAAATTAGTAATACACGACCCTACTAAATTAAATTCATACCACATTACATTTGTATATATATTGCCTAATACATTATTTGCATAACAAAATTACTAATACACAACTCTACTAAATTAAATTCAAAATATTGTCTAATATTTCTCTCAGATAAATTTCTACATCTTGAATACTACATTAAATTTGCACATCTTGTGATACTAAATTAAATTTGTAAATACTACATACTACATTAAATTTATGAATATTAACTGCTATATTAAATTTCTAAACAATACATAATCCTAAAATTTCTAAATACTACAACAAATTCCTAAATATTAAATGCTACATTAAATTTTAAATACTGCATAACCTAACAAAAATTCCTACATTTACCTCTACAAAAAATTGCTAAACTAACTCTACAATAAAATTCAAAAATTTACCTAAATTTCTCGGCTCTTCTCTTCTCCTTCTCTTCTTCTTCTCTTCTTCTTCTCTTCCTCTCCTCCCTATCTTCTCCCTCTCTTTTTCTCCTGCGCTGCGCTCGGCTCCCCTTCTTTTCTCTGTACGACCGAGCGGTCTTGGGTTAAAATGGCCTGTCGCCTCAGAGGGGCGATCGCCTCTGAGGGGCGATGGGGGGTCCCACACGCGCGCGCCATTAATGCAGTAACGGGAGGCGGAGCTATCGCCCGTGTATGGGGCGATCGCCCCATACACGGGCGACGGGGGGGGGCATTTTTGTCATTTTTTTTCCGGACGCATAGTTTTGAAAAAAAGAATAAAAAAAATATTAAAGAAAAAAAAAGTCCGTGATGCATGTCTCCATGTGTTGCCAGGTCGACGACATGTTGGACACTTGCACTGATGTGTAGCAAAGTCAGTAGTGCGTTGACATGCCTTGTCAGCTAGGCCATGTTCGTGAACCTGGTCAACCGTGGTTTTTAGCTAGTTCGTAAACTCGATCTATGGATCGTGGTCCCATGTGTTGGCCAACAAAGGCTTTTTGGTTTTATTTAATTCGGTGCTAATGTCAACCGACGCCATTAATCATATTTTTAAATGAAAAATAATTTGCGTAAAAAAAATCTGATTTTCTATTTTCTGGCTTTTCTTTTAATTTGAATCTTTCGTGAGCCATTCTTCTTCATACGAACTCCGATTGTGGTGATTCAAATTTCTAAAATTTTATAAAATTGAGATATATTTAATGGTGAATTTTATTTGATTTTTAGAGTTTTTTTGCTCTCTAGTTTTGTATTTCTTTGATATTCTCTCTCGATTCGCGTAGTCGTCAAAGTGCCCGGATCGCTTAAGGGTGAAGTGTTGATTAAAGACCTGCCTCTAGATTAAGATCAAGACCTTTTCAAAAGGCAAGTTGTGCTTTGATCATGTTGAACCTACTTTTTCGAATACTATATTAATGTTTTAAATTACTGAATGATATTTTATGTGTAGAACTGTTTTCACTTAGTTTGGGATCTAGTTATTCTACCCAATTAGAATATGCATACTTTGTCATGCCATGATTATTTGTCACCCTAGTATGGATCATTATTAGTTGGTTGCTAATAGATGCTAACGTGGGTTGGTTAGAACGTGGTTAGTATGCTTAGCCATGCAACGGGTTATTGATATCATTTTGGAATCTCAAATCCAATCATGACAAATGGAATATGGAACATGTTTATAAATAGGTGTGTCATGTGTTGTAACACAATGATGTTAAGTTGTTGATAGCATGTGTTACACGATAATCAACTAGGGTAGTAAATGATTTAGACTAGGGCATGTGGCAAGGGGTTATAAACTATGGTGGGCCTATGTGGCATTGAGTTAACATGTTATTTTATGAGTGAATGTGAGGTAGTTTCTATGAGTGAATTGTTAGAAGTCTTGCATCGGTTAATTAAGGGCTTAACCTTGCAAGCCATTGAACTAGATTGATCATGCAACCTCATGTATAGAATGGGACGAACCAACTAAGTTACCAAGGCTTAACATTTGATGCCTCGGGACGATAACAAAATTGGGTGTGCGGTTATGGAGAATTTATGTGTGCAATGTCCTTATATATGTCCAATAGTATGTCCCTCCTATTTCTTCTGTTTTGTGTGAGGGAAGGAATAGTGAGTTCAGACTTATTAGGAGGGTCGGTGTTAAGATGGAGTTTTCAAAAGATTTTGTTGTGATTTTCTTAGTCGCACACCTATGGAATTGTATCAGACGGACAATTTAAGATAATCATACCGTGTGGGTAAAGTGTATAACCTCTGTGGAGTGTAAATCTATTTGAACAGCCGTGTCCTCGGTTATGAACAATGCTTGGAAATTTCAGTTAAGAGTTAGATTTTATAAAATGAAATTTGAGAAGAGAGGCTGTGTGCCATTAGAAATATTGAAAATTATTTAGGGTTGTGTGCCATGTTTAATTTTGAAAAATGTCTGAAAGTTACTTATTATTGTTATTTGTTTTATTTTCATTTTAATCTATTTATTATATTCAAATGTGAAGGCTGCTTTACTGCAAAATAACTATATCAGCCATTAATTTGGAATAAGCCTTGCATATAATTATATTAGACTTGCATTTTGTATACAATTTGTTGAGTGCATTATGTACTCACCCTTGCCGCAATAAAATCATGAGTTGAAGAGGGGTCTACACTAGCTTTAGATGAGGAGTATCAGGATGAGACGAATGTCTAGGGTGCCAACCGTATTAGTTGACTGTGGTATATTGATAGGTTGTTTATCTACTTTTTCGTTCCGCTGTAATTTTAAATGTTATAGTTTAAGCCCTGCATGGCATAGTTATATAAAGTTGACCAAAAGGTGACTTAACTGTCTTATATTAAAAAATAAAGTCTTTTATTATGTTTCCGATAAGTATGATTGTGATATTCATATATGCTGCCACTATGTATACTCGGATTTATATATTCGGGTCCCGACACCGAGTGTAACAAGACAACTGATGTAGTGAAATAATTGTGCTGTTTCTAGCAGATATTCTGAAGGTTACAGGCCTTTCTTTTTATTTCTATACTTGTTTTGTCATCCTATGCCCAACCTATGCCAAGCAAGGTTCAAAATCTCGTCGAAATTTTGCGAGATCTCACCGAGATCTTGGTTTCTGGACGCGGACGAGATTTGAAATGCTGGCCGGAGAGAAAAAAATTCAAAAAATTTAAATTGCTACAGTAATCTCAGACATCTCAGCGAGATCTCACAAATTTTTTATCGGAATTTGATGTTTGACCACTGGATTTGACCTGAATTTGATCAATAACCCTTAAGAAAGTCATCTTCTATGAAAATTTGTTGAAAAACCGAACTTTTGAGACATTTTTTAAAAACTTCTGAAACACTGTCAGATTTTTATAAAATTGTATGTGCTTTATATTGATGTGAAAAATTTATGGTACCATCCTAAGAAGTGTAGGATCATACAAAAAAAATTCAAAATAATTTCACTTCATTTGTTATCTTTAAAACATCAAAAATAGAATGAACATAATTGGGACAATAATACTGTCAGAATTTCATAAATTTTCTCTAGTGTGATAATGATACAAAATTTTTATGTGAGCTTAATAATTGAATCCGTACCATTTTATAAAAATTTCAAAAAATTTCACCTTTTTTCTCTTTCTCAATCAAATCTATGTATGTATTGAACTTCATTTGTTATATTTCAAGAATCAAAAACAGAAATAACGTTAATGGTACACTGTACTTGTAAGAATTTTATAAATTCACTAGAGCGTGATAATGATTCAAACATTTTATGAGATCTTAATAATTTCCTTATAACACTTATGCAAAATTTTCAAAAATTTTAAACATTTTTTGGTTGCTAAATCAAATCTATGTATTAATCATTAGGCTTTTACGAGGACATAGCACTCTCAAAATTTTTGGAACTTCTTGAAGCTTGATCATCAGATAAAAATTTTATAGAAACATTTATGATAAATCAGGACCATCCAAAAACAATTTCTAACGTGGTTTTTACGATTTTTCAATTGGTTGAAATTTGTCAGTAAAGCTTTTATCAGCATAGTAGAACTGTCCGAATTTTAAAAACTTCATGAAGCTTGATAATAAAATGAAAATTTTATGGGAATATTAGTGATTCATCAAAACCATGCACAAAAACTTTCAAAATTTTATAACATGGTTTGTTTCATTTTTCATTCGGTTCAAATTTGTCGGTCGACGTTTCATCAGACTGTAGCAATGTTTGAATTTTTGAAACTTCATCAAATCTGATAATCATTTGAAATTTTTATGGGAACATCACTTATGTGTTAGGAACCTGCAACCAAAATGTCAAAAAATTTCGACATCGTTTGATCTATTTTTCGCTCGGTGCAATTTTGCCGAGATCTCGGCAAAACCAGCCGAAATTTCGGTTTTCTCGGTCGAAAAAAAAACCGGATTTGAATTTTTGTTTTTGTATTTCTTTCGAGATTTGTTCTAAATTTCTAAATGTCGCCAAAATCTTGTTCTCCGGCTATAGACGAGATTTGGAGCGAAAACAAGATTTCAATACTCGATGCCAAGCAAGCTTCTCTAAGTAGTGAGTGACCCATATGGTTTAACCAAGCACCAGATTTCTTGTACAAATGTCAATCTTTGGATTTAATCCCGCCGAGTAATTAAACAAGTACTAAATTGAATATTCGATAAATCAACTGGTGCTAATTAAAGTTGAATCTTTAAAAAGTGAACAAGTACTGATTAAACTGAATCCCTAATAAATCATGAAGTAAAATAAAAACCCATCTTTTCTTGTCCATCTTTCCTTTCCTACCTACGCCTAAAATTTGACCGCTCAAATGGCAACCGCAAGACGCTAGTTCTTTTCCCCTTGTCAATTTCAATGCCTATAAATTGACTTGCTCCCTTTGTCCCACCTTCGAATTCCGAAGTCCGAACCAAACCAACCAAGACACTCGAGCTCCAACTCGAAACTAAACCAAGATGGTCTCCACGGCGGCTGTCATGGAGCGCGAGCGCCTGACGGCCGAGATGGCCTTCGCGCCCGCCACCGGTGAGGGAGCGGACGAGGAGCCGCGGTTACCGAGTATCGTGATCAAAATCCGCCGCCGGCTCCCGGACTTTGCGCGGTCGGTCAACCTCAAGTACGTCAAGCTCGGCCTCCGCTCCGGCGGCCTCCCGGCGCCAACGTCCTGGGCCCCGCTCGCCCTTGCGCCGGCGCTCCTCGCCGCGGCGGCCTACTCGTTCTCCCGCCTCGACGTCGGCGTCGGCGTCGGCGCACTCCACTCGCTCGACCTCCTCACCTGTATCGGGTGGCTCGGCGCCGCGACGCTCCTCCTCGCCGTCTGCTACATCAAGCGGCCCCGCCCGGTCTACCTCGTCGAGTTCGCCTGCTACAAGCCCGGCGACGAGCACGAGATCTCCAAGGACGGCTTCCTGGACATGACCGAGAGCACGGGCTTCTTCAATGCCGAGGCGCTCGACTTCCAGACCAAGATCACCAAGCGCTCCGGCCTCGGCGATCGGACGTACCTGCCGCCGGGCATCCAGGCGCGGCCACCGCGGCTGTCCATGGCGGAGGCGCGGGCCGAGGCCGAGACTGTTATGTTCGGCTGTCTGGATGCGCTGTTCGCGGCGACGGGCATCGACCCACGCCGCGACGTGCGGGTGCTGGTCGTCAACTGCAGCCTCTTCAACCCGACGCCGTCACTGGCATCCATGGTCGTCAACCACTACAAGATGCGGGAGGACGTCAAGTCCTTCAACCTCGGTGGCATGGGCTGCAGCGCGGGGCTCATCGCCGTCGACCTCACGCGCGACCTCCTCCAGGCCAACCCGGACTCGTACGCCGTCGTGCTCAGCACCGAGAACATCACGCTCAACTGGTACTTCGGCAACGATCGGTCCATGCTGCTGTCCAACTGCATCTTCCGCATGGGAGGCGCTGCGGCGCTGCTGTCTAACCGCCGCGCCGACGCCGGGCGCGCCAAGTACAGGCTCCTCCACACGGTGCGCACCCACAAGGGAGCCGCCGACGAGTGCTTCAACTGCGTGTACCAGCAGGAGGACACCGGGGGCAAGGTCGGCGTCTCCCTGGCGCGGGAGCTCATGGCCGTCGCGGGCAACGCGCTCAAGACGAACATCACTACCCTGGGCCCCCTCGTCCTCCCGCTCTGCGAGCAGCTTAAGTTCGTCCGGTCCCTCGTGATCCGTCGCGTCCTCGGTGCCCGCGGCGTGCGGCCATACATCCCGGACTTCCGCCGCGCGTTCGAGCACTTCTGCGTGCACGCCGGCGGCCGCGCCGTGCTGGAGGAGGTGCAACGCAGCCTCAGCCTCGACGACGCCGACATGGAGCCGAGCAAGTGCACGCTGCACCGGTTCGGCAACACCAGCAGCAGCTCGCTCTGGTACGAGCTCGCCTACGCCGAGGCCAAGGGGCGCGTCCGCCGCGGCCACCGCGTCTGGCAGATCGGCTTCGGCTCCGGATTCAAGTGCAACAGCGCCGTCTGGCGCGCGCTCCGCGACGTGCCGGCCGTGTCCCCCGCCGCCGGCGCCGGCGACCAGCACAGCTGCAACCCGTGGGTGGACAGCGTGGAGAGTTACCCGCCAAAAGCATACATTTGATGATCTTTATGATGCGAGTTAAGCTGTTCGGATGCATGCACGAGAATTGTATGATAAAAGAACAAAAGATTATATGCATTTTTTTCTCCTTTGCTTTCTTTTAGTGTTAGTGTGATATTGTTGGCAAATTGGGATGTGAAACTCTACCTAACTGGAGAAAACTATAGGGAGACTGGAGACAATTGAATGTTGTAATATAATTAAGCTTTGATGTTGGAAGCTGGAAATATGTAAATTTTCTTTTCTCAGGTGTATCCAAGAATGCTTTTTCCGTGAAATCTTTGGTTCACGGAGACCGAGTTAATTTGCAGGGGGCGCTGATCTTCATGGCATAGGAATCGATCAATTCCGATGGAATCTTTAGGCGCATGTATTGGAAATTGAATTGATCATTGGATTCACACTATTACTCATTGTGACGTTCATGTGAGGTAGGTGAGATAGGCTTGACTTCTCTGCCTAATTCTCGGTCGAGTCAGCAGGTTTAATTGTCATAGGATCATTTTGTCAACATAAAGAAGGAGTGATTTCATCATCAGTCTATGTAGGTGCGTCTAAACGGGCGAATTGTCAATTCCTTGTGGCTTGTAGATCGACGCAGGGATTTCTTGCTTATTCTTCCTATTGTATGATATGGTGCCTTCTTTGACTAGGGATTTGTTGACTATAAAAACTTGGATAATTTCATCTCTCTGCTCAACAATAGATTTTTCCTCTTAAAACTTAAAGTTTTTGGCCTACATATCCTTTCTACTTCTGTACAATTCTACTTTCACAAGAATCAAATGTAAGCGGGTATGTTTCTCTATCACCAATGGTTGAGAAGTGATTCAAAGCAGCAAATTGCAGCAAAAGTGTTTCCACTTGCAGCCTAATTAAGCCTTCATCTGAATTTGACTAAATCTGCACATTTGTGTGCATGAAAATCAACACCAAGAAGTAGCTCAATTTGTCATGATCAGGCTCCTTCTTGTTCTCCAATATCTGACCAGTTTTCTGTTTGAATAATTAGCACTTTCGGGTTTATATAAATTCCGAGATAAAACATGAACATGAACAGATTGACTAACATAATCATATTGTGAGAGTATAATCTACACATGCATATCACAAAGCTACACATGAATAGATCTACTATACTCAGGAGTAAAAACAGCAACAGATTAAACATGATTCTCACATACCGATCTACTGTAGAGGAAGCAATAGCCGATGTAGATGGTACGTTGTTGATGACGAGAACGTGTTGGCACCGAGCGCGTCGACGACGAACAATGGCGCCCGAGCGTACAGGTAGACGAGCCGTGATGATGATCGTGAGCAGTCGCGCGAAGCGCTTCCCAAAAACCTTATTCGCCTTCTCCCGGTGCAGGATCGCAAAGACGACAGATTCCGGAGACCTGCTCTCCCGTTCGCCGGTGCACGCTGACGTAGCGGGATGAGGCGGACTACGATGGCGGCGCAGTACTGGAAGGAGGCAAAAGCTCATGTATAGATCTGTTTCTATTTGCTCATGGACTCGGCCAGTATATATAGAGACGGAAACGCGTTTCGCAGTTTGGATCCGAAACCAACACGATTTTATCTCTATATCTCGAACTGATCCTGAGTAGCAAAAGATAAAACTGTAAAAGGATGTTGCGTCTGTGCAAGGCATCCGGTCCGATTTCGGCGGACCATTCACGCAGGTGTCGCGCGCCCGCCGCCCATGCCCATGCCCGGCGAGGCGAGCGAGCGCGTGTGTGGGTTCTTTCTCTTCCCTCCATTGCCATGTGTAATAAAGAGAGAACCGACTCCATATTTAAGTAGGTCTCTCTCCACCTCCACAAGCAATATAGTACTAAAGACATCCCACCCCTCTCCCTTCATGAATGGGCCTTTGAGATTTATTGGATTTTCATATAAATGGGCTAAGCCCATATAATTCAACAATCCCCCACAAAATCTCAAAGGTCCTCTCAGAGATTTGCCTGTTCCAATACTGTTTGATATACCAGCATTTCGATAGAGACTATTAAGTTGAACATCCATCTAGAATATTAAGCTACACCGATCCACAACTTGAACAATGGACTAGGCCTTGAATTGCAAGTCTTGTGTGGACAAGTTTCACTTAAAACCAAACTGATACTTGGCTGCCTGTAGCCTAACCCACGGGTGGAGCATATACGTCGTACTCCTTGGTCTATTCATGAGCTTACTAGAGAACACCCAGTCTTATAGATTACGACATTCAATAATCGAGCTTATATAGGTATGTACTTTCAAGAGCGCCCTGTAGAACAGCGTCTTCGCTAATTAAAGCCAATAGTACACATTAAGGCATTAGCCAACGTGCCTAACAGTCAATCAGCCGACTAACCTTTAGTCAATTAGCTGAATATGAGAGTATTGCATCATAGAGTGGGTTAAGGCCTTTTACTCTCCTTCAGTTAACCAACAACTTGTTTTTTCCAGGTCCTACTTCTCGGGATCTCCGATCACATAGGTTGGGTTACCATTGTGGTGTAACTTCTCATGTGGGTCTCATACCCATCTCCCTCGATGCATTATCTATCACATTTCGTGATATTCCCTTTGTAAAGGGATCTGCCAGAATTCAATCGTCTTCTCACATGTCTTGAGGACTTCATATTATCCTTAGAACTGTTCACCTTGACAATTACCGTTTGATTGTCACATTTCATGAGAATAGCCGGTATCGGTTTCTCAACCACCGGTAAGTCCATCAAGAGGTCACGCAACCATTCTGCCGCAACGGTAGCAGTATCTAATGCTGTGAGTTCTGCTTCCATGGTTGACCTCGTCAATATGGTCTGTTTGCAAGACCTCCATGACACAGCACCACCCCCTAGGATGAAGACATATCCACTCGTGGCATAAAGCTCATCAACATCTGATATCCAATTTGAATCACTGTATCCCTCAAGTACCCTAGGGTACCCTGAATAGTGAATTCCACAACTCATTGTTTGTAACAGCCCAAAAATTCAATAAAATAAGAAATTTAATATTAAAAATATTTATATGATTTATTGTTATGTTTTCTGATTTTTCTGAATTAAAGGAATTCTTTTGGCTTTTTCCTAATAAAAGAAATCCAAAAGATCCATATAGTAAAATGGTAAAAGGTAAAAAGGTAGAAACCTAAAGTCAGTAAAATTCATAAAAATCTCAGATAAATCCTAGATACATCCAGGATCCTGTTTTACCACTTGCTCTGATCTGGAATTAATAAAATAAATTAAAAAGACAAAGTAATCATGAGAAGATAACCACAATCTGAACCCATAAGATTTCTTTAGAATCTATATTACCTTAACTAGGGTTGAAATTTTAACCATGCCTTCAGAAGGACTCACATTCCTTCTAGCCTGGTTAATCTCAAGAAGCGGGAATTCCTGGATTTACGACAGGGAAATATGTCTGTGATGGAATATCTTCACCGTTTCAATTACCTTGCTCGATATGCGACCTCGGAAGTTACACCTGAAGCAAGGAGAATTGAACGCTTCAGAGATAATCTGAATGATGAGGTTAAGCATATCCTGGCTATTCATGATTTCCATGATTTTCAGATACTAGTGGATAAAGCCATTATAGCTGAAAACAGTACCAGAAATATTATGAAAAATCGAAAGAGGAAATGGATGGCTCGCAAGTCTGCTAGTGCAAGTCCTGCAAGGCCACGCATTGGTCAACCGATCAATGTGCGACCTTCTGCTCCTTTTCAGCAGCAAAGGTGGCAAGGTCAAATTCCTCGACCTCAGCAGCCTCCTGCTAGGCAGGCTAGCACTTCTGAAAGGAGGCCTGTTGGAATTCAGAACCAAGCAGCGGATGTCACATGCTATCGGTGCAATGAGCGTGGGCATTTCGCTAATGCATGTCCAAAGAAGACTCAAGTTCCAAGTCGCCAGCCGGCTCAAGGTGTTCAACGTCCCCAGGAAGACCGCAAGGAGCTGGAGGAACTCAAGCAGTTAGGCTAGTATCGACTGCAAATCGAAACTCAAGTAGCGGTCGTTTGCACCATGTGACCGCCGAAGAAGCCAACGACGCCCCTGATGTCGTGTTGGGTATGTTCCCTGTTCATTCAGTATCTACCTTGGTATTGTTTGATTCCGGAGCATCGCATTCTTTCATTTCAAAAAAGTTTGTTGATCAAAATAATATCGAATCTGATCTTCTCTCCACCAAAATGTTAATCTATTCCCCTGGATCAACCATGAAATCAACAGAAATTTGTCCAAGTGTCAGTATTGAAATAAATGGAATACTATTTCACACTGATCTCATCCTCATAGAAACACCTGGTTTAGATGTAATCCTTGGTATGGACTGGTTATCTAAATATAAAGGATGTATAGACAATGCCAAACGGTCTATTTCTCTTGTTAATTCTGAGGGTGTCCTAGTAAACTTTTCTTCCATCCAAGATTCTGAAAAATCCCAATCCTTCCTTTGTTCAACCATAATAAAAGAACTCAGCCAAATTCCTATTGTCTCTGAATATCCTGATGTATTTCCAGATGAGTTGCCTGGACTTCCTCCAGACAGGGATATGTAGTTTGTCATCAATCTTTTTCCCGGAACAGCTCCTATTTCTAAACGCCCCTATCGTATGCCCCCTCATGACTTAGTCGAATTAAAGAAGCAAATTAATGAGCAATTAAAGAAAGGATTTATTTGACCTAGTTCTTCCCCGTGGGGTAGTCCGGTTCTTTTTATTCCCAAAAAGGACGGTGGTACACGCATGTGTGTGGATTACCGAGCCTTAAATGATGTGACAATCAATAATAAATATCCTCTTCCTCATATCGACGATCTGTTTGATCAATTGACTGGTGCTCAAGTCTTTTCAAAAATTGATTTGAGACATGGGTACTATCAATTGAAAATCAGATCCGAAGATATTCCAAAAACTGCTTTTACCACGCGTTACGGGTTGTATGAGTACACCGTAATGTCTTTCGGACTTACTAATGCTCCTACCAGTTTTATGACCCTCATGAATAAGGTATTCATAGAGTATTTAGATAAGTTCGTTGTGGTTTTCATCGACGACATCCTTATCTATTCCAAAACTGAAGAAGATCATGCGCAACATTTGCGTATGGTGCTCGAGAAACTTCGCGAGCATAAGCTTTATGCCAAATTCGAGAAATGCTAATTTTGGCTAAAAGAAGTTGCTTTTCTCGGGCATATTCTGTCCAATGGAGGCATATCTGTCGATCCCAGTAAAATGAAAGCAATCATGGATTGGGAATCCCCTCAATCTGTACCCAAAGTTTGAAGTTTTCTTGGCTTAGCAGGATATTATCACCGTTTCATTGAGAATTTTTCCAAAATAGCCCGACCTTTGACTTAGCTTTTAAAGAAAGAAAAGAAGTTCGAATGGACACATGAATGTAAAGAAAGTTTCTAGGAGCTTAAGAAAAGGTTAACCACAGCCCCAGTGCTAGTGTTACCTGATGTCCATAAAAGCTTCGATGTCTATTGCGATGCATCTCGAAGTGGATTAGGGTGCGTTCTGATGCAAGAAGGTAAAGTTGTAGCTTATGCCTCTCGTCAGCTACGACCCCAAGAGCTTAATTTTCCAACTCATGATCTAGAATTAGCTGCCGTAGTGCACGCTCATAAAATTTGGCGTCATTACCTTATTGGTAATCGATGCAATATTTTTATAGATCATAAGAGTTTGAAATATTTCTTTACCCAGTCTGATTTAAACCTGAGACAACGAAGATGGCTGGAGTTAATAAAAGACTATGACCTTAATATTCAATACCATCCTAGTAAAACTAATGTCGTAGCCGACGCTCTCAGTAGAAAACTTCATTGTCTTTCCGTTTCCTATCATACCAACCAATTAGACCTCATAAAAGAATTCCAAAAGCTTAATTTGGGAATCGTTGAAAAAGGATATTCGGCCGCACTCGAAGTGCAACCAACCTTAAAATCCCAAATTAAAGCCGCTCAACTCAAAGATGAATCTAACATCAAAATTCGTGAAGAATTGAAGAAAGGAACCGAATCCGAATTCCATGAAGATTCAGATGGAGTGCTTATGTTCAAAAACCAAATCTATGTCTCCAATGACCCTGAGCTTAAAGATCTGATCCTTAAAGAAGCTCATGAATCACCTCTCTCAATCCATCCTGGAAGTACGAAGATGTATCAAGATCTCCGACGAGAATATTGGTGGTCCAGTATGAAAAAGGATATTGCTGCATATGTTGCAATCTGTGATGTATGTCAGCGTGTCAAAGCCGAGCATCAACGTCCTGCTGGACTTTTGCAACCTTTGAAGATTCCAGAATGGAAATGGGATGATATCAGTATGGATTTCATTACTGGTCTGCCAAAGACTAAAGAAGGTCATGATTCTATATGGGTCATCGTCGATCGGCTAACCAAAGTGGCGCATTTCATTCCGATGAAAGTCACTAATCGAGGAGATGAGCTTGCAGAACTCTATCTGAATAACATTGTGCGTTTGCATGGTGTTCCAAAAACCATTGTATCAGATCGAGGATCTCAATTTACTTCTCGTTTCTGGGAAAGTTTGCACAGTCTCCTAGGGACTAAGCTGACTTTCAGCACAGCTTATCACCCCCAGTCAGACGGGCAAATTGAAAGGACAAATCAAATTCTGGAAGACTTGTTGAGAGACTGTGTGTTATCCTATGGCTCTAATTGGGAGAAAAGTTTAGCGTTCGCTGAATTTTCTTACAACAACAGTTTTCAGTCCAGTTTTCAAATGTCTCCTTTTGAAGCACTGTATGGAAGAAAATGCAGAACTCCTCTCTTCTGGTCTGAAGTTGGAGAAAGAAAATTCTTTGGCCCAGATCTTATTCAAGAAGCGCAAGAACAAGTAGACGTGATCAGAAGCCGTCTAAAAGAAGCGCAATCCCGCCAAAAGAGTTATGCCGACAACCGTCGTCGTGAACTCAGTTTCGAAGTTGGTGATCATGTCTATCTTAAAGTATCACCCCTCCGTGGAGTTCGTCGCTTCCAAGTTCATGGAAAGTTAGCTCCGCGATACATTGGACCTTTCCGAATCCTTGAGAAGATGGGTGAGATGGCATATAAATTGGAACTGCCACCTCAACTGTCGAAAGTTCATAATGTCTTTCATTTATCACAACTCAAGGCGTGTCTTCGTGTTCCCTCTGAGCTGACCAACCTGGAGAGCATTGATCTTCAACCAGACCTTTCATATCGAGAGCATCCAATTCACATTCTGGAAGAAGCGGAACGACAAACAAGAAACAAGACTCACAAGATGTTGAAAGTCCAGTGAAGTAATCATACTGAAGACGAGGCTACTTGGGAACGTGAAGATCATCTCCGTAAAGAATTTCCTAATTTCTTCTAAACCTCGCCAAATCTCGAGGACGAGATTTTTGTAAGGGGGGTAGATTTGTAATAGCCCAAAAATTCAATAAAATAAGAATTTTAATATCAAAAACATTTATATGATTTATTGTTATGTTTTCTAATTTTTCTGAATTAAAGGAATTCTTTTGGCTTTTTCCTAATAAAAGAAATCCAAAAGATCCATATAGTAAAATGGTAAAAGGTAAAAAGGTAAAAACCTAAAGTCAGTAAAATTCATAAAAATCTCAGATAAATCCTAGATACATCCAGGATCCTGTTTTGCCACTTGCTCTGATCTAGAATTAATAAAATAAATTAAAAAGACAAAGTAATCATGAGAAGATAACCACAATCTGAACCCATAAGATTTATTCAGAATCTATCTTACCTTAAATAGGGTTGAAATTTTAACCATGCCTACATATTAACCTAGCCCATCCCTGGTAAAAATATCAAGAATTTATCTCTGCATTTGGTAATTTTAGAAATTCAAAAATAGACTATTAGAAAAGCTGGAAAGTGTAATGTCAGAATTTTAATAAATAAAATATCAAATATAAAATTATTAAAATTTTATAAAAGGTATATTATATTAATACCAACCTAAAAAAGTTTCATAAAATAATAAATTGATATTAATCCTCAATTAAATAACAATCAGAATCAGTAAAAATTAGTAACAGTGCATTGTCAGATTTTTAATAATATTTTTACTCATCTCTTTTGTCTGAAGATTTTAGCAGACCCTTTTATTTTCCTTCCCGACCTCTGTAAAAATTTTCATAAAATCTGAAGCTTACCTTTTAACCCAAACTCTGGATTTACCTTAACCTGTCCAGAGAATTCTTGAGTTTTACTGACGTGTCTCACTGACTTGTGGGCCCGACCTGCCAGCTGTCATCTTTGCCGACTTCACCCTCTCTCGCTGAAAACCATGGCCCACTAGTCAGATGCTTCCTCCCTGTTTCTCTCCCGTTCTCTCTGCTCTCTCTCACGCCCGAGTCCGCTGCCATTGTAGGGAAACGCGGTATGCTACGCTAGCACGAAAAAAAAAACTACCGCGCAACCAGAAAGCTACTCGCAAGAAGAGGATCATAGATAAGATTACCACTAGACGCGCAGTAGCGGAATCCATCGCGCCGATGTAGTGGTTCGTCCTCGCCGCGATCGTTGCGTCGATGTAGTGGATCGTCCTCGCCTCGCCGTGGATCGTCCTCCCACGCCGCAGTCGCAGCAGCGTCACCGCAGTAGTCCACACGTCCAGAGATGGAACGCCGTGCGTCGGTGTGCAAGCACCTAGTCGCTCGGCAGGGGCAGCGAGAGGAGGAGGCTAGGGTTTCAAGTGAATCAAACCTAAACCGTGGAAAGCACACTCTGCGCCCTCCCTCCTCCCCTCCTTATATAGCCACGAGATGAAACCTAAACCAGGCCCACCAAAGATGCTAAGCCCACGAGGTTCATTAATTACGGATCCAATCCAAATTAATACGTCCCACCCATTAAGTGTGTGACCTGCGAGTTCACATACGTTTGGACATGGATTGGAAAACTCCTTTTCAATCCAATAGTTGGTAGCGGCTTCTTGCAAAGTATGCCAACTCCCAAACATACTTGTGATCAAATCGAATGAACCTATCAAAAGAACTCATGTAATAATCCCTTTGCCAAGTATATGAAGATTGATCTCAAGGCGAAGCATGTCATCCTTTGATGATTCAATCCATCTCTCGTATCCGTGATATATTAATAAGTTGTGATTGACTCCTCAATCACGGCATGGCCATGCACTTTCTTAATCATATCACACGAGTGGCCTTGTCATATATCTCTGTTTCATTGGGTGGCAAATTTCATCTTGATCGCTCACTTCCCTCTGCACGCTTCATAGTAAACATGAAAGCTACCTTTATGACTATCCAGTTAGGAAGTAGTGTTTGATAGCCCCAAGGAAAACTATTACACATGTAGGAATATGACAATCTCGTGTCTAAGGATCATACATCTTCTAGGTATGAGATACATCGATGACACATAAGAATGAAACATTCTCGCAGTTGTCCCATAGCGGTCTATCTAATCCATGTTCTTCAACATGGTCCACAATGTAGGGATGATATCTCCATATCCCATGATCTATGAAGCATGATCATCGATCACTACATGTGCTGATCTATTCATCGTAGTCCTATACGATGATATCCGATCAGAGATATTTATCGAATTACATCATTAAGTAAAGAGCTTCATAATCAAGTCACATACTTGTTGATCAATACAATGATATACATTCATTGGACCAATAATCATATTATTATTCATAAACATAGTCATGTTACAATCATCTAAATGATTGCCTCAAGGGCATAACACTAACAGCCATTCCATTTTGTCCTTTCCCACCGCAACTCGTCGCTCGAGGTTGCCTGCACGTTGCCCCTGGACACGCTACTGCTGTCTCAGCCGACATGCTCACTCTCCCGCACCAGAACGGCCAAGAAAGCCCGCGCGAGCCGCCACCTTCCTTCCCCGTTCAAATCCTGTGCCGCGCCGACATTGTAGCCTATTTAAGTGTCGCCAAGCCATCGCTAGCACTTGCACACACTCCTGGAACCCTCAGAACTGAGCCAAACTGCCTCCTCGCCGCTAGCCTCCGCCTTTCTTCCCCAACTCCTGCGAGCACCCGAGAAAAGGGAAAAACCCAATTCAAGCGATTCGCCGAAACACAACTCAGAACACCTTACCTGAAGCATCCCTGCAACACCAAGAAGCTGTCCGTGACCTCAATTTAACCTCTCCTTCTCCGGTGAGCCACCGCACCGCACAGCCTCTTCCGCCGCCGCATGCGCACGGTGAGCGCCTTCTCCCGTCACTCATTTTCTTATCCGAACCCGAAAATAGAAACCTTGTGATGCATGGATGCTCACCTGGGTGATGTTCAAGCTCGGGATGCCATCGTTTAGCCGTTACGCCGTCGGCCATGGACGTCGCCGCCCCCTTCACGGTGATGCGCCGTCTCCGACCACCTCTGGCCGAAGCGACACCTCCCCTAGATGTGTGCAAGCACGCTGAGCGTGAAAGTGGAACCCATTCCACTTCTCCGACCACCCCTCACCGCCGGCGAGATCCGGTGTTGTCATCTCTGTCATGGGTCGCTGCCATGTGGGCCACCCCTGTCAGTCTCTTGTGCGCACAGGTGACGCTGACCCCTCGGTCCCGCATGTCAGTCTCTCGTGTCGCGCGGATAGCGTGGTCCCGCGCGTCAGCCGCACTGCCCACGCACGTCTCGCTGCTAGCTGGGCCTGGCCTGTCAGCGCCTCGGTCCAGAGCAGCGCAAATATGGAAAGCGGGTTTTCACCGTAAAAGCGTACTTTTCGTTTTTAGTAAATTTTCTAATTTCCAGAATTTCCAAAACCGAACACATTCAAACTTGAATATCTTTTGAAATATCCAACCAAATGAAGTGAAATAAATTTCTAAATTCATCTAAAATCATGTAGATTCAGAATATGCAAAAATATTATGAAATGAGCTCTGTTTGAATTTTAGATTCAAATTTAAAGAAAGAATTTGAAATATGCCATTTATAGAATTTTTACAATTTAGCTCCAAATTAGATGAAACAAATTTTGTTAGACTCCATGCTCTGTTAGGAACCTGAATATACAAAAATACTTAGGGTGTACCATGGAAAATATTTGAAGTATTGCATAGGGTGAGAAAGTAGACCAATAATGATAATAAATCAAATAATTTCAGAATTCAGAATCTGAAAATCCAAAATAATAAAACATATTGAGTAGTCTCTGGAAATGGTAAATAAAGGTAAATAATCCAAGAAAATAAGATTCATTATTACTGGAATCTATTCGGAAAATATTCATGTAACATGTAAATAAACGATCAACATGATATAATCATATACCCAATCATGTTTAAATTATGTAGTTGCTTTTATTTGGCTCTTACATCTGATTCTTTCATTTTATTGGAATTTCCATGTTATTATTATTCGACGTATAGAACCCGACGAGTCCGGAGTAGTCGACGACGAACAAGAATTCGACTACGCAGATAATCAACAAGGCAAGCACCCCCCTTTGATCATATTGATCCCAGTTTTATAAATGTTTTCATTAAATGTTTTACTGCATACTTTATTTTTATTAAAGTCTGCTATATTATGGATATTGGTAGATGTACCTGTAGTTTCATGGAACTTCCTTGATAAGTATGAAATTGTGATCCTTGAAAACCCTAGAATAACTTAGACAGTAATCGATGTCGATCTGGGTTAATCACACTTAGTGTCGTGCTTGCCATGCTTAAAGGAATATAAAACTTTGACATTCTTAAAAATGTTGGATATGGTTTAATGGGTATGACCATCTCATGGTTGGTATTTTGATCAAAAATGAAAATAAAATTATGATTTTGATGTGGGCAATTATTGGCAATAGCCGGGGGTAGTGTAGGGTGGAGATTATTGCTCGTGTCAGATTAAGGACCGAACTACGTGTTCGTTAAACCCAAGAAATACCGTACAACCACAAGAGCTGGTATGGGATAGTCTTAACCTATTAAGTTGCTTAAAACTAGCTTTGCACATTGGTAGGCTGGGGTAGTACGAGCTTCTTCAGTGAATGGTTGCTCGGAGGGGCACCCACACCGAGGTGTTGGGAGTCACGTTTGCTGATACAACGGTGAATGCCATACTATGGATATGTCTAATTATTATTGTGCAGTGACTGTGCAAACATTTACACCATAGTACGGGTTTAACGTCACCGGGCTAGTGCAAAGTTAGGGTTAAACAATGTAACGATTATGTTATGATCTCCTTGCCGACACACCAAAGGAAGTGTGTTACTGACCTGGCAAAAGGGGTTGATCATTACTTGTGGGTAAAGCTGTACAACTCTGCAGAGTGTCAAACTTTTCGAAAAGCCGTTCCCGCGGTTATGGGAATCTTGGTGCGCCAGCACTAGTTAGCTATTTTTTTTATTTTCATAAAACTAGATTCTACCAGGTGGTGGTAGAAGTTGGCTCTTGAAAATGGTCATGAAACCCAGGTACTTGAAATTTGTTTAAGCTTATATCTTATTACCTTCAGTATTAATTTGCTTTTACTTAAATTCCGTTTTGCAATCTACTATTCTGTATTTATATTTCAAATTAGCTTTGTGCAAAACAACCATGAGCCTTTCCTTGAATTGGCCTGCATGTATGTTAGGTTTTGCAAAAGTCTTGTGAGTACGTAAGTACTCAACTTGCCTATATTGATGTTTTTAGGTGAAGAAACAGATTTCCCCAAAGAAACATTTTATGACGCAGGATTCGGCGATATGAACGATGAATTCTACTAGGGTTCTCCTTGTCAGTTGCCTGTGGGGATATTGGGTTAAAGACATACTACAAGAAAAATGTCTCCACTGATATGTCTTTACTTTTGGTATTGTAAGAATATTATGTACTTTGCTTCCGCTGTAATAATAAAGTTTGAGTATGACTGTGATATCAATTTGTATTTGTGCGTATTAGCCACTGATCATGGGACTGGTACTATATGCACATGGTATCCATTTTTGGTATTAATTATCAAAAATGGGGGCCTTACATTGTTCCTCTCAAGTAGCACATTACCCTTTCTAGTGCATGCCAATGATCATTACCCGAGTTTGACATGAACCGACTCAACTTGCTCACAACAAATGAGATATCAGGTCTCGTAGCGCTAGCTAGGTACATGAGCGATCCAACAATCTGAGAGTATCTCAATTGGTCTCGACCAATTCTCTTATTCTTCCTGAGAATCGACTAGGATCATATGGAGTTGAAGAGGGTTTGCTATCCATGTAGCCAAACCGACTCAAAACCTTCTCAACATAATGAGATTGCGAAAGTGTAATCCCATTCTCACCCTTGATTAACTTGATGTTCAAAATCACATCACCTCTCCAAGGTCCTTCATATCAAAGTTCTCGAGACGTAAAAGTCTTAACTTTGTTAATCATATCAAGATTTGTGCCAAATGTCGATATGTCGTCAACATACAAGCACAATATAACTCCTCACCCCACCATGCAGATAATATACACATTTATCGACTCATTCAACGCAAAGCTGCAGAGTCAAAGTTCTATCGAACTTCTCGTGCCATTGCTTAGGAGCTTGCTTCAGGCCATACAAAGATTTCAGCAACTTACACACCTTGCTCTCTTAACCTTCTACTACAAAACCATCAGGCTGATCCATGTAGATCTCCTCATCCAACTCTCCATTAAGGAAAGCTGTCTTCACGTCCATTTGATGAACGATAAGACCATATGAGGCAGCCAAGGAAAGTAGCACTCGAATAGTGGTAATTCTAGCGACAGGTGAATAGGTATCAAAAAAATCTTCACCTTCTTTTTGTGTGTAGTCCTTAGCCACAAGCTGAGCTTTGTATTTTTTCAATCGTACCATCAGGCCTAAGCTTCTTCTTGAATACCCACTTGCAGCCAACAGGCTTGCAACCATAAAGTCATTCCGTGACTTCCCAAGTTCCATTAGAGATAATGGAATCCATCTCACTACGGGCTGCCTCCTTCCAGTAGTCAGCATCTGGGGATGCATAGGCTTCTGAAATAGACGTGGGAGTGTCATCCACGAGGTACACAATGAAATCATCACCAAAAGATTTTGAAATCCTTGGTCTCTTGCTCCTCCTTAGAGCTTCACTATCCTCCTCCTCAGGAATTTGCTCAGGTAAGTGTTCAAGAGATTCAGTAGGTTCAGAAACTATCTCAAAATTTATTCTAGACATGCTATGTAAATCCTTCATAGGAAATATATTCTCAAAGAATGTTGCATCACAAGACTCCATAATCGTATCGACAAACATGTCGGATACCTCTGATTTTACTACAAGAATCTATAAGCTATGCTCCGATGAGCATATCTAAGAAATACACAATCCACAGTTTTAGGCCCAAGTTTGCGTTTCTTAGTTATCGGTATATTGACTTTCGCCAAGCACCCCCAAGTGCGCAAATAAGAAAGTGATGGTTTTCTCCCAACCCATTCCTCATATGGGGTTTTCTCCTTATTCTTTATTGGAACTCTATTTAGAACATGACATAAAGTCAATAAAGCCTCCCCCCACCATGCCTTAGATAAACCCGCAGTGTCTAACATGGCATTCACTAAGTCAGTCAAAGTGCGGTTCTTTCTTTCAGCAACCCCGTTTGATTGGGGTGAATAGGGAGGCGTTCTCTCATGTATAATCCCAAGTTCCGCACAGAATAAGTCGAACTCTTTAGAGAAATACTCTCCACCACGATCTAACCTAAGTCTTTTGATCTTTCTTTCAAGTTGATTTTAAACTTCTGCCTTATAGATCATAAAGTACTCTAGAGCCTCATCCTTAGATTTTAATAAGTAAACATAGCAAAATCTGGAAGCATCATCAATCAACGTCATGAAATATCTCTTTCCACACTTTGTCAACACATCATTCATTTCACAAAGATTTGAATGTATGAGTTCTAGAGGAGCCAAATTTCTCTCCTCGACTGCCTTGTGAGGCTTTCGAGGTTGCTTAGATTGTACATAACTTTGGCACTTAGAACCTTTGACAATGGATAGTTTTGGAATTAAACTCATACTGGATAACCGAAACATTGAACCAAAATTTAAATGACATAAACGTGAGTGCCACACACTGGCCTCATCTCCATTAGAATTGCTACAAATATGATTCACTGTATTATCACATAAATCAGAAAGAGAAAGACGGAACAAGCCTCCGCACTCATAGCCTTTACCAATAAACAATCCACGTTTGGACACGACTACTTTATTGGACTCAAAAACCACTCTAAAACCATCTCTACAGAGAAGGGAGTCGCTCACTAGGTTCTTGTGAATAGAAACAAAATGCTGCACGTTCCATAGTTGCTCGATCTTGCCCGAAGTAAACTTCAGATCCACCGTGCCAACTCCATGAACTGAAGCATGTGACCCATTCCCTATTAGGACGGAGGAATTCCTAGTGACCTGATAAGAAGAAAACAACGTGATATCAGCACACACATGCACATTAGCTCCAGTATCAATCCACCAATTGGTAGATTGACTCACTGAAAAGACAGCGGGTACAATACCATACCCTCTAGATGCATCTCCAGTGTCACTGATGACCATGTTGGCACACTTTGGATTCTTCCCCTTATGAGCCTTTTTTCCTTTGCGATTTGCACACTAGGCAGCCCAATGTCCAAGTTCAATGCACACATACCAAGGCTCCTCCTTAGGGTTTTTCATCTTATTCTTTTTGAAATTGGTGGTTTTATTGGCCTTGTTGTTCCCTTTGTTCTTGAAGTGAGGATGCTTCTGCACCATATTGGCGCTAGAATGTCCCCCTGCCCCTTTGTTAGGTCCATCGTTAACCCGAGCTTTCTCCTCAACATCAAGAGACGCAATGAGACTCTCAACAGAGATCTCTTGTCTCTTGTGTTTGAGAATAGTGGCGAAACTCCTCCATGACGAAGGTAATTTTGCAACCATGCACCCAGCCACAAGCTTGTCAGGTAAGGAACACTTAACGAGGTCGAGTTCCTTTACAACGCACTGTATCTCATGAGCTTGTTCTACTACAGAACGGTTGTGAGCCATCTTGTAGTCATGGAACTGCTCCATAATATACAGTTCACTGCCAGCATCTGATGCACCGAATTTAGCATTCAGCGCATCCCACAGTTCCTTAGCGTCTCTTATGTGTATATACACATCACATAGACGATCAGCAAGAACACTTAGAACGCATCCCACAAAGAGTGTAGTGGCTTCTGAGAACGCTTTCTCCTGTTCAGGAGTAAGGTCCCCCTTAGGTCTGCCACTAGACACCAAGAACACGTTCAAGGCAGTAAGCCACAGATTGACTTTAACCTGCCATCTCTTGAAGTGCACACCGGTAAATTTATCCGGCCTTAGTGCATCGGTAAATCCAGCCATCATTAAACCAAAGTGCCTAATATAAGTTTTTTGGATTGTTGGAATAATTAGCACTTTCAGGTTTATATAAATTCCGAGATAAAACATGAACATGAACAGATTGACTAACATGATCATATTGTGAGAGTATAATCTACACATGCATATCACAAAGCTACACATGAATAGATCTACTATACTCAGGAGTAAAAACAGCAACAGATTAAACATGATTCTCACGTACCGATCTACTGTAGAGGAAGCAATAGCCGATGTAGATGGTACGTTGTTGATGACGAGAACGTGTTGGCACCGAGCGCGTCGACGACGAACAATGGCGCCCGAGCGTACAGGTAGACGAGCCGTGATGACGATCGTGAGCAGTCGCGCGAAGCGCTTCCCAAAAACCTTATTCGCCTTCTCCAGGTGCAGGATCGTAAAGATGACAGATTCCGGAGATCTGCTCTCCCGTTCGCTGGTGTACGCCGACGTAGCGGGATGAGGCGGACTACGATTGCGGCGCAGTACTGGAAGGAGGCAAAAGCTCGTGTATAGATCTGTTTCTATTTGCTCATGGACTCGGCCAGTATATATAGAGACGGAAAACGCATTTCGCAGTTTGGATCCGAAACCAACACGATTTTATCTCTATATCTCGAACTGATCACGAGTAGCAAAAGATAAAACTGTAAAAAGAAGTTGCTTCTGTGCAAGGCATCTGGTCCAATTTCGACGGACCATTCACGCAGGTGCCGCACGCCCGCCGCCCATGCCCAAGCCCGGCGAGGCGAGCGAGCGCGCGTGTGGGTTCTTTCTCTTTCCTCCATTGCCATGTGTAATAGAGAGAGAACCAACTCCACATTTAAGTAGGTCTCTCTCCACCTCCACAGGCAATATGGTACTAAAATATTCCACCCCTCTCCCTTCATGAATGGGCCTTTGAGATTTATTCGATTTTCATTTAAATGGGCTAAGCCCGTATAATTCAACATTTTCTTCGTCTGTTCAATCTTAAGGGAAGTAATAGAGACATAATATGTTAATAACATCTATTTATCAATTCTGAATCCCGATTGTTGATTTTCAATAGAAAAGTTCTTGAATACATATTGTCTATGCTCTGTGAATACACAGTATAATTGTAGAAGGCAAATATTATATGCATTCGTTGGACCAGTTTGATTTTTCCTCGAAACTCTGTCTCCCAATTAACCCAGTAATGAACAATGTTCATGATTTGAATAGATAAAATGGTTCTTTCGTTGGATTTTTTTAACTAACCTATACCGCATCATCTTTACCTAGTGGGTTTGTTTGGAATGCAGAAATTTCGTTAGAACCGGTACAAACTCCTGCAAGTAGGATTCTTCTCGCGTTTCAAATAGGACTTCTAGAACCCTTTTCATTGACAGTTCATGGGCCCACAGACTATTTATTCTAGTCATTTAATGGAGGTCAACTGTGGATAGATGTTACCCCGAGTGCGGGTTCATCTGTGGAGAAAGTAAGTACTTGTTTAAGCTTAGATTTTTTTGTTTATACTTTTTTGATGTAAACCCGTTGGGTGAATTCCCGATTTTTCGATGAGAGGGCGTGGAATAACTCGATTGGTAGAGGAGACGACGTTCACGGCCCGACTACAACCTTCCAAGGACGCTGCGCCTTAGCAACCGATACACCACCTCCTATGGCTGCCGCGATCTTGTGGAGCGCGACACCCCGGCCACTAGGGCACTCGTCCTGCAAGCAATCGAAGAACTAGCAAGAACAAGTAGAACAAGTACTGAATTACTAGATGTAAAAGAAGGTTTCAAACTCAATCTCCAATAAGGTGGGGTTCCGAAGACAAGAAGACGGGCGGCTAATCCAAAGACGCTTACAAGCAAGTAGCGAGAGCTAAACTTGATCTAAACAAAACCCAAGTGTTCCTGATGGCGGCTAAGGGGTATATAAACGTGGAAGGGTCGACCACAAGGGTGCTGGGGTCGAGCTCCAACCCTAGGATGCGTCCCTAATGTACCCAACTTGATACACGGCCCATTGGGCCAAAATATGGTGGTGCAGTACCCTGAACAGAAAAACCTCTCTGTAGTAATTTGACGATTGCGGTCGCCTCGGAACAGATATGGACATGAGTCCGGATCCATATGAAAATAGACTTCTTCAGAAATCATCGAAGTACTTGAACGCCCCAATCTGAGTCCATATGCGACCGTGGCATTCGTCACAAGTTGGTGCTGTGCTGCAGTCCGAATCCAGCCTGCGCGAATCCGTTTCCCTTTCAGTCCTCTCCTTGGTTCCTAAGCAAAACAAGAGTGCACACGTCTCCACGGTCTAAACATGATGGACATGAACTCAAGAGTGAACTCACCTGATGATTATGTTGACGAGCACGAGCACGAGTAATAGGACCAGTAACAAGTGGTACTTGTGTAGGCGTGGATGTATCTTGTGTAGGCATGGATGTATCGTTGGTATTGATGTCCTCATCATCCCCCCCTTCTTTCATTTGAGTCGTCCTCGACTCAAACTCAGCTTCCTCTCCCAAATAAGGCTTTAAATCTGCAATGTTAAAAGTGGGACTAACCCCAAAGGTTGCAGGCAGATCCAACTTATATGCATTGTTATTAATTCTCTCCAACACTTTAAACGGTCCATCGGCCCGAGGAAGCAATTTAGATTTTTGCAGTTCAGGAAACCTTTCTTTTCGCAAATGCAACCAAACCAAATCTCCAGGTTCAAACTTTAGTTCCTTTCTACCTTTATCACCAGCAAACTTATATTTAGCATTCATGCGCTCTATGTTTTCTTTTGTCGTTTCATGCACTTTTAACATCGATTCAAAGACGCTTAGTAGCATCAAAATTCAATTTCTCGGAAGATGGCGAAGGCATTAAATCAATAGGAGCACGAGGCAACAAACCATATACAATCAAACGGGCACATCTTTGTAGTAGAATGCAACGATCGATTATAAGCAAATTCAATATGAGGCAAACAATCTTCCCACATCTTAATGTTCTTCTTTAAAACAGCCCTTAACATAGTAGACAAAGTTCTATTCACAACTTCGCTTTGACCATCAGTTTGGGGATGACATGTAGTAGAAAACAAAAGCTTAGTCCCTAATTTTGCCCACAAAGTCTTCCAAAATGACTAAGAAATTTAGCATCACGATCGAAAACGATTGTATTGGGCACACCATGCAAGCGAACAATTTCTCGAAAGAACAAATCAGCGATATGAGTAACATCATCAGTTTTATGACATGATATGAATTGTGCCATCTTAGAAAATCTATCAACAACCACAAACACACTATCACGTCCCTTCCTAGTCCTAGGCAATCCCAACACAAAATCCATAGAAATATCTTCCCAAGGAGCACTAGGAATGTAGAGGTAAATACAAACCGTGTGGATTTAACCGTGACTTAGCCTTTTGACATGTCGTGCAACGAGCAACAAATCTCTCCACATCTCTTCTCATCTTGGGCCAAAAGAAATGACCAGCAAGTATGTCCTCCGTTTTTTAGCTCCAAAATGTCCCATCAAGCCACCTCTATGTGCTTCCTGCAACAACAATAAACGAACGGAGCTAGCTAGAATGCATAGCTTGTTAGCTCTAAACACAAACCCATCGGTGATTTATGAATTTGTTCCATTCCTTTCCATCTTTACAATGCAAAGAACACATCCTTGAAATCAGCATCATTAACATATTGGTCTTTAATTGTTTCTAATCCAAAGATTTTGTAATCAAGTTGATTCAAAGAAAGTATATCTCTAGACAAAGCATCAAGAATGATATTCTCTTTTCCTTTCTTGTGCTTAATAACATAAGGAAAAGATTCAATAAATTCAACCCACTTAGCATGTCTACAGCTTCAGTTTTCCTTGACTACTAATATGCTTCAAAGATTCATGATCGAATGAATAAAAAACTCTTTGGGCCACAAATAATGCTGCCATGTTTCTAATGTTCGCACTAGAGCATATAATTCCTTATCATAAGTAGAATAATTGAAACAGGCCCGCTCAATTTTTCACTAAAATATGCAACAGTTTGCCTTCTTGTAACAAAACACCACCCAATCCAATCCCACTAGCATCACATTCAAGCTCAAAAGTCTTATTAAAATCGGGAAGTTGGAGGAGAGGTGCATGAGATAATTTATCTTTCAAAGATGTTGAAGGAGTCCTCTTGTACATTGCCCCAACTAAAAGGCACTCCCTTCTTTGTAAGCTCATTCAAAGGTGCAGCAATGGTACTGAAGTCCTTCACAAAACGGCGATAGAAGCCAACAAGTCCTAGGAAACTCCGCACCTGTGTGATAGTCTTTGGCACAGGCCATCCCTGTATAGCTTCTACCTTGGCTTGATCAACCTCAATTCCCTGTGGAGTCACAACATAGCCAAGAAACGACACTCAATCGGTGCAAAATGTGCACTTCTCAAGGTTACCAAATAAACGTGCATCTCGTAAAGCATTAAAAACAGCACATAAGTGATCAAGATGTTCATCCATAGATTTGTTGTAGATCAATATATCATCAAAGTATACTACAACAAATTTTCCAATGAAAGCACGCAAAACCTCGTTCATTAATCTCATGAAAGTGCTAGGCGCATTAGTTAACCCAAAAGACATGACTAACCACTCATATAAACCGAACTTAGTTTTGAAAGCGCTTTTCCATTCATCTCCCAATTTCATACGAATCTGTGGTACCCACTACGCAAATCAACTTTAGAAAACACAATAGCACCACTCAATTCATCAAGCATATCATCTAAACGTGGAATAGGGTGTCGATATCGAATGGTGATATTATTAATAGCTCTACAATCAACACACATACGCCATGTTCCATCTTTCTTAGGCACTAAAATAACCGAACAAAGACAAGGACTAAGAGACTCACGCACATAACCTTTGTCGAGTAGTTCTTGCACTTGCCACTGAATTTCCTTTGTTTCCTCCGAATTTGTCCTGTATGGCGCACGGTTTGGCAAAGATGCACCAGGAATAAGATCAATTTGGTGCTCAATCCCTCAGATAGGTGGCAGCCCACCGTATCTCGACTTGAAATACATCGAATACTCCGCAAAACGTTAGCAACCGCAGGAGGCAAAGAATGCTTGCATATCTTGAATTGAAATCAACGCATCCTTGCATACCAAAGCGTAGGCAATAGAAGTGGAAGCAATTAATTCATTAACATCGATTTAGTCGCAAGCAAGCAATGTCCTTTCAATTTTATCCCATCTTTCTTATTACCAACAGATTTAATATTTTTGTTGTTCTCGCTTTAGCTTTTGTAGCTTTAGCAACATCATCACGCACAATAGCCTCGGGGACATGGGAAGCAAAACAATTTTCCTATCATGGTGTATGAGAGAATACTGATTTGATCTACCATGATGTATACAATCCGTATCAAATTGCCATGGTCTACCTAACAGAATATTACAAGCTTCCATAGGCACAACGTCACATTCAACAACATCACGATATGAGCCAATTGCAAAATTAATTTGTACCAGCTTGGTTACCTTGACCTTACCACTGTTGTTAAGCCATCGAATGTGATATGGATGTGGGTGCGGTTTGGTTGTAAATGCAAGCTTCTCCACCATATCGTTGCTAGCCAAGTTATTGCAGCTACCTCCATCAATGATCAAACGGCACGAACGCTCCTTAATGACACACTTTGTTTGAAACAACGTATGCCGCTGATTCTGCTCCGCCTTCTCCATTTGTGCACTAAGCACACGCTGCACAATGAGGCTCTCATAATGCTCAGATCATCCGCACTAATCTGTTCTTCCGTTGTTCCTCACTACTGCGTCGTCCACCGCAAGCAAAGCAAGTGTAGCTTCATCGAAATCACTAGCAGAGGAATACCCACCATCTTCTTTGACCACCAAAACACGCTTGCTAGGACAGTCACGCTGCACGTGTCCATAGCCCTTGCATCGATGACATTGAACATCTCTTGTTCTACTCGTGGAGGCAACCGAAGAGGCACTACCGGCTGGTTTCTGGGCAGATTTGGTTGCTGAATTTGTGGGTGAAGCACGTGGTTTGTCGCTGGAGAAAGGCGGTGGTGCTAGTCGACTCGGCGAGGAAGTTGGTGGAGGTGCACGCCCGGTCATGGAAGTAGTCGTGCGCTGCTGCCATGGTGTAGGTTTTCCTGCAGAAACGTTAGACTTTGCACTAGCACGTCGTCCCTGCACTTCCCTTTCAGCTTTACAAGCAAGATGAAACAAACGGGTTATGTTAGCATAATCTTTATAAGCAAGGATGTCCTGAATTTCTCTATTTAACCCGCCCAAAAATCTAGCCATAGCAGGTTCCTCTCCCTCCTCTAAATTACAACGCAACATACCCATTTGTAATTCCTGATAATATTCTTCTACACTTTTAGCACCGTGTCTCAATTGTTGCAACTTGTTTAACAGATCACGTGCATAATAAGAAGGAACAAATCTAGCCCGCATGACCCGTTTCAAGGCATCCCAAGTTTGTGGCATGTTATTAGGATTCTTCTTGCCATGTTCTATCCACCAAACAGAAGCGAATTCAGTAAACTCACTAGTAACAGCCCTAACACGTGCATTTTCAGGAAATTCATGACATGCAAACTTTTGATCAATAGCAATCTCCCAAGTAATGTAAGCATCAGGATCATATTTCCCATCAAAAGAAGGTATCTTAAATTTAATCTTACTAAAAGCATCATCATTACCATGTACCTCACGCCGGCAAAAACCACCCATACCTCTACGGTTAGTACGTAGCCGCCGGCGATTAGGAGCTTCTTGGTCATCTTGTTCAAGACGCAACATACTCATCCCAATTATCTTCGACACCCTCATCACGCCCACCGGTGGTATTAGCATGTATCTCGTCAAATCGCCTCAGAGTGCAAAGAAGACTCTTGTCAATACGAGCAACCGACACCTCCACCCCTGTAAGCTTGGTGTTGGTGTCGATCTGTGTGGCCTCCAATTGCCCCATCTTTTCATTCGTCACCTGCAAGTCATTATCAAGACCTTTCGTGTGCGTCTTCACCAGCTTTTCAAAGTGTTGTATGATGCCTTTGGTACGAGGAGAACGTGGCCTATTCTGAGAAGCATCATCATCATCTGATCCTGCCATGGTTAGTCGAACAGAGGCAACAAAAAAAACAAGTGAAGGAATAAAAACCCTACAGCTATTAGGATGTAGCTACTGCAAGGCGCTCACTCTCAACCTGTCACACAAGCTCTTACCAATTCTTACCTTGCTCAACAGGAGAGGACGGCAACCAACAAGTCTGCAACCGTGGAATGAAGTGTATCGGTGCCGCAGCAACAAGACCTGCTGTCAGAGTCGACTATGTGGAGTCAGAGGTGGGTCAAGCAAGGAATACACTAGCACCACGTTAGTTACAAAAGCAAGTCAATAATCGCTCAACGGTGGTACTGTGCTGGTCCTAGCCTAGACCGTGCTAGAGACGCGAGCCTGGACACAAAGGAAGTCACAACGCCCCACCGGAAACAAGAGAGGAGCACAAACGAACAACCCCTTTCCTTTTCTTCTTCTTCCTTTTTTTTCTTTTTTTTTCTTTTTTTTCTTTTTTTCCAAGGGATCCTCAAAACTGAATATATGAATAAAGAGAGTTCAAAAGAGCCAATCACCACACACTTTTTTTTTCTCTCTCTCTCTAGAGTAAGCCGCGTCTATGGATATGATGTACTGCTGCGTGAACACTTGATATATAAAGTAGGGCAACAGCAGGCACGGCCACGAAAGCAATTCGGACTTGAGATGATAACCGATTACAACTTGGTTATGCACCAGCCACCAGATTCAATTCGGACTCAAAAACCGATTCCAATTCAAGCTTCAGCACCACGAGCATGGGTTCCTAGTCGGACTTGAACACCAAGATGTACTCAGATTCACCAACGAAAGTTTATATGGTAGTGCACGGCTGTGACTAGAACGTGACAAGAACTCAAACTCTAATAAACTAGGACTACGACCAAAGAACTCGACACAACCGATGCAATGTAAAACTCAACAAGCCCTAACTAAGCAAAGACTAGTAAAATCTCAAAAAGGTTTGTAGGATTGCGGAGAGAACTAATCTACTATTTTTTGGCTTTTCGGACTATAGGTAAAATAAAACAAATGAATGATTGGAAGTCTCTCACCGATAAACCTTGCTCGATTACTAATCATGTAAACCCGTTGGGTGAATTCCCGATATTTCGATGAGAGGGTGTGGGATAACTCGATTGGTAGAGGAGACGACGTTCACGGCCTAACTACAGCCTTCCAAGGACGCTGCGCCTTAGCAACCGATACACCACCTCCTATGGCTGCCGCGATCTTGTGGAGCGCGACACCCCGGCCACTAGGGCACTCGTCCTGCAAGCAATCGAAGAACTAGCAAGAACAAGTAGAACAAGTACTGAATTACTAGATGTAAAAGAAGGTTTCAAACTCAATCTCCAATAAGGTGGGGTTCCGAAGACAAGAAGACGGGTGGCTATTCCAGCACGCGCGCTTACAAGCAAGTAGCGAGAGCTAAACTTGATCTAAACAAAACCCAAGTGTTCCTGGTGGCGGCTAAGGGGTATATAAACGTGGAAGGGTCGACCACAAGGGTACTGGGGTCGAGCTCCAACCCTAGGATGCGTCCCTAATGGACCCAACTTGATACACGGCCCATTGGGCCAAAATATGGTGGCGCAAACACTCGAATGTAAAAACCTCTCGGTTGTAATTTGACGATTGCGGCCGTCTCGGAATAGATATGGACATGAGTCCGGATCCATATGAAAATAGACTTCTTCAGAAATCATCGAAGTACTTGAACGCCCCAATCTGAGTCCATATGCGACCGTGGCGTCCGTCACAAGTTGGTGCTATGCTGCAGTCCGAATCCAGCCTGTGCGAATCCGTTTCCCTTTTGGTCCTCTCCTTGGTTCCTAAGCAAAACAAGTGTGCACACGTCTCCACGGTCTAAACATGATGGACATGAACTCAAGAGTGAACTCACCTGATGATTAAGTTGACGAGGACGAGCACGAGTAATAGGACTAGTAACAAGTGGTACTTGTGTAGGCGTGGATGTATCTTGTGTAGGCATGGATCTATCGTTGGTATTGATGTCCTCATCACTTTTAGTTTAGGCAGCTTAAAAGCAATCTGTTTTTAAGCAAAGCCAACGTGCTTGGCGGTCTAGATTTTTTGGGGTTAGTTGGCTTCTTATGTTGTTGCTTATTGTTGGAATATCTAATATACTCTGAGGTTCTTATGACTTGTTTATACTATGATTTATTATTAATATGATAGTTTTTTTAACATTTTTAATAAAATTTGAAGATAGGAATGTATATGCACTTGTAAATACAAAAATTCAAATTATTATGAATGAGCCAATCAAAGAAAATGAAATAAATAGGCAAAAACTCATCAAAACATCCAGCGGTACATCATACATTACTATTACCGAATTACAGGATGTATGTGAAACATCGAGGTGGGATGTAGCACGGTCCAAACCCTAGATCATAACAACCGTTCGGTTTGGGGATGGGAGAGGAGAAATGAGGAGAGGAATGAAGGATTTCGAGTTTATATATGATGGTATTTGTTGAGTAATTTCTTTGAAATTTAGCGGTAAAGAGTGATTTCCGTCCAACAAAAGACAAAAAGCTCCTTTAGGCTGGCTTTTTGCTTATAGGTAGTTTAAGCCAAAGTTGAAAGCTATCCGTTTATTTATTTAGTTGGTTTTTTCTTTTAAGCCGAAGTTTAAGTCCAATCAAACAAACTCTAAATACTGGTTTTGTTTTTTTTACTGCTAGCTAGCTCAACACTCAACAGCGAACAACCTGTACAATGCTTTACACATGGTTTGGCAATCTATATTACAGCGTTTTCATGTGCAGTGCCAACGACTGGTGATTGGTATCCTTATGATGGCTAATATGCTACTCTGCCATTTGGATCGATCTGAGCCTAAATTCGACAGGGCCTAGTAACGCCTTGACACTGCAGCACCGTACGAGTGGTTACAATTAAGGATGGCGGAAAATACATTTCCACCGACAAGTACGGTATACTCGCCAGGTTGTTATTACTGTTAAGGAACCTCGCTATCGAATAGTCCGGGGTTCCCGAACAGATCTGAAGTGGAGAACAGAAAGAGAGAGAGACACGTGTTTAGGGAGAGCGAAAGCGGAAATTCTTTATTGCTAATGAATTCTGGTACATGGGGGGACCCCCCTCCTCCTTTTATAGCGCTCTCTAGGGTTTTGGCTAAGGGACCACATGGGCCTTCCAATGGGCTATTAGGGTTTCTTAACACTCCCCCTTGGGCCCTTTGCCGCGAGATGCATATGCCTCAAAAACTCCAGAAAAACCCAAAGGGAAAATACTTGGGAAAGAGTACATAGCATACGCTTACTATATTGCACGAATTGCCTCGTTAAAACCTTACGCAAGAAAACTTCAGGAAAAACTTGCTAAGGAAAAAGAGTACAATTCTCCCAACTTCAATTGCTAATCTTCGAGATTTATGTTGGGTATTCATAATTCATGTTCAGGATTCATGCGGGAGTATGTGACATATCTCCCCCTGAAATCTGCACTTCTCTAAGTCTCATCATCCCAATTCCTTTCACGCACCTTTCAAAGGTAGATGTTTGGGAGTGATTTAGTGAACAAATCTGCAAGATTTTCACATGACTTAGTATGCAATATCTTAATCTCGTTCATCTTATGCAATTCATGAGCATAGAAGAACTTGGGGTTGATATGCTTCGTGAGATTGCTCTTCACATAACCCATCTGTGCTTGGGCAACACAAGCTACATTATCTTCATAGATTATCGTGGGAGTTTGCTCAATGTTCAAACCACATGACTTCTGGATGTGGTGAACCATTCTTCTGAGCCATGCACATTCACGTGATGCTTCATACAAAGCGATGATTTCTGAGTGGTTTGTCGACGTCGAGACAAGAGTCTGCTTAGACGACTTCCAAGAAATTGCTGTTCCTCCACATAGGAAAACATAGCGGTTTGGGACTTGCCAATCGGTCCGATAAATACCCAAAGATCGGCATAGCCAACCAAATTCAATTCATTATTTCTTCTAAAGAATGCATCGAGGTCTTTGCTTCCTTGGAGGTAGCGGAAGATGTCCTTGATCCCTTTCCAATGCCTTTTGGTGGGTTCTCAGACTGCATCGAGCTAGCAAATTCACAAATGACGCAATGTCCGGTCTAGTGCTATTCGCAAGGTACATGAGCGCTCAATTGCACTCAAATATGGGAATTCTGCTCCCGTGACTTCCTCCCCTCTTCTCTAGGTCCAGATGGGTCTAGGTCTGCTTGGAGTGACCTTCCACCATTGGAGTCTTCGCAGATATGCTTTTTAAATCCAAACCTTTCCAACACTTTCTCGTGTGTAGGTTGATTGATGTACCAAGATTCCTCCTTGACATGTTCAAGCCGCAAGCCTAAACAAAACTTGGTTTTACCCAAATCTTTCATTTCAAACTCGACTTCAAGTATGAGCATGCCTCTTCAATTTCTTCAACCGTCCCAATGATGTTCAAGTCATCTACATAGACGGAGATTATACTGAAATCCATTCGGGATCATTGATAAACACACATGGACAATCTTCGCTGTTTGTGTAGCCTTTCTTGCAGAGAAAGTCACTCAGCGATTGTACCACATTCTTCCCGATCGCTTCACCCATACAAAGTGATTTCTCCAATTTCACACTGCATGTGTTTCTATTTGCTCCATCTTGGTTCGGATAGGAATTCCTTCCAGGTACTTTCATGTATATCTCCAATCCAAGTTTCCATACAGATATGCTGTGACAACATCCATTAGCTTCATTCTCAACTTCATGTTGACTGCCATTGAGATCAAATATCTAAAGGTAATTCCTCCCATGACCGGAGAATAGGTTTCTTCATAATCAACTCCAGGACGTTGAGTGAAACCTTGAGCTACAAGCCTTGCTTTGTACCTTACAACTTCGTTGTTTTCATTTCTCTTCCAACAAAGACCCATTTGTGACCTACGGGTTTATATGGGGAGGTGTGCGGCATACGGCTCAAACACCTCTCTCTTGTTCAGAGAGACTAACTCGCAGTTGATTGCCTTTTTCCATTCTTCCCAATCTAGCCTTTTCTTGCACTCTGCGAGAGATTCAGGCTCGGGATCATGATCAATGATCGAGGCAATCTTCTTTGCGAAGTATGCATCAACGTTGGCTGTTGCTCTATTCAGGGATTCTCCTGTTATTACAAAGTTTATGGCCATTTCTTCATGGGGTGCTTCATGCACTTCTACTTGCTCTTCGCTGCTTTTCCCTATTGCAGGAGCAAGTTCCTTTAGCTTTTCATCGCCTATGTGTGCGCACACATTATTTCCGGCGGCTTCCTTCAGTGGAAGATTCAAGTCTGGAATTGCCTTTCCTGTTGGCTTCTTTCCAGTGCAAGTCTCAACTGCTCCCTTCTTTCCTTGGGGCATTTTCATGATTGGTTGTGGTAAATCCTCTCGCCCGCTTTCTCCGACGCCTCCGGTACTTTGGGTTTGAGGAGCCGATTGCTCGCTCTTTTCTTTGAGGCCTCTGAACAGGTTGAGGGATACCTTCTATTTTCTTTGGTATTTCCACCCTCTCGTGCATTCCTTGCGGGTACATGCGACTTAACCACGCCTTCGATCACAAAATGATCAGCAGCGGTTCATTTGCTAAATTCGCAAATCAATTATCTTCGGACTTCTTGATTTGCTTCATTAGTTCGGGGTCATGTGCGGGATCCCAAAGGAATGCCATATGATTTCCGGCATTTTTCATCCAAAGGTTGATTTCTCCCTTAATGACGGAAACGATCCTCGCCAAAGATGCAATCGAATCGGGTCAGATGCAAGTCTCTAGTCATGGGTTCCAAATACCGATTATGGATGCACTCTCATAACCAACGATATCCCATTTGCGGAGAGGGCCCATTGCGATCACGAGGGGTGGTATAGGTACATATACCATACACCCAAATTTTCTAAGATGGGAGATCTTCGATGATCCGTGCACAAGCCGCATAGGAGAATGGATGTTGTAGGCCGACGGTCCAAATTGATAAGAGCTGCTGCGTGCAGATGCGTGTCCCCAACAAGTGTTGGGCAAGTTACAACTCGCAAAGCGGTCCGCAATGAACTTGATCCTCTTTATTAGTGCTTCGCTAGTCCGCTCGCGTATGAACGTGCGGTGCAGAGTGCTCAATCGCTATCCTGTTCTTTGTGCAATAATCATCAAATGCCTTTGAAGTAAATTCTCCGGCATTGTCCATTCTAATGGACTTCACGCGATGATCAGGGAAAGCATTCTTAATTCTTATGATCTGCGAGATCAGCTTTGCAAAAGCATGGTTTCTTGTTGACAACAAGCATACATGCGACCATTTCGAGGAAGCATCGATGAGCACCATAAAGTATCGAAACAGCCCTGACAGGGCTGAATCGGGCCGCAAATATCCCCCTGGATGCGTTCCAGGAATGCAGGGATTTCACTTTGCACTTTCATAACAGAGGGTCTAGTTATTAATTTCCCGGTGGCACATGCAGGGCACACAAAATCTTCATGATTCGGGAAATTTTTAACACTAATGCCATGACCATGTGAGTTGTTCACTATATTTCTCATCATTCTAAGACCAGGATGACCTAATCTACCATGCCATAAAGAAAATAACTCAGAGCTTCTAAAAACAGTCTTCAAGGAAGTATACACTTCGGGTGCATGAATATTCGTGTAGTACAACCCAGATTCATATGAGGGACATTTTTCTAATACCATTTTTCCACATACCGCGTGCTTCACAATGCACAAGTATTCTTTGCCATTTTCTTCATTGGTTTCTACGTGAAAACCATTGGCGCGGATGTCTTTAAAGCTTAAGAGAGTGCGCGTTGATTCGGGGTACAAAAGGGCTTCTTCAATTACCAAAGTTGTACCCATAGGCAATATAATAGTGGCTCTTCCTGAGCCGATTACATATGAGTCGCTTCCTGCGATCGTAGTAATCTTTCCAAATGTCTTCGTGATCGATGGAAATACTTAGACTCTCTTAAGATGGTATTTGTTGTGCCACTGTCAACAATGCATATCTCTTCCATTTGGGCGCTACACGATTTCTAGATAAAAGAAATATAATTCCAATCAAACAGAGGCAAAATAATCCAAATATTGCTTGCAAAATTGAAAAATACTGGAATAAAGAATAAATTGCGTATTTATTCATGAAAGAAGTATGCTCTTCTAGAGCTTACAATTCATTATTCAAAGAAAATGCTAACAACCATAATCTAAAAAAAATATGATTCATGCATTTGAACGGAAGTACTAGGTTTGATCGTTCTGCTTGACGGTAGGTTTCACGTCCCCGCGAGGACCCTAGACCAATCGTAGTACGTAGCTTCTTGCCCCAAGAACGATCTTCACGCTCGATGCCCAAGTGAGGTAGTTCGACTGCAAGGGCCGCTTCTTCAAACTCACGATTCACGATTCATGATTACAAAATTCCAACATTAGATTATCAAGGTAATCTAATAGAAAATGGTTGCAATAAGCATAAAGAACAGAAAATAAATTTTCATGCATTGCAGTATTCAAAATAGAGCAATGAATTCAAAATTCATAAAGAATATTCATAAAACAGAGAAATAAAGCAAGAAAAAAATTGAAAACAGAGCCAAATAAATCTTCTTGATTTTCTGGCAATTTTTCAAATTTTTCTGCATTTTTTTCAAAATTTTCTAGTAATTTTTCTTTTTCTTTTCTTTCTTTTCTTCTTTTTTCTTTTGCCGGCCGAACGGCTTAAATGGGCCTTGCCCTGGCCCGTGCTTGCCTTGCGACTTGCTTCGTGCGTTAGGGTTTCCCCTTCCCACATGCAGCGCCGCCTCCCTCGCGCGCGCCACGCCGCTCGCTCGCTTTGCCTCGCCGCGCCGTCCGCCTTCCTCGCGTCGCCTCGTGCTACCGTCCGCTTTCCTTGCGCGCGCCTCGCGCCGCTTCGCCGCCTTCTCCGTGAGGCGGTTCTCGCCAGGGCGTGCGGGGGCCGAGATGGCGACGGCGGCGGCATTCCTTCGGGTGGTGGGCATGGCGGCGGCTGCGAGCCGAGGACGAGTGGCGACGTCACGCAGCCGGAGGCCTATGGCGACGGACGGCCGCGAGCCGAGGCCGAGGCGCCGGCAACGCCGTTGCGTGCGAGCTGCCGCCGGGCGGGCGCGCGCGCGCGGCCGCGGGCCGGTCGAGCGACGACGCAGCCGGAGGCGGAGGCGAGGCCGGTGACGCTGGCGGCCGCGAGCCGGCGCGACACGAGCGGCCGCTGAGGCCGAGGTGGCTTTCGCGAGTCGAGGCGGCGACGGCGAGGCCGCCGCCGTGTGGCGATGGAGCCGAGGCCGAGGGTCGCATGAAGGGCGCCAGGCGGCGGCGGCCGCGCGCGCGCGCGGCGGCTTCGCGGCCGCGCGAGGGCGTGACGGCGGGTTAGCCGACGGCGGCGAGCGCGGGCGGCCGGGTTGGCGCGAGCCGGCGGGACAGCTTCCCGTCGCGCGGCGAGAGGCGGAGGCGGCGCCGGGCGCAGCGCAGGCCAAGACGGCAGCCGGCGTGGAGGTCGGGCGACGGCATCTGCGAGGCTGTGGCCGGACGCGCCGACGCGGCGACGCAGCCGAGGTGTCGCATACGCGAGGCCGAGCTTCATGCTCGGCGGCTCGACCGGCGGCGGCGTCTTCGCGAGCGCGCAAGCCAAGGCGCGACGGGATCGGTTTTGTGGCGGCGCTGAGCGGCTTCGAGCCGGGCGACGACAATGGTGCCTCGGCGGCGACAGGCGCAGCGCAGCCGATCGCTTTGGCGCTGGCGCGGAGAGGCACAACCCGGTGCCACAAGCGCGGCGGGCTGCATGCTGCCGCGATGTGGCGGCCGAGCCGTTGCGGTTGTGCGCGGCAGCCTGGTCGGGCGGCCGCGACGACCGGGTAAGGCGGCTGCGCGTGGTGCGCTTCGTGCGTGCCCGGTAAGGCGGCGCCGGCTTCGAGCGATCAAGGCAGCGCCGGGCGGCGCTTCTACGCCGCCGGGCGGGGCGGCGAGGGTTTCATGCGCGTCATGCGGCATCGTCGCGCGTCAGGCGCGAAAACCGGGCGACGGCTTTTTCTTTTTCTTTTCTAGATGTAAAATTGCTTTATGCGCATCGTTGCTTCATGTCGTTGTAGCTTCTTGCCACGTGATTTATTCTCGCATAAGAATGTCTGCATCGTAGCGATTCTCGTAGCTTCATGCCAAGTAGCTTTGAGTAATCGCCGTGGCTTCGTGCCATGTGACGAAAACGATACAAGATGCGTAGGATAGATGCATGCATAGAAACGACAAGCGTTTAGATTCAATTGCTGAAATCCCACCTTTCTCACCTTTCAATTCTGATCTCCGGTAGAGCTTCGTGCTGATAACGTGTTAAGGAACCTCGCTATCGAATAGTCCGGGGTTCCCGAACAGATCTGAAGTGGAGAATAGAAAGAGAGAGAGACACGTGTTTAGGGAGAGCGAAAGCGGAAATTCTTTATTGCTAATGAATTCTGGTACATGGGGGGACCCCCCCTCCTCCTTTTATAGCGCTCTCTAGGGTTTTGGCTAAGGGACCACATGGGCCTTCCAATGGGCTATTAGGGTTTCTTAACAATTACGTGGCATTATAGAATGCGTACCGTCAAACTAATGTTTCACCGTTAATAGGTTAAAAACTATTTAGATTGACATATAAAATTATATCATTAGATTTATTGTTAAAAATACTTTATAATATTATAATTTTATTAGCATATCTTAATGTGAAGTTATATAAAGTAATTCTCAATTAGTGGAGACAGGTAAAAGCTATGGGGTTTTGCAAATGTTATCTTAGACCTATTGATCGTGCAACATTTTTTTTCTACATATGCAAAATTTTTTTTCAATGTCTGCAACGTTTTGTTTCGCACGAACATTTCTACTATTATCGAAGGAAATGTTACACACGTAGAAAGAAAATGTTTTACACGTGAAAAGAAATGTTGCAAGCGTCGAAAAAACGGATATCCAAACACAAGTCATTCGTAAAAGTTAACAAGATGACCCAAAAAAAACGTGGTTAACTTATAATTCCCTACATTTTAAACTTTCTGGCTTCCCCACTCAATATATATTCCTACGTAGTTATCCATATTATCTATCTCCCGATGCAAGCACCTATATTTGCGTACAAGAAATGCAATTCGCGTCATTTCAAATAGGAGTATGTAGCTCACGGTTCAAAAAAATCGTGGTTTTCGCCCGTACCGTGCCGGCTTAAGAAATGAAACCATTTAGTTTACCGGTCAAGTTTAAATTCAAATTCAAAAAATTTAGAAAATTTGAAAACAAAATTATCCAAAAATTCCCTAAAATTAGTATTGATAGCTTTATGACCTCTGGTGTGAATATTTTTTGAAAAAAGAAGAAGTTTGGAGACGTTTTTGAGCCATTCAAAATATAGAAATTAGAAAATCCAAAAAAAAGAAATTAGAAGTATTTTTAGTAGCAATATTTACTTCAACATATTTTAGTAAAAATATTTGTTCAATTATATTTTGTAACAATATTTATTTAAGTATGTCAAGCAACAATATTTAGTAGCAATATTTATTTAAAAATATTTTAGTAACAATATTGTTTAATTATATTTAGTAGCAATATTTGTTCAAGTATGTCAAGTAGCAATATTTGTTCAATTATGTCAATAGCAATATTTGTTGAAGCGACACCCGAAAATGGTACTATTTATTCAAGTAGCGATATTTGTATACACAGAAATTATCTTGCTATGGTATATTTTAATATGTTAATGTTATCTAATATTGAAAAGCTTACTTCTAGTTGTATGCATGCATGAACTACCAAAACTTTAGTATGTAAGTTGTACTCTATACCACTAGTTATATTATGTACTTATTTTATTTTACAACGTGAAATTTGACACAAGCAATTTCTTGCCAATTATTTACATAAGCAATTTCTGTAAGGTATTGAAATGTAAATGGTGTTTATATGTGAATGGTATTGGTATGTCATTATGTGAATGCCTATTTTTGTACTTGTTGGATTGATATGTGAATAGTATTAAAATGAGAGATTATTTGCTGACATATTATTGCTAAATGCCTACTTTACAACGTGCAATTGTCTAAAATATAGCAAACGAATTTTTTTCCATATTTAGGAAAGTTCATGCCGAAATTTTTCGTGTTTCTCCATACTTTTTTTACATATTTCTTATATTTTTCCTACTTTTTGGTCTTTAATGGATTTTTACAAATGTCACAACATTTGTCTGCAATTTTTCACATTTTTTAACATTTTTGCCATGTTTTCATTTGTCTTCGGTTTTTAGCGGTTTTTTTGGGGAAAATCGCTTGAAATTAGAGCATTTTCGAGCGGTTTTCATTCATTTACCGTGAAAATCGCTCACTGGTTTGATCAGATTTCAAATTTATTTGATTTTCTAAATCTTTCGGTTTTTAACAAAATTCGAAAAAAAATTCACGGTTTCGTGGAAATCCAACTTCGAAACGGTATTTTTAACCCTAACGAAGCTCCCAAACTGAGACTTCTAGTGTCTCTTTCCTGACCTCATTACAAGTTTGAAAGGACGGTACTCAAATACGACGCATGCATGCGGGGATCTGTCACGCGGCCATCCACGCATACATATACGACTTACGATGTCCGTGCTTCATGCTTGGGCAAATTAAGATGGTATGTACATAGCTTGATTAGGACATGAAACTACTAGCCGTGAGAGCAAGGATTCAAATTTCGTTTTCGGATAAAATACTGCCTCTTATCGGATTCCAAAATTTCGGCAAAATTCAGGTATTTTGGACAAATCTATCCGAAATTCAAAAAAAAAATTCAAATCCGGTTTTTTTGTACCGAGAAAAAACGAAATTCACAGAAAAATACCGAAATTTCGGGCAAAATACCCGAAATTTTAATCTTTTTGCAACGGACAAAAAGTGAGTCAAATAATGTCGAAAAAATTTGAAATTTGTTTTGGAGAGTCCTGACACATTGGTGATATTTCTATAAAAAATTAAGATTATTCTGAAGTGTGTGGAATTTTTAAAAATTCAAACATTGCTACTGTCCTAATAAAACACTGACCGGCAATTTTGAACCGAATGCAAAATGGTTCAAACCATGTTATAAACATTTAAATTTTTTTATGCATGGTTATGATGTAACTCTAATGCTCTCATAAAATTTTCAGATGATGATCAAACTGTATGAATGTTTAAAAATTTGAACATTACTACTGCCCTGTTAAAAGGCTTACCAGCAAACTTGAACAAAATAAAAAATTATGTAAACGACGTTAAAAACTTTTGAAAATTTTTGTGGATGGTCTTGATGTAACATTAATGTTTCTTGAAAATTTTTAGATGATGATCATTCTCAAATAATGTTTAAAAATTCATACAGTGCTATAAAAAAATTAAATTTTTTGAAAATTTTACAAAATGGTGATAAATAAGTTCTTAATATCTCAGAAAAAGTTTGAATCATGATCACACTCCAGTGAATTTATAAAATTCTTACAAGGCATAGTACCATTTATGTTCTTTTCTTTTTGATTTTTGAAATATAATATAACAAATGAAGTTCAATGCTTATATAGATTTGATTGGCCAAACAAACAAAGTTTAAATTTTTTTTAAAATTTATATAATGGTACTGAGTCAATTATTAATCTCCCACAAAAAATTATATCATAATCACACTCAAGAAAATTTATAAAATTCTGACAATGTAACTGTCCCAATTATGTTCATTCTGTTATTGATTTTTTAAAGATAACAAATGAAGTTAAATTATTTTGAAATGCTTTATGTATGATCCTAAACTACTAATAATAGTACCATAAAATTGTTAGCTTATTATCAAGCTTGTACAATTTTATAAAAATCTGACAGTGTTTCTGCCAAAATTTTAAAATGCCAAAAAATTCGGTCTTTTCAACAAATTTTCATAGGAGGTGACTTTCCTAAGGGTTATTGGACCACATCCGGTCAAATCTGGCCCTAAAAGTTTCAAAACTGGCCAAAAAATATGAAATTTCGGCGAAAGTTGGCGAAATTTTGCGGAGAAAATCCAAAATTTCGGGTTATTGTAACAATTTCATTTTTTTTTAATTTTTTTTCCCGACCAGTACTTTAGATTTCAAGGTAGTCCGAAATCCGAAATTTCGCCGAAATTTGAATCCTTGCGTGAGAGACCCGGCCCATATGTAGGGGAACAAGGTGTTGCTTGTGCGTTTCTTCAAGATCCGAAGTACGATTGATCAGTTGCTGATCGAGGCATCAATCCATCATGTCATATCGCACGCTGTGCGCCTGTCATATCACCAAGCTTTTCTGACTGTCACCAAGCTTTTCTGACGAAATTGGACACTCTTGATCACCAATGGGAAAACTACTAGTCGTTTTTATGCAGCAGTGGTACACTGGTACTACCAAATCTTATTAATTTTAATCAAATATATTATTTAAATGTATGGTTTGATATATGAAAATGATATGAGTTAATTTGTCATAAAAATGTTTTCATGATATTACACGTTGACAACTTTTTTTTTTGAATATATAATAAGAGAATTTAGTGGTTAAAGGAGTATCTTGTTGACTTTAAAAAATAAAAAACGTCACTATTTTATGACCGGAGGGGTATCAAATTTCTTTATTATTTAGGGTCACCATCTCAAATTTTTTTTTTAAGTTAGTCCATTATAAGGTACTTATAAGGTGGTTGATTTGATCTAAGTCACATTTTTAACCATGAGACTAAAATTAGAAATACACGGACATCTCAAAGTTAATCCAATAGCCATGAAAATCAACTTAAATTATACCACACACAGATTTTTTTTATAGTACCACTACTACAAAAAGACTCATATTAGACCTTTCGTCACTGACGGTTTTCAAAAAATATATGTGATGACGTGTTATCACAAATGTTTTTTTTAAAATAGTCAGTGATGAGTCTCGGTCACATCACAGACGGTTTTCACAAACGGTTTTTTTTAAAAAAAAGTCAGTGATGAGTCTCGGGCACATCATAAACGATTTTAGCTAAAAACTGTCTATGATGTGGATATGTGCAGTAGTATACAGATGTCGTTTTCTCCTAGTTACTTCTCTTTCTAGTAGTGTCTCTAAATGGGTTTCTCTCGTAGAGCTTTCTCTTTCTCATTTGATGAACGTTTCTCCTGTATTAATACTTGCCAACAATTGATGTACCTTCTCTTATCTATCTCTAATTGTGGAATATTAAATTGTAACTAATCGTCACTTCCAAGCACCATAAGAACTCTCAAAATCTATACTACACATAACAAAAAAAACACTCCTACGGAAAAAGAAGAAAAAACAAATGCTACTTTATGCGGTATGATACTACTGTTATGCTTCCAGCAATTAAAAGCTATAGAAGGGGAACAGGAGTTCAGTGGAGGAAGTGTGTAGTGGGATAAGGCATGAGAGTTTTAGTCCTAATTCTCTGTTTGGCAAGAGAGATGAGACAATGTAAGAGATTGTTTTATAGCTTCTGAGATGTCTTAATTTAAGTTGTGATCAAAGCCTGATATCTATTGCTTAGTAACTAGATGAATAGGTGTGGCAGCACGCCACGTACCTGCGCCACAACGTAGCGCGAGGGTGAGTTTCCGGATAATCAGTGAAATTAAAATGCATCAGTAGCACTATCAGAATTCTTAAAAATCACACAAGTTTGATCATATTTTGAAATTTTTATGGTAGCCTAGGCATGCTCTCAGGGCCCTTCTCAAAAAGTTTCAAAAATTTCCAACATGCTTTAATAGGTCAATTAAATCATCAAAGTTTCTCTAAATGTATTAGCCCCATTGTCAGATTTTTTAAAAATTCCACATGCTTGATCATAATCTGAAATTTCCAACATGCTCCCAAGATTCTTCTCAAAAAGTTTGAGAAATCAAATTCATTTGATGGCTTTAAATAACCAAAAATAGCAAAATTTAAATGCATTAAGAATTTCTAAAAATCACACAAGTTTAATCATGGTCTAATTTTTTTTATGGTAGCTTATGCATGCTCTGAGAACCCTTATAAAAAAGTTTCAAAAATTTATAACAATATTTATTAACTCAATTAGATCAGCGGATTCGCTATGAATGCATTAGTAGCATTGTCGGAATTTTAGAAAATTGTACAAGTTTTATCATGATCCGAATTTTTTATGGTAGCTTAGGAATGCTCTGAGGACCCTTATCAGAAAGTTTCGAAAATTTCTAACATCATTGATGGCTCAATTAAATCAGTAACAAAATTTTCTCAACCGGTGAAAGGACCTAAACGTAATTACGCATTTTTTGAGGGGCTTTCATGGAGGGAGGACACGTGGGGTTGCTCCCTGGTCGGTAACTCTATGGAGTATAATAAAGGTAGTATTCTCCCCTAAAATGGTGGGAGTTGAACCTCAAACTCGTAGTCCCCATCCCACCTAAATTCTATGCCTACCAATCAAATAAAAAGTTTGGAAAAAAAGTATACTTTTGGTCCCTTAACTCCTGCCAGCTCCGGCGCCCCCTCCCAAATCCCTAGCTTGATCCCCCGCATTCTCGCCCCCAGGATTCACATTTTTGTTTGGCTCTCGAAAACCGAATTGTGCTCAGTACCGGTTTTTCGCGAAATTCGACCAAATTTCGGTAAAAACCGAATGGTTTGCGAAAGTCAAACCTCTGGTCAAACCGATTAAAAAAATGAAAACCAGCTGATAAGGTCGAAAACTGATTTATGTCGAAAACCAATCGGTATGAACCGAAAATCGATGATAGAAGGAAAAATGGTGAAAAATGCAAGAAAACATTGTGGAAAATTATAAAAAGCCAAAACATCTAGGAAAAATCTAAGAAATATATAAAAAAATATGGAAAATTGTGATGAAATTCCGGCATGACCTTTGCTATATTTTAGAACAATGTGAAGTGGTAAAGTACATATTTTGCAATAATAGCACAAGTATGGAAGAATGTGAAAATTTTCGGCATGATCTTTGCTATATTTTAGACAATCTCAAGTTGCAAAGCATGCATTTAGCAATAATATATCAAGAAATAATATTTCATTCAGTACCATTGACAACTCAATGCAACAAACCCACACTTCAGTAACAATCATTTCAATAGCACAGCATATAACATGTGAAATCAATTTGTCTCACTGATTATGAATGTTAACACCTGGCACAGCTTCGTCATCCTTCCATTATCGCACATGTGCCATGTTGGACCTACATGTACACTATGTTAGTAAAAAATCGAGTTGTAATGAAGTGAAACATACAAATGAAACATTACCTTTGGAGTTATGGGTAGTATTGCTGGGTGTACACTTGGTTGGCCATGTTGTATTCCTCAGTGGACATCAAGGCCAATCCTCGTGTAGCTAGTAACTCAGCCTTGTAATCGTGCCAGCTTTGCCTTGTCTATGTACTTGTTGTTTGCCATTGTTGATACAATACGGCATAAAACTCGGGGTCGTGTCACTCGTAGACCCATTTGGTGGTCTGTTGTAACTTCCCAATTTTTGCTCTTTATTAATAAAATGGTGCTATTTGTGAATTTTATAGTTTTGCTGAATTTATTGGATTTTTCTGGATTTTATTTGAATTTATTTAAAATTATGTATATTGACTTGTTGAGAAAACTAATTATTTATAAATAAAATGTATATAAAGTTTGGCTAAAAATATTTTATTTAAGTTTAAAATATCTCAAAGTATTTTTGAGATTTTTTTTGGATTTTTCTAGTATTTTCAAAGCCTTAAATTAATTAGTTTAATTACTATAATTATTTTAATTGAGAAAAATTAAACAGTGGGGCCGCAGCCCTTTGCTGTGCTTGTTGATCCGTTCTGTTGCATCGACCCAATTGGCCCATTTTCATGAAGCTTTGATGAAGGCTATCGGATCATATCTCAAGGGCAGATGTGCATTCTGGAACTATAATGTGTTGTGGCAGTTGGATTGAATTAGTCGGATAATCGAGATTGTGCCACATTTTCTGAGTTGATGGTCGGCTTGGATTGTCGCTTAGGCTTTGCATCGCACAGTCGAATTGCTGACACGTAGTCGTTGCTGTTCTCCGTCTCCGGGAAGGACACAGCATGGCTGTCGTGGTCGCCATGGACTCTCTCCTCCTCCCGTGCGCGTTTAGCACTCATGCTTCTATTTAACGGATGTGTCGGCTTCTATTTAACGGATGCGTCGGCTGCGCAAGATCGTCAGTAAGAAAAGCCCTAAGACCTTTTGCTAGAAGCCTTCGTCGTTCGACCGAGATTGAAGCTCTTCGCCGAGCGCCGCTGCAGCAAGGAAACAGCCGATTCGTCGCAAAGAAGAGCTAATCCGAGACATCAAGTGCGCCGTCAGGATCGCCGTTGCAAGGCACAGGCCGTGCGCATGTCAGCCCTGTAGGAATCTCGCCAGAGCGCATCGCCACGAAAGACCGAGCCGTTGCACCGTTCAAAGGTCCGTCGCCGTTGTTCCAGAACACCAAAACAAGAACCAATCGCATCATCAGATTCGTCTCGCAAAGATCTTTCGGTACATGTCTATCCTAGTCACCGGTGACGACCTTAGGACCCCGTGCTGCGGTGAGCCAACGTGGCTTACTCCAGTTGTGACGCGTGTCTTGATGATGTAAGCATGTCGCAAGGAAGATGTCAGAACGGGACCGCTGTCAGTCAGACTGAAGCGTGGACCAAGTCCACCGAGCGTGGTCCAAGGAGTGTGATTTGGTCCATGGACCCGATCCAGTGAACCAGAGGACATGTGTCAGCTCCTGAATAGTCAGAGTCAGGGCTGACATCAGCATACGTCATAAAAGGATTTTTGAGTATAAAAATAATTTGATTAATACTTTATTTTCTAATTTTCACGTTTTTATGATTTTTGAATCTTCCGAGAGCCCGTTCTCCCTCATACGAGCTTCGATTGAGGTGATTCAAATTTTTAAAAATTCATAAAATTGAGATCTATTTAATGGTGATTTTTATTTGATTTTTAGAGATTTTTTGCTCTCTGTTTTGGTGTTTATTTTTTGTTCTTTTCCATTTCACGCATTGTTGAATTGTGCGACACTTCGGAAGAGGATCAGTCAACCCAAGAACAAGTTCCAGAGCAAGACCAAAACCTATTCCAAGGCAAGTTATGCTTTGATCATGTTGAGCCCATGTTTACAAAATCTCTATATTGTTTTTACCCTATTGCATAATATTTCACATGTACAATTGTTTTCAATTAAATTGGGACTTAGCTATTATACCAAATTGATCTATACCCTGCCTTGTCATTTGTATGCCATGATCTATTATCACCCTAGATTGGTTCACTATAGTTGATTCGTATTGAAATCAACATGGGAATGTTAGAACGTCATCATTGCTTAGCCATGCCACATCATCACATGTGCTTATATCATCAATGATTAATCTTGACTAATGGAATATGGAACAATGTTATGAACTTGTGTGTCATGTGTGGTCACACGATGAGATTTAGTTGTAGTGGCGAGTCATGTCACGCAACGATATTGAATTGTTGATGGCACTTGGTGCTTGGTAATCAATTGGGTGTTTATCACCTAGATTGGGGCAAGTGATAAGGGGCGAGTATGCCAAGGTGGGCCCGATGAGCAGAGGGTATGTGAAAGTCTTGCTTTAATCACCCTAAGGACTTAACCTTGCAAGCCTTTGACCTAAGTCAACCATGCAACCACATGTCTGGCATGGGACAACCCAGTTGATTAATTTGCAATGCCTTAGCTTGGTACTATCAATGGCGGTGTGAGTTCTCGAGTTATGGAGCAATTCACATGGCGCAAGAGGGGGGCCCTAGTTGTGGTTTTTAGACCCACCAGTGTTGAAACCTTAGCGGGTAGTACTAGGTTAAGCCAGAGCATTGTAAAGGCTTTGTCATTATCTCTCCGCTGACACAACAAAGGAAGTGTGTTAATTGCATGGCAACAAGAGATGATCATGTCGTGTGGGTAAAGTGCATAACCTCTACAGAGTGTAAAACTATTCGAATAGCCGTGCTCACGGTATTGAGCAATGCTCGGGAATTACAGTTAAAGGTTAGTTTAATTAAATGGAAAAATCGGTTGGGATGGCGGGATTGCCATATGGAAGGTTGGAACTTGACTTAGGATTGGAAACTTGGTTTATTTGGAAAAGTGTTGAATCTATCTACTACTGTTATTTGTTTTACAGTCTTTACAATCTATTTATTGTATTTGTTCATAAATATTGCTTATTGCAAATAGCCATAATAGCCTTTTCCTTTAGAATAAGCCCCTTGCATATAGTTACATAAAATGGCATTCTGTGCACAACTTGTTGAGTGCTTTAAGTACTCACCCTTGCCCACCACAACATCACCAATTGAGGAGTCTGCATCAATGCTGGAGGAGAAGTACCAGGAAGAGACGAATGTTTAGGGCGCAAGCCTTGTCAGTTGCCTATGCTATACTGAAGGGTTGTCTACGTTTTCATTCCGCTGCAGTTTAATTTGTTGTTCAGCCTTACAAGGCATAGTCATGTAAGTTGACCATAAGGTCATTCAATAAGTATTATTTAATATATGAAGTCTTTTATTATAATTCCGCTGTGTATGATTGTGATATTCATCTATGTTGAGCCTGTGTGCACTAGTGTGATCCTGGACTAGTGCAGTATACACAGAGGGTCCGGATTCCCATATTCGGGTCCCGACAGAGGTGGTATCAGAGCCATACTGACTGTAGGGCTTGGCCCTAGATAGTCTAGTCGTCTCGTTAGGGCTTTCAAAATTATTTTCTAAAGTAAAAGACTTAACCTGAAAGAATAATGAGTTCTTGACTTATCTCATTCTTCTATTCCTTTCGTTTCCAAAATTTCTTTCTTTTCCCTTGCTGGATCTCTTTCGCTTACCTTTGCTGAAACGAGATAAAAACTTACCTAAGTTATCTTGGTAATTGATGACATGCCATACCTTAGGATAAAGCATCGAGTGCTTGCTGTCAACCCTGAAGACCATGAAGGAAGGAATCATCAAGCTCGAGGAGTGGATCGGTGATGTGTTCTAGAAGCTAGAGGACCTATGCTCCAAGTAGTCAGTTGAGACTCATGTGTGGGAGTCGCGTCTGCTTAAGATAGGAGTGTGGCCCATGTAGGCGGTAGTTTTGTGTATTTAGGTTGAATTGGTTCTTCCTTGATTGCTGAGTGTGCAGTATGTGTTGCAGAGCTCTTAGGCTTATGTAAACAACCATACCAAGTTATTAATATTGCTTGCTTAAGTTGATTGGGTTAAACCTATCTCCCCTGCTTCTTACCTATGCTATTTCCCTCTTCCCTAACCCTGTGAACCAATCAAGCAGATGGTTCAGACTTGTGGAAACAACGGAATCAGTGGAAGTGAAAATCAACCCAGTGAGAATCTCAATGATGGATTAGTTCTTCAACCATCAGTATAGATGGATATGTAGAGTTTCAGGGAGTTCTTGACTGCTCATACTCAGTTGATGCATGCACTGATGAAGCAAATGCAGAATATGAATAATCAAGCTAATATCAATAGAGTGTCCCAAGTTGTCATCAATAATTCTTGTTCTTACCCAAGGTTATCAGAATTCATAAGGATTCATCCGCCGATGTTTTCAGGAAATGTTTCACCTTCGAAAGCGGAAGATTGGCTTAAAATTAATAAGAAAAAGTGTAAGGACCCGAATCCACTTATTCGAACCCACTGTGTTTACCGCACTAGTCCCAGGATCAACGCTAGTGCACACAGCTCAACATCGGTACATATCACATCATACTCAACGATAATAGAAATAGTAGTTCATTTATTGATATAGCTAATTGTATGATCTTATGACCGACTTACATTATTAAGCCACGCAGGGCAAGACTGGAAATATAAACTAATAATTAAGCAGCGGAAAGTAGAAAACGTAAATAGCTCATCAGTTCACCACAGGCAACCGACAAGGCTCGGACCCTAATAACTTGCGTCCTCCTAGAATTCCTCCTCCAACATAGGTGTAGATTCTTCGACTGTTGATTATTGTTGTTGGCAAGGGTGAGCACTTTAAGCACTCAACAAGTTGTGCACAGAATGCAATTCTATGTAACTATATGCAAGGCTTATTCCAAAGGAAAAAGGCTATTGTGGCTATTTTGCAATAAGCAGCATTTATGAACAAATACAATAAATAGATTGTAAAGACTGTAAAACAAATAACAGTAGTAAATAGATTCAGTATTTCTCCAGTAAACCAAGTTTCCAATCCTAAGTCAAATTCCATCTTCCACATGGCATTCTACCATCCCAACAAAGTTGTCCATTTAATTAAGCTAACCCTTAACTGTAATTCCCGAGAATTGCTCAATACCGCGAGAACGGCTATCCGAATAGTTTCACACTCTGCAGAGGTTATGCACTTTACCCACGCGATACAACCAAACACCACCAAGGCGAGTGATTATAACAAAGCCTTTACAATGCGCCGCTTAACTCGTACCACCCGCTAAGGTTTCAACATCGTGGATCGGTTACCACATCAAGGGCCCCCCTCTTGCGCCATGTGAATTACTCCATAACTCAAAAACACACACCGACCAAGATAGTACCAAAGCTAAGACATTGCAAATTAATCAGCTAGGCTGGCCCATACCAGACATGTGGTTGCATGATTGGCTCAGGTTAAAGGCTTGCAAGGTTAAGTCCTTAGAGTGATAAAGGCAAGACATCCACATACCCTCTGCCCATCGGGCCCACCTTGGCATACTCGCCCCTTGTCACTTGCCCCAATCTAAATGATTATCACCCAGGTTGATTACTAAGCACCACGTGCCATCAACAATTCAACATCGTTGCGTGACATGACTCGCCACAACAACTCAATCTCATTGTATGATCCCACATGACACACAAGTTCATAACATTGTTCCATATTCCATTAGTCAAGATTAATTATCAATGATTCAAACACATGTGATGACGAGGCATGGCTAAGCAACTAATACGGTCTACCATACCATGTTGATTATCATTACTAACCAACTATTATGAACCAATCTAGGGTAACAATAGATCATGGCATACAATGACAAGGTAGGGTATAGATCATATGGGTAGATTAACTAGATCCCAAGTTAGATTAAAACAATTGTATACTTGAAATACTATGCAATAAAGTAAAACAATATAGCAATTTTATAAACATGGGTTCAACATGATCAAAGCACAACTTGCCTTGGAATAGGTCCTGATCTTGATCTGGAGCTTGCTCTTTTGTTGCTGGATCTTCCTCCGAAGCGTCGCACAATTCAACGTCTACGCTGCATCAAGGAGAAAAGCAGATAAATACCAAAACAAAGAGCAAATGAACTCCAAAAATCAATTAAAATTCACTATTAAATATATCTCAATTTTACAAATTTTTAGAAATTTGAATCACTCGAATCCGAGTTAAGATGCAAAAGTTATATCCTTTGGAAGTTTGAATAAATACTGAAATTACAGAAATTAGAAAATCAGAATTAACCGAATTTTTTTTAGATTGAAAAACAGATTACTGCGTCACCATGATGTCAGCCCTGGCCTGGACCAATCGGAGCTTGACACGTGGTCCTGGTCCATGGACTCGGTCCACGGGACTACCTCTGGTCCACCGCAGACGCGGTCCAAGGCGCTTCGCAGAGCAAGCCAACAAGCGCCCGCACCCGATTGGCCCCTCCCAGCGGCGCGAAATCTACCGTACAGAACGCATCCGACGGCTACCAATCCAAAGCTACGTGGCTAGATCCCGACCGCCCACTCTGATCTAACGGCTAACAATTACCGGAGGGGTTCACTGCTTACGCGACGACGTGGCACGATCTTCACCCTTCGCCGAAGATCTGACGGCTCCAGAAGCTTTAACACAGCGATGGCGGCACGGCGGCGCTTCTTCGCCAGACTTGGAGACGATGACTTGGCGACTGCGCTTCGGCGATGAAACGGCAACACTGCTTCACGGATCCGATGCGGCGTGGTACGAGGATCTCGGATCTGGTCTTCAAAGCGGCGGACTCGATTGAACGGCGACGTGCTCGGGCAAAAACCGCAGCAGCTACCTCCTTCAAATCCGGTGAGCTCCCACGCACAGACAACGGTGGCACAAGGCTCGGGAGTTGCGGCAAACACGTAGTACGAGGTGGGGATTTCAGCGCCCGCGTCGGCGCTTTAAATAGGCACACGGGGAGGCGTGCGCAGCGCGGACTCCGAAGATGACTCCGTGGCGGCGGCAGACTCCGGCGGCGACACGGAGAGGTGACATGGCCTCATCACAAGCGTCCTTGCGGCGTTCATCCAACGGTCCTGAGCGCTCGGCGACGCGGCGAAAGCACAGCCGTTGGATCTCGATCCAACGGTCGGCGGATTCGGGTTAGGGTTTCGGCAGCAAAACTGGCTGCGCGGGCTATTTGGGCCGCATAGTAGTGGGCCGGCCCGTTACTGTTCATTATCTTTTTAAAAGGATTTAAAATAATTACATAAATTCATTTTATTTGTTTCAATCAATAAAATAATCAGGAAAATTCCAAGAAAATTCTCAAAATTACTTTGAGATATTCTGGACTCAAATAAAATATTTTTGACAAAACTTTATTTTAACTTTGCATAAATTTAAATAGTTTTGGACAAAGGACCAATATACTTAATTTAAAATTAATTCAAATAAATCCAGAAAATCCAAATAAATTCAAAACAGGAAAAATCATAAAATATACAAATGACAATAAAATAATATTTAGGCAAATTTTGGGATGTTACAAACCTCCCCCCTTAACAGAATCTCGACCCCGAGATTCAGGGCTAACTAGAGAATATGTTAGGAAACTCTAACTTCAAATCTTCTTCACGCTCCCAGGTTGCTTCACTTTCGTAATGATTGCTCCATCAACTCGCAAAGCGAATCGACTTGTTTCTAGTCTTATGCTCCATAACATCCAAAATTTTGACCGGCCGCTCCTTGTAAGTCAAATCTTCCCGCAGACTCTATTGCGTCCCAACGGGTTTGTTCTCACTGCACTCTGAGACATTTCTTAAGTTGAGACACATGAAACACATCATGCACTCCTGCCAAGGACTGAGGCAATTCCAACTGATAAGCTACCTCCCATCGACGGCTCAAAATCTTGAACGGACTAATATATCTTGGTGCAAGCTTCCCTTTAACGTGAAATCTTTTAACACCCTTAAGAGGGGTAACCCTGAGATACACATATTCATCTGGCTCAAAACTCAAATCTCAGCGTCGGTTGTCAGCGTAACTCTTCTGCTTTGACTGTGCTATCTTTAACCTCTCCCTAATCATAGCAACTTGATTTTCTGCTTCCTTGAGAATATCTGGTCCAAACACCAAACGCTCTCCCGTTTCATTCCAATTTAACGGAGTACGACAAGCACGTCCATACAACGCCTCAAACGGTGACATCTGCAAGCTAGCTTGATAACTATTATTGTAACTGAATTCTGCATACGGTAAACACTTATCCCAAGATGTAGCATAAGCTAAAGCACAAGCTCTCAACATATCCTCTAAAATCTGATTTACTCTTTCGATCGACCATCCATGCATGGATGATATGTCAGATCAAATTCAAAGTAGTTCCCATTGCTTCATGCAACTTGTTCCAGAATCTTGAGGTAAATTGGGTACCTCTGTCTGACACAATCTTTTTGGGCACCCCATGCAAACATACAATCCTTGACATATACAACTCTGCTAAATGATCTCCTGAGTAGGTGGTCTTCACCGGGATAAAATGAGTGACCTTGGTCAAACGATCCACAATAACCCAAATAGAATCGTAACCTCTCTGAGTCTTGGGTAAACCGGTGATAAAATCCATACCGATTTCCTCCCACTTCCATTCAGGAATTTTCAACGGTTGTAACAACCCAGCTGGTCTTTGGTGCATGGCTTTACCCTCCGACATACATCGATAGAGCAACATGCTCGCCACCTCTCGCTTCATATTAGGCCACCAAAATCTTTCTCTCAAATCTTGATACATTTTGGCACTTCCGGATGAATTGAGTACTTAGAATCGTGAGCTTCCTCAACAATCGCTTGCTTGACTCCTTTTATCCCAGACACAAATTCGGCCTTTGAAGAACATGGTTCCCTACTCATCTAGAGTGAAATCCACTGCTAGGCCTTCGTCTTTCTTGGACTTGATCTTAGTGATTTTCTCATCATCTTTCTGGCCTTCTCTAATCTGGTCTTCTAGTGTTGGTTTTACTTCCAGTGCAGCTATACTTCCATGCGGAACAACCTCCAGCTTTAGCTTCTGAAATTCCTTACATAGCTCTGGTTGATCATCCATTGTCAGCGTGTTCACGCTATGGCTCTTTCGACTCAGAGCATCTGCTACCACATTGGCTTTTCTAGGGTGGTAATGAATTCCCACATTATAATCCTTAATTAACTCTAGCCACCTTCGTTGTCTCATATTAAGATCTGCTTGAGTGAAAATGTATTTCAGGCTCTTATGATCAGTATATATCTCACATCTATTTCCTATGAGATAATGACGCCATATCTTCAAACATGTAATACAACAGCTAATTCCAAATCATGCGTCGGATAATTCGCCTCATGCGGTCTCAACTGCCTCGATGCATAAGCAACAACTTTACCATTCTGCATTAACACGCATCCCAGACCTTGCTTTGAGGCATCGCAATAAATATCAAAACCATTCTGCACATCCGGCAATACTAATACGGGGGCTGTTGTCAAACGCTTCTTTAGCTCCATAAAACTTTCCTCGCACTCTGGCGTCCATGCAAACTTCTTTTCTTTCTTCAACAGCTGTGTAAGGGGTTTAGCAATCATTGAGAATCCTTCTATGAACCGACGGTAATATCCCGCCATTCCCAGAAAACTACAGATCTGAGTAACAGACTTCGGTTGCTCCCAATGCAACATCAGGCCCACTTTGCTTGGGTCGATCAGAACTCCTTTAGTAGTCATTACATGACCAAGAAATTCAACCTTCTCCTTCCAAAAATCACACTTGCTGAACTTAGCATACAGCTGATGTTCTCACAGCCTCTCTAAAACCATCCTCAAGTGTTCCGCATGCTCTTCCTCTGTCTTCGAGAAAACTAAGATATCGTCTATAAAGACCACAACAAACTTATCCAAATACCCCATGAAAACCTTATTCATCATGTTCATGAAATATGCAGGGGCATTCTTCAATCCAAATGACATTACTGTGAACTCATAGTGTCCATATCGCGTAGAAAACGCAGTCTTAGGCACATCCTCCGCTCAGATCTTCAACTGATGGTATCCTGAACGAAGATCTATTTTGGAGAAAACTCCGGCTCCTCTTAACTGATCAAATAAATCATCGATCCTGGGCAATGGATACTTATTCTTGATCGTTACCTCATTAAGTGCACGATAATCGATGCACATCCTAAGACTTCCATCCTTCTTACGAACAAACAAAATTGGTGCTCCACACGGTGATGAACTTGGTCTAATGAAACCTTTCTCTTGTAGTTCCTCAATCTGCTTTTTCATTTCCACTAACTCGTCTGTAGGCATCCGATAAGGTCTCTTTGATATCGGTGCTATCCCTGGTGCTAACTCGATAACAAACTCGATATCGCGGTCTGGTGGCAACCCTGGTAAAACTTCCGGGAATACATCTGGGTATTCTCTAACTACTGGCACATCCTCTATGCTTATGGCTTGCACGTTGTTGACCACTAACTGCCCATCACGAACTTCAGTCGCTTGAAATTCTACCTTCTTGCCACTAGGGCCTTCCATAGATACAATCCTTCGACCACAATCCAAAACAGCCTTATGCTTAGACATCCAATCCATTCCAAGGATAACATCTAGGGATTGAGCATCTAACAAGATAAGATTCGCTAGAAATTCTATCCCATCCATGAGCAACTTAACTCCCAAGCACCCGAGGCTAGATCTAAACTCAGATCCTGGGGCTTGGACTAATAGCACACATTTAAGATTCACCACTTTAAATCTATTCTTGGTTGCAAAACTTTGAGAAACAAACGAATGCGAAGCTCCAGAATCAAATAAAACTGTAGCGGGTACTGAGTTAACCAGAAACTTACCCAGTACGACGTCCGTAGCCTCTTGAGCTCCATCTGCGGTGATGTGATTGATCCTACCACGCGCTGTTGATTGAGGGTTTGCTCCAGCTTGACCGGGCGCATGATTTCCTCCTGAAGCCGGTGCCTTGGCAGGTGTTGTTCCCAAATTAAAACAAACTGGTGTGATGCCTCCTTTCTGTGGACACCTATTAGAGAAGTGCCCTGGCTCATTGCATGTATAGCATCTCTTGTTTGCGATCACGACTCTCTCTGGTGCATTACGCCTGTCTTTGGCGGCCCGAAAGTTCTGATTGACAGGGCGAGGTGCAGGGGTTGGTGCCTTATTTACGGCTAGCGGTTGGAATCTGGCAAACTGTTGTGGTGACATTCTCAGGCGTAGGTGGTTGGGACGTCCACCCTGATTAGTCATCAAGCGCTTACGGTTTTCACCCAGCTCCTTGCGCTTATCCTCCAGGATCAAAGCCTTGTTAACCAATTCTTGAAAGTCCGGGAAATTGTGGGTGATCAGCCCTACTTGCAATCCTGAATTTAGTCCCTTCATGAAGCGGGACTGCCTAGCTTTATCTGTCACCACGTCCTCAGGGGCATAGCGGGCTAACTAAGTAAACTTGTTCAGATATTCGGCCACGGGCTGGCCTCCTTGCTTCAGAGCCCTGAACTCCTCTTTTTTGAGATCCATCATTCCCTCTGGAACATGGTATTGGCGGAAGGCAGTAGTAAACTCATCCCAGGTGATCTCCTGTGGGGCTTCATGTGCAGAACAAAAGTTTTCCCACCATTCTGCGGTAGTTCCTTCCAGTTGAAGAGAGGTGTAGAGCACCTTTTCATTGCCCTCGCATTGAGTGATATGCAGCTTCTTCTCAATAGTTCTAAGCCAGTCATCGGCTTCCAAAGGATTAACATTCTCTGCAAAGGTCGGTGGCCGAGTCCTCATGAAATCTGACAGCTTGGAGAAAGACCGAGGCCCACCATTGTTGTTCTGGTTCACTTGGTTGTTGTTATTTGCAGCCACGTTAGTCATCTGTTGAATTTGTTGCATCATGGTCTGCATTAATTGAGTCTGTGCGGCGAGAAATGCTCCCAAATTCTGCATGTCCACTGACGGTGGTGGTTGAGGATGGCCTCCATCATTGGGGTTGTCATTCTGGCGCAGTCCACTTCCCGAAGCACCGTTGGTTCCATGAGTGTTCACCATCTGCTGATTGCCTCTTGGGTTAGGAAAGGTAGAAGTAGCATAGATAAGATGCAAGAATCCCTAGGGCGGGGAAGATAGGTTTAACCCAACTAAAATAATTCTTTATTTATTCTTGGTATGGCCGCTTATAAAAGCCTACAAACTTTGCAACCCATACTGCACACTCAGCATTACAAAGAAGCAAACTAATCAGGAAACCTTAATGTCTACTAAAAAGGTAAAGACCAAACTTAAAGACGCGACTCAACACTCGAGTCTCAACACAACTCCAAGACTGACTCTCACTCATCCAGCCACCCTGGCTGAGACTGATCCGGCGCATACATCGGCGGGTGAGCTGGCATAGGAGCGAACCTATCCTGATGACCTACTGCTGGCTCCTCCACAACAACAGGTGCAGACTCTCCTCCCTGCTCCCACTCGCTCCTCTGGATCCTCCTCGACTCCTCACCGGTGGCTCCTGAGCTCCTCGGGTCACGCGCTCCAACTCGTCCTCAACCCCCTCCAGGGCCTCTCCTAGCTCGGTGATCATTCCGATAGCTGCAGCACGGGTCTCCTCAAGCTCCTGCTCTGTCACTCTGAGTGCCTCGTACACTGTCTCCAGCTCCTGAGTAGTTACCCTCATATGCTCCTCCTGGGCGATAGTGAACTCAGCAAGATGTACTGCGGTAGCACACTCGTCCTCCACGATCCGTCGGCGTCGGCATGCTTGCACATCAGGGTGAAGTCGAAACACTGAGTCGTGAAGCTCGTCGGCGTAATCGCGGTAGACACGGCGAAGAGCAAGTCGAGCAACCTCTTGAATCGCAACCTCGTACTAGAATCTTCTAGCGGAGATGTTGATTGGCCTGCTAGCTTCCTCGTTCTCCCGAGCGTAGATGATCAGCTTGCAAATAATTCCTCGGTGAACACCATTAACTGACCAGCTGCCTCCTCGGTAAAGCGGACGATAAAAGCCTCCAAGCGTCTGAAGAACTCTCCACAGCTCCATGGCATAGCCACCTGCTGACTCCTCAAAGGTCGGAACGATCGGCATCTACTCCACAAGAACTTTGAATAAGTTCTCCACCCGAAACGGAAATGAAAACGGTAAATTCAGCAAAGGCGAGAAGTAGAGAATGGGATGAGTCAAGAGTGTTTTATTAGCCAACATTAGATTTTTCTTTTAGAAAATAGTTTTGGACACTCCCTGGACACCACCATGCTATCTAGGGCCAAGACCTACAGTCAGTATGCTCTGATACCACCTCTGTAAGGACCCGAATCCACTGATTCGAACCCACTGTGTTTACCGCACTAGTCCCAAGATCAACGCTAGTGCACACAGCTCAACATCGGTACATATCACATCATACTCAACGATAATAGAAATAGTAGTTCATTTATTGATATAGCTAAGGGTATGATCTTATGACCGACTTACATTATTAAGCCACGCAGGGCAAGACTGGAAATATAAACTAATAATTAAGCAGCGGAAAGTAGAAAACATAGATAGCTCATCAGTTCACCACAGGCAACCGATAAGGCTCGGACCCTAATGACTTGCGTCCACCTGGAATTCCTCCTCCAACATAGGTGTAGATTCTTCGACTGTTGATTATTGTTGTTGGCAAGGGTGAGTACTGCTAGTGTTATGCCCTTGAGGCAATCATTTAGATGATTGTAACATGACTATGTTTATGAATAATAATATGATTATTGGTCCAATGAATGCATATCATTGTATTGATCAACAAGTATGTGACTTGATTATGAAGCTCTTTACTTAATGATGTAATTCGATAAATATCTCTGATCGGATATCATCGTATAGGACTACGATGAATAGATCAGCACATGTAGTGATCGATGATCATGCTTCATAGATCATGGGATATGGAGATATCATCTCTACATTGTGGACCATGTTGAAGAACATGGGTTAGATAGACCGCTATGGGACACTGCGAGAATGTTTCATTCTTATGTGTCATCGCTGTATCTCATACCTAGAAGATGTATGATCCTTAGACCTCGAGATTGTCATATTCCCTACATGTGTAATAGTTTTCCTTGGGGCTATCAAACACTACTTCCTAACCGGATAGTTATAAAGGTAGCTTTCATGTTTACTATGAAACGTGCGAGAGGAAGTGAGCAGTCAAGATGGAATTTGCCACTCCAATGAAACGGAGATATATGACAAGGCCACTCGTGTGATATGATTAAGAAAGTGCATGGCCATGCCGTGATTGAGGAGTCAATCACAACTTATTAATATATCACGGATACGAGAGATGGATTGAATCATCAAAGGATGACATGCTTCTCGCCTTGAGATCAATCTTCATATACTTGGCAAAGGGATTATTACATGAGTTCTTTTGATAGGTTCTGCTCGATTTGATCACGGTATGTTTGGGAGTTGGCATACTTTGCAAGAAGCCGCTACCAACTATTGGATTGAAAAGGAGTTTTCCAATCCATGTCCAAACGTATGTGAACCTGCAGGTCACACACTTAATGGGCTGGGACGCATTAATTTGGATTGATCCGTAATTAATGAACCTCGTGGGCTTAGCATGTTTGGTGGGCCCCGGTTTAGGTTTCATCTCGTGGCTATATAAGGAGGGGAGGAGGAGGGCGCAGAGTGTGCTTTCCACGGTTTAGGTTTGATTCACTTGAAACCCTAGCCTCCTCCTCTGCCCCTCGCCGAGCGACTAGGTGCTTGCACACGACGCACGGCGCCCATCTCGGACGTGTGGACTCTGCGGTGACGCTGCTGCGATCGCGGCGTGGGAGGACGATCCACGGCGGGCGAGGACGATCCACTACATCGACGCAACGATCGCGGCGAGGACGAATCACTACATCGGCGCGAAGGATTCCGCAATCGCGCCTAGTGGTAATCTTATCTATGATCCCTTCTTGCGGTAGCTTTACGGTTGCGCGTAGTTTTTTTGTGCTAGCGTAGCATACCGCGCTTCCCTTCAAGGTATCGAGCCATCTCGTATAGTTTTGTGATCTGGATGTTGCACATATGATGTGTGATGTTAGTAGATTGGATCTATTACATGTTCAGCCAGTTCATGTGATGAATTGGTGACGGCAGCCATCGATGAGATCGATCGATTTAGGGTTTGAGGAAAGTGCAAACCGACTCAATCTTGATTTGGGTGAGTCCGTTCATGGTACGACGTTACCCTTACCGGTCGGGTTACCGCCATCAGGGTTTCTGAAACGTATCCATATGGGACCAAGCCAATCAGATCGAGTTGGATTGGGTCAATCTGGTTGATCCATGGTAAGCGCAAACAGATTCAATATTGATTTGGGTGAGTCCGTTCATGGTACGACGCTTGCCCTTACCGATCGGGTTACCGCCATCGTGGTTTCAAACGATCCATATGGGACCAAGCCAATTATATTAGATCGGATTGGGTCAATCTGCTTGATCCGTGGAAATTTTGAGGGTGTTTTCCATGGCGGAAGACGCCGCGGGGCTCTGCCTTGACCCACAGCCGCGCCGCCTCGGACCCGCCACCGACCGGCCAATGGGACCAGCGGGCGCTGCCCCTCGGACCCCGGAGTCGTAGGGTTGCTTTTGTTTAACCTGCTTTTGCAGGAATTATGTGAAATAGTATGGCCTATGTGTATGTGATGCATGTAATTTCCACATGGCTCAAGTCTTAGTGTTAAGCCATAAGGCTATTTAAATTGTATAACGACTGCGTGTCGACTTGTGATGCTTCAAACCTCATGTAAAATTCATTATCAAAAGTTGTAAGGAGTTGCATCCATAATGATGAAGACGATGGCTAGGTGAACAAATCAAGCAAGGTGGCTAGGTGAACAACCAAGCATGATGATGGAGATCTTAATGCTAAGGGCCATGCTATTTCACGACTTATTTTGATTTTCTCGTGGATGTGTGTTTTATCCTTGCTATTTTCTTTATGCTCATTGCATGTGATGCTATGTTCATAGTAATCTTTGTTCATCCTTATAGTTAAAAATCTTAAATCAAATTGTCCATCCAATTGTTGCACCTATCAAGAATTTAGATCGTTATTGATATGACTGCCAAAGTAGTATATCAATGGCTATCTCAATAGATGATAGGGATGTGTTGGACACATCACGCATAACAATGGCGATTTAAACGAGCTATCAAAACGGTTTTGGGCTTGAGGACATAAGTGGTTGGGATTTGATTTCAGAATGAAGGAACCTATACAAGACAATTGGTGTCTAGGAAAACACACATGAGGCAGGTTTCTTAATTGGCACCCGAATACGGAAGTGCTCCTCCCTCATGTGAGCCCTTGGGGCGGGTTGACTGGCCATGAGTCAAGTTGATGGAGGCATTCATTACTTGTTTTCATACTCAACAAACAAGAGTTACATATGATGTAATTAGCAAAGGTGTTGCTTACCTATGTCATTAAATTTCTAGCAAAGGATGCCAAAGCTCACTAGTGTTTAATGAATATGGATCTTGAATACTCACTATGTGTCTATAAAAGGACATAAAATAGGAGTGTCTTTAATTAAAAGTTTAATAAAAGTTTTACATAAACATAGTGCTTAGAATCTTTGCATATTTTTGTTGTAGTTCAATGGCACCTTCTCCTACTCCTGCTACACTGGTTTTGCTTTGAGATCGGTTTTGGAAAGGGAAAACTGAATGGAACTAATTTTGTTGATTGGTATCGCAACCCGAGAATTGTTCTCAAGCATGAAAAGAAGGACTATGTTCTAGAGAATCCAATTCTCGATGAACCACCAAAATGCTGCGCTCGCAATTTGAGGGTTGAATATGAAAAGCATGTTAATGCTTCAGAGGTCACTGTCTCATGCTAGTCACAATGGACTCGAGCTCCAAAAGCAATATGAGGACCAGGATGCTTACAATATGATTGTGGGCTTGAAGGGCATGTTTGGGAATCAAGCAAGAGCTGAGAGGTATGGTATCTCAAAGCTTTTATTTGCTTGTAAGTCGGTCAAGGCAGTCCGGTCGATCCTCATGTGATCAAGATGATTGGTTACATTGGGAGATTGAAAACTTGAGTTTCCCTTAGCCTCGGTTTGGCCACGGATGTTATTCTCCGTCTACGCCTCAGAGCTTTGAGCCATTCATTATGAATTTTCATATGAATAGCATGGAGAAGAGCCTAACCGAGCTACATGGGATGCTCAAGGCATGGAGGAAAGCATTAAGAAAAACCCAATCATGTGATGATGGTTCGAAAACAACCGCTTTCAAAAAGAGAAAGGCTAAGGTCGGGGCACGGAAAGAGTAAGGGCAAGGGCAAGGGCAAGGCTCAAGATGAGATCGCGAGCCTCAAAACTAAGCTTGAAGCTTAAAGTTGGCCCTCAACCTCGATACCCAATGCTTCTATTGCAAGAAATCGGGGCATTGGAAACGGAATCTGCGAAAAGTACTGGCAGATAAGAAGAATGGAAATGTGGTTTCCACTTGGTATTAATGTTATAGAAATTAATCTTGCTACTTCTTCACTCACTCATGGGTATATGATACCGGTTCGGTTGCTCACATTTGCAATTCGTTGCGGGTGATAAAGAGTAGAGACTTGGCAAAGGAGAAGTGGATCTTGGCGTGGGGAATAAAGCAAGAGTTGTTTGGTCTTGCTGCTGGCACATACCCATTGCATTTGCCTTCGAGGATTAGTTTTAGAACTCAATAATTGTTATTTTGTTCCATCTTTGAGTAGAAACATTATTTCATCTTCTTGTTTGGAACATGAAGGTTATGATTTCGAATAAAGAACTTTGTTTGTTCAATATTTTTGAATGATATGTATTATGGTCGTTGCCCCATGGTGAATGGGTTGTACGCCCTGAACTCAAGAAAAACTCATCTATAATATTAATGTAAAAGGCACCGCCTAATGATTTGAACCCTACCTTTTGTGGCATTGTCGCTAGGTCATATAAATGAGAAGCGCATGAAGAAGCTCCATGGTGATGGACTTCTAACCTCATTTGATTTTGAATCATTTGAAACATGTGAATCTTGTTTACTTGGCAAGATGACAAAAGCCCTTTCACAGGTTTTAGTGAGAGAGCAAGTGAATTATTGGCCCTAGTACATACAGATGTATGTGGACCAATGAGCTCGACTGCTAGGGGTGGGTTTCAGTACTTTGTAACTTTTACCGATGACTTCAGTAGATATGGATATATCTATTTAATGAGGCATAAATCAAACTTTTGAAAGGTTCAAAGAGTTTCAGAACGAAGTACAAAATCAACTTGGCAAAACAATAAAACACTTACGATCCGATCGTGGTGGCGAATACTTGAGCCAAGAGTTTGGTGATCATTTAAAGCAATGTGGAATCGTTCCGCAACTTACTCCGCCAGGAACGCCTCAATGGAATGGTGTGTCCGAACGACGAACGGACTTTATTAGATATGGTTCGGTCAATGATCACCAAACAGATCCGCCATTATCCTTTGGGGTTTTGCTCTAGAGACAATTGCGCTCACTTTGAATAGGGTCCCATCAAAATCTTGAGAAGACGCCATATGAGATATGGATCGAGAAGACCCATGTTGTCATTTCTCAAGATATGGGGATGTGAGGCTTATGTAAAACGCTTACAATCGATAAACTCGCACCTAAATCGAAAAATGCTTTTTGTGGGGTATCCTAAAGAAACAAAAGGATATTACTTTTACAAAAGAAACGAGAACAAAGTTTTGTTGCTCGAAATGGTGTCTTTTGGAGAAAGAGTTTCTTTCAAAAGAAATCAGAGGAGTGATGTGTATCTTGATGAAGTTCGAGAATCACATGAATATGTTCAAGCTACCTCTGAACCTTCACAAGATGTACAAAGTGTTGTACAACCTGTGGAAGAGACTCCACTTACGTAGGTCGGGAGGCCACGCCATGTACCTATTAGATATGGGAATGACATATTATTGTTGGACAATGATGAGCCCACGACTTATGAAGAAGCAATGATGGACCCAAACTCAAAAAATGGCTTGAAGCCATGAGATCCAAATTCAATCCATGCATGACAATCAAGTTTGGAACTTGGTCGATTCACTTGATGGTGTAAAACCATTGAGTGCAAATGGATTTTCAAGAAAAGATAGACGAGATGGAAATGTTCAGATCTATAAGGCACGGTTGGTGGCAAAGGGTTTCAAACAAGTTCAAGGAGTTGACTATGATGAAACTTTCTCACCGTAGCCATGCTCAAGTCTGTCCGGATCATTTTAGCTATTGCTGCATATTTTGATTATGAAATATGGCAGATGGATGTCAAAACAGCCTTCCTTAATGGGAATCTTTCTGAGGATGTATACATGATACAACCTGAAGGCTTTGTTGATCCTAAATATGCTAAAAGGGTATGCAAGCTTCAAAGATCCATTTATGGGTTAAAGCAAGCATCTAGGAGTTGGAACATTCGTTTTGATGAAGTAGTCAAAGGTTTTGACTTTATCAAAAATGAAGAAGAGCCTTGTGTTTACAAGAAGGCTAGTGGGAGCGCACTTGTATTTACGATTTTGTATGTGGATGACATATTATTAATCGGGAATGACATTCCTATGCTTGAAGATGTTAAGACTTCATTGAAAAGGAGTTTCTCAATGAAGGACTTGGGAGAAGCATGCTATATCTTGGGCATAAAAATCTATAGAGATAGATCAAAAAGGTTAATTGGATTAAGTCAGGAAACGTACATTGACAAGATATTGAAAAGGTTCAATATGCATGAATCCAAGAGAGGTTTCATGCCAATGTCACATGGCATCAGTCTCTGCAAGAATCAGTGTCCTTCGACATCTAATGAGCGAGACAGGATGAGCAAGATTCCATATGCTTCACTATTGGGTCTATTATGTATGCCATGATCTGTGCGCCTGATGTCTCATATGCTCTAAGTGTCACGAGCAGATACCAAGCGGATCCTGGTGATGGTCATTGGATAGCCGTAAAAAATATCCTGAAGTACTTGAGAAGAACTAAGGGTATGTTCCTTGTTTTTGGAGGTGAGGAAGATCTGGTTGCAAAGGGTTACACCGATGCAAGCTTCCAAACTGACAAAGATGATTTTCGATCGCAATCCGGGTTTGTGTTTACACTTAATGGAGGAGCAGTAAGCTGGAAGAGTTCCAAGCAAAACACGGTGGCCGACTCTACGATAGAAGCGGAGTACATTGCGGCTTCGGAGGCCGCAAAGGAGGCTGTGTGGATTAAGAAGTTTATCACAGAGCTTGGTGTGGTCGCTAGTGTCTCTAGTCCAATGGACATCTATTGTGATAATAGTGGTGCCATTGCACAAGCAAAAGAGCCTAGATCACATCAAAAGTCTAAACACATACTCCGTCGCTTTCACCTTATTCGCGAGATTGTGGATAGAGGTGACGCCAGAATATGCAAAGTACATACGGAAGCCAATGTGGCCGATCCGTTGACAAAGCCACTGCCACAGCCTAAGCATGAGGCGCACACAAGGTCTATTGGTATTAGATACTTAATTGATTGACTCAAGTGCAAGTGGGAGATTGTTAGTGTTATGCCCTTGAGGCAATCATTTAGATGATTGTAACATGACTATGTTTATGAATAATAATATGATTATTGGTCCAATGAATGTATATCATTGTATTGATCAACAAGTATGTGACTTGATTATGAAGCTCTTTACTTAATGATGTAATTCGATAAATATCTACGATCGGATATCATCGTATAGGACTACGATGAATAGATCAAGACATGTAGTGATCGATGATCATGCTTCATAGATCATGGGATATGGAGATATCATCTCTACATTGTGGACCATGTTGAAGAACATGGGTTAGATAGACCCGCTATGGGACATCGCGAGAATGTTTCATTCTTATGTGTCATCGAGTGTATCTCATACCTAGAAGATGTATGATCCTTAGACCTGAGATTGTCATATTCCCTACATGTGTAATAGTTTTCCTTGGGGCTATCAAACACTACTTCCTAACCGGATAGTTATAAAGGTAGCTTTCATGTTTACTATGAAACGTGCGAGAGGAAGTGAGCAATAAGATGGAATTTGCCACTCCAATGAAACGGAGATATATGACAAGGCCACTCGTGTGATATGATTAAGAAAGTGCATGGCCATGCCGTGATTGAGGAGTCAATCACAACTTATTAATATATCACGGATACGAGAGATGGATTGAATCATCAAAGGATGACATGCTTCTCGCTTGAGATCAATCTTCATATACTTGGCAAAGGGATTATTACATGAGTTCTTTTGATAGGTTCTGCTCGATTTGATCACAAGATGTTTGGGAGTTGGCATACTTTGCAAGAAGCCGCTACCAACTATTGGATTGAAAAGGAGTTTTCGAATCCATGTCCAAACGTATGTGAACCTGCAGGTCACACACTTAATGGGTGGGACGCATTAATTTGGATTGGATCCGTAATTAATGAACCTCGTGGGCTTAGCATGCCGGTGGGCCCTGGTTTAGGTTTCATCTCGTGGCTATATAAGGAGGGAGGAGGAGGCGCAGAGTGTGCTTTCCACGGTTTAGGTTTGATTCACTTGAAACCCTAGCCTCCTCCTCTCGCCCCTCGCCGAGCGACTAGGTGCTTGCACACGACGCACGGCGCTCCATCTCTCGGACGTGTGGACTCTCGGTGTGACTGCTGCGGCTGCGGCGTGGGAGGACGATCCACTACATCGACGCAACGATCGCGGCGAGGACGAATCACTACATCGGCGCGCCGGCGATTCCGCAATCGCGCGTCTAGTGGTAATCTTATCTATGATCCCTTCTTGCGAGTAGCTTTCTGGTTGCGCGGTAGTTTTTTTTTTGTGCTAGCGTAGCATACCGCGTTTCCCTTCAAGTACTTTAAGCACTCAACAAGTTTGCACAGAATGCAATTCTATGTAACTATATGCAAGGCTTATTCCAAATGAAAAGGCTATTGTGGCTATTTTGCAATAAGCAGCATTTATGAACAAATACAATAAATAGATTGTAAAGACTGTAAAACAAATAATAGTAGTAAATAGATTCAGTATTTCTCCAGTAAACCAAGTTTCCAATCTTAAGTCAAATTCCATCTTCCACATGGCATTCTACCATCCCAACAAAGTTGTCCATTTAATTAAGCTAACCCTTAACTGTAATTCTCGAGCATTGCTCAATACCACGAGCACGGCTATCCGAATAGTTTCATACTCTGCAGAGGTTATGCACTTTACCCCCGCGATACAACCAAACACCACCAAGGCGAGTGATTATAACAAAGCCTTTACAATGCGCTGGCTTAACCTGGTACCACCCGCTAAGGTTTCAACACTGGTGGGATTGGTTACCACATCAAGGGCCCCCCTCTTGCGCCATGTGAATTACTCCATAACTCGGAAACTCACACCGACCAAGATACTACCAAACCTAAGACATTGCAAATTAATCAGCTAGGCTGGCCCATACCAGACATGTGGTTGCATGATTGACTCAGGTCAAAGGCTTGCAAGGTTAAGTCCTTAGAGTGATCAAGGCAAGTCATCCACATACCCTCTGCCCATCGGGCCCACCTTGGCATACTTGCCCTTTGTCACTTGCCCCAATCTAAATGATTATCACCCAGGTTGATTACTAAGCACCACGTGCCATCAACAATTCAACATCGTTGCGTGACATGACTCGCCACAACAACTCAATCTCATCGTATGATCCCACATGACACACAAGTTCATAACATTGTTCCATATTCCATTAGTCAAGATTAATTATCAATGATTCAAACACACGTGTTGACGAGGCATGGCTAAGCAACTAATACGGTCTACCATCCCATGTTGATTATCATTACTAACCAACTATTATGAACCAATCTAGGGTGACAATAGATCATGGAATACAATGACAAGGTAGGGTATAGATCAGATGGGTAGATTAACTATATCCCAATTTAGATTAAAACAATTGTATACTTGAAATACTATGCAATAAAGTAAAATAATATAGCAATTTTATAAACATGGGTTCAACATGATCAAAGCACAACTTGCCTTGGAATAGGTCCTAATCTTGATCTGGAGCTTGCTCTTTAGTTGCTGGATCTTCCTCCGAAGCATCGCACAATTCAACGTCTACGCGTACCGAAGGAGAAAAGCAAATAAATACCAAAACAGAGAGCAACTGAACTCCAAAAATCAATTAAAATTCACCATTAAATAGATCTTAATTTTACAAATTTTTAGAAATTTGAATCACTTGAATCCGAGTTAAGATGCAAAAGTTATAGCCTTTGGAAGTTTGAAAAAAAAACTGAAATTATAGAAATTAGAAAATCAGAATTAAACGAATTATTTTTAGATTGAAAAACAGATTACTACGTCAGCATGACGTCAGCCCTGGCCTGGACCAATCGGAGCTTGACACGTGGTCCTGGTTCATGGACTCGGTCCACGGGACTGCCTCTGGTCCACCGCAGACGCGGTCCACGGCGCTTCGCAGAGCGAGCCAACACGCGCCCGCACCCGATTGGCCCCTCCCTGCGGCGCGAAATCTACCGTACAGAACGCATCCGACGGCTACCGATCCAAAGCTACGTGGCTAGATCCCGACCGCCCACTCTGATCTAACGGCTAACGCCATCGAGGGGTTCATCGCTACGCGACGACGTGGCACGATCTTCACCCTTCGCCGAAGATCTGACGGCTCCCGAAGCTTTAACACAGCGATGGCGGCACAACGGCGCTTCTTCGCCAGACGTGGAGATGATGACTTGGCGACTGCGCTTCGGCGATGAAATGGCGACACTGCTTCACGGATCCGATGCGGCGTGGTACGGGGATCTCGGATCTGGTCTTCAAAGCGGCGGACTCGACTGAACGGCGGCGTGCTTTGGCAAAAACCGCAGCGGCTACCTCCTTCAACTTCGACGAGCTCCCACACATAGACGACGGCGGCACAAGGCTCGGGAGTTGCGGCAAACACGTAGTACGAGGTGGGGATTTCAGCGCCTGCGTCGGCGCTTTAAATAGGCACACGGGGAGGCGTGCGCAGCGCGGACTCCGAAGATGACTCCGTGGCGGCGGCAGACTCCGGCGGCGACACGGAGAGGTGACATGGCCTCATCACAAGCGTCCACGCGGCGTCCATCCAACGGTCCTGAGCTCTCGGCGACGCGGCGAAAGCACAGCCGTTGGATCTCGATCCAACGGTCGGCGGATTCGGGTTAGGGTTTCGCGCAAAGAAACCGGTCACAGGCTATTTGGGCCGCATGAGTGGGCCGCCCGCATTGTTCATTATCTTTTTAAAAGGATTTAAAATAATTACATAAATTCATTTTATTTGTTTCAATCAATAAAATAATCAGGAAAATTCCTAGAAAATTCTAAAAATTACTTTGAGATATTCTGGACTCAAATAAAATATTTTTGTTAAAACTTTATTTTAACTTTGCATAAATTTAAATAGTTTTGGACAAAGGACCAATATACTTAATTTAAAATTAATTCAAATAAATCCAGAAAATCCAAATAAATTCCAGAAAAATCATAAAATGCACAAATGACAATAAAATAATATTTAGGCGAATTTTGGGATGTTACAGAAAGTTACTCATTGCTTAGTGTGAAAGTGCTAAGAATGTCATTTATGCCTTTTATCTACTAGAAGGAATTGCGGCTGAATGGTGGAAGAGGTACTGTGCTATCCATGAAGCCCCGCAGAATATCTCTTGGAATAAGTTTGTTACTGCTTTTCGTGATCTCTTTGCTTCACCAGAGGACAGTAGAGTCGTAGTGAATTTAGAGAAGAATGTTACCCCTGCACCTTGTTCAATATCTAGACGATGTTCTCTAAAGTGTTGTCAACCAAACAAGTCAAAAGATCATGCGTACAATCGCTGTGGAGAAATAGAACATACCTCTGATAAGCATGCGATCAATTTCTCTAGTTGTGAAGAAAGTCATCCTCTTGGAGATTATCCTATGAGCAACATCCCATGTTACCTTTGTGAAGGTCAAGATCACTGCCCCTTGGATATGATAGTTACTGCTGTAACACAGAATCAGCGAGAGAATCTCCGAGCCACAGTTGCTCAAGAACAAGTGGAATACTAGTTGTATATACTAAGTCATTTGAGGAGCTAAAGACGCACCACTCTGATCCTATCAGCTTTCATCAGGAAGGCAGTAAGTGGCAATCACCAACAACATGTTTCTTGTGTGATGAAGAAGGTCATTGGGCTAGGGAAAACCCTATGAACCAACTGGCCCTGACGCAACAAGAAGAGAACGATGTACATGTAGTTGCACCCAATAAGGCACAATGATGCAAACAATTGTGTTACTATTGTTGTGAGGAAGGCCATTTTGTTAAGAAATGCCCGCGGAAGAATCTAGAGTCTCCTACAGACGCGGTCATTCCGGAAGTTACCACAGTCAAGTACATAACACCAAGAGCGAGTGGTGACACCGCAAGAGAAGTTTGCCCAGAGAACCAGCTGAAGAAAAGGCGCCAGAGCAAAGAAACTCCCCCGATCAATGAATGCTCAAGAAAGAGAGTTTGTCTTAAACTCTGTTATTCTTGCAACAAGCCCGGGCATTTTGCCAACAATTGCCGTCATAAGAAAGTGATCACACCAGTTCAAGTCAATCTCAATTTCGTTCCAGCCAAAACTTCAGCGCCAACGCCAATCGAGGAAGTTTAGATCAATGATTTTACCTTGATTGTCATATCTTCACCTATAAAGGAGAATGATTAGTGATGAATTCCATGTAAAGATTTCTTTAATAGAGAAATAAAGTAAAGTGGAGATGAGTGTTATGCTGGTATGAGAAGTTTTGGAGTAAATGCGTTAAAAGTAAATGAAGGGTTAGATGTTTCCTTGATGAAGGACTGAAATGGCGATCAGAGGGGGGGTGAATGATCCCAAATAAAATTTCCCTCACTCAAAGTACTCCAAACAATCTAGCAATAAAAATCTGAAACACCCAAAGATTTTCTTTCAAACTAGTGTTTCTCATATTCGCACACTCTCCAAAACCCGAACAATTAGACAAATATGTGTACCCTTAGCTTGAATGGATGAGAACCATGAATCATGTGTGGGATTTTTTAATCACAATCCTGGTTGTCATGTATCCAAACAAAGAGGAATCAATTCAAAGACTACTTTTCTAAAAGAGATAAAGCTAAAACACCAAAGTCTCTTTCCAGAAAAATAAAAGCTGATTTTTCAGGAATCGAAGGACCGAGATGGCGAACAGAGGGGGGGGGGGGTTGAATGATCGCAAATAAATTTCCCCCAAAATACTCCAACAAAAACCTCGACAAGATCGCTCAAAGGAAATCGTGAAAAACTCGAAAAACTAGACAACTATGTGTACCCCAAGCTTGCATGGATAAGTACCATAAAATATGTGGGGATTTTTGAGTCACAATCCTAGTTGTCTAGTTTCCAAGATAAAGAGGAATCAATCCAACTCTTGCTTCTAGAAAGAACATCAATTCAAATCAAAAAGTCACTTTCAGAAAAGCAAAAGCAGAATTTCCAGAACTTGTCCTCAATTTGAACAGGAGTTTGGTGGGTTTCTGCAGCTCACAAAATTTTTAGAATTTTTCTCCCTATGAGAATCAGAGTCGTGAAGAACTCCAAAAAATTTCTCCTCAAAAAGCCTTATAGAAAAAACAGGAAAAATCAAAGAACACAGTCAGTCAAGAACTTCGAGCAGAAAGTTTGGAGCTCGGTTTTCACCTCATGGTGCCCAAACGGTGCAACAAGTGAACTCCAAATTTTTTCTGCAAGTGGATATCAGAGTCCCGCACCTCCTCCAACTAGAATCACCTAAAAAGGATTTTTCTATATTTATATAAAAGTTAAAAACTAAATGCTGCGCAAAGAACAAGTTCTGAACAAAGTTGGAACTTGAAAGAAAAGATGTTCTCTACTCAATCCAAGAGCGCAAAAGAGATGTAAAACCATATGAACACACTCAAAACATCCAAGATCAACAGCATTTAGAAGTAGGGGAGGCAAATCCAAATTGCGTGAAAGTAAATTGCGAGAATGTAATTGCGGGAAAGTAATTGCTGAATTTAAATTGCGTAAAGTAAAGACATAATGTAAATGCGAAAAATAAATTCAGAGATGGGTGGATAAAACTTTCATTTCTGGAACGAGAGGTTACAAAGCTTCACTTTCATGTGGGCAAAGCTCAAAGGAGCATTCACAAACCTGAAAACCTTCAAGGGGAGGAGGCTACCCCTCCACCCCTATTTATACTACTCTTGGGCCACCTACCACCCTTGGATGAGTCCCTCAACCCTAGACCCACACACATACCGGGGTTTGCACGGTTTTCAAAGCATACTACCTAGACCCGCTAACCTATCAACTAGACCTCAATCCAACGGCTCTCATTGATCCACGCGGCATCTAGCTAGCATCATCTCCTTTCCTTGTCTACTTGACTTGCCCGGACTCCGTCTCCGATCATCTTCCGGTGATCTTCCAACCGTCTGGACCTCCGACGCTCCTCGCCTAGTCCCGGTCTTCCTCCGCCTCACCATGACCTAGCACCGTCGCCCTGCAACCATCAAAGACAAGGAAACACATCACATAGCAATGCCCACAATGATATGCAATAAACCATCTAACTTATCACTACCGCGCCCATACGGCTGATACTGCCACTCCTAGCAGAGGCAACTCAAATTGCTTCATTTTGAAAATCAATCCAAATCAAACTCAAACTTGAGCACACCTTACTCAAATAAAGTCAAATACTCATCACAAACATGGATGGACCTCCACATGGTCCTTCAATCTCCCCCTTGATGAGTATATTGACAAACAACACAAAAGGCATAAATTTGAGTTTGAATGAGAGAAGAAGAAAGCAATTTGATTGCAAAGCCAAACTTGGTCCAGAGAGAAAGATATAAAATCATGACCAAGTTGACGAAGAGGAATTTAGATTTTAGAGTTAAATTTAAGAAAGAGCAAGTTTTCAACAAAAACTCTAAAATCCAACTAAACATCTCAAATGTGATTATGAAATTATGATCCAAAAGAAGTAGTAGCATAGATTTACAAAGATCATAATAACCAAATAAGCATTCACATTTTTATCTTTTTAGTGATGCCTTTTCTACGTTTTCTCCCCCTTTTGGCAATATAGGCATCAATTTTTTTTATGTATGCATGAAATGCAATCTAAAGAGCTTTGAAGATTATCCAATTGATCAAAATGGAAAGATATTACACCAAGCTTATCAATTTCAGAATATGACTGAACTAAGACATGTCCAAGACCAATACATTTTATGAAAAAGCTGAGTTTTACAATATTTCATTTTAGAATGATTTGACAAGTGCAAAACTTAGCAAAGTTTCAAAGCTATTAGCAAAACCACTCAAGGATCAAATGAAAAACCTAGAGTTCAACCTACTCAACACTTTGGGGAATTTTGAAGTGCATATAAGGTCCTTCAAGCTCATTTTTCAATTTATGCAAATTTTCTTTAAGGCATTAAAAAACATAGCAGGGTGCAAATGTTTGACATTATTTGCATTCTTTACCCACTTATGTGTTTGATATTTGCATTTTTTAAAAAAAATTGACTCAAGCCTTTTTCGATCGTCTCAAGAGTAACTCTTAAGAGAATGATCTTGGTCATACACAATATATTCCAAGTTCATCCCAAGTGCAATGGGAAGCAATCTCGTGAATATAAAGTGTTGAGATCAATTTTGCACAAAAGAGTCAATTTTTTTTAATTTAGCACATATGAGCAATTCTGAAGGACTCAAATATGGATCAAACAAATTTCACCCAAGTTGCAATAGGGACTCTAGAGAAATCCAAAATTTCACAATTCATGGTAAAAACCCCTAGAGAAGAAACTTAGTAAGTAAAAGCAACATGTTTCGTCAAGTTTTCATTTAAAGCTTTCAAATTTTTCAGATTTTAATAAACTTAGCATGATAAATGGACTTGGACATATTTAAGCTAGTGATTTTCTTCAAAAGATATAGCATGATGTATTTCATGAAGATTGAGTCAATTGCATAATAGACAAAGCTCATAAAACAGAAAATACAGTCTAAATGCAATGCATGAAAAGATTCCCAAACTTCCCCTCAACAAATGAATCAATTTTTAGTTTAAATCTGGTTAAAGTTGAGTTATTATAAAGATTAGGCATAAAGAAAACCCGAATGAAGTCAATAACAACCAGAAAAACAGAATGAGGAGAAGAAGTCGAGAAACTGCAAAACTAGATGGCTATTGAGCATAGATAAGATAGAAGAGACTCACTACGGCCCAGAATCGCTCTTATCTTCCCCAGTGACTAACATAGGGAAGTTGACTCTAGATCCTAACTAAGGAGTGCACACAGACACTGTCTACCCAAGAGGCCCAATACCTGCTAGACTTATAAAACTGTGAGGGAACTCAATCTAGAGAGAAGAGAGAACAGCTAATCACGCATGATAGCAACCAAAAGCACAAGATAAGAGGTCCATGCAAAGCATGCCAGAAGTCTGAGTGAGTGAACTCAACTCAAGAAAACAAGCCCAAAGTCACCCAGAAGAAACACAAAGAAAAGAAAAGCTGGAAGAAAACATATAATACATAATATACAAACCAGCTCCCCTCACGAAAGGCCGTAAGGGCTCACGACTCCAAGCTCACTCTCAAGGCAACAAACTGAGCTATCCAAAGGCTTGGTGAAGATATCGCTAATCAAGGTTACTCTCACGAATCAAGCGCGATATCTCCCTTCTCCACATGGTCTCTAAGGAAGTGATATCTAATATCAATGTGCTTGGTCCGGAATGTTGCACCGGTTTTTAGCAATGCAAATAGCTGAAGTGTTGTCACGTAAAAGTGGCACACTCTCTATCTCTAACCCATAGTCCCGTAAGGTCGATCTCATCCAGAGCACTGCTACAAAGAATCGGTCGCAAAGAACATACTGGGCCTCAGCGGTGGACTGTGCAACCCCAGACTGCTTTCTAGATGAAAAAGAAACAAGAGAAGTGCCAATGAATTGGCAAGTGCCAGAAGTGCTTTTCCTATCTATCCTACAGCCAGCAAAGTCGACATCGGAAAAGGGTCTAAGAGATAGACAAGAAGAAGAAGAGTACCAAATACCATAATCAGTGGTAGCACGAAGGTACTTGAAGATGCACTTGACCGCCTGGCGGTGAGAGGCGCGAGGAGAAGCTTGAAATCGAGTGCACAGACACACAGTGAAATGTATGTCCGGCCTCAAAGCAGTGAGGTATAAGAGGGAGCCGATCATGCTCCGAAACTCCTTTTGATCAGCAGGCTCACCATCCTCATCGGGCTCGAGGACAGCAGTGGTGGCCATAGGAGTCATCACTGGCTTCCCATCAGACATATCGAAGCACCTCAGGAGGTCACGGGTATACTTGCCTTGATGCAAGAAAGTACCCTCCCGAGTCTGCTTGATTTGGAAGCCAAGAAAGTAGCTCAACTCGCCCATCATACTCATCTCAAACTCAGGCTCATCACCTCGTAAAACCGAGACACAAGCGAATGAGACGAGCCACCAAAATGATATCGCCCACATAAATGCGACAAGAAGAAAATGCGACTCATGGTGTCTGATGAATGAGTCTTGTCTACTACGCCCATTTTGAAGTCATGGTGAGAAGATAAGACTTGAGCCTCTCATACCATGCTCGGGGGCTCGCTTGAGTCCATACAGAGCTTTGGAGAGCTTGTATACATGACTCGAAACTTGGGGTTCTCGAATCCTGGAGGTTGTTTGACATAAACCTCTTCCTCAATATAGCCATTGAGGAATGCACTCTTGACATCCATTTGATAGATCTTGAAGCCCCGGGATGCAGAAAATGCAAGCAGGATCCTAATAGCCTCTAGCCTAGCTACAGGGGCAAAGGTCTCCTCAAAGTCAAGACCCTCAACCTGAAAAAAGCCCTGTGCAACTAGCCTAGCCTTGTTGCGAATGACAACCCCATCCTCACTCTGCTTGTTTTTGAACACCCACTTGGTTTCAACGACATTATGACCAGATGGACGTTCTACAAGCTGCCAGACTTTGTTCCTCTCGAAGTTTTCAAGTTCCTCATGCATAGCATTAGTCGAAGACTCGTTAGATAATGCATGAGTCACATCCTTCGACTCAAACGAGGCAACAAAGGCAGAGTGAAGGCAGAAACTGGACAAACTTGATTTTGAGCGAGTGACTTGCTCAAATAGATCGCCGATGATCTGATCAGGTGGATGAGAACGCTGAATATGACGGGGAGGTCCAAAAGCAGAAGTGGTTTCTACCTCATGCACAGAAGAGGTAGGAGCAGAGCCACTAGCTGAATGAGAGTCAGAAGGCAAGGGCTGGCCTTCCCGAGGTGCGTAAATGGAAACAGAGGCACCTCGTGTAGAGGGATCTGGATCGTGGAACACCATTATCTCCATCATCCTCATCCTCTACAAAGATGGTCTCGGAGGAAGAAGAAGAGCTCAAATATCGGGTCTAGCTCCTGGCTAGCCTCATCAAAGGTCACTTCACGTGTCTCTATGATCCTATGCGCATCGCAACCTGCACCCTATAACTACGAGAAGAAGTCGAATAACCCGTAAAGATACCATCGAAGAACGAGATCGCGGGACCCGGATTTGCAACCAAAAACCTTCTGTATACCGCACTAGTCCAGATCATGCTAGTGCACACAAGGGAAACATAGATGAAATACCATTCCATACAACTAATTAACTAGGAAGAAGCAATTTATTATTAAATAAAGCAAACGACCTTATGGTCAATGTTTACACCATTATGCCTTAAGGGCTCAAGAAACAAATACTATTGCAGCGGAAAAGATAACTTGAACTATTCGACATGCCACAGGCAATCGTCTGGGAACGCCTTCCTAATCCACGTAGTCTTCATAGAATTCCTCCTCATGATATTCATTATCTCCTTCAGCAACTGATCAACAAGGGCATAAAGCCGTGAGTACAAAGGTACTCAGCAAGCCGTAGGGAAATGATGCAATATATTTATGCACGGCTTGACAAGGATGGCTATATAGTTCTTTTGTAGAAAGCAATAACTTGAATTGAAATACAATAAATAGATTGAAAGCATATTTATGAAAACATAAATAAATAACTGATAGATCAATGATAGACAACAAAACAACAGTGAACTACCCGTTCACATCCCAACAATTCCACATTTTATGAAACACTCTATACCCTGTGTGAAATTCCCGGGCTTGTCCATGACCGCGGACGCGGCTATTCGAATAGTTTTACACTCTGTAGAGGTTGTACAACATTACCCACAAGACATGATCATCTCTTTGTGCAATCGATCTTAACACACTTCCTTCGGTGTGTCGCAGATATATCATGACAAAGACTTTACAATGCACTGTCTAAACTCGGTACTGCCCGCTAAAGTTTCGCCCTTTAGGGTCCCCTCTTGCGCCTTGCGAATCTACCCGTCCATCCCAGAACCCACACCACCAACTGGCAGTACTCAAGGCTAGACATTACAAATTAATCAGCTAGGTCTGTCCCATTCCAGACATGTGGTAGTACGGTTAGGCCCAGTTCAATGGCGCACAAGATTAAGTCCTTAAGTTGTCTCGAGCAAGACATCCACATCCCAATGTGCTAGAAAGCACCCCTTTATCGCACGATCACTTGCCCGAGGGAAAACAATTGCTCAACCAAGACCAATGGCAACCCCGCCATGGTACAACAAATTTTACAACAAAGGCTACCGCCACGATTCAATATCTCATTAAGTCAATATTATCATTATTCACATGTGACATGAATCCCAACGATATGTAAGCATGTCTAAGCATAGCTACGATAACCCAATGTTGGTATAATGATTATGTCCAACTAGTAATGTCCCAACCTAGGTTTAACAATGGATACATGGCATACAACTAATCAAGGTGGCATAATGTCAACTAGGTATACATCTACTACCATTAAATAAGCATTGATACACAAAATAGCATGCAATTGTAATAAAGTAAATTACTTTTGCAAACATAGGATCAATATGATCAAAGGATTACGACTTGCCTTGCTGATCTAGTGCTGAATCTTGGTCTTCAAGTCTTCGTCGCTTCCTCTGGATTAGCGCTCACCGGAAAAGAAGTAACGAAAACCAAATAAATACAAAACAGAGACTCAAACAAGCTCAAAACTGAAAATAAATGGCTCTGGAAGATAGATCTTGATTTTATAAAAATTTAGAAACTTGAATCGCCTCAATCGGAGTTCGTATGAGCGAGAACGGGCCTCCGAAAGATTAAATTCAGAGAAAATACAGAAAATCAGAATTTCTGGATTTATTTTTGTACTGAAAAAGCGATTTATTGCGCAATTGCTGACGTCATCGGGTTCACGGTGGACTCGGTCCACGGCGTGGCTCGGTTCACCGCGCCCCGGCGACGGCCATTATCAATCACGTCGCCGACACGCGGCTTTAGGGTCGACGCCGGTGGTCGACGTGGCGATCGACACCGACGGCACGCAGTGCGCGATCCGGCGAGGGGCCGATCGGATCGAACGACCAAGGCGCGGCTGCAGCGGCGATACGCGGTCGCATCGGAGCGCACGCAGCGATCGGACGGCCGCCAAGAAGTGGAGGGGAACGACGACGAGCGGCGCGCGCGGCTCACCGCAACGGGTAGACGACCGGCGATCGGCGAAAGATGACTGGATCGGGCGCGCGCGGGTGTGGATCCGGAAGAGGGCGACGCGGAGAACTCCACGAGACGCACGGCTGCAGCGGAGGTGGACCGGCGGCGAAGATCCGTGCGACGGAAGGCGTCGGGCACGGCGACGAAATCCGGTGAGGGCGCACAGAGCAACGACGAGGCCTCGGGCGGCGAGAGAGAGAGCAAACGGAGCGGCGGCACGAGGGGAACCTCGGTAGGGGTGCGGCTGGGCTTTTATAGCCTCGGGGAACACGCAAAGGACGTGGCACGGACGCCAAGGCGTGGGCGAGGCGGACTCCGAGCGGCGGTGGCGGCGGCTAGGGTTTCATGCGCGGGCGGTGGGCCGAGGTGGGCGTGAGGGGGAGGCGGGCAGCCAAGGGAAGCGAAGCGGGCCAGGGAAAATGGGTTGGGCCGCAGAGGTTTCGGCCCGAAGGGCTTTTTAGAAATTAAAAACATTTTCCGATTTAAGAAAATCCAAAAATTCAAATAAAATTAAATAAATTCAGAAAAATCCCCAAAAATACAGAAAAATTCCTGATTTTGATGAATAGTTTAGTCAAATTAAATCCTTTCATTTATGGAAAATTCAAATTAAGCTAGAGTTAGTTCAAGAAAATGTGAATCGTTTATTTTTGAATTCAAACATTCTAAAACTTCAAATGTTGGGATGTTACAGAGACTCAAACTTATCCAGGTTACCAGACTTCAAAATAAACACTTGTAACCAAACACACGAAAATGAGAAACACTGGGCTTTCGCCCATACCTCAACTCGTAAGAAGTGCGGTGCAAATGTGCTCTCAAGAATACACGATTAGAAACATGGCAAGCAAGAGCTATAGCCTCACCCAAAACTTCCTAGGAGTACAAGACTGCCTAGCATCGTCACCGCCATTTCTACTGTGGTCTTGTTCTTCCTTTCCACTACGCCATTTTGCTGAGGGACGTAGGGAGAGGAGAACTGATGCTCTAAACCAGACTCCACACAAAAACTCTCAAAATAGGAGTTCTTGAACTCCATGCCATTGTCACTGCGTATAGCTCGTAAGGCACTAGGGAGCTCAAAAGACAACCTATGAACCAAACCCCTAAAATGGGTAAAAGTCTTATCCTTCGAGGACATGAAAAACACCCAAGAATACCTCGAAAAATCATCAACAATGACAAGAACATACCACTTCCCACCCATCGATCGCACTCTAGCCGACCAACAAAGTCCATATGTAAAAGCTGTCCCGTGCATCACCATCACAACAAAGGATCGGGGATGAGAAGCAGCAACCATCTTGCCATGTCGGTAGGGAGAGCAAACTAAGTCTTTGACCATTTTGAGTTTGGGCAAACCCCGAATGAGATCGTGGCTGCTAACTCGGGTCAAATGATCAAAACCAATGTGACCAAGTCTCCTATGCCAGAAGGAGAGATCACGGGACTCAGAAGCAATCAAACATCGAAGAGAGTCTCTAGAAGAAGCAGAAAAATTAGCACGAAAGACTCTCCCAAATCTAGAAATCCCGCAAACTAACCCTCCTAATGAATCAAGGATTCTACAGGCATTACTCTTGAAGCTTACCTCGAAAGAGTCATCGATAAGCTGAGAAACAGAGAGCAGATTGTATTGCAGCTTACTTACTAAGGCAACATCTTTAAGAATGAAAATTTGGTTAATGTAGATGGTACCTTTAGCAAAGACTCTACCTAAAGATGCATCCCCGAAAGTGATCAACTCATCACCGGGGGCTCGGACTAGGGAAGAGAACCATCGAAAATCTCCGATCTTATGACGAGAACAACTGGAGTCGACAATCCAAACATATCCCTTCCCTATCCGACGAACCTGATCAAGACACAAGAGAGAAAGATGACTCAGTACTGGGATAGAGTGAAGACTTAGGAACCCAATACTGAACCATACGACACCTCAGAGTACCAGTCACAGAAGAAGACTGGACTAGAATCTCTCTCTGACATTTAACCCTAACAAGATCAGTAGCAACTCTGGTAGATGATCTAGGAGCTAAAACTGGTTGGCATACCGTGGTGCAAAAGCCGAACCACCCCAGTGAAGCTGCCTAAAACTCCTACCAGAAAACACATCACGCCCCTGATATCTACCTCGATGAGAAAAATGAGGAATATCAAGAGGACGGCGGAAAGACTGACTACGAACAGCTCCAGGACTAAAACTCAAAGAACTAGCATGAAAACCGAGTCCTGGACGCTGCCCAAAAATAGGCTACTCTCTAACCTGTCTAGAAGCAGTTTGTTCCTTAGGAGCACTCAAAGTCTGGGGAGGACCTTGAATACCCTTAAGGGCAGAAACACGCTCACGCCGATTGATCTTGGCGCGCCTGAAGCAAAAATCTACTAGGTGACCATCCTTCTTACAGAAGGTGCATGTGTACTTCGCCTTGCTAGAGGCAGAAGCAATAGGAGTAACACTTTGCAGAGGTTGTACAACTTTACCCACAAGACATGATCATCTCTTTGTGCAATCGATCATAACACACTTCCTTCGGTGTGTCGCAGAGATATCATGACAAAGCCTTTACAATGCACTGTCTAAACTCGGTACTGCCCGCTAAGGTTTTGCCCTTTAGGGCCCCCTCTTGCGCCTTGCGAATCTACCCGTCCATCCCGGAACCCACACCACCAACTGGCAGTTCTCAAGGCTAGACATTACAAATTAATCAGCTAGGTCTGTCCCATTCCAGACATGTGGTAGTACGGTTAGGCCCAGTTCAATGGCGCACAAGATTAAGTCCTTAAGTTGTCTCAGGCAAGACATCCACATCCCAATGTGCTAGAAAGCACCCTTTATCGCACGATCACTTGCCCGAGGGAAAACAATTGCTCAACCAAGACCAATGGCAACCCCGCCATGGTACAACAAATTTTACAACAAGGGCTACCGCCACGATTCAATATCTCATTAAGTCAATATTATCATTATTCACATGTGACATGAATCCCAACGATATGTAAGCATGTCTAAGCATAGCTACGATAACCCAATGTTGGTATAATGATTATGTCCAACTAGTAATGTCCCAACCTAGGTTTAACAATGGATACATGGCATACAACTAATCAAGGTGGCATAATGTCAACTAGGTATACATCTACTACCATTAAATAAGCATTGATACACAAAATAGCATGCAATTGTAATAAAGTAAATTACTTTTGCAAACATAGGATCAATATGATCAAAGGATTACGACTTGCCTTGCTGATCTAGTGCTGAATCTTGGTCTTCAAGTCTTCGTCGCTCCCTCGGGATTAGCGTCTACCGGAAAAGAAGTAACGAAACCAAATAAATACAAAACAGAGACTCAAACAAGCTCAAAACTGAAAATAAATGGCTCTGGAAGATAGATCTTGATTTTATAAAAATTTAGAAACTTGAATCGCCTCAATCGGAGTTCGTATGAGCGAGAACGGGACTCCGAAAGATTAAATTCAGAGAAAATACAGAAAATCAGAATTTCTAGATTTATTTTTGTACTGAAAAAGCGATATATTGCGCAATCGCTGACGTCATCGGGTTCACGGTGGACTCGGTCCACGACGCGGCTCGGTTCACCAGGCGCCGGCAAGACGGTCGACATCAGCCAAGCGCTGACACGCTGCTTTAGGGTCGACGCCGGCGGCCGACGTGGCGATCGACACCGACGGCACGTGGTGCGATCCGCGAGGCCGATCGGATCGAACGGCCAAGCGCGCGCCGCAGCTGGCGAAACGTGGCTACATCGGAGCGCACGCAGCGATCGGACGGCCGCCAAGAAGTGGAGGGGAAAGACGACGAGCGGCGGCGCGGCTCACCGGCAACGGGAAGACGACCCGCGATCGGCGAAGATGACCGGACGGGCGCGCGGTGTGGATCCGAAGAGGGCGACGCGGCGAACTCCACGAGACGCACGGCTGCAGCGGAGGTGGACCGGCGGCGAAGATCCGTGCGGCGGAAGGCGTCGGGCACGGCGACGAACTCCAGTGAGGGCGCACGGAGCAACGACGATGCCTCGGGCGGCGAGAGAGAGAGCAAACGGTGCGGCGGCGCGAGGGGAACCTCGGGAGGGGTGCGGCTGGGCTTTTATAGCCTCGGGGAACACGCAAAGGACGCGGCACGGACGCCAAGGCGTGGGCGAGGCGGACTCCGAGCGGCGGTGGCAGCGGCTAGGGTTTCGCGGGCGCACGGGCCAGCTGGGCCAAGGTGGGGCGGAGTGGGCCGAGGCGGCGGGCGGCCAAGGAGGCGGTTAAGCGGGCAGGGAAAATCGGTTGGGCCGCAGAGGTTTCGGCCCGAAGGGCTTTTTAGAAATTAAAAACATTTTCCGATTTAAGAAAATCCAGAAATTCAAAGAAAATTAAATAAATTCAAATAAATAGCAAATAAATTCAGAAAAATCCCCAAAAATACAGAAAAATTCCTGATTTTGATGAATAGTTTAGTCAAATTAAATCCTTTCATTTATGGAAAATTCAAATTAAGCTAGAGTTAGTTCAAGAAAATGTAAATGGTTTATTTTTGAATTCAAACTTTCCAAAACTTCAAATGTTGGGATGTTACAGAGACTCAAACTTATCCAGGTTACCAGACTTCAAAATAAAACACTTGTAACCAAACACACGAAAATGAGAAACACTGGGCTTTCGCTCTTACCTCAACTCGTAAGAAGTGCGGTGCAAATGTGCTCTCAAGAATACACGATTAGAAACATGGCAAGCAGTAGCTATAGCCTCAGCCCAAAACTTCCTAGGAGTACAAGATTGCCTAGCATCGTCCCGCCATTTCTACTGTGGTCTTGTTCTTCCTTTCCACTACGCCATTTTGCCGAGGGACGAGGGAGAGGAGAACCGATGCTCTAAACCGCACTCCACACAAAAACTCTCAAAATAGGAGTTCTTGAACTCCATGCCATTGTCATCACAGATAGCTCGTAAGGCACCGTGGAGCTCAAAAGACAACCTATGAACCAAACCCTAAAATGGGTAAAAGTCTTATCCTTCGAGGACATGAAAACACCCAAGAATACCTCAAAATCATCAACAATGACAAGAACATATCACTTCCCACCCACTGATCGCACTCTAGCCGACCAACAAAGGTCCATATGTAAAAGCTGTCCTGTGCATCACCATCACAATGTTGATTGGGGATGAGAAGCAACAACCATCTTGCCATGTCGGTAGGGAAAGCAAACTAAGTCTTTGACCATTTTGAGTTTGGGCAAACCCGAATGAGATCGTGGTCGCTAACTCGGGTCAAATGATCAAAACCAATGTGACCAAGTCTCCTATGCCGAAGGAGAGATCACGGACTCGTAAGCAATCAAACATCAAGAGAGTCTCTAGAAGAAGCGTAAAAATTAGCACGAAAGACTCTCCCAAATCTAGAAATCCCGCAAACTAACCCTCCTAATGAATCAAGGATTCTACAGGCATTACTCTTGAAGCTTACCTCGAAAGAGTCATCGATAAGCTGAGAAATAGAGAGCAGATTGTATTGCAGCTTACTTACTAAGGCAACATCTTTAAGAATGAAAATTTGGTTAATGCAGATGGTACCTTTAGCAATGACTCTACCTAAAGATGCATCCCCGAAAGTGATCAACTCATCACCGGGGGCTCGGACTAGGGAAGAGAACCATCGAGAATCTCCGATCATATGACGAGAACAACTGGAGTCGACAATCCAAACATATCTCTTCCCATCCGATTTAACTCCGATCAAGACACAAGAGAGAAAGATGACTCAAGATCGATAGAGTGAAGACTTAGGAACCCAATACTGAACCATACGACACCTCAGAGTACCAGTCACAGAAGAAGACTGGACTAAAGTCTCTCTCTGATGTTTAACCCTAACAAGATCAGTAGCAACTCTAGTAGATGATCTAGGAGCTAAAATTGGTTGGCATTCCGTGGTGCAAAAGGCGAACCACCCCAGTGAAGCTGCCTAAATCTCCTACCAGAAAACACATCACGCCCCTGATATCTACCTCGATGAGAAAAATGAGGAATATCAAGAGGACGGCGGAAAGACTGACTACGAACAGCTCCAGGACTAAAACTCAAAGAACTAGTATGAAAACCGAGTCCTGGACGCTGCCCAAAAACAGGCGACTCTCTAACCTGTCTAGAAGCAGTTTGTGCCTTAGGTGCACTCAAAGTCTGGGGAGGACCTTGAATACCCTTAAGGGCTGAAACACGCTCACGCCGATTGATCTTGGCGCGCCTGAAGCAAAAATCTACTAGGTGACCATCCTTCTTACAGAAGGTGCATGTGTACTTCGCTTGCTAGGCGTATAATAGGAGTAACACCCTTCGGTCAAGTCCTATGGACAACCCCAACAGACCTAAACACGGTGGTACTCACTCTGGGAGCTACCACAATTTCACCACTCTTGGAGCCGCGCACAATGGTGGGAGGATGCGCCCGAGCGTTCTCCATGGGATCAAATCCTAAACCTTGATTGAATCTACTAATCTTGGATTGGTCTAGAATAAGATTGAGCTTCTTCTTGCCGCCAACAAACTTCTCGAGAGTGCTCATAAGATGTTGGCAATCTCGAAAGAAAGAGTCACAAGAAGAGCAGGGGGAAGAAGAAGAAGAAGAACCAGAGAGATGAGCTCTCTCAGCACGTGCATTTTTCTCCCTCAGCACGGCTGCCTCAACCTTGAGGGCTTCACAAGAAACGCAAGACGCATTTCTAATTCTATGAGCTTAGTCTTCTAATTTCTTCCTAAGCTCGACATGGATTTTATCCAAGTCCCCCTCAATCACAGAACATCGCAAGCAACTTTCTTGTGACTTATCTAGTAAGTCCTTAGCAAGTTTAGCACACTTGACATTTAAGGATTCATTGTCAAGTTTTAGTTGCCTACAGCCCTCACAGGAGCTGACTGGGTCCTTAGAAGCATGCATTTCAAGTTCATCGTTTCTAGAAGAAAGCTTCCTAAGGTGATCGCTCATGGCATCAATTTCGGCAAGCAATTTAGGGCAACTAGCACAAGAAGGAGTAGAGTGAGCATGAAGAAAACTACATCTAGTGGAATATCATCAACAGAATTATCGCTAGCATTCTTCAACTTAAGACTTTCTAATTCAGTCAACACACTATCATGCATAATCCTTAAGTTATCCAACTCTACAAGAGTAGCATCACACAAAGAGCAATCATCAGTGACTCGGGAGGGAGAAGATCTAAGAGAAGCTAACTCCCGAGTCAAGGTACCTACTTCCTTCTCAACACTACAAGAAAAGTGATTTTTAATGACAGTCCAAACTCGTCATCTTTTGTCCCGAAATCATCATTGTAGGTTTTTTATGACGAATTTATGACGAAATTCAACTTGTCATAGTAAGTGCGCCATAGAAAGTTTTCCATGACGAATTACTTTTTTCGTCATAAAAAATCAACTTTTCTGTGACGAATTACATTTTCGTCAACAAAGAGGTCATTTCTATGACGAATATATCCGTCATTAATTGTACCCGAAACGTCATGAAAAATATCAAATTCGTCATAAAAGAATACTCCGATCGGCCAAAAATGAGCGTTGACCATTTTATTTATGACAAAATTGTTCGTCATGCATTGTTGCCACGTGGACATGCATTTTCGCCATTGAATAGTGCGCCACGCCAAGAGCTGTGATGTGAGGTGACGTGGCACGTGTTGTGACGCAAATGTTTCGTCATAGATAAGTGCCATGTGAACATGCATTTTCGTCATTGAATAGTCTAGTGCCACGTCAGCAGCCATGATGTGAGGTGCGTGGCACGTGTTGTTACGCAAATGTTTCATCACTGATGAGTGCCACGTGCACTGTCATTGAACACTTCTGTCAACCCACGTATGATCCGTTTTTACAGCCACAACACACAATACATCTTGACACAGCACACAATATTTTCAGAAGACCAATCAATACATTGCACATAACCATAGATACATTAAGAGACACAAACTTTGTTCACAGTACTTAAAGTTAGTACCACACTTGAAGCTATTGAAAATAAAATCATAGGTCACAAAGTTGAACCACGTTACCTAAACTCACTAGTACCAGTGAACCAGGTTACCAGCCATACAAAATAAGTATCCAAGCAAAATAAGTGAACAGGTTCATAAACTCACTAGTTGTCTTGACCAGCCATTCGCATGAGACGGCGAATAATTGCATCATTCTCCTCTTGCCTCTTCTTTAAATCCTCCATTTCCTTTCGGGTTTTGATCAGTGCTTCATCTGATGCTTGTGCTTTTAGCTTCAAGTCTTCTACTTCTTGCTGTTGTTGCTCAACGGTCTCGCCGGGTTCACCTGCTCCTCGTCAGTAAGGACCCAATCCATCGATTCAACCCACCGTGTTTACCGCACTAGTCCCGTGATCAACGCTAGTGCACACGACTTAACATTGGTACATATCACATCATACACAACGATAATAGAATAATAGTTCATTTATTGATATAGCTAAATGTATGATCTTATGACCAACTTACATTATTATACCACGCAGGCAAGACCGAGAATATAAACTAATAATTAAGCAAATGGAAAGTAGAAACGTAGATAGCTCATCACCACCACAGCAACCAACAAGGCTCGGACCCTAATGACTCGTGGTCTTCTTGGACTTCATCTTCCAACACAGTGTAGATTCTTCAACTGCTGATTATTGTTGTTTGGCAAGGGTGAGTACTTAAAGCACTCAACATGTTGTGCATGTAATGCGCTTCTATTTATCTATATGTAAGGCTTATTCCAAAGGATAGGCTATCATGGCTATTTTACAATAAGCAACATTTATGCACAAATACAATAATAGATTGTAAAGAATGTAAAACGAATAGCAATAATAAATAAATTCAGATTTCTCAAGTAAACCAAGTTTCTAATCCTAAATCAAGTTCCAATCTTCCATATGGCAATCCCGCCATCCCAACCAAGTTGTCCGATTTATTAAACTAACCCTTAATCTGTAATTCCGAGCATTGCTCAATACCATGAGCACGGCTATCCGAATAGTTTCACACTGCAGAGGTTATGCACTTTACCCACGTGATACAACCAAACACCACAAAGGCGAGAGATTATAACAAAGCCTTTACAATGCTCTATCTTAACCCGGTACTACCCGCTAAGGTTTCAACATCAAGGGTCTCAGAAACCACATCCGTGGCCCCCTCTTGCGCCATGTGAATTACACCTGACCCGGAACTCACACCACCACGATAGTATCAACATTAAGACATTGCAAATTACTCACCTAGGTGGCCCATACCAGACATGTGGTTGCATGATTGACTCAGGTCAAAGGCTTGCAAGGTTAAGTCCTTAGTGTGATCAAGGCAAGACTTCCACATACCATCTGCCCATCGGGCCCACCTTGGCCTCCTCGCCCCTTGCCACTTGCCCCAATCTAAGTGATTATCACCCAGTTGATTACCAAGCACCACATGCTATCAACAATTCAACATCGCTATGACATGACTCGCCACAACAACTCAATCTCATCGTGTGATCCCACATGACACACAAGTTCATAATATTGTTCCATATTCCATTAATCAAGATTAATTATCAATGGTGATGACACATGTGATGACGTGGCATGGCTAAGCAACTAATACGAACTAAACCTCCAATGTTGATTATAATTATTAACCAACTATGTTAAACCAATCTAGGGTGACAATGGATCATGGCATACAATGACAAGGTAGGGTATAGATCAATCTGGTATTTTAGCTAAGCCCAAACTAATTTGAAACAGTTGTATATTTGAAATATATGCAATAGTGTAAATCAAACATAGCTAGTTTATAAACATGGGTTCAACATGATCAAAGCACAACTTGCCTTGGAATAGGTCCTGATCTTGATCTGAAGTTTGCTCTTGAGTTGCTTGATCTTCCTCCGATGCGTCGCACAATTCAACGTCTACGCGTACCGAAGAAGAAAAGCAAATAAATGCCAAACCAGAGAGCAATTGAACTCCAAAAATCAGTTAAAATTCACCATTAAATAGATCTCAATTTTACAAATTTTTAGAAACTGGAATCACTCAAATCCGAGTTACGATGCAAAAGATATAGCCTTTTGAAGTTTGAAATAAATACTGAAATCAGAAATTCGAAATTAACAGATTTATTTTTATTCTGAAAAAGCAATTTATGACGTCAAGATGACGCCACGCTGACGTCAGCCCGGCGCCACCAATCGACGCCACATATCCCGGCGCATAGACTAGGTCCGAGACCTCCTCCGTCCACCGCAGACCGGCCCACGACGCTCGGCGCTTGCGCCGACACGCAAGACACCAGATTGGCTGCAGCGACGGCGATCCAGAGCGCACGAACCCGATCGAACGGACGCGCCGGTGCTACGTGGCACGATCTCGACCGAAAGACCTAGATCGAACGGCCCAAGCTTTTGAACCCGGCGATGAAGATGCGGCGGCGAAGCTCACCGGACCAAGACGACGACCAAGGCAGCGGCGCTTTGGCGTGCTTCCGCGAGATGACGCCGCGGATCCGGTTCAGCGACAAGATGAGTTCAAATCGTTCCGTCGCGGCGAAGAACTCCTCGCGCGCCGTCGGGATCTCGCGAAACTTCGGCGACGCTTGCGCTACTTCCGCGAGCTTTTGGCGACAAGACACGACGATTCCAATGACGAGGAGCGGGCAAACGGCGCGGCGCAGATGGTTCAACATCGGGCGGGTCCGCAGCTTAAATAGCCCCTCGGCCGTGTCCGAGGCGGAGTTCGCTCCGCACGCGCGGGCGCCGTCCGAGTCCGTTACGGCGACGATTCCCGAGACGACGGTCTCAACCGCCCACGCGCCGTGAATCGGACGGTCTCCGCGGCGCGTGGCGTGGCGAAATCCGGTCCTCCACGCGTCCCCGATCCAACGGCTAAGGATCGCTAGGGTTTCATCGCTTGGGAAAACGCCCACCCTCCGATCAAGATCCGACGGATCGCGCGATTCCATCTAGAAAACGGGCGAACAAAGCCGGTCTGGAAGAGTCGGGCTGCGCTGAAATGGGCCCAAGCGCAGATTTGGGCTCGGCCCGATCAAGCATTTGAATTTTTAAAAGATTTCATATTTAAAACAATTCCGTAAATTCATTCCATTTATTTTAAGCAACAAAAACCAGAAAAATCCAAGAAAAATCTCAAAATACTTTGAGACATTTTGGACTTAAATAAAATATTTTTGGCAAAACTTTATTTTAACTTTGCATGATTTAAATAGATTTGAATAAAAGGCAATAAACTTGATTTGAATTTAATTCCAATAAATCCAGAAAAATCCAAATAAATTCCATAAAATCACAAATGCACTTTCAAGCGATAAAACTTAATTAAGCCAAATTTTTGGGATGTTACAAACCTCTCCCCCTTAATGAATCTCGACCCGAGATTCAGGGCTAGCTAGAGAATAGGTTCGGGAATTCTGACTTCAAATCTTCATCACGCTCCCAAGTGGCTTCACTTTCCAATGATTGCTCCATCAACTCGCAAAACGAATAGACTTGTTTCTCGGTCTTGCGCCCATAACATCCAAAATTTCGATCGGTTGCTCTTTATAAGTCAAATCTTCTTGCAAATCTATCGCATCCAACGGGTTTGTTCTGCTGGCACTCTGAGACACTTCTTAAGTGCGACACATGGAATACATCATGCACTCGCCAAGGATCGAGGCAATTCTAATCGATAAGCTACCTCTCTCGACGGCTCGTAATCTTGAACGGACCAACATATCTTGGTGCAAGCTTCCTTTAACGTGAAATCTTTAACGCCCTTAAGAGGGGTAACCACGAGATACACGTGATCTTCTCGTTCAAAACTCAAATCTCGACGACGGTTATCTGCGTAGCTTTTCTCTTGATCGTGCTATCTTCAACCTCTCTCTGATCATTGCGACTTGACTTTCGGCTTCCTCGAGAATGTCTGGTCCGAAAACCAATTGCTCTCCTGTTCCATTCCAATTCAATGGAGTACGACAAGCACGTCCATACAACGCCTCAAACGGTGACATCTTCAGGCTAGCTTGATAACTATTATTGTAACTAAATTCCGCATATGGCAAACACTTATCCCACGTCGTAGCATACGCTAGAGCACAGGCTCTCAACATATCCTCTAAAATCTGATTCACTCTTTCGGTCTGACCATCTGTCTCATGCGGGTGATATGTCAGATCAAATTCAAACGGGTCCCCATTGCTTCGTGCAACTTATTCCAAAACCTTGAGGTAAATTGGGTACCTCATCGACACAATCTTCTTGGGCACTCCATGCAAACATACAATCCTTGACATGTACAATTCGCCAAACGATCTCCTACGTAGGTGGTCTTTATCGATGAAATGAGCGACCTTGGTTAGACGATCCACTATAACCCAAATGGAATCGTAACCTTTACGAGTCTTAGGTAAACCGTGATAAAATCCATTCGATTTCCTCCCACTTCCATTCCGAATTTTCAACTACGCAACAAACCAATGGGTCTTTGATGCATAGCCTTTACTCTCGACATATGTCGATAATGCAACATGCTCACCACTTCACGCTTCATATTTGGCCACCGTAATCTCTCTTTCAAATCTTGGTACATCTTAGCGCTTCTGGATGAATCGAGTACTTTGAATCATGAGCTTCCTCAAGAATCAATTGTTTCAACTCCTTTTATCCTAGACACAAATTCGCCTTTGAAGAACATGGTCCCTTGCTCATCCAGAGTAAAATCTAAGGCTAGGCCTTCTTCCTTTTAGCCTTGATTTTAGAAATTTTATCGCCATCTTTCTCGCCTTCTCTACTGATCTTCCAAATGTTGGCTTTACTTCAAGTGCAGCTACCATTCCTTGCGGAACGACTTCCAATCTTAACTTCTGAAACTCCTTGCATAATTCCGGTTGATCCTCAATTGACAAGGTATTCGCGCTATGGCTCTTTCGACTCAGAGCATCTGCCACCACATTGGCTTTTCCAGGGTGATAATGGATTCCCACATTATAATCCTTAATTAGCTCCAGCCATCTTCGCTATCTCATATTCAGGTCAGCTTGAGTGAATATGTATTTCAGACTCTTATGGTCCGTATATATCTCACATCTATTTCCTATGAGATAATGACGCCATATCTTTAAAGCATGCACTACGGCAGCTAATTCCAAATCATGCGTTGGATAATTCACTTCATGTGGTCTTAATTGTCTTGACGCATAAGCAACGACTTTGCCTCCTTGCATTAACACGCATCCCAGGCCTTGCTTCGAAGCATCGCAGTAAATGTCAAATCCATTCTGCACATCTGGCAACACTAATACGGGCCGTTGTTAAGCGCTTCTTCAATTCCATAAAACTTTGCTCGCACTCTGGCGTCCATGCAAACTTCTTTTCTTTCTTCAACAACTGTGTCAAGGGTTTAGCAATTGTTGAGAATCCCTCTATGAACCGACGGTAATATCCCGCTATTCCCAGAAAACTACGAATCTAAGTAACGGACTTCGGTGGCTCCCAATGCAACACTGCATCCACTTTGCTGGGATCAACTGCGACTCCTTTGGTAGTCATTACATGACCCAAGAATTCGACTTTCTCCTTCCAGAATTCACACTTGCTAAACTTTGCATATAGCTGATGCTCTCGCAGCCTGTCTAAAACCATCCTTAGATGTTCTGCATGCTCTTCTTCGGTCTTTGAGTAAACCAAGATATCGTCTATGAAGACTACAACAAACTTATCCAAATATTCCATGAAAACCTTATTCATCATGTTCATGAAATATGCTGGGGCATTAGTCAATCCAAATGACATGACTGTGAACTCATAATGTCCATATCGCGTAGAAAACGCGGTCTTAGGCACATCCTCTCTCGGATCTTCAATCGATGGTATCCTCGAACGAAGATCTATCTTGGAGAAACTCCAGCTCCTCTTAATCGATCAAATAAGTCATCGATCCCGGCAACGGATACTTATTCTTGATCGTTATTTCATTAAGTGCACGATAGTCGATGCACATTCTAAGACTTCCATCCTTCTTGCGAACAAACAAAACCGGCTCCCCACGGTGATGAACTTGGTCTAATGAAACCTTTTTCTTGCGCCTCAATCGCTTCTTCATTTCCACTAACTCGTCGGTAGGCATCCGATATGGTCTCTTTGATATCGGTGCTGTCCCTGGTGCTAATTCAATCACGAACTCGATATCACGGTCCGGTGGCAATCCCGGCAAATCTTCTGGAAACACATCCGGGTATTCCCTGGCCACTGGCACATCTTCCATGCTGATGGCTTTCACGCTGTTGACCATTAATCGCCCATCTCGAATCAAGGTCGCTGAAACTCTACTTTCTTGCCACTAGGCCTTCCAAAGTCACGATCCTTCGCCACATCCAAAACGGCCTTATGCTTAGACAGCCAATCCATTCCAAGGATGACGTCTAGGATTGCGATCTATCAAGATAAGATTCGCTAGGAATTCTATCCCATCCATAAGCAACTTAGCTCCCAAACACCCAAGGCTAGATCTAAGCTCAGATCCTGGGGCTTGGACTAAGAGCACACACTTAAGATTCACCACTTTAAATCCATTCTTGGTTGCAAAACTTTGAGACACAAACGAATGCGAAGCTCCAGAATCAAACAAAATCAGAAAGTCTAATCGAGTTGACCAGAACTTACCCAAGACGACGTCTGTTGCCTCTTGAGCTCCATCGGCGTGATGTGGTTGATCCTTCCACGCACCGTTGATTGCGGGTTGCTCCAGCCTTGACTCGGCGCACGATTTCTCCCGAGGCTGGTGCTTTAGCGGTGTTGTTCCTGTGTTGAAACGAATCGGCGTGATGCCTCCCTTCTCGTGGACACCTATTTGAAAAGTGCCTGGCTCATTGCAAGTATAGCATCTCTTCACCGCGGATTGCGATTTCTCTCTGGTGCATTGTTGCCTGTCGTGTGTCTGAAAGCTCGATTGGCGTGGCGAGGTGCGGGGTTGATGTCTTGTTTCAGGCTAGTGGTTGGAATCTAGCAAATTGCTTTGTGGTGACATCCTTAAACGTAGATGGTTTGGACGCCCACCGATTATTCATCAAGCGCTTACGGTTTTCACCTAGCTCTTTGCGCTTATCTTCTAGGATCAAAGCCTTATTTACCACTCCCAAAACTGGGAAATTGTGGGTAATCACCCCACCGTAGTCCCGAGTTCAATCCTTTCATGAAACGAGATGCGGCTTTATCTGCCGCTACGCCTTCAGGGCATAGCGAGCTAACTGAGTAAATTTGTTCAAGTATTCGGCCACTTGTTGGCCTCCTTGCTTCAAAGCTCCGAACTCCTCCTTCTTAAGATCCATCATTCCCTCTGGGACATGGTACTCGCGGAAAGCATTAGTAAACTCCTCCTGTGTTATCTCCTGTGGGGCTCCATGAGCGCACAAGAGTTCTCCCACCACTCTGCGGCGGTCCTTCCAGTTGATGAGAGGCATAAAGCACCTTCTCATTTCCTTCACACTGTGATGTGCGCTTTTTCTCAATCTGTCCTAAGCGCCATCGGCTTCCAAAGGATTCACATTTCAAAAAGTTGGTGGCCTAGTCCTCATAAAATCGATAGCTTTGACATAGGTCGAGGTCCACCATGATTGTTTTGAGTTGCGTGGTTGTTGTGATTTATCACGCATTGGTCATCTCACGATCGCCGTGATCATTGTCCGCATCGCTTGAGTCTCGGCGCCGAAATGCTCCTAGATTCTCGCATGTCTCATCGTCGGTGGTTGAGGGCTGCCTCCATCATTGGGATTGTCATTATTCGACGCACCCACTTCTGAAGCACCGTTGTTTCTCGAGTATTCACCATCCGATGATTGCCTCTTAGGTTAGGAAAGGTAGATGTAGCATAGATAAGAAGTAAGAATTTCTAAAGCGGGAGATATGTTATACCCAAACTGAACAATTCTTTATTTAACTTGGTATGACCGCTTATTTAAGCCTACAAGCTTTGCAACACATACCGCACACTCAAAGAATACAAAGAAGCAAACTAAACACGCAACCTTAACGCCAACTAGAAAGGTAAAGACTAACTTAAAGACGCGACTCACACTCGAGTCTCAACACGCCTCCAAGGTCGACACTCACTCATCCACCACCTGGCCGAGGCCGACCCGCGATACACCGTGGATGAGCGCATCGGAGCGAACCTATCCCGTGACCTACTCCTGGGTCCTCCGCAACAACGGGTCTGCACTCCTCTCGCTCCCACTCGCTCCTCCGATCCTCCACGGACTCCTCGGTGGCTCCTCGAACTCCCCGAGTCACGCGCCCAGCTCGTCCTCAATCGCCTGTGGCCTCTCCCACCGGTGATCATCCCGATGGTCAAGCACGGTCACCTCGAGCTCTGCCGCCACTCTAAGTGCCTTGTACACGCCTCCACTCCCGGTAGTATCTCTCATGTGATCCTCCGGCAAGGGCGAACTCGCAAGGTGCGCCGCGAGAGCACACTCGCTCCCCTCGATCCGTCGCCTTCGCACGCTTGAACGTCCGGGTGAAGTCGAACACTAAGTCGTGAAGCTCGCGCAGTAGTCGCGCAGACACGGCGAAAGAGCAAGTCGAGCAACCTCTGAATTGCAACTTCATACGAGAACCTTCGGGCGGAGACGTTGATTGGCCTCGCTAGCTTCCTCATTCCCCGCGTAGATGATCAATTTGCAAATGAATCCTCGGTGTACACCGCTCATCGCCCACCGCCTCCTCGGTAAAGCTGACGGTAGAAGCCTCCCAGCCCTCAAGAAATCTCCACACCCTCCATGGCGAGCCGCCACCGACTCCTCAAAGGTCGAACGATCGGCATCCGCTCCACAAGAACTTTGAAATAAGTTCTCCACCAAACGGCAAGTAAGACTCAGAAATTTAACAAAGGCAAGACGAGAAAATGAGATGAGTCAAGAGTGTTTTATTAATCAAATTTAGATTTTCTTTTAGAAAATAGTTTTGGACTCTCACAAGACACCTCCATACTATCTAGGCCAAAACCTACAACAAGATGCTCGATACCACCTCTGAAGGACCCGAATCCATCGATTCAACCCACCGTGTTTACCGCACTAGTCCTGTGATCAACGCTAGTGCACACACTTAACATTGGTACATATCACATCATACACAACGATAATAGAATAATAGTTCATTTATTGATATAGCTAAATGTATGATCTTATGACCAACTTACATTATTATACACGCAGGCAAGACCGAGAATATAAACTAATAACTAAGCAAATGGAAAGTAGAAACGTAGATAGCTCATCACCACCACAGTGCAACCAACAAGGCTCGGACCCTAATGACTCGTGTCTTCTTGGACTTCATCTTCCAACACAGTGTAGATTCTTCAACTGTTGATTATTGTTGTTTGGCAAGGGTGAGTACTTAAAGCACTCAACAAGTTGTGCATGTAATGCGCTTCTATTTATCTATATGTAAGGCTTATTCCAAAGGATAGGCTATCATGGCTATTTTGCAATAAGCAGATTTATGCACAAATACAATAATAGATTGTAAAGAATGTAAAACGAATAGCAATAATAAATAAATTCAGATTTCTCAAGTAAACCAAGTTTCTAATCCTAAATCAAGTTCCAATCTTCCATATGGCAATCCTACCATCCCAACCAAGTTGTCCGATTTATTAAACTAACCCTTAATCAGAATTCCTTGAGCATTGCTCAATACATGAGCACGGCTATCCGAATAGTTTCACACTCGCAGAGGTTATGCACTTTACCCACGTGATACAACCAAACACCACAAAGGCGAGAGATTATAACAAAGCCTTTACATTGCTCTATCTTAACCCGGTACTACCCGCTAAGGTTTCAACATCAAGCGGTCTCAGAAACTACATCCGTGGCCCCCTCTTGCGCCATGTGAATTACACTCGACCCGAACTCACACCGACCACGATAGTATCAACATTAAGACATTGCAAATTACTCAATAGGTGGCCCATACTGCACATGTGGTTGCATGATTGACTCAGTCAAAGGCTTGCAAGGTTAAGTCCTTAGTGTGATCAAGGCAAGACTTCCACATACCATCTGCCCATCGGGCCCACCTTGGCCTCTGTAACATCCCAAAATTTGGCTTAATTAAGTTTTTATTGTTTAAAAGTGCATTTGTGATTTTCTGGAATTTATTTGGATTTTTCTGGATTTATTGGAATTAAATCTTATTTCAAGTTTATTGCTTTTTATTCAAAAGTATTTAAATCAGTGCAAAGTTAAGATAAAGTTTTGCCAAAAATATTTTATTTAAGTCCAGAATGTCTCAAAGTATTTTTGAGATTTTTCCGGATTTTTGCCGATTGTTTTATTGCCTAAAATAAATAAAATGAATTTATGGAATTAATTTAATTGAAAAACCCTTTGAAATTCATTGCAACAAAGATCGGGCCGAGCCCATGTATCGCGGCGCTGGGGCCGCCCTCGCGCAGCCCAAAGCTTTGCACCACCGCCCGCTTGGCCCAAGTTCTAGAAGAGTGCATGCTAGCCGCTCGGATCTTTAGTGTGCGGTGGAGATCGTGTGGGGAAGTTCCGTTGGATTCAGAGTTGCGGTCCGCATTTTCCAATGCGGAGTGCATCGTGGCCGCTGATCTGCGCAGACGGACGGTTCCGCCTTCTTCTCCAGAGCGTGCCCGAAGTCGACTTAGCGCCGCCGCCCGTGTTCGCCGCGGACACCGCGCAGAATCGGGCAAGGAGGGACTCGTGGTGCTTTATAAGGAGCGCGCGCTCGCCAGAAGTCATGAGCAAAAACCCTAACCGCGTGACCAAAACCGCCACCGCTCATTGGGATTTCGGGCTAGATACCGAGCGCCGCCGCCGTCGTGTTCGCGATTTCGCGGCGTCCGTGGAGCTTGAGGTTCGCAACCGAGACCCTTAGAACCGCCTCGCCGAGAAGAAGCCCGTGGCGCACCTTACTTCCGCCAAGGACGCCGGAGAAGAAGGTCCCGTGGAGGCCGCCGCCCATTGAAGAAGTCCTCGCCGCCGCGTCGTGATCCAGAGAAGCATCCGACCGCGTCATCGGTTCGCCGCGTTGAGACGCTCCGGCGGTACTCTCCGACCTCGCCGACGCGACCCTAGGGCCGCGGCTCGCCGTCGACGTGGCTTGCCGGTTCGCCGCCGCGTGTCGCCACGTGGATGCCGATCGGACCGGCAACGACGCGGCGCCGGGCGTGGCACGCCGGTAAGCAGCGCGGCCGGGCGCCGAAGTCGCGATCGCGCGGGCCCGCGTGTCAGTGGCCGAAATCACGTGGAACGGGTGCACCGTGAACCCGAGGAAGTCGTGGACGCAGTCCATGGACCGAGGGGGGCACGTGTCAGCACCGGAGAGCTCCAGGCCAGGGCTGACGTCACGCTGACGTCATAAATCGATTTTTCAGTATAAAAATAAATCTGTTAAACTCGTATTTTCTGATTTTCTGATTTCAGTATTTATTTCAAACTTCAAAAGGCTGTATCTTTTGCATCGTAACTCGGATTTGAGTGATTCCAGTTTCTAAAAATTTGTAAAATTGAGATATATTTAATGGTGAATTTTATTTGATTTTTGGAGTTCAATTGCTCTCTGTTTTGGCATTTATTTGCTTTTCTCTTTCGGTACGCGTAGACGTTGAATTGTGCGACGCTTCGGAGGAAGATCAAGCAACCCAAGAGCAATCTTCAGATCAAGATCAGGACCTATTCCAAGGCAAGTTGTGCTTTGATCATGTTGAACCCATGTTTATAAAATTGCTATGTTTGATTTACGCTATTGCATATATTTCAAATATACAACTGTTTCAAATTAGTTTGGGCTTAGCTAAAATACCAGATTGATCTATACCCTACCTTGTCATTGTATGCCATGATCCATTGTCACCTTAGATTGGTTTAATATAGTTGGTTAATAATTATAATCAACATTGGAGGTTTAGTTCGTATTAGTTGCTTAGCCATGCCACGTCATCACATGTGTCATCACCATTGATAATTAATCTTGATTAATGGAATATGGAACAATGTTATTAACTTGTGTGTCATGTGGGATCACACGAGGAGATTGAGTTGTTGTGGCGAGTCATGTCACGCAACGATGTTGAATTGTTGATGGCACGTGGTGCTTGGTAATCAACGGGGTGATAATAACTTAGATTGGGGCAAGTGGCAAGGGGCGAGGAGGCCAAGGTGGGCCCAATGGGCAGATGGTATGTGGATGTCTTGCCTTGATCACACTAAGGACTTAACCTTGCAAGCCTTTGACCTGAGTCAATCATGCAACCACATGTCTGGTATGGGCCAGCCTAGCTGAGTAATTTGCAAAGTCTTAATGTTGATACTATCGTGGTCGGTGTGAGTTCCCGGGTCAGGGTGTAATTCACATGGCGCAAGAGGGGGGCCCTGGATGTGGTTTACAGACCCGCCAGTGTTGAAACCTTAGCGGGTAGTATCGGATTAAGATAGAGCATTGTAAAGGCTTTGTTATAATCTTTCGCCTTTGTGGTGTTTGGTTGTATCACGTGGGTAAAGTGCATAACCTCTGCAGAGTGTGAAACTATTCGGATAGCCGTGCTCGCGGTATTGAGCAATGCTCGGGAATTACAGTTAAGGGTTAGATTAATAAATTGGACAACTTGGTTGGGATGGCAGGATGGCCATATGGAAGATTGGAACTTGATTTAGGATTGGGAACTTGGTTTACTTGAGAAATACTGAATTTATTTATTATTGCTATTTGTTTTACATTCTTTACAATCTAATTACTGTATTTGTTCATAAATGCTGCTTATTGCCAAATAGCCATGATAGCCTATCCTTTGGAATAAGCCTTACATATAGATAAATAGAACGCATTCATGCACAACTTGTTGAGTGCTTTAAGTACTCACCCTTGCCAAACAACAATAATCAACAGTTGAAGAATCTACACCTGTGTTGGAAGATGAAGTTCATGAAGACACGAGTCATTAGGGTCCGAGCCTTGTCGGTTGCCTGTGGTGAACTCGATGAGCTATCTACGCTTTCTACTTTCCGCCGCTTAATTATTAGCTTATATTCTCGCCTTGCCTGCGTGGCTTAATAATGTAAGTTGGTCATAAGATCATACATTTAGCTATATCAATAAATGAACTATTATTCTATTATCGCTGTGTATGATGTGATATGTACCAATGTTAAGTCGTGTGCACTAGCGTTGATCCCGGAATAGTGCAAGAACACAAAGGGTTCGAATCGGATTCGGTCCCTACAGAGGTGGTATCGAGCATACCGACCGTAGGTCTTGGCCCTAGATAGTGTGGAGGTGTCTTGTGAGAGTCCAAAACTATTTTCTAAAAAAATCCAAACTTGACTAATAAAACACTCTTGACTCATCTCATTCTCTACTTCTTGCCTTGGCTGAATTTACCGTTTTACTTGCCGCTTTGGTGGAGAACTTATTTCAAAGTTCTTGTGGAGCAGATGCCGATCGCTTCGACCTTTGAGGAGTCACCGCGGCTACGCCATGGAGCCGTGGAGAGTACTTCGACGCTTGAGGCTTCTATCGCCCACTTTACCGAGGAGGCACCGGGCGGTGAATGGTGTTCACCGAGGATTCATTTGCAAGTTGATCATCTACGCCGGAGAACGAGGAAGCTAGCAGCCAATCAACATCTCTCGCGAGAAGATTCTCGTGACGAGGTTGCAATCCAGAGGTCGCCGCCTTGCTCTTCGCCGTGTCCGCCGCGACTACGCCGACGAAGCTTCACGATTCGATGTTCGACCGCACCTGACGCTCAAGCGCGCAAGACGACGGATCGAGGGGAGCGAGTGTGCTCTCGCGACGCACCTTGCGAGTTCGCCCTTGCCTGTGAGGATCACATGAGAGATACTACCCAGAGCCGGAGATCGTATACGAGGCACTTAGAGTGGCCGAGCAGAGCTCGAGGTGACCCGTGCTTGACCATCGGGATGATCACCGAGCCGGGAGAGGCCCCGAGGCGCTTGAGGACGAGCCGGGCGCGTGACTCGTAGAGTTCAGAGCCACCGAGGAGTCCGAGGAGGATCCAGAGGAGCGAGAGTGGGAGCCGAGGGGAGTGCAGACCCGTTGTTGCAGAGGACCCAGAATAGGTCATCGATAGGTTTGCTCGATGCCACCCACCCGCCGTGTATGCGCGGATCGCCTCACCAGGTGGTCGGATGAGTGAGTGTCGACTTTGAGCTGTGTTGAGACTCGAGTGTGAGTCGCGTCTTTAAGTTAGTCTTTACCTTTTAGTTGACGTTAAGGTTTCGTGTTTAGTTTGCTTCTTTGTAATGCCGAGTGTGCAAGATGTGTTGCAAAGCTTGTAGGCTTAAATAAGCACCATACCAAGTTAAATAAAGAATTGTTCACTTTGGGTATAACATATCTCCCGCTTTAGAAATTCTTACTTCTCATCTATGCTACATCTACCTTTCCTAACCTAAGAGGCAATCATCGATGGTGAATACTGAGGAAACAACGGTGCTTCAGAAGTGGATCACGTCGAATGACAACCCCAACGATGGAGGCACCCTCAACCACCGACGATGAGACATGCAGAATCTAGGAGCATTTCGCAAGACAGACTCAACCGATGCAGATAATGATGCAAGCAGATGCAAGAGATGACCAATGCAAGAAGAAATCACAACAACCCCGCAACTCGTAACAATCATGGTGGACCTCGACCTATGTCAAAGCTATCGATTTTATGAGGACTAGGCCACCAACTTTTTCGAAATGTGAATCCTTTGGAAGCCGAAGGATCGGCTTAGGACAATTGAGAAGAAGCCGCATATCACTCGGTGTGAAGGAAATGAGAAGGTGCTTTACGCCTCATCAACCGGAAGGGACCGCCGCAGAGTGGTGGGAGAACCATCTTGTCGCCATGGAGCCCCACAGAGATAACCCGAGGAGTTTACTAATGCTTTCCGATAGATCATGTCCTGCAGGGAATGATGGATCTTAAGAAGGAGGAGTTCGTGAGCTTTGAAGCAAGGAGGCCAACCAAAGGCCGAATACTTGAACAAATTTACTCGCTTAGCTCGCTATGCCCTCAAGACGAGCGACGAGATAAAGCCGCATACCTGCTTCATGAAGGGATCAACTCAGACTACAGTGGGACTGACACCCATAATTTCCCAGATTTTCGTGAGCTGGTAAATAAGGCTTTGATCCTAGAGGATAAGCGCAAAGAGCTAGGTGAAACCGTAAGCGCTTGATGAACAATCAGGTGGACGCCCAAATCATCTACGCTTGAGGATGTCACCACAAAGAATTTGCTAGATTCCAACCACCACCGCAAATAAGACATCAACTCCTACACCTCGCCATGCCAATCGAATTTTCAGACACCAAAGACAGGCAACAATGCACCAGAGGAAATCAAGAATCCGCAGTGAAGAGATGCTATACTTGCAACGAGCCGTGGCACTTTTCCAATAGGTGTCCACGTAGGAGGCATCACGCCACTGCTTCAACTTGGGAACGACACCGCCAAGGTACCACCTCGGAGGAAATCGCGCACTGCCAAGCCGAGCATCGCCGCATCAACAAAGTCGTGGAAGGATCAACCACATCACCGCGGATGGAGCTCAAGAGGCAACAGACGTCGATCGGGTAAGTTTCGTCAACTCGCACTGCCACGCTTTGTTTGATTCGAGCTTCGATTCGCTTGTTTCTCAAAGTTTTGCAACCAAGAATGGATTTAAAGTGGTGAATCTTAAGTGTGTGCTCTTAGTCCAAGCCCGTGATCCGAGCTTAGATCTAGCCTTGGGTGTTTGGGAGCTAAGTTGCTTATGGATGGGATAGAATTTCTAGCTTAATCTTATCTTGATAGACGCGCAATCCCTAGACGTCATCCTTGGAATGGATTGGCTGTCAAAGCATAAGGCTGTTTTGGATTGTGGCCGAAGGATCGTGACGTTGGAAGGCCCTAGTGGCAAGAAAGTGGAGTTTCAAGCGACCGCAGTTCGAGATGGGCGCTAATGGTCCACGTGAAAGCCATCAAGATGGAAGATGTGCGATGGCCGGGAATACCCGGATGTGTTTCGTAAGATTTGCCGGATTGCCACCGACCGTGATATCGAAGTTCGTTATCGAAGTTAGCGCCAGTGCACAGACCGATATCAAAGAGACCATATCGGATGCCTACCGACGAGTTAGTGGAAATGAAGAAGCGATTGAGGAACCGCAAGAAAAAGGTTTCATTAGACTAAGTTCATCACCGTGGGGAGCCCCGGTTTTGTTTGTCCGCAAGAAGGATGGAAGTCTTAGAATGTGCATTGATTATCGTGGCATCGAATGAAGTAACGATCAAGAATAAGTATCCGCTGCCCGTGATCGATGACTTATTTGATCGCTTAAGAGGAGCTGGAGTTTTCCAAGATAGATCTTCGCTCGTGATACCATCGCTGAAGATCCGAGCGGAGGATATACCTAAGACCGCGCTTTCTACGCGATATGGACATTATGAGTTCACAAATATGTCATTTGATTGACTAATGCCCCAACGTATTTCATGAACATGATGAATAAGGTTTTCATGGATTACTTGGATAAGTTCGTTGTGGTCTTCATAGACGATATTTTGGTTTACTCAAAGACCAAGAAGAGCATGCGTAACATCTAAGGATGGTTTTAGACAGATGCGAGCATCGACTATATGCAAAGTTTAGCAAGTGTGAATTCGAAGGAGAAAGTCGAATTCTTGGGTCATGTAATGACTACCAAAGGAGTCGCAATGACCTCAAAGAAAGTGGACGCAGTGTTGCAATCGAGCCACCGAAGTCCGCTACCCGCATCCGTAGTTTTCGGGAATGGCGGATATTACCGCGGTTCATAGAAGGATTCTCGACAATTGCTAAACCCCGACGCAGCTTGTTGAAGAAAGAAAAGAAGTTTGCATGGACGCCAGAGTGCGAGAAAAGTTTCATGGAATTAAAGAAGCGCTTAACAACAGCCCCGTATTAGTGTTGCGGATGTGCGTAATGGATTTGACATTTATCGCGATGCTTCAAGCAAGGCTTGGGATGCGTGTTAATGCAAGAAGGCAAAGTCGCTGCTTATGCGCCAAGACAGCTTAAGACCACATGAAGTGAATTACCCAACGCATGATTTGGAGTTAGTCAGAGTGCATGCTTTAAAGATATGGCGCCATTATCTCATAGGAAATAGATGTGAGATATATACGGACCATAAGAGCTCAAATACATATTCACTCAAGCCGACTAATATGAGACAAATAAGATGGTCGGAGCTAATTAAGGATTATAACGTGGGAATCCATTATCACCCCGAAAAGCCAATGTGGTGGCGTATGCTCGAGTCGAAGAGCCATAGCGCAAATACCGTGTCAATGGAGGATCAACCGAATTATGCAAGGAATTTCGAAGCTAAGATTGGAAGTCGTTCCTCAAGGAATGATAGCTGCGCTAGAAGTGAAGCCAACACTAGAGGATCAGATTAGAGAAGGTCAACAAGATGACGATAAAATTTCAAAAATCAAGGCTAAAAAGGAAGAAGGCCTAGCCTTAGATTTCACTCTGGATGAGCAAGGAACCATGTTCTTTAAAAGCCGAATTTATGCATCGATATAAAGGAGTCAAACAATTGATTCTTGAGGAAGCTCACGATTCTAAGTACTCAATTCATCCAGGAAGTGCCAAGATGTACCAGGATTTGAAGGAGAGATTCTGGTGGCCGAATATGAAGCGTGAAGTGGCTGAGCATGTTGCATTATGCGACGATGTCAAAGAGTAAAGCCATGCACCAAAGACCCACTGGTCTCATTGCGGTACCGCTAAAAATTCGGAATGGAAGTGGGAAGAAATCGAATGGATTTTATCACCGGTCTACCTAAGACTCGTAAAGGTTACGATTCCATTTGGGTATTGTGGATCGCTTAACCAAGGTCGCCATTTCATCCCAAAGAAAGACCACTTACTCGAGATCGCTTAGCGTAATTGTACATGTCGAGGATTGTATGTTTGCATGGAGTGCCCAAGAAGATTGTGTCGCATGAGGTACCCAATTTACCTCGAGATTTTGGAATAAGTTGCACGGCAATGGGAACCCGTCTCAATTTTAGTACAAAGATATCACCCGCAGATGCATGGTCGACCGAGAGAGTAAATCAGATTTTAGAGGATATGTTGAGAGCTTGTGCTTTAGCTTATGCTACCTCTTGGGATAAATGTTTGCCATACGCAGAATTCAGTTATAATAATAGTTATCAAGCTAGCCTACAGATGTCACCATTCGAGGCGTTGTATGGACGTGCTTGTCGTACCCCGTTGAATTGGAATGAAACAGGAGAGCGTTTGGTTTTTGGGCCGGATATTCTCGAAGAGGCAGAAAGTCAAGTTGCAATGATCAGAGAGAGATTAAAGATAGCACAGTCAAGACAGAAAAGCTACGCAGATAATCGTCGTCGAGATTTGAGTTTTGAACCAGAAGATCATGTGTATCTCAGGGTTACCCCTCTCAAGGGCGTTAAAAGATTCCATGTTAAAGGGAAGCTTGCACCAAGATATGTTGGTCCGTTCAAGATTTTGAGCCGTCGAGGAGAGGTGGCTTATCAGTTAGAGTTGCCTCAGTCCTTGGCAGGAGTGCATGATGTGTTCCATGTGTCGCAGCTTAAGAAGTGTCTCAGAGTACCAACAGAGCAAACCCCGTTGGATGCAATAGAGCTGCAAGAAGATTTGACTTATAAAGAGCAACCAATGTAATTTTGATGTTATGGAGCGCGGCACGAAAACAAGTCTATTCGCTTTTGCAGAGTTCAGTAGAGCAATCATCCTGAAAGTGAAGCCACTTGGAAGCGTGAAGAAGATTTGAAGTCAGAATTCCCGAACCTATTCTATAGTTAGCCCTGAATCTCGGGTCGAGATTCTGTTAAGGGGGGGAGGTTTGTAACATCCCAAAATTTGGCTTAATTAAGTTTTTATTGTTTAAAAGTGCATTTGTGATTTTCTGGAATTTATTTGGATTTTTCTGGATTTATTGGAATTAAATCTTATTTCAAGTTTATTGCTTTTTATTCAAAAGTATTTAAATCAGTGCAAAGTTAAGATAAAGTTTTGCCAAAAATATTTTATTTAAGTCCGTAATGTCTCAAAGTATTTTTGAGATTTTTCCGGATTTTTGCCGATTGTTTTATTGCCTAAAATAAATAAAATGAATTTATGGAATTAATTTAATTGAAAACCCTTTTGAAATTCATTGCACAAAGATCGGCCGAGCCCATGTATCGTCGCTGCGGCCGCCCGTCCTGCAGCCCAAAGCTTTGCACCACCGCCCGCTTGGCCCAAGTTCTAGAAGAGTGCATGCTAGCCGCCGGATCTTTAGTGTGCGGTGGAGATCGTGTGGGGAAGTTCCGCTGGATTCGTGAGTTGCGGTCCGCATTTTCCAATGCGGAGTGCATCGTGGCCGCTGATCTGCGACGGACGGTTCCGCGTCTTCTTCTCAGAGCGTGCCCGAGTCGACTCTAGCGCCGCCGCGCGTGTTCGCCGCGACACCGCGCAGAATCGGGCAAGGGAGGGACTCGTGGTGCTTTATAAGGAGCGCCGCGCTCGCCAGAAGTCATGAGCAAAACCCTAACCGCGTGACCCAAAACCGCCACCGCTCATTGGGATTTCAGGCTAGATACCGAGCGCCGCCGTCCGTGTTTCTGCGATTTCGTCGGCGTCCGTGGAGCTTGAGGTTCGCAACCGAGACCCTTAGAACCGCCTCGCCGAGAAGAAGCCGTGCGCACCACTTTACTTCGCCCAAGGACGCCGAGAAGAAGGTCCTCGTGGAGGCCGCCGCCGCCATTGAAGAAGTCTCGCCGCCGCTGCTCGTGATCCAGAAGCATCCGACCGCGTCATCGGTTTGCCGCGTTGAGACGCTCCCGGGTACTCTCCGACCTGGCCGCCGACGCACCCTAGGGCCCCGTGGCCTCGCCGTCGACGTGGCTTGCCGTTCGCCGCCGCGTGTCGCCACGTGGATGCCGATCGGACCGCAACGACGTGGCGCCGGCGTGGCACGCCGTAAGCAGCTGCGGCTTGGGCGCCGAGTCGAGATCGTCGCGGGCCCGCGTGTCGCTGGCGAAATCACGGGAACGGGTGCACCGTGAACCCGAGGAAGTCGTGGACGCATCCATGGACCGAGGGGGCACGGTCGCGACCGAGAGCTCCAGCCGGGGCTGACGTCACGCGACGTCATAAATCGATTTTTCAAGATAAAATAAATCTGTTAAACTCGTATTTTCCGATTTTCGATTTCATGATTTATTTCAAACTTCAAAAGGTCAGATCTTTTGCATCGTAACTCGGATTTGAGTGATTCCAGTTTCTAAAAATTTGTAAAATTGAGATATATTTAATGGTGAATTTTATTTGATTTTTGGAGTTCAATTGCTCTCTGTTTTGGCATTTATTTGCTTTTCTCTTTGATGCACGCTGTAGACGCTTGAATTGTGCGACGCTTGAGGAAGATCAAGCAACCCAAGAGCAATCTTCAGATCAAGATCAGGACCTATTCCAAGGCAAGTTGTGCTTTGATCATGTTGAACCCATGTTTATAAAATTGCTATGTTTGATTTACGCTATTGCATATATTTCAAATATACAACTGTTTCAAATTAGTTTGGGCTTAGCTAAAATACCGATTGATCTATACCCTACCTTGTCATTGTATGCCATGATCCATTGTCACCTTAGATTGGTTTAATATAGTTGGTTAATAATTATAATCAACATTGGAGGTTTAGTTCAGATTAGTTGCTTAGCCATGCCACGCCATCACATGTGTCATCACCATTGATAATTAATCTTGATTAATGGAATATGGAACAATGTTATTAACTTGTGTGTCATGTGGGATCACACGAGGAGATTGAGTTGTTGTGGCGAGTCATGTCACGCAACGATGTTGAATTGTTGATGGCACGTGGTGCTTGGTAATCAACGGGTGATAATAACTTAGATTGGGGCAAGTGGCAAGGGGCGAGGAGGCTAAGGTGGGCCCAATGGGCGATGGTATGTGGATGTCTTGCCTTGATCACACTAAGGACTTAACCTTGCAAGCCTTTGACCTGAGTCAATCATGCAACCACATGTCCGTATGGGCCACCTAATGAGTAATTTGCAAAGTCTTAATGTTGATACTATCGTGGTCGGTGTGAGTTCCCGGTCGGGTGTAATTCACATGGCGCAAGAGGGGGCCCCGGATGTGGTTTATGCACCCGCCAAATGTTGAAACCTTAGCGGTAGTATCGGATTAAGATAGAGCATTGTAAAGGCTTTGTTATAATCTTCGCCTTTGTGGTGTTTGGTTGTATCACGTGGGTAAAGTGCATAACCTCTGCAGAGTGTGAAACTATTCGGATAGCCGTGCTTTCATGTATTGAGCAATGCTCGGGAATTACAGTTAAGGGTTAGATTAATAAATTGGACAACTTGGTTGGGATGGCAGGATGGCCATATGGAAGATTGGAACTTGATTTAGGATTGGGAACTTGGTTTACTTGAGAAATACTGAATTTATTTATTATTGCTATTTGTTTTACATTCTTTACAATCTAATTACTGTATTTGTTCATAAATGCTGCTTATTGCCAAATAGCCATGATAGCCTATCCTTTGGAATAAGCCTTACATATAGATAAATAGAACTGCATTCTGTGCACAACTTGTTGAGTGCTTTAAGTACTCACCCTTGCCAAACAACAATAATCAACAGTTGAAGAATCTACACCTGTGTTGGAAGATGAAGTTCATGAAGACACGAGTCATTAGGGTCCGAGCCTTGTCGGTTGCCTGTGGTGAACTGATGAGCTATCTACGTTTCTACTTTCCGCTGCTTAATTATTAGCTTATATTCTCGCCTTGCCTGCGTGGCTTAATAATGTAAGTTGGTCATAAGATCATACATTTAGCTATATCAATAAATGAACTATTATTCTATTATCGCTGTGTATGATGTGATATGTACCAATGTTAAGCGTGTGCACTAGCGCTGATCCCGAATAGTGCAAGAAAACACGTGGGTTCAATCGCGGATTCGGTCCCTACAGCCTCCTCGCCCCTTGCCACTTGCCCCAATCTAAGTGATTATCACCCGCTTGATTACCAAGCACCACATGCTATCAACAATTCAACATCGCTATGACATGACTCGCCACAACAACTCAATCTCATCGTGTGATCCCACATGACACACAAGTTCATAATATTGTTCCATATTCCATTAATCAAGATTAATTATCAATGGTGATGACACATGTGATGACGTGGCATGGCTAAGCAACTAATACGAACTAAACCTCCAATGTTGATTATAATTATTAACCAACTATGTTAAACCAATCTAGGGTGACAATGGATCATGGCATACAATGACAAGGTAGGGTATAGATCAATCTGGTATTTTAGCTAAGCCCAAACTAATTTGAAACAGTTGTATATTTGAAATATATGCAATAGTGTAAATCAAACATAGCTAGTTTATAAACATGGGTTCAACATGATCAAAGCACAACTTGCCTTGGAATAGGTCCTGATCTTGATCTGAAGTTTGCTCTTGAGTTGCTTGATCTTCCTCCAAGCGCCGCACAATTCAACGCCTACGCTGCATCAAGAAGAAAAGCAAATAAATGCCAAACCAGAGAGCAATTGAACTCCAAAAATCAGTTAAAATTCACCATTAAATAGATCTCAATTTTACAAATTTTTAGAAACTGGAATCACTCAAATCCGAGTTACGATGCAAAATATATAGCCTTTTGAAGTTTGAAATAAATATCAAATCGAAATTGAAATTAACAGATTTATTTTTATTCGAAAAGCAATTTATGACGTCAAGATGACGCCACGCGACGTCAGCCCTGGCGCCAGCCAATCAGACGCTGCCACATATCCCGGCGCATAGACTAGGTCCACGAGACCTCCTCTGGTCCACCGCAGACCCGGTCCACGACGCTTCGGCGCTAGTGCGCCCGACACGCGGCACAGCCAGATTGGCTGCAGCGACGGCACGATCCAGAGCGCACGAACCCGATCGAACGGACGCGGCGGTAAAGCTACGTGGCACGATCTCGACCGAAAGACCTAGATCGAACGGCCCAAGCTTTTGAACCCGGCGATGAAGATGCGGCGGCGAGCTCACCGACCAAGACGACGACCAAGGCAAGCGCGCTTTGGCGTGCTTCCGCGAGATGACGCCGCGATCCGGTTCAGCGACAAGATGAGTTCAAATCGTTCCGTCGCGGCGAAGAACTCCTCTGCGCTGGGGATCTCGCGAAAACTCTCGGCGACGCTTGCGCTACTTCCGCGAAGCTTTTGGCGACAAGACACGACGATTCCAGCCGACGAGGAGCGGGCAAACGGCGCGCAGATGGTTCAACATCGGGCGGGTCCGCAGCTTAAATAGCCCCCTCGCCGTGTCCGAGGCGGAGTTCGCTCCGACGCGGCGGCGCCGTCCGAGTCCGTTACGGCGACGATTCCCGAGACGACGGTCTCAACCGCCCACGCTGCCGTGAATCGGACGGTCTCCGCGGCGCGTGACGGGCGAAATCCGGTCCTCCACGCGCCTTGATCCAACGGCTAAGGATCGCTAGGGTTTCATCGCTTGGGAAAACGCCCACCTCCGATCAAGATTCGACGGATGCGCGATTCCATCTAGAAAACGGGCCGAACAGTAGCGGTCTGCTAAGAGTCGGGCTGCGCCGAATGGGCCCAAGCGCGACGATTTGGGCTCGCCCGCATCATTTATTTGAATTTTTAAAAGATTTCTTATTTAAAACAATTCCAGAAATTCATTCCATTTATTTTAAGCAACAAAAAAAACCAGGAAAAATCCAAGAAAAATCTCAAAAATACTTTGAGACATTCTGGACTTAAATAAAATATTTTTGGCAAAACTTTATTTTAACTTTGCACAGATTTAAATAGATTTGAATAAAAGGCAATAAACTTGATTTGAATTTAATTCCAATAAATCCAGAAAAATCCAAATAAATTCCATAAAATCACAAATGCACTTTCAAGCGATAAAAACTTAATTAAGCCAAATTTTTGGGATGTTACATCGTCTCTCCTGCTCAAGCTGTTCCTCAAGAGCTTGTTGTTTGGAGTCCTTTGCAGAGTTCGGAGTGGAAGAATGTAAGCCAACGTTCTTCAAGAATTTGCTGGTGGCGCTACTTTGAGACAGAACCTTGTCAACAATCTCGGTAGTAGACATTATTGGTTGACCCTCTACATCAGGCACCATCATAGCTTCCATCTCATCCTAAGACATAAAACATAACAGAATCAATAGTGATAACAGGAATAAAAGGCTTATAAAAAGAAAACTTTCATCCAAATAGAACAGGACACAACAAAGGTAACCTCTGGTGATTACTTGAAAAATCACTAAATTTTCCTTCGTAAAATTTCATAAAAAGCACATGAAGAAATAGATTAACTTTTATGTCGACACAATGAATCTCTATTCAATGTGGTCTAGTTACTTATATGGTATGGATTCAATAAAGCAATTTTGTAAGCATAACAAAGAAATGATATTTTGATGAGTCCATATATACTTATGCAAAGAGGTGACCATGGGTGCTATCATCCGAAATACCTCTATAGGATACAATGGCGTAAGAAAATGAGGAATTATGGGACTTACAATTGCGCGCTGCACGTGTTCAATGAGTCCCTTCTTCTTCTTTGTTGTGGCACTCCTTGAACATGTCCACAAAGAGTTGAATTGTTGATCTTTGTTTTCTCCTTCTACAATTGGAAGAAGAAACAAAATAAAATGTATCAATTAGAAAAGTTTTTATTAACTACATATGGCTTTATTATAGGCGGGGCTTGAACTAAATAAGTGCATCTAATTTTATCTCTTTGGTTATCAAGGTTTCCTTGGCTGCCTACTAGCAAGGTTCCTATCAAGTGTTGTGGATGGAAAATGAATAATGAGACGGTGAACAAGATTTACTGTGAGCATGGCAAAGGTGCAATGTAGTCATGAGACCACGTGGCTTGATGGAACTTGACTTTGGCACCATTTTGCTTGTTCTTTTCAGATATTTCCTAGAACAAATGGTTCCATTAGGCACATTCATGAATGGAATTTGAATAGAACCACATATTCATAGACCGTACCTTGCTTTTCTGGTCAGACCATTTCTGGACAAGTTTTCTTCACTCCTCATCTGTCATGGTAGGTACTGGGGATGTTGTACTAATTTCGCTTGTCGGGATACCATTGAAAACCACTTCTTCAAAGAAATACCTAGATTGTCGCACCCCACCCTTCAAAATTTCAGCACATGCATCCTTGGTTGTCCTATCACTGGTGTCCAAGGCCAGCCGTGTCTAGCAGGTTGAATGAACCACATTAATGAATTATGCAATCTAATGTGGAAGAAGAGTAATTGTTTGTGGCCAAGAAAGAAATCACTGACATTCAATTTTCCCATGAAATTATCCAAATGAGCTGTGTTGTTCTTGTACTCCTTCCAACTAGTGAGGATAGGGACATGATGCCTAATTTGAACGCCACACTCTGATGCAAACTTTGCAGCTTCCAACGGCTTATGTGGCCTTCTCATCCCCTCGGCAAATTGGACTGGCAACCTTTTGCCCATAGTTCTAGTCATCTTCTCAAGCATTTTCCCCATTGTTGATGCCCTCTTCCCTCTTGTAGAAGTATTTGGGGGATCTACGAAAAAGGCATTGAAGGGTTTAGTTAAATGCTTAATGTTTGTAACCTATGAAAACAATCTGAAATATTGTTCTATGACACAATTGTAATAAAGATGAAAAAGAAGACTGCCCAAAAATAACTTGCCTTCATCATTTTGTTGTCGTTTCGCACCATCTTCCTGGATAGGACCAATCCATGACCGACTCGTAGGTTGAGCAATGGGTTCTTGTTCTTTGTCCGAATTTGATCCTCATGGACCACTTGCTCTGAGGATTCAAAGGTTGTATCTTCTTGAAGTGTAGGTAAGGCCACTTTTTTATGGACCTTGTTGTGACTCCAAGGGTTCCTCTCTGTTGTTGCCCTCACTCTCTTTGAAGCTCTTGTACCACCCGAGGCATGTTGTCGGTCTTCCTTTTATGGGCCTTTGAGCTGGTCTTATAACGCACCTTTTAAAATACTAGACCGTAAGAAAATTTTAGTGTAAATATGTGTACAAAATGAAATAGGCAGACAACAAAAATAACATAAATGAAGCAACCTAAAGAAATTAAATAGATGCAATGCAAAACAATACATGCAGCTAACATCCTTAGCCCCCCAGCAAGAGATAGATCAGCAAGCACCTTTGTTGGTGAAGGGATGTTGGCATATTCATCTCCCTCTGCCCCCTTATCCTCTTCTGGATCGTAATTAGAGTCATCATTGTTTCTACCCTTTTTGCTATCCTTTTTAGTTGTAGTGGGGGTTGAAGTTGAATCCAGAAGGTTTTTTAATCTGTTGATACCTAGAGATTGAAATTTGGCTTGAATTGCTGCGGTGTTTGCTAGCCGCAGCTTCTCATATTCGCATAGTTCAGGTTCTATATAATGAAAACAACAGTATTATTGTTTGAGACATAGATGAGCATATGTAAGGACCCGAATCCACTGATTCGAACCCACTGTGTTTACCGCACTATTCCCAGGATCAACGCTAGTGCACACAGCTCAACATTGGTACATATCACATCATACTCAACGATAATAGAATAATAGTTCATTCATTGATATAACTAAAGGTATGATCTTATGACCAACTTACATTATTAAGCCACGCAGGGCAAGACTGAGAATATAAACTAATAATTAAGCAAATGGAAAGTAGAAAACGAGATAACTCATCAGCTCACCACAGCAACCGACAAGGCTCTGACCCTAATGACTCGTGGTCTTCCCGACTTCATCTTCCAACACAGTGTAGATTCCTCAACTGTTGATTATTGTTGTTTGGCAAGGGTGAGTACTTAAAGCACTCGACAAGTTGTGCACAGAATGCAATTCTATGTATCTATATGTAAAGCTTATTCCAATGGATAGGCTATCATGGCTATTTTGCAATAAGCAGCATTTAGAAACAAATACAAGAAATAAATTGTAAAGAATGTAAAACAAATAGCAATAGTAAATAACTTCAGATTTCTCAAGTAAACCAAGTTTCCAATCCTAAGTCAAATTTCATCTTCCATATGGCATTCCGCCATCCCAACCATGTTGTCCAATTAGTTAAGCTAACCCTTAATCAGAATTCCGAGCATTGCTCAATACCGTGAGCACGGCTATCCGAATAGTTTCACACTCTGCAGAGGTTATGCACTTTACCCACGCGATACAACCAAACACCACCAAGGCGAGTGATTATAACAAAGCCTTTACAATGCTACTGCTTAACCGGATACTACCCGCTAAGGTTTCAACACCGTGGGTCCGAAACCATAACCAGGGCCCCCTCTTGCGCAATGTGAATTACTCCATAACTCGAACTCACACCGACCACGATAGTACCAAAATTAAGACATTGCAAATTACTCGCTAGGTCGCCCATACTGTATATGTGGTTGCATGATTGACTCAGTCAAAGGCTTGCAAGGTTAAGTCCTTAGTGTGATCAAGGCAAGACATCCACAAACCATCTGCCCATCGGGCCCACCTTGGCATCCTCGCCCCTTGCCACTTGCCCCAATCTAAATGATTACCAAGCACCACGTGCCATCAACAATTCAACATCGTTGCGTGACATGACTCGCCACAACAACTCAATCTCATCGTGTGATCCCACATGACACACAAGTTCATAACATTGTTCCATATTCCATTAATCAAGATTAATTATCAATGATTCTGACACATGTGATGACGTGGCATGACTAAGCAACTAATACGGACTAATCCTCCAATGTTGATCATAATTACTAATCAACTATATTTAACCAATCTAGGTGACAATGGATCATGGCATACAATGACAAGGTAGGGTATAGATCAATCTGTATATTAGCTAAGCCCAATCTAATTTGAAACAATTGTATATTTGAAATATATGCACTAGTGTAAATCAAACATAGCAATTTTATAAACATGGGTTCAACATGATCAAAGCACAACTTGCCTTGGAATAGGTCCTGATCTGGTTCTGAACTTGCTCTTGAGTTGTCGGATCTTCCTCCAAGCGCCGCACAATTCAACGCTCACGCTGCATCAAGAAGAAAAGCAAATAAATGTCAAAACAGAGAGCAATTGAACTCCAAAAATCAAATAAAATTCACCATTAAATAGATCTCAATTTTAAAAATTTTTAGAAATTGGAATCACTCAATTCCGAGTTAAATTGCAAAAGATATAGCCTTTTGAAGTTTGAAATAAATCAAATCGTAAAATCGAAATTGAAATTAACAGATTTATTTTTATTCTGAAAACCAATTTATGACGTCAGCGTGACATCACGCTGGCGTCATCTCCGTCCCGAGCCAACCAGAGCACGACACGTGGCCTCGGTGCATAGACCTGGTCCACGGACTTCCTCCGTCCATCGCGGAACCCGCGCACGACGCCGATACTTGCAAATACCACCGCCTTGATCCGATTGGTTGCGCTACGCCGCCGCCGATGCACGACATGTGGCATGCATCCACGGACCGATCTGATCGAACGGCGACAGATGCGTGCAACGCGGCTCGATCCCCTCCGTTCATCCGGATCTAACGGTCACGAACTCACCCGAAGCTCGCGGCGAAGCGGCGACGAGAAGGTCCACCGAGATGAAGAAGAAGACTCGCGACGGCGTTCGCCAGATCCTCGACGAGAAGAAGTGGCGCAGCGGATGCGCACGCCCGACGAGTTCAACCGGGACCAAAACGCCGAAAAGCCACAGATCGGCGACGATCCAAGGCCAAAACCGCGGCGATCGCAGACTTCAACTCCGACGAGCTTCCTTGCACTCACCACGACGCTCGCTAAACGGGTCCGACCAAAACATGCGGTCGCCACGAGGAACCTCGGCGAGTACCCTCCTTTATAGCCTCGGCGCTCGAGCCCTACACGACGGAGAAGTCCGAGTCGTTACGGCGGCGACTCGAAGTTCGCGTCGAGACGACAACCCACTTACGCGACGCGCGTCCCGATCCTACGGCCAAACGCGAGCGAACACGCGGCATTCCTCGGCGGTTGGATCGCAAGCGAACGGCCAAGATCTAGGGTTTGCCTCGCTGCGCTTCGCGGGCTGGACTGGGCCGCATCTACGCGGGCTTCCAACGCACAGTGTTGGGCTCGGCGCAACACTGTTCACAAGGCTTTTTAACAGATTTTTCATTTAAAATAAATACAGAAATTCATTTTGTTTGTTTTAAGCAATAAAATAATCAGGAAAAATCCAAGAAAAATCTCAAAAATACTTTGAGATATTCTGGACTCAAATAAAATACTCTTGGTAAAACTTCATTTTAACTTTGCATAAATTTAAATAGATTTGAACAAAAGGCAATAAACTTGATTTAAAATTAATTCCAATAAATCCAAAAATCCAAATAAATTCCAAAATCATAAATGCTCTTTTAAGCAATAAAATAATATTTAAGCAAAATTTTGGGATGTTACAAACCTCCTCTTAAGTAATCTCGACCGAGATTCCTGCTAACTATGAATAGGTTTGGAAATTCGACTTCAAATCTTCTTCTCGCTCCCAAGTGGCTTCACTTTCTAATGATTGCTCCATCGAACTCGCAAAGCTTAATAGACTAGTTTCGGTCTTATGCTCCATAACATCCAAAATTCGACCGCTTGCTCTTTGTAAGTCAAATCTTCTTGCAACTCTATTGCATCCAACGGGTTTGCTCTGTTGGCACTCGAGACACTTCTTAAGTCGCGACACATGGAATACATCATGTATTCCTCGCAAGGACTGAGGCAAATCTAACTGGATAAGCTACCTCTCCTCGATGGCTCAGAATCTTGAACGGACCAACATATCTTGGTGCAAGCTTCCCTTTAACATGAAATCTTTTAACGCCCTTAAGAGGGGTAACTCTAAGATACACATGATCTTCTGGTTCAAAACTCAAATCTCGGCGACGGTTATCTGCGTAGCTTTTCTGTCTTGACTGCGCTATCTTCAACCTCTCTCTGATCATTGCAACTTGACTTTCTGCCTCCTCGAGAATATCTGGCCCAAACACCAAACGTTCTCCTATTTCGTTCCAATTCAACGGAGTACGACAAACACGTCCATACAATGCCTCGAACGGTGACATCTGCAGGCTAGCTTGGTAACTATTGTTGTTACTAAATTCCGCATATGGCAAACACTTATCCCATGTCGCAGTATAGGCTAAAGCACAAGCTCTCAACATATCCTCTAAAATCTGATTTACTCTTTCATCGACCATCCGCTTATGGGTGATATGTCAGACTAAAATTCGACGAGTTCCCATTGCTTCATGCAACTTGTTCCAAAATCTTGAGGTAAATTGGGTACTCGTCTCGACACAATCTTCTTGGGCACTCCATGCAAACATACAATCCTCGACATGTACAACTCGCTAAACGATCTCCGAGTAGGTGGTTTTCACCGGATGAAATGAGCGACCTTGGTTAGACGATCCACAATAACCCAAATGGAATCGCACCTCTCTCGAGTTTTAGGTAAACCGTGATAAAGTCCATTCCGATTTCCTCCCACTTCCATTCCGAATTTTCAATGGTCGCAACAAACCGGCCGTTTTTGGTGCATGGCTTTTACCTCTCGACATACGTCCGATAATGCAACATGCTCACTACCTCACGCTTCATATTAGGCCACCAAAATCTCTCTTTCAAGTCCCGTACATCTTAGCACTTCCTCGATGAATCGAGTACTTAGAATCGTGAGCTTCCTCAAGAATCAATTGTTTCAGTTCCTTTTTATCCGGCATGCAAATTCGGCCTTTGAAAAACATGGTTCCTTGCTCATCCAGAGTGAAATCTGCGGCTAGGCCTTCTTCCTTTTTAGCCTTGATCTTAGAAATTTTATCGTCATCTTTCTGGCCTTCACTAATCTGATCCTCCAGTGTTGGCCTCACTTCCAGTGCAGCTACCATTCCTTGCGGAACGACCTCCAACCTTAGTTTCTGAAATTCCTTGCATAATTCTGGTTGATCCTCCATTGTCAATGTATTTGCGCTATGGCTCTTTCGACTCAGAGCATCTGCCACCACATTGGCTTTTCCAGGATGATAATGGATCCCCACATTGTAGTCCTTAATTAGCTCTAGCCACCTTCGCTGTCTCATATTCAGATCTGCTTGAGTGAATATGTATTTCAGGCTCTTATGGTCTGTATATATCTCACATCTATTTCCTATGAGATAATGACGCCATATCTTTAAAGCATGCACTACGGCAGCTAACTCCAAATCATGCGTTGGGTAATTCACTTCATGCGGTCTTAATCGCTTTGACGATAAGCAACGACTTTGCCTTCTTGCATTAACACGCATCCCAAGCCTTGCTTTGAAGCATCGCAATAAATATCAAATCAATTCGCACATCCGCAACACTAATACGGGGCCGTTGTTAAACGCTTTAATTCCATAAAGCTTGTCTCGCACTCTGGCCCATGCAAACTTCTTTTCTTTCTTCAACAATCTGCGTCAAGGGTTTAGCAATTGTCGAGAATCCTCTATGAACCGACGGTAATATCCCGCCATTCCCGTAAAACTACGGATTCGAGTAATGCACTTCGTTGCTCCCAATGCAACATCAAGGCCCACTTTGCTTGGGTCGATCGCCACTCCTTTAGTAGTCATGACATGACCAAGAAATTCAACTTTCTCCTTCCGTAATTCACACTTGCTAAACTTAGCATATAGTCGATGCTCTCGCAGCCTCTCTAAAACCATTCTTAGATGTTCGCATGCTCTTCCTCCGCCTTCGAGTAAACCAAGATATCGCCTATGAAGACTACAACAAACTTATCCAAATATTCCATGAAAACCTTATTCATCATGTTCATAAAATATGCCGGGCATTAGTCAATCCAAATGACATGACTGTGAACTCATAATGTCCATATCGCGTAGAAAACGCAGCCTTAGGCACATCCTCCGCTCGGATCTTCAATCGATGGTATCCCGAACGAAGATCTATCTTGGAGAAAACTCAGCTCCTCTTAATCGATCAAATAAGTCATCGATCCCGGCAACGGATACTTATTCTTGATCGTTATTTCATTCAAGGCACGATAATCGATGCACATTCTAAGACTTTCGCCCTTTTTGCGAACAAACAAAACCGGGCTCCCATGGTGATGAACTTGGTCTAATGAAACCTTTCTCTTGCGCCTCAATCGCTTCTTCATTTCCACTAACTCGCCAAGGGCATCCGATATGGTCTCTTTGATATCGGTGCGTACCGGCGCTAACTCGATCACGAACTCGATATCACGGTCCGCGGCAATCTCGCAAATCTTCCGAAACACATCCGGTATTCCCGCCATCGCACATCTTCCATGCCGATGGTTTTCACGTTGTTGACCATTAATCGCCCATCGCGAATCGCGGTCGCTTGAAACTCTACTTTCTTGCCACTAGGCCTTCCAAAGTCACGATCCGACGCCACAATCCAAAACGGCCTTATGCTTAGACACCAATCCATTCCAAGGATGACGTTTAGGATTGCGATCTATCAAGATAAGATTCGCTAGGAATTCTATCCCATCCATAAGCAACTTAGCTCCCAAACACCCAAGGCTAGATCTAAGCTCGATCTTGGGGCTTGACTAAGAGCACACACTTAAGATTCACCACTTGAAATCCATTCTGGTTGCAAAACTTTGAGAAACAAACGAATGCGAAGCTCCCGAATCAAACAAAATCAGAGCAGTAATCGAGTTGACCGTAAACTTACCCAAGACGACGCCCGTAGCCTCCCGAGCTCCATCGGTGATGTGGTTGATCCTTCCACGCACCGTTGTTATGGGTAGCTCCAGCTTGACTGGCGCACGATTTCCTCTTGAGGTGGTGATTTGGCGGTGTGGTTCCTGTTGAAACGAATCGGCGTGATGCCTCCCTTCGTGGACACCTATTAGAAAAGTGCCCTGCTCGTTGCATGTATAGCATCTTTTCACGGCAGATCGTTGATTCCTCCCGCGCATTGTTGCCCCGTCGGCCGTGTCCAAAGTTCGATTAGCGTGGCGAGGCGCAGGGTTGATGTCTTGTTCACACCGGTGGTTGGAATCTAGCAAATTGTTGTGGTGACATCCTCAAACGAGATGGTTTGGGCGCCCACCCCGATTAGTCATTAAGCGCTACGGTTTTCACCCACTCTTTGCGCTTATCTTCTAGGATCAAAGCTTTATTGACTAGTTCTCGAAAGTCCGAAAATTGTGGGTGATCACCCCACTGCAGCCCCGAATTCACCCTTCATGAAACGAGATCGCCTAGTTTTATCTGTCGCTACATCTTCAGGGCATAGCGAGCTAACTGGGTAAACTTATTCGTGTACTCGCCACCGGTTGGCCTCCTTGTTTCAGAGCCCTGAACTCCTCCTTCTTAAGGTCCATCATTCCTCCGAGACATGATATTGGCGAAAGCATTAGTAAACTCCTCCTGTGTGATCTCTTGTGGGGCTCCATGAGCGGCACAAGAATTCTCCCACCATTCTCGCGCGGTTCCTTCCAGCTTGATGAGAGGCGAGAGCACCTTCTCATTGCCCTCACACCGAGTGATGTGCGGCTTCTTCTCAATTGTCCTAAGCCGGTCATCGGCTTCCAAAGGGTTCACATTTCAAAAGTTGGTGGCCTAGTCCTCATAAAACTGATAGATTTGAGTGAGGTCGGGATCCACCATGGTTGTTCTGAGCTACAGGGTTGTTGTTGTTGGTCGCTGCGCTGGTTATCTGCCGATTTGCTTGCATCATAGTCCGTGATCGCTTGAGTCTGCTACCGCAAGAAACGCCCCAGATTCTCGCATGTCCACCGGCGGTGGTTGAGGGCTACCTCTGCTGGTGTTGTCGCTCGCGCGCGTCCACTTCAAGCTCCGTTGTTCCTCGAGTATTCACCATCCGATGATTGCCTCTTAGGTTAGGGAAGGTAGATGTAGCATAGATGAGAAGCAAGAATTTCTAAAGCGGGAAGATAGATTATACCCAAATTTAAATAATTCTTTATTATTCTTGGTATGGCCGCTTATTAAGCCTACAAGCTTTGCAACCCATACCGCACACTCAAGATTACAAAGAAGCAAACTAAACACGAAACCTTAACGTCAGTAAAGAGGTAAAGACTAACTTAAAGACGCGACTCACACTCGAGTCTCAACACAGCTCCAAGGCTGACACTCACTCATCTAGCCACCCCGGCTGAGGCTGATCCGGCGCATACACCGGCGGATGAGCGGGCATAGGAGCGAACCTATCCTGATGACCTACTACTGGGTCCTCCGCAACAACGGGTCTCAGACTCCCCTCTAGCTCCCACTCGCTCCTCCGATCCTCCTGACTCCTCTGCTGGCTCCTCGAACTTCTCGAGTCACGCGCCCACTCATCCTCGACCGCCTATAGGGCCTCTCCTAGCTCGGTGATCATCCCGATGGTCAAGCACGGTCACCTCAAGCTCCCGCTCTACCACTGAGTGCCTCGTATACGCCTCCACTCTGAGTAGTCTCTCTCATATGATCCTCCCGGCAAGGGCGAACTCCGCAAGGTGTACCGCAGATGGCACACTCGCTTCTCCACGATCCGCTCGGCGTCGGCATGCTTGAACGTCTGGGTGAAGCCGAACATCGAGTCGTGAAGCTCGCCGGCGTAGTCGCGCAGACACGGCGAAGAGCAAGTCGAGCGACCTCTTGAGTTGCAACCTCGTGACGAGAATCTTCCGCGCAGATGTTGATTGGCCTGCTAGCTTCCTCGCTCTCCCGAGCGTAGATAATCGCCTTGCAAATAAATCCTCGGTGTACACCATTAACTCGACCACCGCCTCCTCGGAAAGCGGACGGTAGAAGCCCCAAGCCGCCTCAAGTACTCTCCACACTCCATGGCGAGCCGCCACCGACTCCTCAAAGGTCGGAACAATCGGCATCCGCTCCACAAGAACTTTGAATAAGAGCTCCACCCAAGACAACAAGTAAAACGTAAATTCAGCAAAGGCGAAGTAGAGAATGAGATGAGTCGAGAGTGTTTTATTAGTCATGTTTAGATTTTTTTAGAAAATAGTTTTGGACTCACACAGACACCTCCACACTATCTAGGCCAAGACCTACAACAAGATGCTCGATACCACCTCAGAAGGACCCGAATCCACTGATTCGAACCCACTGTGTTTACCGCACTATTCCCAGGATCAACGCTAGTGCACACAGCTCAACATTGGTACATATCACATCATACTCAACGATAATAGAATAATAGTTCATTCATTGATATAACTAAAGGTATGATCTTATGACCAACTTACATTATTAAGCCACGCAGGGCAAGACTGAGAATATAAACTAATAATTAAGCAGCGGAAAGTAGAAAACGAGATAGCTCATCACCACCACAGTAAACCGACAAGGCTCGGACCCTAATGACTCGTGGTCTTCCTCGGACTTCATCTTCCAACACAGTGTAGATTCCTCAACTGTTGATTATTGTTGTTTGGCAAGGGTGAGTACTTAAAGCACTCAACAAGTTGTGCATGTAATGCAATTCTATGTATCTATATGTAAAGCTTATTCCAATGGATAGGCTATCATGGTTATTTTGCAATAAGCAAGATTTAGGAACAAATACAAGAAATAAATTGTAAAGAATGTAAAACAAATAGCAATAGTAAATAACTTCAAGATTTCTCAAGTAAACCAAGTTTCCAATCCTAAGTCAAATTTCATCTTCCATATGGCATTCCGCCATCCCAACCATGTTGTCCAATTAGTTAAGCTAACCCTTAACTGTAATTCCCGAGCATTGCTCAATACCGTGAGCACGGCTATCCGAATAGTTTCACACTCTGCAGAGGTTATGCACTTTACCCACGCGATACAACCAAACACCACCAAGGCGAGTGATTATAACAAAGCCTTTACAATGCGCTGCTTAACCGGATACTACCCGCTAAGGTTTCAACACCGTGGGTCCGAAACCATAACCGTGGCCCCCTCTTGCGCCATGTGAATTACTCCATAACTCGGAACTCACACCGACCACGATAGTACCAAAATTAAGACATTGCAAATTACTCAGCTAGGCTGGCCCAAACCAGACATGTGGTTGCATGATTGACTCAGTCAAAGGCTTGCAAGGTTAAGTCCTTAGTGTGATCAAGGCAAGACATCCACATACCATCGCCCATCGGGCCCACCTTGGCCTCCTCGCCTTGCCACTTGCCCCAATCTAAATGATTATCACCCGTTGATTACCAAGCACCACGTGCCATCAACAATTCAACATCGCTATGCGTGACATGACTCGCCACAACAACTCAATCTCATCGTGTGATCCCACATGACACACAAGTTCATAACATTGTTCCATATTCCATTAATCAAGATTAATTATCAATGATTCTGACACATGTGATGACGTGGCATGACTAAGCAACTAATACGGACTAATCCTCCAATGTTGATCATAATTACTAATCAACTATATTTAACCAATCTAGGGTGACAATGGATCATGGCATACAATGACAAGGTAGGGTATAGATCAATCTGGTATATTAGCTAAGCCCAATCTAATTTGAAACAATTGTATATTTGAAATATATGCACTAGTGTAAATCAAACATAGCAATTTTATAAACATGGGTTCAACATGATCAAAGCACAACTTGCCTTGGAATAGGTCCTGATCTGGTTCTGGAACTTGCTCTTGAGTTGCTGGATCTTCCTTCGAAGCGTCGCACAATTCAACGTCTACGCGTACCGAAGAAGAAAAGCAAATAAATATCAAAACAGAGAGCAATTGAACTCCATAAATCAAATAAAATTCACCATTAAATAGATCTCAATTTTACAAATTTTTAGAAATTGGAATCACTCAATTCCGAGTTAAATTGCAAAAGATATAGCCTTTTGAAGTTTGAAATAAATACTGAAATCAGAAAATCAGAAATTCGAAATTAACAGATTTATTTTTATTCGAAATCGATTTATGACGTCGCGTGATGTCACGCTGGCGCCATCTCCGACCGAGCCAACCAGAGCACGACACGTGGCCCCGTGCATAGACCGTCCACGGACTTCCTCCGTCCACCGTGGAACCCGCCAAGACGACGCCGATACTTGCGCCGCCACGCCGCCTTGATCCGATTGGTTGCGGCGCCGCCCGCCGATGCACGACACGCGGCATGCATCCACGGCCCGATCCGATCGAACGGCGACGATGCGTAACGCGCTCGATCCTCCGCTCATCCGGATCTAACGGTCACGAACTCACCCGGCTCGCGCGGCGGCGGCGAGAAGGTCCACCGAGATGAAGAAGAAGACTCGGCGACGGCGTTTGGCGATCCCCGACGAGAAGAAGTGGCGCAGATGGATGAGGCACGCCCGACGAGTTCGAACCGGGACCAAAACGCCGAAAAGCCACGATCGGCGACGATCCAAGGCCAAAACCGCGGCGGCCGCAGACTTCAACTCCGACGAGCTTCCTTGCACTCACCACGACGCTCCTCGCTAAACGGGTCCAACCAAAACATGCGGTGCCACGAGGAACCTCGGCGAGTACCCTCCTTTATAGCCTCGGCGCTCGAGCCCTACACGACGGAGAAGTCCGAGTCGCATACGGCGCGACTCGAAGTTCGCGTCGGAGACGACAACCCACGGCGCGACGCGTGTCCCGATCCGACGGCCAAACGCGAGCGAACACGCGGCATTCCACGGCGGTTGGATCGCACGCGAACGGCCAAGATCTAGGGTTTGCCTCATTGCGCTTCGCTGGGCGGATCGCGCATCGACGCTGGTTTAACGCATGTTGTTGGGCTCGGCCCAACATCGCTAACAAGGCTTTTAACAGATTTTTCATTTAAAATAAATACGTAAATTCATTTTGTTTGTTTTAGGCAATAAAATAATCAGGAAAAATCCAAGAAAAATCTCAAAAATACTTTGAGATATTCTGGACTCAAATAAAATACTTTTGGTAAAACTTCATTTTAACTTTGCATAAATTTAAATAGATTTGAACAAAAGGCAATAAACTTGATTTAAAATTAATTCCAATAAATCCAGAAAAATCCAAATAAATTCCAGAAAATCATAAATGCTCTTTTAAGCAATAAAATAATATTTAAGCAAAATTTTGGGATGTTACGGCATATTTTAATAGTCAAGATTTCAATTGCAGGACTATAGGGCCCTATTCATGCACAAGCATGGTAAAATTGTTACATGGAAAGATAAATACAGATCTTACCTTTGCCTTTGCTGTGTCGTGTTCTCATTGGTTGCTCCTAGTTGGATAATATGATATTCTGGTTACAGAAAAAGAAAAATTGAAATAGCAATAGCTTTTTTGATGTTTCTACTAGCTTATGATACAAACTCTATTGCCAATTTAGTGATTACAGTCTAGATAATTCAGCACTCCATACTGGTATAAAGATATGCGATAAAATGATACAACAAAGATAAGACCACAAATCAAAAATTCCAATGCCACAAAAGGAGACGGTTTGCTCATGGGCTCTGCTCGTATAAGCTATGTCATGACCATTTTTCGCACAGTCAGGGCTGTATATCCCGCGACCATGAGCGAGGCAAACCAGCCACCGACTAGGAACGGAAGGAAGAAAAATGTAAGCTATACAATGTTAGTTAATGAGAAATCTGGATTGGAAGAGCAAAACAAACTCCAGAATATAGTCAATCGTGTATGGATATGATATGATATGATCGAATCTAATTAATTGTCTATAATGTGTTTCATGTGCACTGAAGCGTTTCAATTTTTGGTAAACAAAACATAGTGGTAGCAGATCATGATTGTTTTATTCAGTTAAAATGACTGAAGAGGCACGTTTCAATTTTTGGGGTGATATTTATCTTGTGGTAAAGATCCATCTAAGCATGGGTGTACCTACACACATTATGTTTGGACACAATTTTGTGACGTTACAAATGTAGCAAAAAATCTGAAAACATTTATGGATCTTGTATATCATGGTACAATGGTACACACAAAATTCTAAAATGATCAAACAAACATTCGGTGGCTACTACCTTCGCTTTTACTGATTGATGGAGGTTCTGAGCCGACTGCCACTAGCCGAGGGTGGGTGGAGGGCGGTCGGGAGATCTCCCGGCGATTGGGCTGTCGGTAGGGCACCGCGGCGTCGCACAGGAGGACTGCTGGAGCTGGACTGGTCGACCGGAGGAGATGAGCGGCCGACTGCGACTAGCCGAGGGCAGATCGAGGGCGGTCGGGTGATCGGATGGGCGCAACCGCGCCGCGCAGGATGATTGCTGCACTGAGGAGAGAAGCCTTCGAGCGCCGATTGCGGCTAGCCGAGGGCGAAGGGCGGAGGATGGTTTGCTATGCCGGAGATTGGCCAGGCGGAGGAGGCTGGAGGCGCAGGAGGCCGAGCGCAGTCGCACAAGAGGCTGGAGGCGCAGCGCAATTAGGGTTAGGGAGTAGGGAGTTGGGGAATTGAATGGGGAAAAGGAGAGGTCACGGGCCGGGTAGGGGTCACGGGCCAGCAAAATTTTTGCAGTGGAAATTGGCGCCCGTGTTTGTGTGGGAAATTTTGGAAAATTCACAACAATAAGCACCCCCTCATTGACTGCAAAAAAGGAAATACACTTTTGGAACTGGGAAAGCGTATTTTACCCTTCAAACTGGCCGATTGGAGGCCCTACATTTTTACCATTCAAACTGACCGAAATAGATTCAAAACTTCGGAGGCCGTTTTGAGGCCCTAAACGACATTTTTTGGAATTCCGTCGCTGCGTACGCACTCGCACAAACCATCAGGATCCGACCATCTGATTATCTCGCACACAAGCCAAAGAACGCCCCGATCGGAGTTACGAGTCAAAAGTTATGGCCATTTTAACAAAAGTACATAGATTTCATATTTGCAAACAAGAATCAGTGCCCAAAAGAATATAATTGGATAGCTCATAGTATGATGATTCTGGAAAGTACAAGAACACCAAAATCGGAGTTACGAGTCAAAAGTTATGGCATTTTTACTAGTTTCATAAATAGTAACTACATTCTTTCTAGTTCGTCAGTAAATTCGTCATAGAATTCGTCACTAAAGACCATAGGTACACTGTTGGTAAATAAACTATAACCATCAAGATCCAATCCTCGTCGCTGTCATCCTAAGTAACTAATCTTCGTCACTGTCGTCCATCAGAGTATTCTCATACTCATTATCACTGGTGAACTGCACCATAGTGTCATCTTCTTCGGATTCACTCACACTATTATCATTTTCTGTCGTGTTGCTTATGTTGTCCACTAAAGTAGCATCAACAGCTACATCTTCATTATCATCATCGTGGTGCAGAGTCTCTGATGGAGGATTACTATCTTGCAGATTACATTCATTATCAGAACAATCATCTTCTTGATATACGCCAACATTATTGGTCATCTCATTTTCAGCCACATCATATATATGCCTATGCTCAAACTTCTGCACAACTCGCCAATTTTTGCCCAATTGAGTGTCTGGTAAGTAAAATATCTTTTTTGCTTGGGTGGCCAAAATAAAAGGATCTGTCTTGTACCACAGCCCCTCAATATTGATGGATTTGAAATATTTATCATTTGCAATGCCTCTCCTCTTTCCATCTTGATCATACCAGTCACATCGAAAAAGAACCACCGATCGACGAACTTGTATATCTGAGTTATATGCCAACTCAATGATCTCTTTCAATGAACCATAAAATTCAGTGAACAGGCCATTATGTGTACCCTCCGCTATGATGGAACTATTCTGGGTCTTCATGTTTCTCTCACGATGGATGGTGATGTACCGAACACCATTAACAGTGCAGGATGAGTAAATCCTAACTCGAGATCCGACCACACGATTGCATCGAGGTGATCAGTAACCTCACTTTTCTGCTCGCTTACTTATTTTTTGAACCATCTCTGAAATGCAGTCATCACCCTTATCATTTGCCCCTTCTTTCTCTAACTCTTCTCTAAACATTCTGCAATACAGGAAAAACGAAGTATAGCATTACATTAAGTCCACACTTTCATAAATATATAAATGATTACTCACTTCATGTATGGATCAACCTCTTCACAATTATTTAGCACAAACCAAATAAGCTTGTCAAGTTCACCATCAAGGAATGTAACTCTACAGGAACCTACTAAATTAACACCATGCATAAAAACAGAGACGTCACAATCCACCAGGTTTCTACAAATCCATCCCCACTTCGCCCTCCCGACAAATGTGTCAACATCGTCCATGTATCTTGTGCAAAATGTCATGGCCTCCTCAGCTACGTATGCCTCTGCAATGGACCCTTCTGGCCTTGCCCTATTCCTCACGAAACCTTTTAAAGTGCCAAGACGATATTCTACTGGTTACATCCATCCAAATTGAACTGGACCTCTAAGAATTGCCTCATCCGGTAGATGAATAGCCAAGTGCACCATCACATCAAAGAAGGCTGGAGGAAATATTTTCTCAAGCTTGCAGAGAATGACTGGGATCTGTGCTCTAAGTCATTGCAAAGACATCTACTTTTAGAGTTCTACTACACAATTCTCTAAAGAAGTTACGCAACTCCGCAATTGCTTCATATATATCCCTGCGCACGATACCCCGAAGGCCAACAGGTAAAACTCTCTGCAGGAGGATATGTCAATCATGAGTTTTCAAGTCTTGTAACTTGCATCCATCAGCACTAATACATCTAGATAAGTTGGAAGCAAAACCATCTGGAAATTTAACTTCTCTCATAAATTCACAAAATGCAAGCTTATGCTCCTTTTTTAAGGTATAGCATGCTGGAGGAATTCTATATGAGTTGCCCTTGTACTCTAAATACAATTCACGTCTTATGCCCATATCTTGCAAATCAAGCCTAGCACTAATAGTGTCTTTTGTCTTCCCCTCTATATCCAGTAATGTGCCAAGAAGGTTCATGCATATATTTCTTTCAATGTACATCACATCAAGATTGTGTCGCTGCTTCAATTCTACCCAATATGGCAATTCAAACAATATAGTCTTTCGGCTAAATAACTGAGGCTCGTTCTCCTCTTGACGCTTCCTTTTATTATTTCGAGGATGCTTTCCTGGTCTAACATCTTTGACCTTCTCTAGTTGCTCCAAAAGCTCCTCTTTACTGAACTCTCCTGGCTTGTCACGCTTTTCATGATGTCCATCAAAAGCTAAGCTTTTTCGCATACTGTTGTCCCTTGCGAGGTAACGACGATGGCCAATGTAACATATCTTTCTCCTTATGGCCCGTGACAACGGATCTTTGTCACAATGAACACATGCATAATAACCTTTTGTAGTTCGCCCTAACAATGTGCCTAAAGCAGGGTAATCATGGATGCACCAAATTATTGCAGCACGAAGATTGAACATCACACTAGTAAAAGCATCGTAAGTAAGGACACCATTCCATAGTTCAAGTAAATCTTCTATGAGAGGTTCCAAGAAAACATCAAAATCCTTTCCAGGGCATTTTGGACCTGGGATGAGTAAGGCCATCATGCAGTTCGATTCATCCATGCATACCCACGGTGGCATGTTATAAGGCATCACAAGTACGGGCCACATGCTATACGAAGTGCTCATATTGCCAAATGGATTGAAGCCATCAGTAGCTATGCCCAGCCTCAAGTTCCATGCATCGTCCGCAAACAATGGAGATTTCCTATCAAAGTCTTTCCACGCCTCACCATCAGCTGGATGACTCATTTCATTATCATTTGGTTGTCGCTTCAACTTGTGCCATTGTGTGTCCTCTGCTGTTTTTTTCGAAGCAAAAAACCTCTTCAATCTAGGCATGAGCGAAAAATGTCTCAACAACTTTTGAGGAACCACTTTCTTACCATCTGCATCTCTCCATCTTGATTCACCGCATATCGGGCATTCATCTCTATTCTCATACTCCTTCCGAAACAACACACAGTTATTCATGCACACATGGATAAAATCATATCCAAGACCCAATTCACGGAGATATTGCTTTAATTCATAATATGTATTGGGAAGTTTGCAATGAAGGAATGCTATCACCAATAACTTCAGTAGTGCATTAAATGCTGTATTACTGATTCGATTGTATGACTTGATATGAAGTAACTTCACAAGAAAAGAGAATCTTGATACTTCAGATTTGGGGCAAAGTCCGCGCTTGGCGTCTTTGAGCACTCTAGCAAACTTTGGATGTTCTCCACTTTGGTCCCAAGCGGTGTACAGCTCTTTTATCATCTCTGGCAATCCACCATCATCGTCATTGTCATCCTCACCCGCAAACAACCCATCGGGACAAGAATTTTCCATATGCTCAACATTTTCATCAAAATGCACTTTAGATTCATGCACATCAGCATCAACAGATTCTCCATGATAAACCCACTTTGTGTATCCACTTGACATCCCATATATGTGAATATGATCATGCACATCTAACTGAGGTCTTGCTATTTGATTAAGGCATGCACGACATTGACAAAGTGTCTGAACATCCTCATCAAATCTTTCTTTCACAAATTGCATGAACTCTCCCACACCTTTGATATATGCAGGGGTAAATTGTTTACCCTGAATCCAACTTCTGTCCATCTAAGAAAATACATAATTGAACATGGCAAACAATAGGTCAAAATCAGTCCTAAAACAGTCCACAAAAACACAATGATATACATTCACTAAAATAGTAATTCCCGAAGATTCCACCGTTGGATTGATGCTAAATTTTAACTGTAGAAACTAGATTCAATTTTGAAATTAATCCAATAAGAATCAGCTCGATCGGATATACGGATCTAGAGTTATGACCTTTGCAAGATGATTGTATCAATAATGACGAAAATTGATCAAACCCTAATTACGAGATTAATCAAGATTTATGAGGAATTAACCAATCAAAAATTTTAGATTAATCACTTGATGGAGAAACAATAAATCAATCTAAAAATAAAATAAGCATGCAAACGAAGAACGAGAAAAAAATAACCTCTAGCTTTGATGGAGTGCAGGCGCTAGGAACCAACACATTGATCCAGAAGTCCTTCAAGCCACCAGGAGAATCACACGCCACAAGGAAAACCTCTAGCTATGATGGAGTGCAGGCGCTAGGAACTCTCTGGCCGTGAGGGACTTCCACCGCCGGAGGTTCCAAAAACAAGGAAAAATAGATTAGGGCCTTCCAGCCGCCAGGAGGTTCTAGCAACGATCGCTTCCCGACCTGAAAAAAATGCGACTCATTTTCTATGACGATTTGTATTTTAGTTTCATGACGAAATTTTATGTTTCGTCACATAAGTACATGGGGCGACGACGCCTTATACAATTAATGACGAACATAAACAAGTCGTCACAGAAAATAGATTTTTCATGACAAAAGTTGAGAACGTCACGACGTTTTCGTCACAGATAATCACTTTTCTTGTAGTGCAAGCTCCGTACACCTAGCTCTATCTCTAGCATGAAATTTTCCTAATTTGCAGAAAGCTTCGTTGAGCTGGTCATAAGAGGGTACCTCGTCCGAGTCGCTGTAGAGCTCGGAGTCGCTGATGTCGCTGGTGTCGGCCATGAAACACATGCCGGAGAAGTCATCGCCGCCCTTCTTTTCTTGCGGTTCATCCTCGCCCTCGTCGCCCCATGTCTCGGTGTCGGAGAGGTTGATGTCGTCAAGCGCGGCGAGGACGCAGTGGAAGAGCTTCCTTGTTCTTGGAGAAGTTGCGATACTTCTTCTCACGCGTCGGCTCACGAACTGGAGGCTTCTTGTTGCGGTTCTTGTCGGTGTAGTCGTTTTGCCCGAACCGCCAAGGTCGTTCTTGCCCTTCTCCAGCTTGGGACAGTTCGCCCGAATGTGATTGGGGCCACCACACTCGAAGCAGGTGATCATGCCACCTCTCTTCCTCTCTCACCCTCTTGTATGCATGAGAAAACTTGCGGCGAGAAGAGAAAGCTCATTTTCCGAAATTTTTCCAGCTTGGTCATCGCTAGCTCACAAAGGGCGAAAAGAAAGAAACCAATAGAAGGATCAGAAGAAGAAGATCCAATGGGATCGGTGACCAAGGCCATCGACTGAGATTTCGTCTTCCGTGAGACGACATCGATCTCATGAGTCTTGAGGGGGGAATAAAGCTCGTCAAGAGTTAGAGTCGACAAGTCAGTGGTGTCCTTGATGGTGGTCACCTTCACTCCCAAACACGCAAATCGAGTGCGGTCAAGAAATGTCGGGCATTATCCGAGTCAGGGTATATGCAACCAACTGCTCGAAGATCGCTCAAGATCTTGGTAAAACGACCGAAGCACTCATCAAGACTCTCACCAGCGTGCTTCTCAAACTTGTTGAACTCACGCTTGAATTGGTCCTGTCGAACCGTCTTGATTTGGGTAGTGCCCTCTTGGTAAGCATCGAGGGTCACCCAAATCTTATGAGCAGAACGAAGGTGAAAAATCCTATCATACTCACTACGGATAAGACCCTGTATGAGGATGTTCCTTGCCTTAGCATTCGCCTCAACGCCGACCATATTGCCGTAGTGACGCTTTCATCAGAGGAACCTCATACGGGAGTTTCACCTTCTGCCATATCAGGAAGCCTTGGGCAGTGATGTATGACTCCATGCGCGACTTCCAGAACGGAAAATCGACTTCAGAAAAAATGGGAGGCTTGGTGGAATACTTGTCCATCGCCATGGCTCTTGAGACCGGTCAAGATCTATGGAAGAGCAAAATCGGCTCTGATACCAATTGAAGGATCGAGATGGCGAACAGAAGGGGGGTGAATGGTCGCAAATAAATTTTCCCCCAAAATAATCCAACAAAAACATCGACAAGATCGCTCAAAGGAAATCGTGAAAAACCTGAAAAACTAGACAACTATGTGTACCCCAAGCTTACATGGATAAGTACCATAAAATATGTGGGGATTTTTGAGTCACAATCCTGGTTATCTAGTGTCCAAGATAAAGAGGAATCAATCCAACTCTTGCTTTGAGAAAGAACATCAATTCAAATCACAAATGTCACTTTCAGAAAAGCAAAAGCAGAATTTCCAAAACTTGTCCTCAATTTGAACAGGAGGTTGGTGGGTTTATTCAGCTCACAAAATTTTGAGAATTTTTATCCCTATGAGCATCAGAGTCATGAATAACTCCAACAAATTTCATCTCAAAAAGCCTTACAGAAAAACAGGAAAAATCGAACAACACAGTCAGTCAAGAACTTCGAGCAGAAAGTTTGGGGCTCGGTTTTCACCTCATGGCGCCCAAACGGTGCAACAAGAGAACTCCAAAATTTTTCTACAAGTGGATATCAGAGTCCCGCACCTCCTTCAACAAGAATCACTTAAAAAGGATTTTTCTATATTTTTTAAAAATAAAAAACTAAATGCTGCGCAAAGAACAAGTTCTGAACAAAGTTGGAACTTGAAAGAAAAGATGTTCTCTACTCAATCCAAGAGTGCAAAAGAGATGTAAAACCATATGAACACACTCAAAACATCCAAGATCAACAGCATTTAGAAGGAGGGGAGGCAAATCCAAATTGCGTGAAAGTAAATTGCGAGAATGTAATTGCGGGAAAGTAAATGCTGAATTTAAATTGCGTAAAGTAAAGATATAATGTAAATGCGTAAAATAAATTCAGAGATGGATGGATAAAACTTTCATTTCTAGAAGGAGAGGTTACAAAGCCTCACTTTCATGTGGGCAAAGCTCAAAGGAGCATTCACAAACCTGAAAACCTTCAAGGGGAGGAGGCTACCCCTCCACCCCTATTTGTACTACTCTTGGGCCACCTACCAGCCTTGGATGAGTCTCTCAACCCTAGAGCACTCCTCTAAGGGCTAGGATTAACCCACACACACAGCCATGCAAGGGCTAACCCAAAACCCACACACGTACCTGGTTTTCTTGCACGGTTTTTAAAGCATACTACCTAGACTTGCTATGCTATCAACTATACCTCAATCCGACGGCCCCCATTGATCCACGCGGCATCTGGCTAGCATCATCTCCTTTCCTTGTCTTCTTGACTTGCCCGGACTCCGTCTCCGATCATCTTTCGGCGATCTCCCAACCGTCTGGACCTCCGACGCTCCTCGCCTAGTCTCGGTCATCCTCCGCCTCACCATGACCTAGCACCATCGCCCTGCAACCATCAAAGACAAGGAAACACTTCACATAGCAATGCCCACAATGATATGCAATAAACCATCCAACTCATCACTACCGCGCCCATACGGCTGATACTGCCACTCCTGGCAGAGACAACTCAAATTGCTTCATTTTGAAAATCAATCCAAATCAAACTCAAACTTTAGCACACCTTGCTCAAATAAAGTCAAATACTCATCACAAACATGGATGGACCTCCACATGGTTCTTCAGGAATTATCCTCAATTGGAGCAGGTGTTGGTGTGTTTCTATTGCTCTAAAATTTTTGGGAATTTTTCTCCCTATGAGCAGTTGAGTCATGAAATAGTCCACCACAAATCACCTCAAAATGCTTTGTAGAATAAACATGAAAAATCAAGCATTATAGACAGTCAGGAACTTCGATCAGAAAGTTTGAGGCTTGGTTTTCACTTCTTAGCGCTCAAACACTGCAGCCAGTGAACTCACAAAGTTTTCCAGAGATGGATATATGAGTCCTTCACCTTCTCCAACAAGAATCACTTAAAAATGAATTTTCTAGAGTTTTATAAAAATCAATGACTGATTACTGCACGAAGAACAAGTTCTGAACAGATTTGCAATTCGATAAAAAACCAGATCTCTAGTCTATCCTAGGATGCAATAAAGATGTTGAAAGATCGAAATGGCGATAAGAGGGGGGTGAATGATCCCAAATAAAATTTTCCTACTCAAAGTACTCCAAACACTCTTGCAATAAAAATCTAAAGCACCCGAAGATTTTCGTTCAAACTAGTGCTTCTCAGATTCACACACCCTTCAAAATCAAGAATAATTAGACAACTATGTGTACCCCTAGCTGCATGGATAAAAACCATGAATCATGTGAGGGGTTTTTTAATCACAATACTGGTTGTCAAGTGTCCAAACAAAAGAGGAATCAATTCAAAAGACTTCTTTTCTAAAAGAGATAAAGCTAAAACACCAAAGTCTCTTTTCAGAAAAGTTAAAGCAGATTTTTAGACATTGTCCTCAGTTGGAACAGGTGGTTGGTGAGTTTCTGTTGCTCTAAAATTTTTGATAATTTTTTTTCCTGTGAGCAGTTGAGTCGTGAAACACTCCAAAAAAAATAACCTCAGAAATATTTGTAGAATAAGAATGAAAAATCAAGAAATACAGACAGTCAGGAACTTCGATCAGAAAGTTTGAGGCTCCGTTGTCACTTCATATCTCTCAAACGGTGCAACCAGGGGACTCAAGAAATTTTCTACAGATGAATATATGAGTCCTCCACCTTCTCCAAGAAGAATCACGCAAAAATGAGTTATCTATAGTTTTAGAAAACTCAAACACTAACTGCTGCGCGAAGAACAAGTTCTGGACAGATTTGCAATTTGAAAAAAAACTTGATCTCTAGTCTATCCAAGGGTGTAAGAAAGATGTAGAACCAAATGAACACCCTCAAGACATCCTAGAAGAACAGCATTTACAAGGAGGGGAGGCAAATCCAAACTGCAAGAATGTAAGTGCTGAATTTAATTGCGAAATTTAAGTGCGGCATTTAAGTGCATAATTTAAATTGCGTAAATTAAATGCGTAATGTAAATGCACAAAGAAAAGAAATGATTTGAGGAAACATTTCATTTCTGGAAGGAGAGGTTACAAAGCCTCACATTCATTTGGGCAAAGCTCAAAGCAGCATCAAAAACCTCAAAACCTTCAAGGGGAGGAGGCTACCTCTCCACCCCTATTTATACTACTCTTGGGCCACCAACCACCCTTGGATGAGTCCCTCAACCCTAGAGCAATCATCTAAGGGCTAGGATTAACCCACACACACAGCCATGCAAGGGCTAACCTAAAACCCACACGCATACCGGGTTTTCTTGCACGGTTTTCAAAGCATACTACCTAGACCTGCTAACCTATCAACTAGACCTCAATCCGACGGTCCTCATTGATCCACGCGGCATCTAGCTAGCATCATTTCCCTTCCTTGTCTTCTTGACTTGCCCGGACTCCGTCTCCGATCATCTTCCGGCGATCTCCCAACCGTCTGGACCTCCGACGCTCCTCGCCTAGTCCCGATCATCCTCCACCTCACCATGACCTAGCACCGTCATCCTGCAACCATCAAAGAAAAGGAAACTCCTCACATAGCAATGCCCACAAAGATGTGCAATAAATCCATCCCGACCACTCACGGTCTGACCACTAGTCTCCGACCAGCCAAAGCCCCGACCACTCGGGGTCGGACGACTGGTCTCCGACCAGCCAAAGCCCAGACCTCTCGGGGTCAGATGACTGGTCTCCGACCAGCCAAAGCACCGACCACTCGGGGTCGGACGATTGGTCTCCGACCAGCCAAAGCCCAGACCACTCGGGGTCAGATGACTGGTCTCCGACCAGCCAAAGCACCGACCACTCGGGGTCGAACAACTGATCTCCTTCCAGCCAAAGCACCGACCACTCGGGGTCGGACGACTGGTCTCCGACCAGCAACTCAAATTGCTCTAGTTTGAAAATCCAATGAGATCAAACTCAAAATCAAGCACAACATGCTAAACCACAGTCAATTACTCATCACCATCAAGGATAGACCTCTACATGGTCTTTCAATCTCCCCCTTGATGAGTATATTGACAAACACCCGAAAAGGCATAAATTTGAGTTTGTTAAAGAGATAAGGAAGCAATTTGAATGCAAAGCCAGACTTGGTCCAGAATATGGAAAAAAGATCATGACCAAGTCGGCATCGAAAAAGGGATTTTAGAGCTAAACTTTAGAGAGAGCAAGTTTTCAACAAAAGCTCTCAAAGATCCAATAAAAACTCATAAGGAACATAAGAACCAAAGTGGAATAATTTTTCCTTTGATGATGCCTTTTCTACATTTTCTCCCCCTTTTGACAATATAGGCATTAAAATGGAATTTTCTCCCTCTTTTTTTGTATGCATGAAATGCAACCTAAGGGAGCTTTGAAGATTATCCAATTGATCACAATGACAAGATATGACACCAAGCTAGTCAATTTTTAGTTTAGACTAGTCTAAGACAGCCCAAGTGCAAATACAAGCTTAGGTTTGAATATTTCATTTTTATCAAGATTTGACAAGTGCAACACTTAGCTTTAGTTTCAAAAATAGAAGAATAGCCACTCTAAGGATCAAAAAGGAAAACCTAGAGTTCAACCTACTCAACACTTTGGGGAATCTAGAAATGCATACAAGGTCCTTCGGGCTCATTTATCACTTAATGCAAATTGTGCTTTATCATCTTACAAGACATAGCGGGGTGCAAATGTTTGACATTATTTGCATTCTTTACCCACTTATGTTTTTTTTATTTGCATTTTCTTTTGACAAGCAATTGACTCAAGCCATATGCGACCATCTCAAGATGAACTCTTAAGAGGATGGTCTAGGTCATACACGATGCACTCCAAGTTCATCCCAAGTGCAATGGGAAGCTGTCTTGGAAATGCAAGGTGTGGAGTCAAGAAGAGTCAATTTTGCTTAATTTTCATTTTTAGCATAATGATTCATGAGCAAATGAAGGACTCAACTATGAAACAAACTAGTTTCACCCAAGTTGCCATAGAGACTCTAGAGAACTCCAAAATTTCTCAAATTATGGCAAACCTCTATAGAAGAAACCTAGCAAGTAAAAGCAACATGTTTCATCAAGTTTTTCTTTTCATTTACAGCTTATTTCATTTTTAAGATTAGCAAGTTAAATTAACTTGGACATATCTAAGCTAGTGATTTCCTCCATATGATGTAACATGGTGTATAGCGTGTAGAAAAAATCAATTGCATAATAGACAAAGCTCATTAAACAGGAAATGCAGTCTATATGCAATGCATGAATAGATTCCCAAACTCCCCCTCAACAAATGAATCAATTTTAAGCTCAAATCTGGTTAAAGTTGAGTTATTATCAAGATTAGGCATAAACAAAACACGAATGAACTCAATAACACCCAGAAAAACAGAATGAGGAGAAGAAGTCGAGAAACTGCAAAATTGGATGGCTATTGATCATAGATAAGAAAGAAGAGACTCACTACGGCTCAGACTCGCTCTTATCTTCCCTAGTGACTGACATAGGGAAGCTGACTCTAGATCCCAACTAAGGAGTGCACATAGACCCTGTCTACCCAGGAGGCCCAATACCTGCTAGACTTATAAGACTGTGAGGGAACTCAACCTAGAGAGAAGAGAGAACAGCTAATCACGCATGATAGCAACCTAAAGCACAAGATAAGAGGTCCATGCAAGGCATGCCAGAAATCTAAGTGAGTGAACTCAACTCAAGAAAACAAGACCAAAGTCACCCAGAAGAAACAAAAATAAAAGCTCGAAGAAAACATATAATACATAATATACAAACCAGCTCCCCCTCACGAAAGGCCGTAAGGGCTCACGACTCCAAGCTCACTCCTCAAGGCAACAAATCTGGAGCTATCCAAAGGCTTGGTGAAGATATCGCTAATCAAGGTCACTCTCTACGAATCAAGCGCGATATCTCCCTTCTCCATATGGTCTCTAAGGAAGTGATATCTAATATCAATGTGCTTGGTCCGAGAATGTTGCAATCGGGTTTTTAGCAATGCAAATAGTGAAGTGTTGTCACGTAAAAGTGGCACACTCTCTATCTCTAACCCATAGTCCCGTAAGGTCGATCTCATCCAGAGCACTGCTACAAAGAATCGGTCAGCAAAGAACATACTCGCCTCGGTGGATGGCAACCCTGCATCGCTTCCTAGATGACCAAGAAACAAGAGAAGTGCCAATGAATTGGCAAGTGCCAGAAGTGCTCTTCCTATCTATCCTACAGCCAGAAAAGTCGACATCGGAAAAGGCTCTAAGAGATAGACAAGAAGAAGAAGAGTACCAAATACCATAATCAGTGGTAACACGAAGGTACCTGAAGATGCGCTTCACCGCCTGGCGGTGAGAGACGCCAGGAGAAGCCTGAAATCGAGCGCACATACACATAGCAAAGTGTATGTCCAACCTTGATGCAGTGAGATATAGGAGAGAGCCAATCATGCTCCAGAATTCCTTCTGATCAGCATGCTCACCATCCAAAGTAGGAATTCTTGAACTCCGTGTCATTATCACTGCGTATAGCTCGTAATGCACTTGGGAGCTCAATAGATAACCTACTGACCAAACCCTGAAGTGAGAAAAAATCTCATCCTTCGAGGCCATGAAAAACACCCAAGAGTACCTCGAAAAATCATCAACAATGACAAGAACATTCCACTTCCCACCCACTGACTGCACTCTAGCTGGACCAACAGTGTATATGTGTAAAAGCTATCTTGGTGCATCAGTCATCACAACAGTGACTGGGGGATGAGAAGCAGCAACCATCTTGCCATGTCGGCAGGGAGAGCAAACTAAGTCTTTGACCATTTTGAGTTTGGGTAAACCACGAATGAGACCGTGGCTGCTAACTCGGGTCAAATGATCAAATCGAATATGACCAAGTCTCCTCTGCCAGAACGAAAGATGACGGGACTATGAAGCAATCAAACAACGGAGAGAGTCTCTAGAAGAAGAAGAAAAATCGGGCACGAAAGACTCCCATATCTAGAAATCCCGCAAACTAACCCTCCTGAAGAATCGAGGATTCTACAGGCGCTACTCTTGAAACTCGCCTCGATAGAGTCATCAATAAGCAGAGAAACAGAAAGCAAATTGTATTGCAGCTTACTCACTAAGGCAACATCTTTAAGAATGAAATTGTCATTAATGCAGATGGTACCTTTAGCAATGACTCTACCTGAAGAAGCATCCCCGAAAGTGATCAACTCATCACCGGGGGCTCGGACTAGGGAAGAGAACCATCGAGAATCTCTAGTCATATGACGAGAACAACCGGAGTCTCCAATCGAAACATCTCCGTTCCCCATCCGACGAACCTGATCAAACGAAAGGATAGAGAGATGACCCAGTACTGGGATAAAGTGAAGATCTGGGAACCCAATACTGAACCATACGACGCCTCAGAGTACCAGTCACAGAAGAAGACTGGACTTGAGTGTCTCTCTGATGCTCAACTCTCATACGATCAGGAGCAACTATGGTAGATGATCTAGGAGTCAAAACTTGGTTAGCCTGCCGTGGTGCAAAAGCCAGACCATTCCAGTGAGGCTTCCTAAATCTCCTACTAAAAAACACCTCACGCTGCTGATATCTACCTCGATGGGAAAAACGAGGAATATCAAAAGGACGGCGGAAAGACTGACTACGAACAGCTCTATGACTAAAACTCGAAAAACCAAAGATGAAAACCGAGTCCCGGACGCCGCCAAAAACAGCGACTCTCTAACCTCGTCTAGAAGCGGTGTGTACCTTAGAGCACTCAAAGTCCGGGATGACCATGAATACCCCTAAGAGCAGTAACACGCTCACGCCGAGTGTTCTTGGCGCGCCTGAAGCAGAAATCTAATAGGTGACCATCCTTCTTACAGAAGGTGCATGTGTACTTCGCCTTGCTAGAGACAGAAGCAACAGGGGTAACACCCTTCTGGTTAGAAGTCGTATGGACAACCCCAGCAGACCTAACCAGGTGGTGCTCACTCTGGGAGCTACCACAATCTCACCACTCTTGGAGCCACGCACAATGGTGGGAGGATACGCCCGAGCGTGCTCCAAGGGATCAAATCCTAGACCTTGATTTAATCTACTAATCTTGGATTGTTCTAGAATAAGATTGAGCTTCTTCTTGCCTCCAACAAACTTCTCGAGAGTGCTCATAACATACTGGCAATCTCGAAAGAAAGAAGCACTAGAAGAACAGGGGGAAGGAGAGGAAGAAGAAGAACCAGAAAGAGAAGATCTCTCAGCACGTGCTTTTTGTTCCCTTCGCACGACTGCCTCAATCTTGAGGGCCTCACATGAAACGCAAGGAGCATCTCTAATCCTAAGGGTTTGGTCTTTTAACTTCTTCCTAAGCTCGACATGGATTTGAACCACATCATCCTTAACCCCAACATACAACAGGCAACCAGTTTTTGACTTATCTAGTAAGTCCTTAGCATGTTGATCACACTTGACATTCAAAGCATCATTGTCAAGTTTTAGTTGCCTACAGCCCTCACATGAGCTGACTGGGTCCTTAGAAGCATGCAATTCAAGTTCATCATTTCTAGCAGAAAGCTTTCTAAGGTGTTCGCCATGGCATCAATTTCGCAAGCAATTTAGGCAATTAGCACAAGAGGGAGTAGAGTGAGCATGAAGAAAACTAGCATCTACAGAAGGAGTATCAATAGATTCATTGCTAGCATTCTTCAACTTAAGACTATCTAATTCAGTCAACACACTATCATGCATAGTCCTTAAGTTCTCCAACTCCACAAGAATAGCATCACACAAAGAGCAATCATCAGTGACTCGGGAGGGAGAAGATCTAAGAGAAGCTAACTCCTGAGTCAAAGTACCTACTTCCTTCTCAAGCTCCGTACACCTAGCTCTAGCTCTAGCATGAAATTTTCCTAGTTTACAGAAGGCTTCATTGAGCTGGTCATAGGAGGGTACCTCGTCCGAGTCGTTGTAGAGCTCGGAGTCGCTGATGCCGTAGGCGTCGGCGATGAAGCACATGTCGGAGAAGTCGTCGCCGCCCTTCTTCTCTTGCGGTTCATCCTCGCCCTCGTCGCTCCATGTCTCCGTGTCGGAGAGGTTGATGTCGTCAAGCGCGGCGAGGACGCGGTGGAAGAGTTTCTTGTTCTTCGAGAAGTTGCGGTACTTCTTCTCACGCGTCGGCTCACGAACTGGAGGCTTCTTGTTGCGGTTCTTGTCGATGTAGTCGTTCTTTGCCGAACCGCCGACATCGTTCTTAGCTTTCTCGCTTAGGGGCAATTAGCCCAATGTGGTTGGGGCCACCACACTCAAGCATGTGATCATGCCACCTCTCTTTCTCTCTCTCACCCTCTTGTATGCATGAGAAAACTTGCGGCGAGAAGAGCAAGCTCATTTTCTCGAAATTTTTCCAGCTTGGTCATCGCTAGCTCACAAAGGGCGGAAAGAGAGAAACCAATAGAAGGATCAAGAAGAAGATCCAATGGGATCGGTGACCAAGGCCATCGATCGAGATTTCGTCTTCCGTGAGACGACATCGATCTCATGAGTCTTAGGCGGGAATAAAGCCCGTCAAGAGTCAGAGTCGACAAGTCGGTGGTGTCCTTGATGGTGGTCACCTTCATCTCCCAAACACGCAAATCGAGTGCGGTCAAGAAATGTCGAGCATTATCCGAGTCAGAGTATATGCAACCAACTGCTCGAAGATCGCTCAAGATCTTGGTAAAACGATCGAAGCACTCATCAAGACTCTCACCAGCGTATTGCTCAAACTTGTTGAACTCACGCTTGAATTGGTCCTGTCGAACCGTCTTGATTTGGGAAGTGCCCTCATGGTAAGCATCGAGGGTCACCCAAATCTCATGAGCGGAACGGAGGTGAGAAATCCTATCATACTCACTGCGGCTAAGACCCTGTATGAGCATGTTCCTTGCCTTAGCGCTTGCCTCAACGCCGACCATATTGCGGCCGTGATATTTTCATCGCCAGAACCTCATACGGAGTTTCACCTTCGCCAAATCAGGAAGCCCTGGGCAGTGATGTATGACTCCATTCGAGATTTCCAAAAAGGAAAATCAACTCCAGAGAAAATAGGAGGCTTGGTGGAATACTTGTCCATCGCCATGGCTCTTGAGACCGGTCAAGATCTATGGAAGAGCAAAACCGGCTCTGATACCAATTGAAAGATCGAAATGGCGATCAGAGGGGGGTGAATGATCCCAAATAAAATTTCCCCACTCAAAGTACTCCAAACACACTTGCAATAAAAATCTAAAGCACCCGAAGATTTTCGTTCAAACTAGTGCTTCTCAGATTCACACACCCTCCAAAATCAAGGATAATTAGACAACTATGTGTACGCCTAGCTTGCATGGATAAAAACCATGAATCATGTGAGGGGTTTTTTAATTACAATCCTGGTTGTCAAGTGTTCAAACAAAAGAGGAATGAATTCAAAAGACTTCTTTTCTAAAAGAGATAAAGCTAAAACACCAAAGTCTCTTTTCAGAAAAGTTAAAGCAGATTTTTAAAAATTATCCTCAGTTGGAACAGGTGGTTGGTGAGTTTATGTTGCTCTAAATTTTTTGATAATTTGTTTCCCTGTGAGCAGTGGAGTCTTGAAACACTCCACCAAAAAATACCTCAGAAATCTTTGTAGAATAAGAAAAGAAAATCAAGCAATACAGACAGTCAGGAACTTCGACCAGAAAGTTTGAGGCTCAGTTGTCACTTCATAGCTCTCAAACGGTGCAACCAGAGGACTCAAGAAATGTTCTACATATGGATATATGAGCCCTGCACCTTCTCCAAGAAGAATCACTCAAAAATGAGTTCTCTATAGTTTTAGAAAAATCAAACACTGACTGCTGCGCGAAGAACAAGTTCTGGACATATTTGCAATTTGATAAAAAACTTGATCTCTAGTCTATCCAAGGGTGTAAGAAAGATGTAGAACCAAATGAACACCCTCAAGACATCGTAGAAGAATAGCATTTAGAAGGAGGGGAGGCAAATCCAAATTGCATAAATGTAAATTGCAAGAATGTAAGTGCTGAATTTAATTGCGGAATTTAAGTGCATAATGTAAATTACGTAATTTAAATGCGTAATATAAATGCACAAAGAAAAAAAATGATTTGAGGAAACATTTCATTTATGGAAGGAGAGGTTACAAAGCCTCACATTCATGTGGGCAAAGATCAAAGGAGCATCAAAAACCTCAAAACCTTCAAGAGGAGGAGGCTACCTCTCCACCCCTATTTATACTACTCTTGGGCCACCAACCACCCTTGGATGAATCCCTCAACCCTAGAGCACTCATCTAAGGGCTAGCATTAACCCACACACACATCCATGCAATTGCTGACCCAAAACCCGCACACATACCGGGTTTTCTTGCACGATTTTCAAAGCATACTACCTAGACCCGCTAACCTATCAACTAGACCTCAATCCGACGGCCCTCATTGATCCATGCGGCATCTAGCTAGCATCATTTCCTTTCCTTGTCTTCTTGACTTGCCCGGACTCCGTCTCCGATCATCTTCTGGCGATCTCCCAACCGTTTGGACCTTGACGCTCCTCGCCTAGTCCCGGTCATTCTCCGCCTCACCATGACCTAGCACCGTCGTCCTGCAACCATCAAAGACAAGGAAACTCCTCACATAGCAATGCCCAAAAAGATGTGTAATAAATCCATCCCAACCACTCGCGGTCTGACCACTTGTCATCGACCAGCCAAAGCCCCGACCACTCGGGGTCGGACGACTGGTCTCCGACCAACCAAAGCCCAGACCACTCGGAGTCAGATGACTGGTCTCCGACCAGCCAAAGCACCGACCACTCTGGGTCGAACGACTGGTCTCCGACCAGCCAAAGCCCAGACCACTCGGGGTCAGATGACTGGTCTCCGACCAGCCAAAGCACCGACCACTCGGGGTCGGACGACTGGTCTCCGACCAGCAACTCAAATTGCTCTAGTTTGGAAATCCAATGAGATCAAAGTCAAAATCAAGCACAACATGCTAAACCACAGTCAATTACTCATCACCATCAAGGATAGACCTCTACATGGTCTTTCAGATGTAAAATCATATGAAAACCCTCAAGACATCCTAGAAGAACAGCATTTAGAAGGAGGGGAGGCAAATCCAAATTGTTAGAAAGTAAATTACAAGAATGACATAATGTAAATGCGCAATTTAAATTCACAATAAGGTAAAGAAATTTTTTTTATTTTCTAGATGGAAGGTTTACAAAGCCTCACTTGATGTGGACAAAGCTAAAAGGAGCAACTCAAACCTTCAAGGCGGAAAGGCTACCCCTCCACCCCTATTTATACAACTCTTGGGCCACCTACCACCCTTGGATGAGCCTCTAAATCCTAAAGCATCCATCAAGGGCTAGGATTAACCCACTCAACCAGCCATGCAAGGGTTGACCCAAAACCCACCACACAAATGGGTTTTCTTGCACGGTTTTTAAAGCATACTAACTAGACCCGCTATCTTATCAACTAGACCGCAATCCGATGGCCCTCATCGATCCGAGCAGCATCTAGCTAGCATCAAATCCATTCCTTGTCTTCATGGCTTGCACGCACTCCGTCTCCGATCATCTTCCGACGATCCCCGACCGTCTGGACCTCTGACGCTCCTCGCCTAGTCCCGGTCATCCTTGGCCTCACCATGATCTAACATCGTCGACCTGCAACAATCAAAAACAAGGAAATACCTCACATAGCAATGTTCAATCATCACAAATGATCACAATTAATTATGTCTCAATCATCAGTCAGTTCTACCGCCAGCCACAGGCCGATAGTACTGCAAGAAGCTAACACAACTCAAATTGCTTCCTTTTGAATTCCAATTCAAATCAAACTCAAACCTGAGCACACCTTGCTCAAATAAAGTCAAATACTCATCACAAACATGGATGGACCTCCACATGATCCTACAATATCCCCCTTGATGAGTATATTGACAAACCACACAAAAGGCATAAATTTGATTTGAATAAAGAAGAAAGCAATTTTTAGTTGCAAAATCAAACTTGGTCCAAAGATAAGAATTGAGATCATTACCAAGTTGACAAAAGAGATTTTGGAACTAAAAACAAGAAGGTTTAGATTTTGGAGTTAAATTTAAGATGGAGCAAGTTTTCCACAAAAACTCTAAAATCCAACCATACATGTCAAATGTGATTATGAGATTATGATCCAAAAGAAGTAGCAAAGTTTTAAAAGAAGTAGCAAAGTTTTACAAAGATCATAATAACCAAATAAGCTTTCACATTTTTAATGATGCCTTTTCTACGTTTTCTCCCCCTTTTGGCAATATAGGCATCAAAATGGAATTTTCTCCCCCTTTTTATATATGCATGAAATGCAACCTAAGGGAGCTTTGAAGATTATTCAATTGATAATAACAAGATATGACACCAAGCTAGTCAATTTTTAGATTCGACTAGTCTAAGACATGTCCAAGTGCAAATACAAGCTTAGTTTTGAATATTTCATTTTTAGCAAGATTTGACAAGTGCAACACTCAGCTTTAGTTTCAAAAATAGAAGAATAGCCACTTTAAGGATCAAAAGGAAAACCTAGAGTTCAACCTTGAGCATTGCTCAAAAATTACAGTCAATGGTTAGATTTTATAAAATAAAACTTGGCTGGGATGGCAGGTTGCCATTGAAAGTTAGAAACTTGACTTGGGATTGGATACCTTGTTTATTTGGAAATGCTAGAAATTACTTATTACTACCTTTTGTTTTATTGTCTTTCAATCTATTTAACGTATTCATTCACAAATGCTGCTTTACTGCAAAACAACTAGTTAGCCATTCCTTTGGAATAAGCCTTGCATATAGATATATTAGATATTACATTCTGTGCACAACTTGTTAAGTGCTTTAAGTACTAACCCTTGCCAACAACAACATCAACAGTTGAAGAGTCTACACCTGTTATGGTAGAGGAGTACCAGGAGGACACAAGTGTTTAGGGTTCGAGCCTTATCAGTTGCCCGTGGTAAACTGATAGGTTATCTATATTTTTCTATTTCGCTGCAATGTCTTAGTTTATTATTCTTAGTCTAGTCTTGCGTGGCTTTATCATGTAAGTTGACCATAAGGTCATGCACTCAGTTATATTTAATAAATAGAGTCTTATTTATGTTATCACTGTGTGTGATTGTGATATTTACCAATGTTGAGCCTGTGTGCACTAGCGTGATCCTAGACTAGTGCGATATACACAGAGGGTCCGGATTTGTAAATTCGGATCCCGACACAAGCACCCTCCTTTGATCATGTTGATCCTAGTATTTTACGATGTTTATATTGATTTTATCAAATGATATATGTATGCATGTATGTTTATATTAAACTTGCTAAGTTATGGGTACGGGTAGATAATTCCCATTTGTATGCATTACCGCTACCTTGACAGTTGTTTAACTGCTATTGTAACCCTAGCTTATGGCTTAGACATTAGTTATTGTCACTACGGGTAGTGATTGTGAATTACTTCACACACATGCTTAGCCATGCTCGCTTAGAACGTCATTTAAATATTGAGCTACACTTGTATTCAAGCTTGAGCAATTTTTAAAGGTACAGAGCCGAGTTATGGTTTCCGTGTATTTTGATAAAAATCCAACCCAAAAACTTATGGTTTAGATGCGGGCGATTAACTATTTAAACTTGAGACGTGAAGAGGGACCTCGCGCGTAGATAGGGAGAGATTCCAGCTTGGGTCGGTTAAGGGCTAAACTTCACGCTATCACGTAATTTAAATGGTGCAACCACATGCGCTAGTATGGGATAGCCTTAGCTTAGTATATTAGCTGGAATTTAACCTTGCATTTTTATAGGTCGAAGTAGTAAGGGCACTTCGGGGTACGATATCGCTCGTCGATGCTCTTTTCACTGAGGTGTTGGGGCTAAAATATTCCAATATAGCAGTGTATGCCTTGCCATGGGGGAAACGACGCGATGGGGCATAAATCATCATTATTACTGTTTTTACGGGTCTGGATCTCTAGGGCCATGGTAAGGGTTTGTCATCACCGGGCAGATGCAAGGCTAGGCTCTAGCTAGTTGAACGGTTTCGTCACAATCTAGCAAATCGGGTATCGTAGGTATCGCGAGGCATGGTTGACATGATTGCTAGAATGTGTCATGTGGGTAAAGTGTACACTCTCTACAAAGATTTGAATCTAATTAATTAGCCATACTCACGGTCATGAGCAACTCAGGGAAGTAATGTCAAGTATAGTTTTGTTTTTGCAAAGGTTTTGGAAATAGTGTTTTGACGGGTTGGTATATTTGTAAGCCAAGGTTGTCTATGATTTACTCATTGTTCTGGGCCATGGAGGGCTGTGAAACGATGGTATTGAACTTCTTACTGTTATTAATTTCATATCAAGTGCTCTTTTCAATTTCGATACTGTTTAATGAACTACTCTCTTGCAAACAAAATCTGCTTTATGCTGAAAATGGAACTTAGTGTAGTGGCTTGATATCCTTGGACTAACCTTGCATGTACTTTATTTCTATACACTAAAGTCTTGTGAGTACATACGTGTACTCATCGTTTCTTAATTCATAATATATAGACGAAGGTATGGAAGAAATCCCCAATGATTCGTACTTCGCACTGGGGTCCGACGACTACTTGGATGGATGAATTAGGGCTCTTCCTAGTAGGTTGCCTTTGGGTTCTAGATGGGAATACAGCTGTCCTACTTTTGCTTTATGCTTAATATCCACTACAAACTTTTGTGTGTAATATTTGGCGGTTAGCCGTATACTTGTAATATTAAGTACTTTTAATAGCTTCGAGTCTATGTTTATGCTATGTCAAAATGCTTAGACATATGTGTATGTGTAATGGTACATCTAGAATGCGGGATATGTGAACGCTAGGATTTGATCTTGGGAACTAGCGCAGCTACATATCCGGGTACCCGGAATTGTTCTCAACTGCCGACGCGAGTACACGGGCGACCGTCGTTCCTTATCTATTGCGACGCACACCTCTCGGTGGGTGTGGGCGATGCTAAGGTTTTGAGGCGACCGCGTGTGTCATGCCCGAAAGGGTTGGTTTCAATCCCGATATGTTTATTCGGAAGAGAATCGGAACTCTCTTGGTTGTGTAAATGTGTATATTTGTTTGAGTGAGCGCTATCTGGTTAATACTCCGTTCATAGGACTATTGGTGGTAGTGAGCATACACTTAAGTAGAGTATGAGTGTCACCTCTAGTCTAACGTACAAGTGAGGATCGACTCAAATTTCTGGGTGCCCACAATAATCTTATATTGCCACGCAATTAACACACGTCATTAGGTGTGCAGTGGAGAAATCATGAAAAGGCAGTTACACTGCTGCACACTAGCACCACCTTGTCTAGTGAGTATATACCCTCAACTCTAGGATGTGACCAAGCCCATCTAACCCTAGCACGCATCTCACGTCTTTAATGAGAGGTTCACCATTGTGAGAGAGAATAGAGTAACCCACTGTACACCCGGTGTCTCATCGAGCCAGAGTAACCCTCTCCTTCACACCAATTGGAGTACCCCTCCAATACAACCATGCAGGATAACTTAAGTATATTATAGGTTATTTAGCCTAGTTTGTCCCATACCAAACATGTAGTTGTACGCTTAAGCTCAGTTCAATGGCGCATAAGATTAAATCCTTAAATAGTCTCGGGCGAGACATACACATCCCAAATGTGCTAACCGCACCCCCTTTACTGCACGATCACTTGCCCGAGGGAAAAACTAGTTTGTTTAACCATGACCAATAGCATACCCTGCCATGGTACAACAAGTTTTACAACATTGGCTACCTACCACAATTCCATATCTTATTAAGTTAAAATTATCATAATTCATCATGAGATATGAACCCATCATACAACTAAGCATGTCTAAGCATAGCTACAGTAGCCCAATTGTTGGCAATACATTTATGTCCAACTATTATTATCCCAACCCAGGGTAACAATGGATACATGGCATACCAATAATCAATGTAGCATAATGACAATTAGGTAATTTAACTATTCCCAGCAAATAATCATTGGTACATAAATAGCATGCAATTTTTATAAGACAAAGTACATTTGCAAACATAGGTTCAACATGATAAAATGTTACGACTTATCTTGTTGATATACTATTGTTGCTGATTCTTGATCTTCAAAACCTTTGTTCACTCCCTAGAGATCAATATCTACAGGAAAAGAATACAAAAATAGAAATAAATAACAAACAGAGATTCAAACAAACTCCAAATTGAAAATAAATGGCTTCGGAATGAAGATCTTATTTTATAAAAAAATTAGAAATTTGAATCGCCTCAATCGGAACTCTTATGTAGGAGAACGGGCTTCCGAAAGATTAAAATCAAAGAAAATAGGAAAAATAAATTTTTGAAATTTTTTTATAAAGAAATCAGGATTATTGTGTCATGCCAATGTGAGTGGCAGATTTTTGAAAATAAAAGAAATCTAGAAAAAGGCTATTAAGCTGATGTGTGTGCCCATGGTCTATTGACTAAGTCTACAGCTTAGATCTGATCTTACGGTGGACTGGGCTCACCGAACAGGGTTCGGCTGATAAGTGGGTCCGCTCAGATGCTGATGTGGCTACGGTGACTCGGCGCTAATGCAGACGACGCGACTGATGTGGCGCTGACGAGACGCACGGGTGGCTACCACGTGGAGGGCCACGTCATTGATGATGTTGACGGTCACAGCTCAACTTGGCTTCATCCTCCGATAGCAGCGCAATCTTGGCGGAGACGGGGAAGAAGATGCAGGTGATGGTTTAGAGGTGATGGATCGGGCTCAGGTCCACATGGATCCGAATGTGGACGAAACAACAAACTCGGAGATGCGTTCAGTGACGATGGAGACTCACTGGCGGAGGAGATTGGCATGGAAGAAGGGCTTCAATGGCACGAGATGAGGAGAAGAACTTCGGCGAGCTCGCAATGGCAGATGACGGCGTCCCGGACAGTGACGAGGAGGGCTTCGGTTACGACGCAAGGTGATGATCTCGAATTCGGGGTCACCTAGGGCTTAAGTAGCCTTGGTAGGCGTGTACGACATGGATGCTGAGAGCGACGGCATACATGGCGTGGAGTCCGGGTGGCACTCGGCTAGGGTTTCGCGGCGTAGGTGGCTGGGCTGGTTGCTTTCTCACAACCTCGTAAATCTTTTAAAATCCTTGGATTCTTATGCTATACAAGAATCTAGTTTGGAATCCAGCCGCCCTAGCCTTCTTCTTCGGTGATGTTGCTCCACCGCTGTGCGCATGGTGGAGATCCGGTGCTTTCTGGTTAGGTGAGTCATTTTTCCACTAAAGGGACACTGGATCTGGTCTTTTTGCATCTATTTCTCGCCACCTTTCTTTCCCCGAATCAAAGAGGGATATATCAATCTAGCCAAGCTGTAATCTGATATAGTGGGCTACGAGGCATCGACGTGATTCTTCACCGCCTTCAGCATCCCACATCCTCCTTGGCGGAGGCCCTTAAGGAGATGGCGCCCTTCGTAATTGGTGGGTAGGCGCACAACACTACTGTGGATCGGGCATGCACAAGCGGTTCGAAACCGCTTTCAGAAGCGGTTTTAGAACCGCTTGTAAGCAACCGGGAGTGATACCCCGTCGGGTATCACAAGCGGCTCCGCGAACCGCTTGTGGTTCGACATTTCCACAAGCGGTTGGTATTACGAATGCTTGTGGAGAGGCTCTCCACAAGCGGTTGGAGTTACAAGCGCTTGTGAAGAGTCCGACAACAGAGCGCTTTTGATTATATTCAATATAGAATATGTTTTCAGAGGGTTTTTGATATAGATTTTGACAATTAAAATAAATAGAACTTCATGAGTTTTTTGACACACTTAAATATATATATATATATATTAGTCATGAGTATTCATTCGTATAATTACGTACTAAAAATGAACAAGTTGATGAACACATGAAATAATAAGTCACTTTTACAAGTTTCAAAGAATAAAAGGGCGAATCTTGAGCTCATTTCTTGCGTATGTCTCTCTTTCGCCCTTGGTCGACGTTGATGTCAGTTCACTTGTCCTTATTTCAGACAATCTCTCCAACCATTTGCGTGGAACTCGCCTTTGGTGGATACAATCTCGCCGACAATAAAGCCGATGACTTGTTCTTGGATTGTCGCAACCCGTGCGACGGGATCACGCCTTGCACATCGATGTTGGGTGACAAAGCGGGAGGTAAATAAATCTCTGGACATGTAATTATTAAAGTGTAAGTACTAAGAAATTGACATATGCACACTACCTCGGCGTTGGTTGTCGGCACATCACCGTGGGTAATACTTTGCATATAGTGGCACACATAATAGCCACATAGGTTGTTTCCATCCGTCTGTTGTAGAACCTGCGATGAAATTTGAAAAGAACACGATTATTGGGATGAAAAACTGTAACGGCATATTAATATTCTTTAATACGTACTCGAGTGCTTAATTGTACATCAAATTTGTTCTCCAAATCTCCTTGTTGCTTCTTTCGAAATCTTGCGAATGTCCTGTGTGATGCGTTAGTATGAATGGTAATTATCAGAGTTGGAATTAGCAAGGTATTTCAATATATATAATAAGGAAAACTATCGTATATATATGTGCTATATACCTGTTTAGGGTGTCAATGATAAATTGATATTTTTCACCGAGTCCTTTTGAGTCTTGAACAATGATCCGCCGCTATCAAGCTTGATGACAAGAAGGATCCAGTGAAACCTATTCATGTATTGCAACATATATGTAACTAGCTAGTAGTATTATAAATGCATTGGAAAATATAAGAACGAGAGGTTGTATATATACGTACTCGAAGTTGAAGGGCAGAAGTATGTACGGTTTGTAGTGCTGTCCCAAGAATGCATCGAGAATGTATTCTTCAAGATCCTTTCGGTTGTATCCAAAGACGAACTCGTTAACAATCTCTGGGTCGATGAAGCCCACGTTGAAGATATTCTCTTTTCTACATCGTTGTATCTCCATTCTACATAGAAAGGTATAAGTTTAATAGTTGCAATTTTATTGTACGAGGAAGCACACGGTAAAGGTATGAGCTTGACACTTACAGGCACCAGCAGCTCATGAGAGACACGTTGATGGAGTCGGCATGGTAAATATTGTATAAGTCGTCAAATTCGAGCCATATGGTGTTGTCCCCGCGATAAAAATCATCTTCTTTGATACGGAGGGGGAACATCGTTCTTCCTTGAGCGGACTCTGTCATGTACCATTCGTGAAATTGCCGCATCTTGGTTGGCAGATCCTTTATCTCATTTGGGTCAATCAGCTCCCGGCCCAACTGAAATTGCCATCTGACCTTTGTTGCCATTGGGATATCATCTATTAATCCAAGAGCTGCAGCTGTGGAACTGAGTCCTGCCTCCTTCATAAACCTCTCGAGGTTCTCCTGATCTTGGTCTCTCTTCTTCTTCTTTGCCGCCGCCGCCTGACCACGTTTATTCTTCTGTGTAGCCTTAATTATTGTCCATTCATAGTTGGACGGCACAGGCAGCGGCTTTGCACGGCATGTCGCGAAGTGTTCCGCCGCTTTTGGATCAATTGGTACCTTTGGCTCTACCTTCTTTTTTGTGAAGTGTGCAGCCACTTCTGCTTTAGTGACCGCGTCACTCTCCTCCTTATTCATATCATATGCCCTCTTTGGAGGTTCCTTTACCTTGGTCGATCGGCTGGACTCCGCCTTCTTGGGAGCAGTGGGGAGCCTTAATTCGTATCGAGCTTCTTCCTGAGTTGATGGTGGAGGCGTGGTTTTCCGGGGGTTCTTTTTGTTTGAGATGCCGGTGGTGGAGTAGGGCTTGCGTGGAGCGGTGGAGACACAGAGCTGCTGGTGGTGGAGTAGGGCTTCGCCTGCTTTCTTGGCGAGGCATTGCGTGGCGGTGACGCTGCGGGGCGTGGGTTGCCGTGGTGGAGATGACGCATCCATAGCACCGGAAATATGATGTACCGTTTGCGCCAAAGGATGATATTGTGGAGGGCCTGTCCAAGCTTGGTCACGTCGTCGCCTCCAGCAATATCGAGGTGAAGTTTTTCAAATCCGCTCAGCACCTCCACCACCGCGACCTTTGAGTAACCTGGGGGTATCTCGTTGCAGTTGAACATCTGGCCAAGCTCCACCGGATATATCATGCCGTAAGCCACCTTGATGGAGAGGTTACGCGCATCAACGTGTAGCTCACACTGGCGGCGAACCCTAATGTCATCCACGGGATAAGGGATAGCAAGGTGTCCGCTTCAGGGGCCCCGGTGGACGCGTAGCTACTTCGCCACGCGGAGGGGCTGATCACGGCGTCCGGCTGATTGCTCGAACCTAGTCCTTGAAGCTTGCTGAGGGTAATTTGTACTTGTTGCGCAACTATGTCGTCGATGCTAGCCTGGGTTGCTCTGAGCTCTTGTTCCAATTGGTACACTTTACGTGATTCTCTTGATTTGCTTCTATGCCAGTTCCTGTACGTATGTGCATCCTTAGCGAAACCATACTTCCACGGCGTCAGCTTGCCCATACCTCGTGTCCGCCCCGGTGCTCGTGGTTTTCAAGGGCATGTGTTAGCTCGTCATTCTCCCTGTCTGGCACCAATGTACCTGCCTGAGACTGTTCAATAGCTTGTACAATCCTTTGGCCAGCCTCTTGTACTCCTGGTGCCATCACCAAACTGCCATCATCTGAAAGGCTCCCCCCATGACCCATGAACCAATTGCGCAGAGTCTGTTCCCACAGAGCGTAGCCGTGTGACGCCCTTCGCCATTAATTCTTCTTCCCGCTTCTCCCATTTTGGTACAGCCTTGATGTAACCACGGTGCCAAGATGGTGGTGGTATTTCTTCATCTTTGAATTGGCCTTGTTCTTCCGACTCGCGGCGCCTTCACCGACACTTGAACTCCTCGAATGCTTCCCGCTGATCCGCCAACTTCGAAATTGGTTGAAGTCGGTCTTTCTCCCTACGCACGCACTTGCGATCGAGAGACGCCTTCCGGGCCCGAAACATTGTTGCCATCTTCTTCAAAGTGAATTTCTTGGCCTTGTCTTGGACCCTTGAGGAAATGTGAAATTTTCCTTAATATCTTGCCGAGCGAGTCCTTGGTAGCTTGAGGAACTTCGCCCATTTTCTGATGCTAATTGAGACGTGATCCCTCACGTGGTAACCGCAAGCGTTGTTGTACGGCCCAACTGCTAAAAGAGGGGCAACTGGCATCCCTTCGTTATTAACGTCGGTAAACACGTGCTTTGTGGACGGCTTCTTGTTAGGTCCCCGATGCTTGGATTGGTTGCTCGATGCACGGGGCTTCAAATACATACACATATGTACAAACGTGTTAGAGTATATTATATTAATGAATTGCGATTAATTAACATGTCTACGGGGATTATATTCTTCTGGCTGTACCTCATCCTGGCCGGAACCAGTGTTATCGGACTCAGCGGCTCCCGCGTCAATGGCTTCATCAGCTGCAGCCTCAACGGCCTCACCGGAACCACCATTAGCCCCAGCGGCAGCAGCGTTAGCATCACCTTCGATGGTACCCAGCGCGATGGGGTCCAACAGGAACTGTTCTCCCTCATCGAAAGTAGGGTCACCACGTCCTGGTTACGCCATCTATCCTAATTCCGAAAAAATGTTGACATAAATATCATATTACTTTGAAACAACCATATTACAGATTACAACACAAGCATATTATTACATAAATTTCTACACCAAGCATTAAGTACTACGGCGTGTTGGAACTAGCCCAAGGATCAAACACGAACTCGTGTGTTGGCACTTATTTTTATGTGTGTAATTAAGAGGTAAATTATCTTCATCACTGAGGACCGAGCTAAGCCGGTGTTTATTAGCTCGATGGACCTATGATGGGGGACAATAGTGAAGGTGTTGATATCAGACTGTAGGATGAGAGCCACCTTAGTGATTGACCATATGTTTTAATTTGCATCACTCAATTGTTTACCTTTGTCATTTAGATGATTTTTAGGTTGTTGAATTCTAGGTGATCGAAGTTAGTCTGTTTTTTTTATACGATAACTTTGGAATACTCCAAGTAAAAAAAGATACAATTAACCTATATTGTGGATATTTATTTGTGCTCACATGTCGTACGTGTCAGCAAGCCAATATGCAGTCGTCACATGTCGTAAGTTGTTATCCACCGCAACAATTTTGACAAAATTACCTTGTGGGCATTTCACCGAACATGCGGTGGGCAGCCGAATTAGAGAGGGAGGACGATGCGTGCACAAATATACCTCGGTCCTCCTGGGTGGATGGCGGTGCGGCGGCGCTTTGGAGGCGGAGTAGGCGTCGGCGGGGTAGCGGAGAAGGCGTCGGCGGCCGGGGTGGAGTGACGGCAGCGACGAGGGCACACGTACGGCCGGGGTCGACTGGCGCGGCGAGGTGGCGAGTAGGCGTCGGCAAGGTGGCGGAGGAGGCCTACGGCGTCGACGAGGACGACGGCGCGTGGTCTGGACGGAGGTGAAGACAGCGGCGGCCGGAGACACACAGGAGCTGCAGCGGTGTGCGTGTGAGAAAAGGGCGGGGCGTTTCAAATTTATACAGGGAGCACCTCTACAAGTGGTTCTAATAACCAACCGCTTGTAGAATATCTCTACAAGCGGTTTTAGATCAACCGCTTGTAGAGGGAGGACTTCTACAAGCTGTTCGTAGAACAAACCGCTTGTAGAATGTCTCTACAAGCGGATTTATATCAACCCGCTTGTAAAGGGATGACTTCTACAAGCGGTTGGTATTACTAACCGTTTCTGAATCTTGTGCTCTAAAAGCGGTTCTTTTCTAAAACCGCTTCTGAATGTTGCGTTCTAGAAGCGGTTGTTTTCTCAAACCGTTTTTGAATTTTGCACTCTACAAGCGGTTCTTTTCTCAAACCGCTTCAGTTTAATTTTTAAAATATGCTTTTAGCACTTCAGTTTCATTTCAGAATTTTTAAAAAATGCTTTTAGCAATTCAGTTTCATTTCTTAATTTTTAAAAAGCTTTTTGCACTTCAGTTTCATTTCATAATTTTTGAAAAAGCTTTTTGCACTTCAGTTTCATTTCATAATTTTCAAATAATGCTTTTAGCACTTCAGTTTCATTTCAGAATTTTTAGAAAATGCTTTTAGCAATTTAGTTTCAATCTACAATTTTTAAAAAAAGCTTTTAGCAATTTAGTTTCATTCTATATTTTTTGAAAAAGCTTTTAGCACTTCAGTTTCATTTCATAATTTTTAAAAAATGCTTTTAGCAATTCAGTTTCATTTCTTAATTTTTAAAAAGCTTTTAGAACTTTACTTTCATTCCATAATTTTTACAAAAAGCTTTGAGCACTTTAGTTTCATTCCAGAATTTTGGCACTTTACATTCATTCCAAACAAACACTTCATACTGTAAAAGACTTACATATACATAGTTCATACAAGAGGGGTACATCTTAAGTAGTAACGCATTTTGTCTTTACATGTGTTCCTTCATTATGATCGCGACGTATGAAAGGAGTATCCACGTCTGTGTCATTGAGGAGGCTTATGTCGACATCCACAAATAAAGGAGGGATCTCGTCGAACCGACTATACTCTTCCTCGCCTGCGTGACGCCCTCAACTCCAACAATCCTTCGCTTGCCTTGTAGAACCACGTGTCGCTTTGGCTTAGTACTACAATCTTTCTGCTTGTCCTTATGCTTCTTAGGTTTGCTTGACATGTCCATTACGTAGAAGACCTGTCTCACATCGTTCGCGAGAACGAACGATTCGCGCCTATAGCCGACTTGCGTGAGGTCCACGATTGTCATACCGTATTTGTCTACCTTCACGCCGCTTGAAGTCAGTTTGACCCATTGGCACTTAAATAGAGGGACCTTCAAAGGTCCATAGTCAAGCTCCCATATATCTTCTATGAAACCATAATATGTATCCACCTTGCCTTTGTTGTCTTCGGCGTCTATACGGACACCGCTATTTTGGTTGGTGCTCTTGTTATCCTGCGATCTAGTGTAAAATGTGTAACCATTTATCTCGTACCCCTTGAATGTCACGATTTCACTAGATGGTCCTCGAGCCAAGCGTTGCAACTATTCATTGTCTGACCCTTTCAAAAGGATGTGCTTTTGTAACCAAGCGCCGAAAGAATCCATGTGCTTCAGTGTTATCCAATCCTCAGACCTCCCCGGGAAATCGCGACGTAGAATACTCTTGTGCTCAAGGACATACGGGGCCACTATAGTTGATTGTTTCAAAACCGTGAAATGTGCTTACTTAAATGTAAGAAGATCATTGCATGCAATTGCTTTCCTTCCTAGTGTCCTTTTTCCCCGTAGCCTCCCCTCATGGCGTGATATAGGGACGTCGATCGGGTTTAGATCATTAATGTAATTCACACAAAACTCAATCACCTCCTTTGTCCCATAACCCTCGGCAATGCATCCTTCCGGACGAGAACGGTTACGAACATACTTCTTTAGCACACTCATGTACCTCTCGAAAGGGAACATGTTGTGTAGATACACGGGTCCAAGGATACCTATCTCTTTGACAAGGTGAACAGTGAGATGAACCATTATATCAAAGAATGCAAGAGGAAAGATCATCTCAGGACTAACCAAACTTTGTACCACGTCATCCTGCAGCTTACTTAGTTTATCTGGGTCGATGACCTTCTATGAAATCGCGTTGAAAAAAGAACACAGCTTTGTGATTGTCCCTCGTACCCACTCGGGCAGTATGCCTCTCACAGCCATTGGGAGCAACTGTGTCATTAACACAAGACAGTCATGGGATTTAATGTGTACGATTTTATTCTCTTTCGTGTTTACGAGTCTCTTTACATTCGAGGAGTATCCGGAAGGGACCTTCACACTGTTCAGGAACTCTATCACGCTTTTTTTCGCTTCTTTGCTTAGAGTGTAGTTCGCAGGATGTAGGTAATGTTGTCATTTCTCTCTCTTTTCGGGATGTAGGTCGTTCCTCAGTTCCAAGAGTTTAAGGTCCTTCCGAGCTTGCATTGTATCTTTCGATTTTCCGTACATATCTATGTAGCCTAACAGGTTCATGCAGACATTCTTCGTGATGTGCATGAAGTCAAGTGAGTGACGAACCTTCATAACTTCCCAATAAGGCAAGTCCCAAAATATTGACTTCTTCTTCCACATGGGTGCATGACCATCCTCATTCTGCACATGTTTGCTTCCAGGACCCTTTCCAAATACTACTTTCAAATCCTTTACCATAGCAAACACACGTGGCCCACTACGATGCTGAGGCCTTGCACGAAGGTCTGGTTGCCCCTTAAATTTCCTGCCTTCCTTCCGCAACGGGTGACTCGTAAGAAGAAACCTACGGTGACCCATGTATTCAACCTTCCGAGAGTTTTTCAGGTACATGCCGTCCGTTTCATTTAAGCACTGGATGCAGGCTCTATATCCTTTAATAGTTAGGCCGGACAGGTTATCGAGAGCAGGCCAGTCGTTGATTGTTACAAATAACAATGCACGTAGGGTGAAATACTCCCTTTTGTACTCATCCCATACCCTTGCACCATCATCCCACAACGTCACAAGATCTTCAACCAATGGTTCAGGTAGACATCGATGTCATTTCCGGGTTGCTTGGGGCCTTGGATCAACAACGGCATCATGATGTACTTTCGCTTCATGCACAACCATGGAGGAATGTTATAGATACATAGTGTAACGGGCGAGTGCTATGGTCGGTGCTCAATTCTCGAAAGGATTCATCCCATCGGTACTCAACCCAAACCTTATGTTTCTCACCTCATCTGCGAAGTCCGGGTACGTCCGATCGACTTTCCTCCACTATGAGCCATCTGCAGGGTGTCTAAGCATCCCGTCGTCCTTATGCTCTTCTTTGTGCCAACGCATCATCTGGGCATGCGCTTTGTTAGCAAACATACGTTTCAATCGGGGGATCACAGGGAAATACGACAACACTTTAGCTGGAGGTCTCTTCTTCTTACGCTCCCCATCTATTTCACCCGGATTGTCACGCTTCACCTTATACCGTGATCCTCTGCACACTGGACAAACATCCAAATCGGCATACTCATTACGATACAGGATACAATCATTAGGATATACGTGTATCTTCTGTACTTCCAATCCCAAAGGATGCACGACTTGCTTGGCTTCATATGTAGATTCGGCAGTGTTATCTTCTGAAACAACTTCTTTACGAGTGATAACACCTCATCGAATCCCTTATCCGACACACCATTTCTAGCATTCCATTGCATGAGTTCCAGCAGTGGTACGCAGCTTTTTGTGGCCCCGCCTACGCTTTGGGTACAAAGGAGTTCGTGGTCCTCTAACATGCGCTGGAACTTCTCGAACTGCTCTTTCATCCGTGTAGTCTCCCTCTCCGTCACGCAACATCCGGTCTAGCTCATCATCACCAAAGTCACCAAGTGTTTCTTCCACGTATTACGTGTCGTCCGGGATACTGTTAAATCCATCTTCCTCTTCCTTGTCTTCTTCATCGCCTTCCCGCTAATCACCTCAACTTCGCCATGGTTGGTTCAACAGGTATAGTTTGGCATGAAACCTCTCATGATCAAGTGGTTCATAACTTGCCATCGCTGGGAGTGCTCCTTCTCGTTCTTGCAATCTACAGACGGACAACATATGAAGTCGCTGAGGCAAGAATGCAACGGCCGTGATCGAGAAAAGCTCGCACGCCATCAATGAACTCTCTCGAGCGACGGTCCGCATTGTACATCCATTGCCGATTCATCTATACCAAGTTATAATTTCATTAAAAATTATAACAAATTCTCGTTAGAAAAATTATAACCTAACTTAAATTTCGTAACATTTAAACCCAACAAAAAAACTCCACCTACACCGTCATCCAATTAAAGACCTACCTTTCTAATTATTTTGTATCCCTTCCTACCTTTGTAATTATTTTTATCCTTCTACATGTTTTTCTATTTTATTTCATACACCAATAATTACTTCCTTGCAATGTTGTACCTAGATCTCTCCCAATATTGTGATATTTAAGATTCTAAAGCTAACAACCACCTAGATCTAAAGCTTCCAATCACCTTTACCTTGTAATGTCATATTTTGAACTAGATCTCCACCTAGATCTTCATACAACAACAAAAACAAGGCACGGAAAACAAATTTTTGATAATGCTTAAAAAGTTCAAGATTTCTCCACATCCATTGAAAAAAATAGCAATATCTAGGTGAGAAGGATGTTCACATGATGTTACTAACTTTGAAACACTTAGTTTAGAGCTAATCACCTCCAATTAAAAATTTGGACAGCACCTCCCCAAGAACAGCTTGGTCGGCCTTCTCTGCTCGATCGATTCGTTACCTCTGTTGGCGCATGGAGGAAGAAGGATTTAAATGTGCTGCGCGGGAGGGCTTCCAGAAGCGGTAGGAGACACGAACCGCTTCTGAAGGTTGCGTTCTAGAAGCGGTTCTTTTCTCAAACCGCTTGATTTTCAGAAGCGGTTTGAGAAAAGAACCGCTTCTAGAACGCAACCTTCAGAAGCGGTTCGTGTCTCCAACCGCTTCTGGAAGCCCTCTCCGGACCGTTACCAATGAACCGCTTCTGGTGCAAAGATCACAACGGGTTCGCACCAAACCGCTTCTAATAGGCCGGTTGTGATGCCCAGTTCTGTAGTAGTGCAAGCGTCGACGCCACCCACCATTTTCATGCGTTTGGCTGCCTTGTAGTCCTAGGGTGTGTTTCGTTGTCTGCATCACTCTATCCTGTCCCGTATGAGTCATCCAGGCTAGCCTTGGTCTGTATGAGTGGATGCAGATTGAGTTGTTTGGTTGCTTGTTTATGCATCTCATGGGCTTGCATTAGAGAGAAGCCCAATTTTTGTGTTTCCTTCATCCTGCATGAGTGGATGCAATTTGGGTGTGTTTGGTTGCCTGCATGAAGCCTGAATCGTATGAGTGGATGCAACTGTATCTGTTAGACACATGTTTTATTTCCTATTCATCCAGGCCAGGTGGATACAATTGCACCCACTCATACAGAATGGAGGAAACACAGAAATTGGGCTTCTCTCCAATGCAGGCCCATGAGATGCATAAACAAGCAACCAAACAACTCAACTTGCATCTATTCATGTAGGCCAAGGCTAGCCTGGATAGCTCATGCAAGACAGGCTAGGGTGGTGCAGACAACCAAACACACCCTTTGTGTTTCCTTCATCCTGCATGAGTGGATGCAATTGCATTCATCTGGCCTGGATGAACAGGAAACCAAACACGTGTCTAATAGATACAGTTGCATCCACTCATGCGATTCAGACACCCATGCAGACAACCAAACACACCCTTACTCATCTTCTTCGGCGAGGCATCCCAAGGAAGATGGTCCTAGGGAGATGTGTGCAACTTTATATTTTCTTAGAGTTTGAATGACCAAACTTTTGCCATGACGGTGCAAATCAACACTGCTGCAATAGTCTCAACAGCGAAATTGCTACATTGTTGGGCGGATCCGATCCCATGATTTCTAATTATGTGGTGCTAATTCAACTGCTTAACTTATACTAGTATCTGCACCTGTCCGGCAGGCACCTGGAGCTGAAAGGTGTATCCATGAATAAAACGGGTGGAGGTTTTTGGGACGCTATCATATATACCAATAAAGAAGTATATATAATGAAAGCATATTTTAAAATGAGTCTAAAAGTGTTTTATAAAATTCATGCGATCAATCTAGGCATCTTTTTAATAAAATGGTAGTTAAAACTAAAAATATTTTAGTACGCACTCGAGGACGGTGAATATTTAGTGACAGAACAAGTATGATATATACGTAATGTCCACACAGCTACACTACACATTGGCCCTGCTCGGCTCCTCCGGTCCTCCTTAGGTGGGTTATGCAAAAGGCAGCATATGCAATAGTCTAGTCATAGTATGAAGATTGGATCAGGACGTCCTGTAAATTATACTCCCTCTATTCACGAAAAAAACATATTGTCTTGAACATCGATATCCTCGAAACAACAAATTTGACCAATAATTTCTATTGTAACATATTTATAAAATTTAATCAAATTATAATATTATGAAAGTGTCTTTTGAGACAAATCTACACATATGGTTTTTGTATATCTAATCTAAATATTTAAAAAGATAATAATAACTAAAGTTTTAAAAGTTTGACTGCATGTATCCGAAAACAACATGTTTTTGACTGGGAGCACACTCAACTGTGTATACTTTCATCGTATTAAAGATTGCGATGAACTCATGATTCAGATCAAATATGAAAAATGTGAAAGCAAAATTAGTTGTGACAGATAAATGTCTAACTTCATGAAACAGAGCAATTTAATTGACAACAAACTATGTCAGCTGCATTATGTGTAATATCCAGGTTAAAAATCCACTCAATACTCTGACCACCCATATGATGGATCCGTGCATGCATAGCACTCCACTTATACTTTCGTTCTCACTTTGTGTAAATAGGTTAACTCGGAAGTACCTTTGGACACAACATATATTACATGCTACTACAATCACCTTAGCCAAGCAATGTGGCACTCATGCTACCATCACGACTCCATGTGGCCACATAGGCACACAACAAACAGGATGGGGTATTACACTTATCCCTCTCAAGGGTCGACGCCCTCGACAGCCCTCGACAGCACGTTGTATACACCGCAATTACTAGAACCACCCCTCGGTGTTGTGGGTACCAACTAGTGGGCTATAACAATCCAATTTTTGCCTGTTTCAAAATTGTATTGTGTAGTTTAGCCCTCCAAAATTTTTCACCATTATATTTACTGACTAAGGCTTAATATGAGACTTTCTAAATTCAAAAATGAGTTAATACCATTTAATGCTCAAGCGAGCAATTATCAAAATTATTTTATTTTAGTTCTTTGTGCTTGGAAGTATTTTCTCATAATTTTTCTAGTTCATTTGATATTTTCTTTGATCTCTTTTGTGTTTTTTGTATTTTCTATAAAGAAAAACGAATTAAAATACTGGAAAATGGCTCATCAGTTGAAATCCAGCCCGCTGGTCTATTACCTTTCCCTTGGCCCGAACCATTTCTCTTGTGTGGTAGCCTAGCGCAACTCCGCCATGCCGAGTCGCTGACAGGTGGGACCTAGCTGTCTGTCATTGTCTTTGTGTGTACGAGCACGACTCTACGCCACGTCGTGTCCGCCACATAAACCACCTCTCACACCGCCTCTCCCATGCATAAAAGCCACACCTGTGTGAAGGATTTGTGTCTCCAGGAACCCCACAGCCGAAGCCCTAATGGTAGTTGCCAGAATGCACCGTTGTTGCCCCAGAATCACCACAAGTGTCACCACCAAGCTTCTTGCTGGATTTCGCCACTATCGGTGGGTCTTCATCTTCATCCTCTACACCATCTTGTTTGCCATTGCATGTTCTACCAGATGCGCACTATCTCGTTGCTAGAGCGTCATTTCAAGTCAACATCAATGTGGAGCTTGTCACCACTGCTGCTTCTGTCGTGCCACCACTAGCCACTAGTTACAGCCAGTGACGACATCCACATCGTTAGATTCACCACGCTGAGATCTCTTGGATGGTACCTCCTGCATGTCCAATGCCTTGCCTGCAAGATCACTGGAGTTGCGCTGCCACTCGCTGTCATTCCACCGGTGACCCTAGGTCCTATTGCTACCGTCGCATACATGTCACCTACGTGTTAGCCACATTAATGCCACCTATGCTTTCGTGTCACTGATTTAGCTGCACATCACATGCCACATCATTGCTACATTAGCATGGATTAGATTGGTTTAGTTGACCAAGTCTACCTTGAACCAACTCTATGACACATGATTTCACTTGTTAGAGTATTATGCCGTGCACCGAGTTCACCGTAGACCATGCACTTTGTCCAAGGACCCGGTATATAGACTGTGGGCCTACATGTCAATCTCTAGTTATTTTCCTAAATACTGAAAATTAAAAAAGAAATTTGAAATATTCGACATGCCCACTTGTCAGTCTCTCAAAGAGTAATATTCTTGGAATATTCTCCTTTCTCTCTCCATTTCTAGGATTTATTTGTTCGACAAGTCTTCCGAGAGTCTCTTCTCCGTCATACAAACTCCGATTTAGTATGTTCATATCCTAAATTTATCTAAAATTAAGCCGTACACTCCAGTATATTTTATTTGATTTTTGGAGTTTTGTCTTACCTATATTTTATATTTATTTGCTTTTCATTGATCGTTCCACTTAGATGTTGAAGTGCTAGGAGTGCTCAATGGACAAGAGTTGACTCAAGATCAAAATCAGCATCTATTCCAAGGCAAGTTGATTTGATCATGTGGAACCCAGTTTTAAAAAAAAGTTATTTTGTTTTAAATTATTGCATGCTAGTTCAAATTATCAAGTACTTAATTACTTTAGGAATTAGTTATGCAACCTCTTTGGAATATACCTACCCTGTCATTTGCTATGCCATGATTATTTATCACCCTAATGGATAATTAATAGTTGGTCACTGATATATCACCAGCGTAGGTTGGTTTAGAACGTATTTAGCAAGCTTAGCCAGGCAACGGGTTATCAATATAATTTTGAAGTGCAAATTCAAATATGACTAATTGTTTATAGAACATATTTATGAAAAGGGTGCGTTAGGTGTTGTCACACGATGATAATGTAGATGGATGTGTTGCACGATGACTAACTGGGGTGGTAAATGATTTTAATTGAGGCAAATGGCAATAGGCAATTTAACATTGGAATGGCGATTCTGTGTGAATTAATTAATATGGTTTGTGTGAACTTGTAGATTGGATATCTTGCCTCGATTAGTTAAGGACTTAACCTTATAAGCTATTGAAGTAGGCTGAACATACAACCACATATCTGGAATGGGATAGACCTAAGACTGTAAGTTACTAAGTCTTGATATATGATATCTCAAGAGGTAAACCAAGCTCTGTGTGTGGTTGATGAAGGTGTGAGTTACAGTGGCTCTACATCTTGAATAGTTATTATTCCTAGTCCAACGGTGGTTGCCTCAATTGGAGCTCGTATGAGAAAGAACGGGCGCACAAAAGATTTGAATAAATAGGAAAATCAGAAAATTAGAAAATAATTATTTTCCTGAGTTATTTTTATACTAAAAATCTTTTTATAATGTCATTGCTGACGTCACCATAACCTGGACCAACACGTGGGTTCTGGCGCATGGACTGATTCCACGGATCTAGACCGGCTCACGGTGGACTCCATGTACCGTCAAACTTCAGTTGACATGGAAGCCCACTCGGTGCTGAATTCACCCGAACGACTATGTCACGACCCAGAAATTCGGTTTCGGACAGAGATTGTATATCACCTGCTTATAACAATAAAAGACAGCGGAAGAACGTTAAATAGGTAAATATGGCCAATTAAATGTGATTAAAAGAACATGGTAGGCCACCGACCTAAAATTTAAATTATGAACCATCAATTGCAAACAAACCTACAGGAAAGGCCTGAGTGTGGTCGTGACCCTATATGCGATCATTGTCGTAAGCAAGGTAACCAAGCGACGATCTTCTTTCTCATTCTTTGAATAAATGTCAACAAGCAAGGTTGAGTATACGTATGTATTCGTAAGACTTTAGTGTATGGAAATAAAATACAGGCAAGGTTAGTGCTACGATATCAAGCCACTACACTAAGTTTCATTTCCAGTATAAAGCAGATTTTATTTGCAAGAGAATAGTTTATCAAACGGTAACGGATTTGAAAAGGGCACTTGATATGAAACTAATAACAGTAAGTAAAGTTTAATACCATGATTTCACAGCACTCCATGGCCATGAATAGGGAATAAATCATAGCCAACCTTGGCTCGCAAATATACCAACCTGTCACAACACCCTTTTCCAAAAACAATTTTGCAAAAACAAAGCTATACTTACATTACTTCCCTGTATGCTCTTGATTGTGAGCACGGCTAATTAATTAGATTTAAATCTCTGCAGAGAGTGTACACTTTACCCACATGACACATTCTATCAATCATGTTAACCGTGCCTCGCGATACCTACAGTACCCGATTTGCTAGATTGTAATGATACCATTCAACTAGCTAAAACCTAGCCATGCACCAGCCCAGTGATGATAAACTATTGCCACAGCGCTGGAAATCCGCACCCGTGCACACAGTACTAACGATGGTTTACACCCCATTGCGTCCTTTCCCCCATGGCAAGGCATATATCGTTGTATTGGAATGCTTTAACCCCAACACCTCGGTGATGGGAGAACCTACGAGCGACACCGTACCCGAGAGTGCCCTTAATACTTTGGCCTAACAAAATACAAGGTTAAATTTCAGCTAATGTATTAGGCTAAGGCTATCCCATACTACCACATGTGATTGCACTATTTCACTTAGGTGATAGCGTCAAGTTCGGTCCTTAACTCGGGCGAGAATCTCCCCCTAACTACGCGCGAGGTCCCTCCTCATGCCTCAAGTTTAAATAGTAACTCGCCCGCGTCTAAACCACAAGTTTTCTGGTTGTATTTTTATCAAAATACACGAAGACCATAACCTGGCCCTGTACCTGTAAAATTTGCTCAAGTCTGAATAAAAGTGCTGCTCAATATTTAAATGGCATTCTAATTAAGCATGGCTAAGCATATATGTGAAGTATTTCGCAATCGTTACTCGTAGTGAAACTAACTAATGTCTGAACCATAAGCTAAGGTTACAATAATAGATAAATAAGTGTCAAGGTAACGGTGATGCATACAGATAGGAAGTATCTACCGGTACCCACAACATAGCAAGTTTAATATGAACATACACGCATGCACATATCATTTGATAAAACAACATAAACTCTATAAAATAGTGGGTTCAACATGATCAAAGGAGGGTGCTTGCCTTCCTTGTTGAACAATTAGTCTTGCTTTGGTTGATCGGAGTACCAGTTACGTCATCTAGTCCATAACCTCTCACATAGTCCCACGATTCGCTTGTACACTCCAACATCAACATATATACAAGCAAACAAATCCGAAGTTACTATTCTTCGATATAAACAACATACATACAAGCATTATACAAGTTCATGTATATGAGAATAATGCTTATGAGGATGATACATGTCAAATTGATGCATATGAGAATGATGTGAGGGCCAATCCTATAACTTCTAGAACATCCACATAAAGGACAAGCATCTTCTAAGCAAGTCATATCACTTACTAGGTGTCATGATCTACGAAAGACCCACTAATTTAACATGCATGTCTAACTACATAATTCCCTCCAATGTTGCTCATCAATGGTTTCGCAAGAAGTGTTGTCTAAGCAAATAATCATGAAGCCGCGAGTAAATACCGACGAAACCTTAGTTTGCAACATACTAAAAAATGCACAAAATTTACACAAAATACATATCATGATTTATCATGAATTTTTCAAAAGGTTTCACAATTTTTGGAATTTATTTTCACTAGTTATGAACTTTTGAACTTTAAATGTATTGTATTTCATCTACTCAAGCATTTGATACAAACTAAGCTCAAAATCCAAATATTTTTATATATTTGGAGAGCTTGTGATCCCAGGAACATTTTAAAAAATTTGTTTCAATATTTGAAGCTTGATTTGTCAAAATTTTATATTATGCACATTTTAGGTCAAAGCATATATTTGAGATCATTTACTGAACATTGACCAAAACTGAAATATTTTTACATATTCAGATCCTTCATGAATTTAAACTAATTTATAAATTTGTTTCACTGGATTTGGAGTTTCCTACCAATAGTTATATGCATTTGACTAGTGTCGGTTTTGAAAAAGCTGAAAAGTCGGAAATACACTTTCATACAGTGAAGGTGTATTTTGATTTTTGCACGGGCTGTAAATCAAACCGCCGGCTGAAAATTAACATTTTTCTCTAGTGATAAAATTAATTAACCACTTTTTGTGCCACTCTAATAATACTCGACTACGACATAATAATCTACTAAATTAAATAATTCGACATTCGTCGATCGATAATTAATATTTTATGTGACGATCAAATTATTTATATAGGGTGAAAGAAATACTTATTTATACTACCAAAAAATTATGACTTAATTAGTAGCTATACTAGTCGTAAATCATCAGATTAATTTCTAAATCATGCATGCTTGAACTTGGTTGCATGTTGAGTTGGTGTTCACTACTACAGAATGGTACATCACTATCGCTTCATCTGGGTCGATTCTTAAGTTTTTAGAAAAAAACGATTGTGATAGATGACTTAAGAGGGGTGTTAAAATAATCACTATCGGTTCTCAGGTTAGAAGTGATTGTGATGTAGTACTGGGTACATCACAATCGGTTCTTATGTGAGAAGCAATAGTGATGTGCATGCATATCACTATCGGTTCTAAAAAAAGAATCGATAGTGATGTGCACGTCTACATCGCTATCGCTTCTTATGTGAGAAGCGATAGTGATGATCATGCACATCACTATCGCTTCTCACATAAGAACCGATAGTGATGTACACGTAGTCATCACTATCGCTTCTTATGTGAGAACCGATAGTGATGAGGATGCACATCACTATCGCTTCTCACATAAGAACCGATAGTGATGTGCATGATCACTATCGCTTTTCAAGTGAGAACCGATAGTGATGTGTGTGCATATCACTATCGCTTTTTAAGTGAGAACCGATGGTGATGTGTCTCGTTAGGTTATTTATACCCCTTGGTTTGAACTCTCCTCTGTTGTTATTCCAGACGACATTTCTTCGTCGCCACCCAAAAAAACAGCTTATATTCTGTGGTTGAAAGCAATACTTGGGTGAGAAAAATTGAAATCCTCAAGGGTGGGTGTTAAGAGGGTAAATTTGAAGCCTAGCCTGAGGAGATCGATTTCCCCTCATTTTGCAGAATTTGTGGTTTTCTTCAAAATATGAGCATTCCTTCAAACCACTTCAATTTTGCACTCTGTAATTTCGATATGTCGCGAAGAAAGTTTAGGTTGCACTGGTATTATGTATATCCTATCAGATTTCGCACCCTTTATTTGATCAGCACACATGTATTTAATTGTCTTAATTTGTAGTGCTCTTGTGTTAATCTGGACTGTACGATAGCCATCGGCATTTCGACTGTACGATCGGCATTTCGACTGCACCATACAACACCAGCTTATGACTTCAATAGGATTTTGTAATATGTTTTTTAACATTCAACACGAGTTACAGGGCAATGTTTGTGTTCTATGAATGTGATATGTGCATAATGTGTGTAATTTATGCTGTGTGAATATGATATGTACATACTGTGTGAAATATGTGCTGATTTAGAAGGGTGAATTGGAAAAAACAGCAAACCCCCTCATCTCTATTGGTTCTCCGAACTAAGCGATAGAGATGAGGGGTCATCTCTACCAGTTCTTTAGAAGAAGTGATAGAGATGGGTGGATTATCACTATCAGTTCTCAGAAGGAAGCGATAGAAGATGAGATTAGTCATCTCTATCGGTTCTTTCTAAGAAGCGATAGAGATGAGAACCATCATCTCTATCATTTCTTTATAAGAACCAATAGAGATGAGCGTGTCATCTCTATCGCTTCTTAGAAAGAACCGATAGAGATGACTAATCTCATCTCTATCGCTTCCTTCTGAGAACCGATAGAGATGATGTTGTTAACAACCTTATTTTCCTAACATTACTCAGTTCTGGTTGGTTTCCTGTCAAATTGTAATTTTCGTTTTATTGTCGGTTTGAAATGGACTAGATGGAACATCTATGTTGATTCAACTGAAAAAATCGATAGGAATATACAATTCATCTGTATTAGTTTTAGTGTAAAAACCGATTGCTAAATCTTTGTGAGATTAAAAAATTGTGTCGGTACTTATTTCAAAACTGACACATATACTTTAATTAATAGTGTCAGTTCTAATGTAAAAACCGACACATCACTACTACAAAATGATATATCACTATCGCTTCATCTAGGTGGGTTATTAAGTTCTTCTGTATCGGTTCCAATAAAAAAACCGATAGCAATGTATGATTCATCTGTATTGGTTCCAATAAAAAAACGATAGCAATGTACGTTCTTTTGTATCGGTTCTGATAAAAAAATGATAGCAATGTATGATTCATATGTATCGGTTCCAATAAAAAAATGATAGCAATGTACGAGTTTTAATTGTGTCGGTTCATAAACAAAACCGATAGAGATACGGGTTTTAATTGTGTCGGTTCATAGATAAAACTGATATAGATACATAATTTAATTGTGTCGGTTCATTAACAAAACCGATAGAGATATGGATTTTAATTGTGTCCGTTCATAAACAAAACCGATAGTAATTATCGTCCTTATCTATATCGGTTTGTGATGAAAACCGATTGGGATGTTGTTTTATTCCAGTCGGTTTAGAATTAAAACCGACTGTGTATTGTACCATTTTGCCATCGGTTCTGGTGGAACCGACTGTGTTGAGCTATTCCAGCATATACTAAACGCGCGCACTCACTAGCTCCTCACAGCTCACTCCTCACTTCTTACCGCGGTCTTCTTGCAAGCCTGCTACAAACCCTAGACTGAGACCCACCGATGGCGGTGACCTCCCCGACAGATCGATGGTGGCCATGGTGAAGTCGTACCGGTGAGTGCTCAAGGGGGTGAAGAAACACGTCGACACGGGCGCCTCCAAACAGCACCTCCGCGACTTCGTAGCCGTGGAGTTCCGAAGCCCTGCCGGAATGGAGGCCGATGCCAGGGCAAGGCTACGTCTCGCCGGGGACTTCGCCTACCTTCTCTCCAGCGTCCACCACCACAAGGTAGGATCTCAAGTGCAATGACTCGATGTGGAATGTCTTGTTGGTACTCCTGTTTAAAACTTGTGCTTCATTTTAGGTGGGAGTTCATGTGTTTGATGAAATGCCACAGATGAGTATTTTCCCCTGAATTTAGGGTTCTTGGATTTTGATGTGTTAATTTGGGCTACTTATATGGAACAGGTTGTAGCTTCACGATAGATCATTATTGTGAGAAATTTGGGTCAGAGATCATCTGCATATGTAGGCATTGCTAGTTGTTGGCCAATCATTGCGTTGGATTTCTAGTTTGAATGCTAATGCGCAATGACTAGAAATTGAATCATGTGTATTAGAATAAGAGCGTATACTGGTCCAATTGTAGATTTTCATAACTTGACCTCGTTAGGTCACCTATTTTAGACTGAGCAAGTTCTTTGCATCCTTGCAATGGTGGCATGTTACCATCGGCTTGTCCTGTACTGTGTGTTCCACTAACTAAGTAAATCATGTTTGATTTTCCATGACATGCTATTCTCGTACAATATAGCTGTGGACCATGTAAGGACCAAGTTGGCCTAGAGGGGAGAGGGTTGAATAGGCAACTTTAAAACTTTTTAATTCTTATGGAAAAACTTTTCTCAAAAAAAAAAAGTAACAGAAACTATTAGTATAAAGATTCAGCACAACTCTGTTTAAGTAAGATTTGTTTAGAGAAGAACTTGAATGAGAATTGACAATAAGAGGAATAAACAAAGCTAAACCAATAACAAGAAGACTCAAAGATTTTTTACCGAGGTTCAGAGCTCAAACTCCTACGTCCCCGTTAGAGCACTTCTTCAGAAGTATAGCTTAACCAAAAGCACTTCTTCATATGTATTGCTCCACCAAATAGCCAATCTCAATGGCTTTTGGTCTTTCACTATCTTGATTCTTCCACCACTCCGGTGAGGTGAGTCTCAACCTATCACAGCAATGGTGGCCTTCCACAATCTCTGTTGGATAGGTTGCACCAACAACTTCTCCAACCGTCTAGGAACAGCTAGTTCCAAGAGTAATAGACTATCCACAAGCCCTGTCTCTTTGTTCAGTAGCTAGATGCAAACTAGATTTAGCTTGGAGCAAGAACTCTAAATATTCAGATGAATGTTTGCAGTTTATAAGTTGAAGCTCAAACTCTTTGATGGAATGAAAGCTCAGGAATGCTAAAGATCAAAGAGTTGTAATTATTTTGAAAGATGTCAACGATGTTCAGAATGTCAAGGATGTGTATGTGCAAAGCTCTATATATCTTTTTTGTGAACTCAAGCACTATATATATAGTGCCTGAACAGAAATAACCGTTGAACCTGCCATTTGCCCGTTGGGGGTTGGTAGGATGGATGATATAGGTCAACTACTACCCTTTTTATAAGAATTTTAAGGTGTATGAGTCATGTGTTGAAATATACACACGCGCTGGATTGAAAATATTAGTCCGGGGTACATAAGATTGAGAAGCGTTATAGTACCCAGTGTGACCCATTTGCGCCGGACCGGAAAAAACGGTCCATCGTATACATATATTAGTCAAGAAAGTTTGTGCCGGACTGAAAATGTTGGTCCGATGTACACAAGGATTGTTTTATTTGGATACCAGCAAAACAATGTTTGCGCCGGAGCGAAAAAGTTGGTCCGACGTATATGGGAAAACGGCTGGTTTTATCTGAGTGAATCATGTTACCGAAAAAGTTGGTCCGGCGTACACATAAAATTTGGTTCGCTGTAAACAGCATGTTCTCAATTAAGATTAGAGTTTATGAAACTCTTAACGCGGACTAGAAATTTGTTCAGAGGGAAAATATAACATATGTCAGACTGAATTAAAGGATGAATTCAGATCGGTTCGTTGTGAACGGTGTACGCTCAGTTGAAATAAATCAAAGAAGAGTTCTTAGCGCCAGACTGAAAAAGTCGGTTCGGCATACATGGAGTGCACTCGGTTAGGATTTGACCTTTGATTTCTTGAGCGTCTGACAAGATGTTTGGTCCGAGGGAGAACTCTTTTTGGCTAAGAAAGGGAAGATCTGGATTTTTGAATGAGAAATATAAAAATGTCCTATGCTCCAAGTAATCTTAATGATTTTGCATATGAACCAAGATCATTTCTTATGTATAATCCCTCTTAATAGTACGGTGATTCTAGCTATATGGCTTGAATCAACTCCCAAACCAAAACTAGAAACAAACACCCTATCCTTGATCTTCAAATACGTCTTGTTGTCGGCTTCTACTTAGTATCCTTTTTGACCATCAACACCAAAACCTACATAATAAGTATAATTGACAAAAATAGGGGGTCTAGATGCTCTCAGACCGATCAGATGAAATGAAGAAAATATTGAGCAAATCTGCTCAGTGTAGACCTTCAGCTTCTAGATGTTTACCAGCCGTGAGAGCTTCTTTTTTGCATATGTGCGCGACCCGTGGTACTAGCTTTTAGCTAAAAAATTTTGGGGCAAATTTGCTTGAGTTACAAAAATTCCAATTGTTCTGGAAAGGTTTGCTTGATAGCTGTAAGCACCTGTATTCTTTTCCCAATAATGAGCAATGGCATTGGTTTTCTTAATGGTTTATGCTATCTTTACTATATTGATAATGATATCATCTGCCTATAAAGGATCTCAGTGAACTAACAAATTATAATACAGAACATGCTTACTTTAATTTGATATAAGCGAAATCAAACATATTTGACGAACCTCTTAGATCCAAGGACAATTTATAAGTTCAGGATTAAGAACTTTTTGCCATCTACGCAGACATTGTACTTCTGTCCTATCAGGGAAAAATTCGGCTGTATGTAGACACACAAATTCTTATGTGAGATTATGATACTTGTAAACAAATATTATATATGTGAATGTGATTGCATGTGTACTGACTGTTAAGCATGTTTGTGTTATATATTGTGAACAAATGTGATATGTGTTGTAATAAATTGTTTGTATTATGTGAATATGATATGTGCATAATGTGTGTAATCTATATTGTGTGAATGTGATATGTGCATATTGTGTGTAATATGTGCTGTTTTAGGAGGGTGAATTGAAAAACAACACCCCCTCATCTCTATCGATTCTTAGAAAGAAGCGATAGAGATGAAGGGGTCATCACTATTGGTTCCTGGGGAATGCTAGTGCTACATGGACGTGTGCATGCTGCAAGTAGAGGCTTCATGTGACTAATGGACCGAGTAATTAGTGGTATTTGTGTGAGTTAATATTAGCTTGCTCTCACTGACCTTGGTCGCCCTCGGCGCCGCTGCGCCTCGCGCATCTCGCCACTCTGGTGTCACCTCGGTTGCGCACAGCCACCGAGCAGCCACAGGGGCCGCCATGCCACCGCGGCCCACATCATGGCCACGTCGGCCATACAACACGCCATGCCCAGCTGAGCACCGCGCTACCATGCGTCGAGCCTGCACCTGCATGCATGCCTGCATGCACTCCCAACACTACTGCGGATCGGGCATGCACAAGCGGTTCGAAACCGCTTTCAGAAGCGGTTTTAGAACCGCTTGTAAGCAACTGCGAGTGATACCCCGTCGGGTATCACAAGCGGTTCCCCGAACCGCTTGTGGTTCGACACTTCCACAAGCAGTTTGTGTTACCAACCGCTTATGGAGAGGTTTTCTCCAAAAGCGGTTGGTCTTACGAACCGCTTGTGGAGAGGCTCTCTCCACAAGCGATTGGAGTTACCAACCGCTTGTGAAGAGTCTGACAGCATAGAGTTTTGATTATATATTCAATATAGAATATGTTTTCAGAGGGGTTTTTGATATAGATTTTAACAATTAAAATAAATAGAACTACATGAGTTTTTTTTTACACAATTAAATATATATTATTCATGCGTACTCATTCAGATAATTACATGTTCATTTACAAAAAAATACGAACTTAATAGACTAAAAAATGAACAAGTTGATGAGTACATGAAATAATAACCCACTTTTACAAGTTTAAAAGAATAAAAGGGCGAATCTTGAGCTCATTTCTTGCGTGCGTCGCTCTTTGTGCCCTTGGTCAACGTCGATGTCAGCTCACCTGTCCTTATTTCAGGACAATCTCTCCAACCATTTGCGTGGAACTCGCCTTTGGTGGGTACAATCTCGTCGACAATAAAGCCGATGAGTTGTTCTTGGATTGCTGCAACTCGGTTCAGCGGGATCACGCCTTGCACATCGTTGTTGGGCTGACAAAGCAGGAAGTAAATAAATCTCTGGACATGTAATTAAAGTGTAAGTACTAAGAAATTGACATGTACACTACCTCGGCGTTGGTTGTTGGCACATCACCGTGGGTAATACTTTGCATATAGTGGCACACATAATAGCCACATAAGTTGTTTCCACCCGAATATTGTAGAACTTGCGATGAAATTTGAAAAGAAAACGATTATAGGGATGAAAAACTATTACGGCATATTAATATTCTTTAATACGTACTCGAGTGCTTATTTGTACATCAAATTCGTTCTCGAAATGTCCTTGTTGCTTCTTTCGAAACCTTGCGAATGCCCTGTGTGATGCGTTAGTATATATGAATAGTAATTATCAGAGTTGGAATCAGCAAGGTATTTCAATATATATAATAAGGAAAACTATCGTATATATATGCGCTATATACCTGTTTAGGGTGTCAATGATAAATTGATATTTTTTTACTGGAGTCCTTTTTGAGTCTTGAACAACGATTTGGCTGCTATCAAGCTTGATGACAAGAAGGATCCAGTGAAACCTATTCATGTATTGCAACATATATGTAACTAGCTAGTAGTATTATAAATGCCTTGGAAAATATAAGAACGAGAGGTTGTATATATATGTACTCGAAGTTGAAGTGCAGAAGTATGTGCGGTTTGTAGTGCTATCCCAAGAATGCATCGAGAATGTAATCTTCAACATCCTTTCGGTTGTATCCAAAGACGAACTCGTTAACAATCTCTGGGTCGATGAAGCCCACGTTGAAGATATTCTCTTTTCTACATTGTTGTATCTCCATTCTACATAGAAAGGTATAAGTTTAAGAGTTGCAATTTTATTGGACGAGGAAGCACACGGTAAAGGTATGAGGTTGACACTTACAGGCACCAGCAGCTCATGAGAGACACGTTGATGGCGTCGGCATGGTAAATATTGTATAAGTCGTCAAATTCGAGCCATATGGTGTTGTCCCCGCGATAAAAATCATCTTCTTTGATACGGAGGAACATCGTTCTTCCTTGAGCGGACTCATCATGTACCATTCGTGAAATTGCCGCATCTTGGTTGGCGATCCTTTATCTCATTTGGGTCAATCGGCTCCGGCCAACCGAAATTGCCATCGACCTCTGTTGCCATTGGGATATCATCTATTAATCCAAGAGCTGCGGTGTGGAACCGAGTCCGCCTCCTTCCTAAACCCTCGAGGTTCTCCCGATCTTGGTCTCTCTTCTTCTTCTTTGCCGCCGCCGCCTGACCACGTTTATTCTTCTTTGTAGCCTTTATTATTGTCCATTCATAGTTGGACGGCACAGACAGCGGCTTTGCACGGCATGTCGCAAAGTTTTCCGCCGCTTTTGGATCGATTGGTACCTTTGGCTCTACCTTCTTTTTTGCGAAGTGTGCAACCAATTCTGCTTTAGTGACTGCGTCACTTTCCTCCTTATTCATATCATTTGCCCTCTTTGGAGGTTCCTTTAACCTTGTCGATCGGCTGGTCTCCGCCTTCTTGGGAGCAGGTGGAGGAGCCTTAATTCTGCTATCGAGCTTCTTCCTCGGAGGAGATGGTGGGCGTGGTTTTCTGGGGGTTCTTTTTGTTTGAGATCTTTGGTGGTGGAGTAGGGCCTGCGTGGAGCGGGTGGTGGAGGCGTGCTCTGTTTTACCGGTGAGGCATTGCGTACAGGTGACGTTGGAGGAGGCGTGGGTTGCCGTGGTGGAGATGACGCGTCCACACCATCTGGAAATATGATGTACCGTTTGCGCCAAAGGATGATATTATAGAGGGCCTGTCCAAGCTTGGTCACGTCGTCGCCTCCATGAATATCGAGGTGAAGTTCTTCAAATCCGCTCAGCACCTCCTCCACCGCGACCTTTGAGTAACTCGGGGGTATCTCGTTGCAGTGGAACATCTGGCCCGGCTCCACCGGATATGCCATACCGTAAGCCACCTTGATGGAGAGGTTACGCGCATCAACGTGTAGCTCACACTAGCGGCGAACCCTTATGTCATCCACGGGATAACGGGCTAGCAAGTTGTCCGCTTCAGGGGCCCCGGTGGACGCGCAGCTACTCCGCCAGGTGGAGGGGCTGATCACGGCGTCCGGCTGATTTCTCGGACCTAGTCCTTGAAGCTTGCTGAGGGCAATTTGTACTTGTTGCGCAACTATGTCGCCGATGCTAGCCTGGGTTGCTCTGAGCTCTTGTTCCAATTGGTACACTTTATGTGATTCTCTTGTTTTGCTTCTATGTCAGCTCCTGTACGTATGTGCATCCTTGGCGAAACCATACTTCCACGGTGTTAGCTTGCCCATACCTCGCGTCCGTCCTGGGTGCTCAGGGTTTTCAAGGGAATGTGTTAGCTCATCATTCTCCTATGCGCCACCGATGTACTGCTGAGATCGCTTTCATTGCTTGTACAATCCTTTGGCCAACCTCTTGTACTCCAGGTGCCATCACCAAACTACCGTCATCTGAAAGGCTCCCCCCATGACCCATGAACCAATTGCGCAGGCGATCTTCCCACAAAGCGGTAGCCGGTGTGACGTCCTTCGCCATTAATTCTTCTTCTCGCTTCTCCCATTTTGGTACGGCCTTGAGGTAACCACCGGTGCCAAGATGATGGTGGTATTTCTTCATCTGTGAATTGGCCTTGTTCTTCTGACTCGCGGCCTGGCCTTCAGCTGACAGCTTGAACTCCTCGAATGCTTCCCAGTGATCCGCCAACTTTGCAAATTGGTTGAAGTCGGGTCTTTCTCCCTTCTGCACATACTTGTGGCTGAGAGACGTCTTCCACGCCTGAAACATTGTTGCCATCTTCTTCAAAGTGAATTTCTTGGCTTTGTCTTCGGACCCTTAAGGAAATGTGAAATTTTCCATAATATCTTGCCAGAGCAGGTCCTTGGTAGCTTGAGGAACTTCGGCCCATTTTCTGATGCTAATTGGGACGTGATCCCTCACGTGGTAACCGCAAGCGTTGTTGTACGGCCCAACTACTAAAATAGGGGCAACCGGCATCCCTTCGTTGTTAACGTCGGTAAACACGTGCTTTGTGGATGGCTTCTTGTTAGGTCCCCGATGCTTGGATTGGTTGCTCGATGTACGGGGCTTGAAATACATAAACATATGTATAAGCGTGTCGAGTGTATTATATTAGCAATGCGATTAATTAACATGTCTACGGGGATTATATTCTTCTGGCTATACCTCATCCTGGCCGGAACCAGTGTTACCGAACTCAGCGGCTCCAGCATCAATGGCTTCATCAGCTGCAGCCTGAACGGCCTCACCGCAACCAACATTAGCCTCAGCGATGGAGTCCAGCAAGAACTGTTCTCCCTCATCAAAAGTACGGTCACCACATCCTGGGTGCGCCATCAATTCTACACCAAGCATTAAGTACACCACAAGCATATTATTAAAAAAATTCTACACCAAGCAATACTTTGAAACAACCATATTACAGATTACAACACAAGCATATTATTAAAAAAAATTCTACAATGTGGGCATATTACAGATTACAACACAAGCATATTATTACAGATTACAACACAAGCATACCAAGAATACAAATTCAATGTGGGCATTATGCATGCACAGAAATGAGAACATCCTTGTGGGCATTTCACCGAACATCTTGTGGGCAGCCGAATTAGAGAAGGGGGACGACTGGCGCACAGCTATACCTCGGTCCTCCTGGGTGGAATGGCAGTGTGGCGGCGGTTTGGTGGCGGAGGAGGCGTCGGCGAAGTGGCGGAGAAGGCGCCGGTGGGGTGAGTGTGGCGGCGACGAGGGCACCAGCGCGGGTCCACTGGCGCGGGGGTGGAGCTAGTGGCGTCGGGATGGTTGGGTGGCGGAGGAGGGCGACGGCGTCGACGAGGATGGCGGCGCGGAGTCTCGACGGAGGTGACGACAGTGGCGGTCGGAGAGACACAGGAGGCAGCGGCGCGCGCGTGTTCTCGAGCGGGGACTTAGAAAATTTGGGGTGTGAGAAAAGGGCGGGGCGTGTAAACTTTATACAGGGAGCACTTCTACAAGCGGTTTTTAGAACTAACCTCTTGTAAAATATCTGTACAAGTGGTTTTAGAACCAACCGCTTGTAGAGGGAGGACTTCTACAAGCGGTTTATATTACTAACCGCTTGTAGAGGGATGACTTAACAAGCGGTTTATATTACTAACCGCTTGTAGAGGGATGACTTCTACAAGCGGTTGATATTACTAACCGCTTGTAGAGGGATGACTTCTACAAGCGGTTTATATTACTAACCGCTTCTGAATGTTACGTTCTAGAAGCGGTTCTTTTCTAAAACCGCTTCTGAATGTTGCATTCCAGAAGCGGTTCTTTTCTCAAATCGCTTCAGTTTAATTTAAGAATTTTTAAAAAAGCTCTTACAACTTTAGTTTCATTCCATAATTTTTGAAAAATGCTTTTAGCAATTTAGTTTCATCCCATAATTTTTAAAAAAGCTCTTACAACTTTAGTTTCATTCCATAATTTTTAAAAAATGCTTTCAGCACTTTAGTTTCATTCCAAAATTTTGGCACTTTACATTCATTCCAAATAAACACTTCATACATAGTTCATACAGTAGGGGTACATCCTAAGTAGTAACGTACTTTGTCTTTACAAGTGTTCCTTCATTATGATCGCGACGTATGAAAGTAGTATCCACGTCTGTGTCATTGAGGCGGCTTATGTCGACATCCACAGCGAAAGGAGGGATCTCGTCGAACTGACTATACCCTTCCTCGTCTATGACGTCCTCAACTCCAACAATCCTTCGTTTGCCTTGGAGAACCACGTGTCGCTTTGGCTTAGTAATACAATCTTTCTGCTTCTTAGGTTTGCTTGACATGTCCATTACGTAGAAGACCTGTCTCACATCGTTCGCGAGGACGAACGGTTCGCGCCTATAGCCGATTTGCGTGAGGTCCACGACTGTCATACCGTATTTGTCGACCTTCACGCCACTTGAAGTCAGTTTGACCCATTGGCACTTAATAAGAGGGACCTTCAAAGTTCCATAGTCAAGCTCCCATATCTCTTCTATGAAACCATAATATGTATCCACCTTGCCTTTGTTGTCTTCGGCGTCTATACGAACACCGCTATTCTGGTTGGTGCTCGTGTTATCCTGGGATCTGGTGTAGAATGTGTAACCATTTATCTCGTACCCCTTGAATGTCACGATTTCACTAGATGGTCCCCGAGCCAAGCGTTGCAACTGTTCATTGTCTGACCCTTTCAAAAGGATGTACTTTTATAACCAAGCGCCGAAAGAATCCATGTGCTTTAGTGTTATCCAATCCACAGACCTCCCCGGGAAATCGCGGCGTAGAATACTATTGTGCTCAAGGACATACGGGGCCACTACAGTTGATTGTTTCAAAACCGTGAAATGTGCTTGCTTAAATGCAAGAAGATCATTGCATGCAATTGCTTTCCTTCCTAGTGTCCCTTTTCCCCGTAGCCTCCCCTCATGGCGTGATATAGGGACGTCGATCGGGTTTAGATCATTAATGTAATCCACACAAAACTCAATCACCTCTGTCCCATAACCCTCGGCAATGCATCCTTCCGGACGAGAACGGTTACGAACATACTTCTTTAGCACACTCATGTACCTCTCGAAAGGGAACATGTTGTGTAGATACACGGGTCCAAGAATACCTGTCTCTTTCACAAGGTGAACAGTGAGATGAACCATAATATCATAGAATGCAAGAGGAAAGATCATCTCAAGACTAACCACACTTTGTACCACGTCATCCTGCAGCTTACTTAGTTTATCTGGGTCGATGACCTTCTGTGAAACCGCATTGAAAAAAGAACACAGCTTTGTGATTGTCCCTCATACCCACTCGGGCAGTATGCCTCTCACAGCCACTGGGAGCAACTGTGTCATTAACACAAGACAGTCATGGGATTTCATGTGTACGATTTTATTCTCTTTCGTGTTTATGAGTCTCTTTACATTCGAGGAGTATCCGGAAGGGACCTTCACACTTGCTCAGAACTCTATCACGCTTTTTTTCTCTTCTTTGCTTAGAGTGTAGCTCGCAGGATGTAGGTAATGTTGTCCTTTCCCTCTCTTTTCGGGATGTAGTTTGTTCCTCAGTTCCAAGAGTTCAAGGTCCTTCCGAGCATGCAGTGTATCTTTCGATTTTCCGTACATATCTATGTACCTAGCAGGTTCAAGCAAACATTCTTCGTGATGTGTATGAAGTCAAGTTAGTGATGAACCTCCATGACTTCCCAATAAGGCAAGTCCCAAAATATTGACTTCTTTTTCCACATGGGTGCATGACCATCCTCATTCTGCACATGTTTGCTTCCAGGACCCTTTCCAAATACTACTTTCAAATCCTTTACCATAACAAATACACGTGGCCCACTACGATGGTGAGGCCTTGCATGAATGTCTGGTTGCCCGTTAAATTTCCTGCCTTCCTTTCGCAACGGGTGACTCGTAAGAAGAAACCTACGGTGACCCATGTACACAACCTTCCGAGAGTTTTTCAGGTACATGCCGTCCGTTTCATCTAAGCACGGGATGCAGGCTCTATATCCTTTGATAATTAGGTCGGACAGGTTACCGAGAGCAGGCCAGTCGTTGATTGTTACAAATAACAATGCACGTAGGGTGAAATACTCCCTTTTGTACTCATCCCATACCCTTGCACCATCGTCCCACAACGTCACAAGATCTTCAACAATGGCATCATGATGTACTTTTAGGTAGACATCGATGTCATTTCCAGGTTGCTTGGGGCCTTGGATCAATAATGGCATCATGATGTACTTTTGCTTCATGCACAGCCATGGAGGAATGTTATAAATACATAGTGTAACAGGCCAGGTGCTATGGCTGATGCTCAATTCTCCAAAAGGATTCATCCCATCGGTACTCAACCCAAACCTTATGTTTCTCACCTCATCTGCGAAGTCTAGGTACGTCCGGTCGATTTTCCTTCACTGTGAGCCATCTGCAGGGTGTCTAAGCATCCCGTCGTCCTTACGCTCTTCTTTGTGCCAACGCATCATCTGGGCATGCACTTTGTTAGCAAACATACGTTTCAATCGGGGGATCACAGGGAAATACCACAAGACTTTAGCTGGAGGTCTCTTCTTCTTACGCTCCCTATCTATTTCACCTGGATCGTCACGCTTCACCTTATACCGTGATTCTCTGCACACTGGACAAACATCCAAATCGGCATACTCATTACGATACAGGATACAATCATTAGGACTTGCGTGTATCTTCTGTACTTCCAATCCCAAAGGACATACGACTTGTTTGGCTTCATATGTAAATTCACGCAGAGTGTTATCTTCTGGAAGCAACTTCTTTACGAGTGATAACAACTTATCGAATCCCTTATCTGACACACCATTTGTAGCCTTCCATTGCATGAGTTCCAGTGTGGTACGCAGCTTTTGTGGCCCCCCTACAGTTTGGGTACAAAGGAGTTATGTGGTCCTCTAACATGCTTATTGGAACTTCTCGAACTGTCTTTCATCTGTGTAGTCTCCCTCTCCGTCACGCAGCATCTGGTCTAGCTCATCATCACCAAAGTCACCAAGTGTTTCTTCCACGGAACAGTATTGCGTGCCGTCCGGGATATTATTGAATCCATCTTCCTCTTTCTCGCCTTCTTCATCGTCTTCCTGGCTAATCACCTCAACTTCGCCATGGTTGGTCCAACAGGTATAGTTTGGCATGAAACCTCTCATGATCAAGTGGTTCATAACTTGCCATCGCTGGGAGTGCTCCTTCTCGTTTTTGCAATCTACACACGGACAACATATGAAGCTGCCTGGAGGCAAGAATGCAACGGCCACATCGAGAAAAGCCTGCACACCATCAATGAACTCTCTCGAGTGACGGTCCGCATTGTACATCCATTGCCGATTCATCTACACCAAGTTATAATTTCATTAAAAATTATAACAAATTTCGTTACAAAAATTATAACCTAACTTAAATTTCGTTACATTTAAACCAAACAAAAAAAGCTCCACCTACACCGTCATCCAATTAAAGACCTACCTTTCTAATTATTTTGTATCCCTTCCTACCTTTCTAATTATTTTTTATCCTTCTACATGTTTTTCTATTTTATTTCATACACCAATAATTACTTCCTTGCAATGTTGTACCTAGATCTCCCCCAACTTATTCTGATATTTAAGATTCTAAAGCTAACAACCACCTAGATCTAAAGCTTCCAATCACCTTTACCTTGTAATGTCATTTTTTGAACTAGATCTCCACCCTACATCTTCATACAACAACAAAAACAAGGCATAGAAAACAAATTTTCGACCATGCTTAAAAAGTTCAAGATTTCTCCACAACCATTTAAAAAAATAGCAATATCTAGGTGAGAAGGATGTTCACATGATGTTACTAACTTTGAAACACTTAATTTGGAGCTAATCACCTCCAATTAAAAATTTGGACAGCACCTCCCCAAGAACAGCGCTGGGCCGGCCTTCTTTGTCCGATCGTACCTCTGTTGGCTCAGGGAGGAAGAAGGGTTTAAATGCGCTGCGCGGGAGGGCTTCCAGAAGCGGTTTGAGACATGAACCGCTTCTGGATGTTGCGTTCTAGAAGCGGTTCTTTCCTCAAACCGCTTCTGAAACTCAGAAGCGGTTTGAGAAAGAACCGCTTCTAGAACGCAACATCGAGCGGTTCGTGTCTCAAACCGCTTCTAATATTTACGTTCTAGAAGCGGTTCTTTCCTCAAACCGCTCACGAAAATCGAAGCGGTTTGAGACTAGAACCGCTTCTAGAATGCAACATTCAGAAGCGGTTCGTGTCTCAAACCGCTTCTGAAATCCCTCTCCAGACCGTTGCCAAATAACCACTTCTGGTGCGAACATCACAACGGGTTCGCACCAAACCGCTTCTAATAGGCTGATTGTGATGCCCAGTTCTGTAGTAGTGCAAGCCCCTGCATGCACGCCTCCTTGCTGCCATGCCGCCGTGGCCTCTGTTACCAGCCGCCGGGTGCTGCCACGCTGTTGCGTCGCCATGCCCCCTCAGACCACTTCTGTCCTTGCACCACTGTGCCCGGCTGCCGCATGCCATCGAGCACCACCTAATCTGTGGTTGTCTACGTTGAGATGTGGTGGCTGGCTCGCCGTCACCAACTACGCTAGCACTGGCCACCCTCGGCTGCGTGCAGCCCTGGCATCGCCTTGCGCCGGGCCTCGGTCCCTCTGCGCTGCGGCTTGCGCCAGCCATCGGGCCGCATCATGTCATGGCCGTCTGCCTGCTGGCTGGTGCTCCCCCATTCACTGCACTAGTAGAACTACCCCAAGTACTCCTTGGCCTCAGCGCCGGCTGCCACGAGCACCAAACACTCCCCTTCCTCCCTCTGCCAACTGCCAGCACTCCTCCTTCTCCTCCCCCTTCTTCCCAAAAATCATCCAAATGATCATGCATGCGAAATGTAATTGCAAAAATGGGTTGTACGTGGGATGAGGATTTCGTTGGTGTGGCATGCGTGGGCTAGATTTTGTGTTCTTTTTAGAAAGAAGCAGCAAGAGAGACTCCTATTGAGAACCAATATATATATATATATATATATATATATATATATATATATATATATATATATATATATATATATAAAAGGAAAGTAAAGTACAAACCTTAATACAAATCTGGGATAAAAAGGAAAAAAGAAGGAAAGAGAAGGATGAAAGAAGGGGAAAGGAGTGAAAAAGCAAAATTACAAAGAGTTAATCCAGGTAGCAAACGGAGTTGAGAGAGGTTCTTTCATCCTGACAAGGTGCAACCTAGCTTCCTCTATGAAGTTGGACTTCCAAGATTGAGCTGACGTGTTGAGCTGATTGAAAATGAAATTATTTCATTGTTTCCAGATCTCCCAGGATGCCAGAATGAAAATTTCCATGAAGTAAGGTTGAGCGGAGTTCCTTTTAGCTTGCTGAATCATGTTAATGATGTCCAAGGATGTATCATTTTGTGTTCTTGAAAGTGTTTACAAAGAGTGAAGGATCGAGATGGCAATCAGAGGGGGTGAATGATCCCAAATTAAATTTTATCCCCCAAAGAAGATCATAAATGCAATTCTTCACCCAAATAAACCAATCCAAGATACTTAGGTATCAAATAAAGGCGGAAGAATCAATTTTCACAAATTTTAGCCTGTGGCGGCACTACCGCCCATGTAGGGGCGACACTACCGAGGTACTGTAGCTACAATAAAACATGCATATGAACAGTGATTTCAGCACGAGTTCAAAAAGAAAAATCGAGGAATCTTTTGATCCAATGATCCAAACTCAATGAAACTTTGTGGACACCTTCCTATGGATGTTAGGAACCTATTCCAACCGGCGATTGCAAGAATCGACTTCAAAGTCCCGACCTTTTTCAAATTTACGGAAGGGTGCACAAAAACGGGTTCAAGAACAAAAACTTGACTCCTAGCTAGCTCGCGGGTTGTTGATGACCAAGATGATCCTAGATTGCTTCCCACATATCACAGCAAGCTAGAACACAAGACAAGAATGCACAAAAACCCGATCTTCCAAGATTGATCCTTTCATGAACAAAAATCGATTTCTTGTAAGAAAGAACACAAGATTTGCTTAGATGATTGGGATATGGTCTGAAGAAGACTCATCCATCAATCATACATTCTCAGCAAAAGATCCAAAAGCATTTAGAAGGAGGGGAGGCAAATCCAACTTGCATGAAAGTGAATGTAAATTGCGGAATTTAAAGACTGAATTTAAAGCATAAAATAAATGCGGAAAGTAAATTCAGAATTGAGAGGAATGGATTAAACTTTTATTTCTGCAAGGGAGATTTACAAAGCCTCACAACAAAGTGGGCAAAACTCAAAGGAGCACAACAACCTCAAAACCTTCAAGAGGAGGAGGCTACCGCTACCCCTCTATTTATACTACTCTTGGGCCACCTACCACCCTTAGATGAGCTTTTAAACCCTAGAGTACTCATCAAGGGCTAGGATTAACTCACTCAACCAGCTATGCAAGGGCTTACCCAAAACCCAAACAAATAATGGGTTTTCTTGCACGGTTTTCAAAGCACACTAACTAGACCCACTAACCTATCAACTAGACCAAGATCCAATGGCCCTCATTGATATATGTAGCACCTAGTTAGCATCTCGTTCGTTCCTTGTCTTCACAGCTTGCCACGACTTCGTTTCCGATCATCTTCTGGCAATCCCCGATCGTCGAAACCTCCAGCTCACCTCGCCTAGTCCCGATCATCCTTCACCTTACCATGATCTAGCATCGTCGACCTGCAACCATCAAAAATAAGGAAACACATCACATAGCAATGTCCAACAAAGATATGCAATAATCATCCAAAATCACATTTTAATATGCAATTCGCTCATGAAGTCGGCATTATCGCCTACAACAGGCCAGTAGTGCCGCTCGGCCGGCACTACCACCCCAGCATGGCCGGTAGTGTCGCTTCCCTTAAAAACTAGGGAACACCTCTCTCTGGAAAATAACTACCGCCCCCTCGGCCGGTAGTGCCACCCCCTGGCCGGCAGTACCACCCTACTGAGGCCGGTAGTGCCGCTCCTGGCAGACAAAATCCAAATTGCTTCATTTTGAAAATCCAATTCAAATCAAACTCAAACCAGAGTAAACCAAGCTCAAATTTAGTCAATTACACATCACCAACATGAGTAGACCTCCACATGGTCTTCCAAAGAGAGAAGGTGGAGGGAGAGAGAGGGCTTGTGTTCTTGCTGCCATGGAGAAGAAAGAAATGGCAGGAGGGTGTGTGCTGAGTGAGGAAGAAGGCTGGCTGGAGGGAAGGAAATAGGGATGGGCAGGATGACCAACTTTGGTAGACTGGACAGGATAAGATCAAGGTAATAAATGAGCTGTCATTATTGATTTAAATTTGTGAAAAATTTTCTAAGTAATATGAAGACATTTTTTTACCATACTATAAAATTTTCAGCTGAAGATAGTTTCTGTGGAAATTATTAAAATTCTGACAAGACAGCTACATTAAAATTTTGTTTTCTTGTTTTTGTTTTTCTTAGATAAAAAATTAGCTTTATTTTATATGAAACTTTTTCTATGTAATACTAACGATTATTTTTAGTAATCACAAAAATATCGGGTGATTATCAGTTGTATTTGTTTTTATAAAATTCTGACATTAATAATATATATTTTAAATTAATTCTGTTTTTTATTTTATAAAATGTCCAAATCAACTTTATTATTTTTGAAACTCTTTAGGAAAGTTTCCCTAGTTTTTTAGATTATGTGATAAACTTTTCAAGATAATATAAGGTCTGTGAAAAATTAAATAATTCTGATATGAGTGCTATCCATTGTCACATCATACTGTTTTTGACTTCTTTTCAACACTAAATGAGTTCAAATTGGTTTGAATATTTTTAGGGATGCCCTGGTGACGATTTGGGATTTATATAAATTTTTTCTATGATTTTATTTGTAAAGATATTTTGGGTTTTATATCTTGGATGAGAAGAAAACAATCAATATAAAATATTTTCTTAAAAGCCAAAATTCAAGAATTTTTTTTGTAAAGATGGAAATTCAAAATAAGATTATATTTCAAACTCATTTACATAGTTTGTTCTTTTTGAAAGAATTTTTTTTAATATTGCAACTCATTCTTTTCTTAAGGTTTAAAATTCAAGAAAATGAGGAAAAAGATGATATTTCAAATTAAAATATTGATTCCAATGAGAATTTTTATTCAATATTATTTTTAAAATTTTGTTTTCCCATTTTTAAATTTTTCATGATGTTACAGACCGACACAAACGCAAGCAGCCACGGCTATCCCGATTGACACATGTTTCAAACGTAGCATTCACGTGGCAATAGCTCGGTAGCCACGTTAGCTGTGAGCACTAGGGTACCAGCGTAACTCTAGTAATGGCCGAGACGGTGGAGGCTTACCGGCTCTAAGGAATACAGCCACAACATCGATGGTTTAGTGTCTTTTTGGCAACTTTATCCCATGGATCTGGAGAGGTGCAACGCAACGACCTCGAATCATGACCTAAGTGCGATGGAGAAGGTCTGTAAATGGTGAGATCTTACAGAAACTTATGGCAGCGACTTGTGTAAGTCCGATGAGATATCACGCACAAACTACGGTGTCTAGAGCGAGGCTAACTAGGGCAAAAGATGTGGCGTCTCACGGAGATCCTCAAAAGGCACATGACATGGCTTAAGTACCCTCGACATCCGTGCCAAACCCAGAGACCGAACCCTACATAGCGGAGGAGACCCAGTCCAAGATGGCAGCACTCACGTGGAGAAGAGCCAATCCGAGCCATCCACATGGTACGACGAACGGCCATGATTCACTGTGGCACGGCAAAATCCAGATACCACACTAAGATCAATAATTGGATTCCAAGTGGAATTCCGGTAGATCCTATTCGCCCACTTGAAATCCAACGGTTCTTCGTATTAGGGTTTCCGAGAGAAATCCAACCATCGGATGCAAGATCATCGGCCACAACCAATTGGCTCAAACAGGATGGGGCCACACGGCGTATTGGCTGCCCCATAGGTCTTTCGGCCTAACACTATAGCTTGGGATTTTTCACGGTTTTCCCTCTTAAAATAATCCCCAAAAATAAAACAATGAAAATAAAATAGCAAAAATATTAGAAAAATTCTAAAAAATATTTTGAAACATTTGGAACACAAATAAAATATTTTTGGAAAACATTTATTTAAAATTTCTCATTATTTAAATAATTTTCACAATAGGCCATATTCAAAATTAATAAAAAAATCCAAATAAATTCAAGAAAAATCTCAAAAATTCAGAAAATCCACGAAATACTTGAATAACATTATAATATTATTTTGAGCCAAATTTTGGGATGTTATAGATGTAACCATTAAGTCAAAATACCACATAGACACTCTTGCCCTTGTTACGCAACATGCCAACAAAGAACCTTGGCTTCGTTGCGCCCTGTATTCCGAGGCGACCATTTCACATGGTTCGATCCATTTCCCGATCCAAAAAATCCGATAACGTACCTATATGAGTGGGATGGATGGTAAACCCTTTGCAGTCTTTTGTCGGCATGACCTAGACACGGGGGTTTCGGAAGTAGCGCATGAAAGTATTCATAGGTGAATGAACTGGCAGCAGGGAGAGCGTCACTATCACAGAGACATCCTTACACACTATGTGGTTGGTTTAAGTTCATCTCCCTCCATAGAGGATAGACAACCATAATCAATTTTTCTCTTTTTTTAGCATGGATTCCACCATGGAAAGTTCTCACCAGTTCCACCGTACTCAGTGAGTCTCTATCTTAAATATCTAGACCATCTTGTTCACCGTTGTCTGTTCTACCTGGTGCGCACCCTCTCATCACCAGAGCATTGTCGTCACAGTGGAGGCCTCGCTGTAGCCGCTTCTATCTAGCCACTCTAGCTGTCGGTTGCCACTGGTCACGACATCTGTGTCATTAGATTCGTCACACTGAGATCTCTTGGATGGTACCAACTGCGTGTCCAGAAGCCTCGCTGGCAAGATCACCAGAGTTGTGCCACTACGCGCCTTCGCCCTGCCAGTGACCATAGCTCCCAGTGCCACCGCCTACGTGCCACTTATGTGATGTCAACGTGTTAGCCACATCATTGCCACCTATGCTTGCGTGTCACCAAGTCAGCTACACATCACATGTCACATCAGCAAAGATTAGATTGGTTCGGTGGACCAAGTCTACCTTGAACCATGTCTATGAAACATGGGACCCACTTGTCAAAGTATTATGTTATGCATTGAGTTCACTATAGACCACACACTTTGACCATTGACCAGGTCTATAGACTGAGGGCCCACATGTCAGTCTCTGTTTATTTTAGTAAATAAAAAAATAAAAAAAATCAAAATATTCCACAGGCTCAATTGTCAGTCTCTCAAAGAGTAATATTCTTGGAATATTATCATTTCTCTCTCAATTTCAGGATTTATTTGTTTGATAAATCTTCCGAGAGTTCATTCTTCGATTGAGTTAGTTAAAGTTCCTATATTTATCTAAAATCGAGCATTACACTCTAGTATACTTTATTTGATTCTTGGAGTTTTTCCCTCTTTTTTGTATTTATTTGCTTTTTGTCGATCATTTCACTTAGACTTTGAAGCGCTATGAGCATTTGAGGGGGGAAGAGTTGACTGCAGATCAAGACCAGGATCTATTCTAAGGCAAGTTGTGTTTCGATCATGTTGAATCCAGCTTTACAAAAGTTATATTTTTGAATTATTGTTTGCTAGTTCAAATTATCAATTATTTAATTATTTTGGGAATTATTTACGCAACCTATTTAAATTATACTACTTTGTCATTTCCTATGCCATGATATTTGTCACCTAACCTTAGGTGGATAATTAATAGTTGGTCACTAATATATCATCAACATGGGTCAGTTTAAAATGGGTTTAGTATGCTTAGCTATGCAACATGTTATCAATATCATTTTGAAGAGTAAATTTAAAAATAACTAATCATTTATGGAACATACTTATGAAAAGGGTGTGTCATGAGTTGTCACACAATGATGATGTTGATGGCACATGTTGAACGATAATCAATTGGGTGGTAAATGATTTAGATTGAGGCAAATGGCAAGAGGCTATGTGCCAAGTTGGTCTGTGAGACATTGGGATGATGATTTTGTGTGAATCAATTGATATAATTGATGTGAACTAGTAGACTGGAAATCTTGACTTGGTTAGTTAATGACTTAACATTGAACTGGGCTAAACATACAACCACATGTCTAGAATGGGATAAACCTAACTCTGTAAGTTACTAAGTCTTGATATATGACACTTCATGAGGTAAACCAAGCTATGTGTGATGTTGGATAAGGTGTGTGTTGTAGTGGCTCCATATCTTTAACAGTTATTGTTCCAAGTCCAATGGTGAGTCCCACCCATTCTTTTTCTCTGCGTAAGGGTGGAATGGTAAGATCTAGCTTATCGGTAGAGTAAATGTTCGGATACAGTTTCTAAAAGGTTTTGTTATCATCTTCTTAGTCACACGTCTAATGAAGTCTGTTAATTGCATGCTATTAAGAGATTGATCATACATTGTGGGTAAATTGTACCTCTGCATATTGTAAAACCATTCAAATAGCGATGTCCTTGGTTTTGGAGAATGCTTAGTAATTTCACACAAGGATTGGATTTTATAAAATAAAATTTGGAAGGAAGCATGTGTGCGAGAAAATAGAAATAGCTTAGGTTGTGTGCCAACTTAAGTACTTGGAAAATCTCTAGATAAATTATTATTACAGTTATTTGTTTTACTTATATTTTTAATCTATTATCGTATTCAATTGCTAAAGCCTGCTTCGTGTAAAAGTAACCATATCAGCTATCATTTGAATAAACCTTGTATATAGTTATATTAGACTTGCATTCTTTACACAACTTGTTAAATAATCTATGTTCTCACTTTTGCAATAATAATCAATTAGTTAGAGAAAAAGAGTCAACACCAGCACTAGAGGAGTATCATAAAAAAGCCGATTATTAGGATTCAGGCTCCGGTCATTGCCTAGGGCAGGTCGATGGATTTTTAGCAGAATTTTCTGTTCCTCTACAATTTCTTTTATTTAGTGATTAATCCCTACAAGACATAATAAATATAAACTCAACCATGAGATCACCACACTATCTATTTATTTATCAACTTTAGTCATTTATTTGTATTCCGCTATGTATGGAGTTGATATTTCATCTATATTTGCACCATGTGTGCTAGAGTGATCCTAGAGTAGTATAGTACATACACAAAGAGTTCGAATTTACATATTCAGGTCCTAACATGGGCCCACACGCACAAGTACCTGTGTAGCGATGGTTGATGCTCTAATACCTTACGTAACACCCTAGCCAAAAATCCGCTTGACGGGGAGGCATCCCATGGGGCGGATGCACATATACCACTACTACAGAACAGCCAATCCTTGCCGGCATATCACTGCCGGTTAGGACTGAGCCGGCAGTGATAACGTATCTCTGCCGGTTCGAAAGTTAAGTTGGGGGGAGAACTTATCACTGCCGGTTCATGCAACCAACCGGCAGTAAAAAGCAAGATATCACTGCCGGTTTGAGACAACAACCGGCAGAGATATATCACTGCCGGGTCGTTCTTAAACCGGCAGGGATACTTGCATTTTTACTGCCGGGTTAAAGCGAGGACCGGCAGTGATATTATCTTCCCGCGCAATATGTTTTTCGCGCATTGAGCTTATCACTGCGGTTCTGCGCAGAACCGCGATGATAAGTCTTTATATAACTGAGACCCCTGCCTCCCGACCGATCGAGCAAAGATAGAGAGGCGCTCTGTCTTTGCTCGATTTGTAGATTGCAACGATCTGCTGCCGAAAAATTTGTTAAAATTTGTATTGTGCTTCTTTTCGAGGTTAGTAATTTGATCTCTATTTTTGTAAATAATAAAAATTGCCACGTGGATTTTTACATAATGAAAAAGGTGTATTTTCAAATGTTGAAATAATAAAAACTTGTTAGATGGATATTTACCTAATAAAAAATGTTGATATATTTTAATGTCTTGAAAGTATATCTTAAGTACTTACAATTTTTTCCAAATTTGTAAATAATAAGGAATTGCAAGATGGATATTGACGCAATGAAAAAGATTGATATATTTTGATATAGTCTAAATATATCCTAACTATTTACAATTATTTTCATTTTTACAATACTAAAAATTGCTATATGGATATTTACATAACGGAAAAAGGTTGATGTATTTTAATATAGTCAAAATTGCTACATATGTTTTTAAATCTAATTGTTTACAATTATTTGTTATTTGCAATTATATGCGTATGTAATGTTTGATTTAATTAATTGTAGATGGACCGAAGGTGGATGTATGACACGGACCGTTGTGGGGCAGAGTTTTTTAATGGTGTGAGTTATTTTCTAAACGTGGTTGCGGCGCACAAGTCGAAGAATCTGGCGGACTACATGTGCTGTCCATGCGTTGACTGCAAAAATCAGAAGCTATTTTCTACCATAGAGTCGATACGTGCACACTTGCTTCGAAGAGGTTTCAAGGCTGGCTATACCTGTTGGACCAAGCACGGCGAAGATGAGATTGTACATGAAGGGCAACACATTATTGAAGATGACGGAGACAACGGTATGGCGGCAGTTGAAGATACGTTTGTCGACAGCCACGACGAAGATCTGGATCAAATGTTGCGTGATGGGGAGGGAGACTTCACGAGTGAAAGAGAGTTTCAAAAGTTCCAACATATGGTACAGGACACCACGACACCATTGTACCCAGGCTGCAAGGAGGAGCACAAAAAATTGCAGACCGTGCTTACACTACTGCAGTTGAAGGCAAGCAATGGTTGGTCCGATAAGAGCTTCACTGAGCTCTTATGTCTCTTGGGGATTTGCTTCGGAGGGTAACGTGTTGCCTACAAGTGCGTCATCGGGCCAAGCAGGTTGTTTGCCGTTGGGATTGGAAGTACAAAGGATACACGCATGTCCAAGCGATTGCATGTTGTATCGCAATGAGTTTGCGGACTTGGATGGCTGTCTTTGTTTGCAAAGCAAAGCGGTATAAGGGCAACAATGATGACATCGATAATGAAGATGTCGGGTGAAGCGTAAGAAGATGAGATCTCCCGTAAGGTGGTGTGGTATTTTCCTATAATTCCCGTCTGAATCGATTGTTTGCGAACAAAGGCATGCCCAATTGCTACGATGGCACGCCAAGAGCGTAAAACGATGGAATGCTCGGACACCTGCGACTACGTGCAATGGAGGAACATCGACGAAAATATAAGAAGCACTTTGCATATGATGTAAGGAATATAAGGTTCGGGTTGAGTACGGATGGGATGAATCCTTTCGGTAACATGAGCGATCGTCATAGCACTTGGCGGTAACTCTATGTATCTACAACCTTCCTCCTTGGCTTTGTATGAAGCGGAAGTACATTATGATGCCACTCTCGATCCAAGGGCCCGAGCAACACGCAGCGATATCGATGTGTACCTCAAATCATTGGTTGAAGATCTTCTAATCTTGTGGAACGATGGAGTACGGGTATGGGATGAGTATAAAAGAGAGAACTTTATCCTACGCACATTGTTGTTCGTAACCATCAATGATTACCCTGCCCTTGGTAACCTGTCGGGACAGACGACAAAAGGCTTCAATGGATGCGTCCAATGCTTAGATGGTACAGCTAGTCGGTGGCTGAAGAACTGTCGAAAAATGTCTTACATGCGGCATCGTAGGTTCCTCCGCAAGGATCACCCATACCGCAATAATAAGAAAGCTTTTGATGGGACAAAGGAGACCGCTTTAGCTCAAGAATCCCACTTGGGAGAGAGATATTTGCAGCTGTAAGGGATCTTAAAATTATCCACGGAAAGGGAGCAGGCAGTACATCTATCTCGAGTTCCCGTGATAAGGCTCCTTTGTGGAAAAAGAGATCAGTATTTTGGGTCCTACCTTACTGGCAGCACTTAGAAGTGCGACACGCAATCGACGTCATACACATAGAGAAGAACGTGTGTGACAGCTTGCTTGGTATCTTACTGGATATACATGGCAAAACAAAAGATACTCTCCAAGCACGGATGGACCTTGAAGATATGAAACTCGGGAAGGAGCTGCATCACGAGACATGGATCAGGGAAAAAGTACCTTCCCGCGACTGCTACACTCGAGCAAGAAAGAAAAAATTAGCTTTGTCATGAATGCTTGCACGGAGTGAAAGTTCCGTCGGATACTCTGCCAACATAAAGATACTAGTCTCAATGAAAGACTTAAAATTAATTGGTATGAAGTCTCACGATTGCCACGTGATGATGACGCAGATGCTTCCAATTGCGATTAGGGTGTTCGCGGAGAAAGTCCGAGACCCAATTGTGAAGTTGTGTTCATTCTTCAACGCGATTTCACGAAGGCCATCGATCCATTGAAACTAGATAAGCTACAGAAGGCGTGGTCCACACTCTCTGCGGGCTCGAGATGTGTTTCCCTCCATCTTTTTTGATATTATGGTCCATCTCATTGTTCACATCGTGAAAGAGATCTGATTCTAGATCCGTGTTTCTACATCGGATGTATCCTTTTGAGAGGTTCATGGGGTCATAAAGAAATATGTTCGTAACCGACATCGGTAGGAAGGTTGCATTGCGATGGTTGGGGAACCGAGGAGGTTATTGAGTTCTGCGTTGATTACATGGATCTCAAACCGATTGGTGTGCCTACATCACGATATGAGGGTAGGCTACGGGGAAAAGGACAACTGGGCGAAAATCACTCCATACAAACAATCTAGCTTCATTCACACAAGCACATTTCGCATTTACGGGACAATCGGTTGTGGTGGCCCGTGTGTCAACATGCACAAGAGCATGCTATCTAGAACAAACCCAGCGAAGTCGAGGGTTGGATCGCGAGAGAGCATAGACATAACCGGCGATTGGTTGCGTAGGCACATGATGCATACGGAGACAGAGTGCGCTCGATTGAAAGTGTTGGCTCAAGGACCGTCCACTACAATTCGGACATTCCAAGGATCGATATAAATGGTTTTACTTTTTATACAAGAGCACAAGATAAAAAGAGCACCAACCAAAACAGCGGTATCCGTCATGATGCCTCTGACGACAAGAACGGAGATAGGAAAACCTACTACGGATTCATAGAAGAGATTTGGGAGCTTGATTACGGACCTTTGAAGGTCCCTCTCTTTCGGTGCCAATGGGTAAGACTTCCAAGGGGCATGAACATCGACAAATGCAGTATCACTACCGTGGACCTAAAACTGGTCGGATCTGAGAGAAGAACCATTCGTACTTGCTAATTGTGTTACACAAATCTTTTTGTATCCGATCCGGCTAACAAGGAGCGCCACGTGGTTATTCAAGGAAAAGAAGGATTGTCGGGGTTGAGAATGTTGTCGACGAGGAAGAGTACAACCAATTCGATGAGCTTCCTCCTTTCGGAGAGGACGTTGACCTCGGTCTCATGGAAGAGAGTGAGGACAAAGTTACATACATACGCCGCGATCATGACGAAGGTCGAATCGTAGCTTAGTTGTCCTAATTAAATACATTTTATTTTCGATATGTAACAATTAATGTATTCTTTTGTCATATGTATCAATTTGTGTGAATTCAACTTCATCTGTGTGTTTTTTTTGTATTTGTGTGAATTTTTGAAGCGATGGTTGGTCTACTGCATTTGTTTGAATTTAAATCAAATATCACATGTCTGAAGTATTCTTCCAAAAATTTCGAAAATTTGGATAAAAATTGATAGGATTTCAAAGCGATCGACAATTTGAATTTTTTATTTTGAAATATTAAAACTATGAAAACAGTGAGCACTCTGGATTTTTATAATTTTACAACTTTGTCAAAACTTAGGGAAATATTTAAATCAAATATTACATATCTGAAGAATTCCTCCAAAAATTTGGGTAAAAATTGATAGGATTTAAAACTCCCAAAGCAATCATCCTTTGAAAACTTTGACATAATTGATTGGAGCTTATCACTGCGGTTGTATCATTAAGCGGCGGTGAAGTGCTATATCACCGGTTTGTAGTATTAACCCGGCGGTGATAATCAAGTATTCTTGCGGTTTTGTTTTGAACCGCGGTGATAAATACTTTCACTTGCGGTGTAGAAACAGCGGCGGTGATAATGTATTATCACTGCCGGGTTGATATTGAACCGGCGGTGATAAGTTTTTCACTGCCGGGTTGAGATTGAGCAGCGGTGATAAATACTTCCAACTGCGGGTTGAGCTTGAGCCGGCGGTGATAATTCAACTATCACTGCGGTTCTCTTTATTATCCGGTAGTGATAGTTTATCACTTGTCGGTTTTGTGTTGACTCGGCGGTGATACTCTAACCCTATAAATTGAGCGCCGCGCCACTCATTTCACATTTCCCCTTCAACGAGCGCCACCGCCGTCTCCTCGCATCGCCCGCGTCGCCCGCATCTCCCGGCCGTCGCCTCGACCCCACCGCCGGACCTCACGCCCGCCGTCGCCCGAACCTCACCGACCCGCCGTCGCCGCGACCGCATCGCCTCGGCCGTCGCCCCGCCGTTCTTTGCTTCGGTAATGACCCGCCGTCGCCCCGCCGTGCATATGTTTATTGCTATATGTTTGATTTGTGCCGAGAGACAATTGGAGTAAGCTTTCATGTCTCCTTTTCCTGACCTTCATTTGTGCAAATTACTGTGATTTCTCAGTGTAATAATGGACAATGCAAATACTACTAGTACTATGGATGAATGAGATGCTTCTTGTTTATCTTTGCCCTGTCTTGCAGCAAAATTTTTGTTAATACTTTGTACTTTCACATTGTGTGATGTGGCTCACCCTTTTGGGGACCAAAGAAGATGTGGTGCTCAAGACTACTGTACTATGTCAGATCAGGACGCGTATGTATGCTCTGGTCCTTCGTGAAGGTAGAGGCAATGCGGATCTGGCTATCATTTGCAAGCTTCCTCATGCGGCTACAAGAATTTGATGTAATTTTTGGCGGATCAACGAGCCAAGAAATAGATAGAGAAACCTCTAATAACTGCAAAACTTTGTTATAGAAAATTAGCCGTAAGTGTTAGTAGTAGCAAATGTTTTTCTTATCTAAACTTCAGAGTAGCGTATGATAATTGGTAATACTAGTGTCGTATGTTAGAAAACATGACATAAGAGAGGCGACGTTGGCGTCCAACGGGTTGGCGTTAGCGAGTATTCAAGATATGATGATTTATATATGTTCGGATATTAATGAAGACATCTTAATCCTGTCGGTTTGTCCTTGGGAATGAGACGAAAAGCCCTAGAGGGAATGACACTTCACCAAACTCCTAGTAGGTTAGGGCACTTCGCCATGTGACCTTCTCGAGGTAGGAGGTGAAGTACCCTAAGGGCCACCCACTCATTAGTCCATCTTGGCGAGGTTGGGTGTGCTTCTATCCCACTAAATGCTTATGGGGTGCCCTCACAGATCGGATTATTAAGCCTTATGCCCTATGCACAGGGAGCGCCCTAGGATTAAGAGAGGCCAATGGAGTATGACGAGATCTCCGCGACACCTCGCACTATGCAACTTCTTGAGGAATCCAAAATTACAACGTATTCAAATGGTGAATAAATACTAAATTTAGTGGGGCACTTATGTTTATTGCTATATGTTTGATATGTGTATGTGTCCTTCAAGGATGTTTGTGTATCTGAGATAAAAATATATGTGTGTACATGTTCTTTAAAGATGTGTATTATTGAGTACTCCTTTCAATGAACATGCCATGTAGCTTTCTATTTAGTAGAATTGCTTGATTTAGTTTGGAATTTGGGGCAGCAGTACAATTATAAAGAGTCTGTAATGACGTAATTATAAAGAAAAATGAAAGAGAGCAACACTTCAACTGACCATTCTCAATTTCAAGTAGTTCTCTACAATATTAATGTAAAGATGTACATGTGTATGTATCCTGGGATATGTAAACATCCTTTCACGGGATTAACTTTAATGTCAATCCTCGTTTGTATGTGTATTTCAAAAGTGACCTTGTTATTGGAAATTTTCAACAAACATGCTAGGAATGGCCTCCGACGAAGGACAAGTGCCGGAGGGAGTTGGGCCCTCAAATATGGACGAAGGAGGAAGGGGTAGCCCGAATAATAGCCCAACGTCCTATCTGAACCTGCAGGATCCAGCCATGGACCAACCTGACGATACTCACGTAAGCGAGGTAAAGTTTTAGTACACTGTGGTTCCCAAAACATGGTAGGCCCAGACGACTAATAATTTAGAAGATCAATTTGTAGGCTCAGGCGTCTGATCAACGAAGGCAGCGCGCAAGTCGTGGTCCGAACAAGATGCCTAAGGGAATTTTTAACATAGTGGAGCTCTCGGCAGTCGGGGAACCTGCTATACCTGAGTCATCATTGGGGCCGTACAGGACAGCCTGCGGGGTTATTGCTAGGGATGATGTGCCCATCAGCTATAGATCATGGATTGGCCGCGGAGGTGACCAATGGGTGGTACCTAATGAGCTGAAGAACTCTTTATGGGACAAGCTGAAACAAGTTTTCCAGTTCCCCCAAGGGACCGAGCTGGCTGCAAAGAAACGAGCACTCTGCATCATGTGCACTGCGTGGAAGAATTGGAAGACAGCGCTAAACAAGAATTATGTGAAAAAGAATGAAACGCCGAATTTTGACACGTACCCAAAGTTAAGGGAGTTCTGGGATGAATTTGTGGCGTACAAGAGGTCTGAAGAAGCTCACATAGTAAGTGAAAGGAACAAAGCAAGCGCGGATAAGAATATTCACCCTCACGGACTAGGAGCGGGAGGGTGCGTGAAGAAAATACCAGCATGGGATCGATCCGAACAAGAAATGACCCGCAAGGGTATAATTCTACAACGGCCGCCTTAGCGAAAGATCGAAGCACCGGTTGCTTGGGAGGGTGCTTCTATCTCCGATGATGGCGGCTTAAGCTTCGAACCGATAGAGAGCGGGAAGTGTTGCGCGAGAATCACGGATGCTCACTCGCGATCTTCCCAAGGATCTTTCGCACCACGAAGGAGAATGACGAGCTAACCATAGCCCTTGGTAACAAGGAGCATCCAGGTCGCACGAGAGGAGTTGGTTTGGTCACGTGGAAAGAAGCCTTCCCCGCAGACGCATGGATGTACAAACGTTCAAAGAGATTAAGAGAAGATCAACCTGGGCGTCGGATAAAGATCTTTATCACGAGCGCTAGAGGAACAAAGATCGGAACTAGATAAGGCTGTGGAACAAGCCGTACAGAAAGCTCTCAGCTCACGACCGCCACCCGGTGAAAGCCCTGAGCTCATCAGTCCCGGTGCTCGTAAGAGCATCTGCGCGTCCACAGGGATTCCCGAAGAGCATGGACTGCGTTTTCCTGTGGATGACATCAAAGAACCGACACCGTGCAAGCTACATTTGGCCGCACATGGCATTACCATAAAGGTGGCTGAGGGCAGGGCTTGGCCATGCCAGGAGTCACGGACTTTGCACTGTCGCCCGATACCGCAGGGATTCGCCAGGGTCGAAGTGGACAGTGTCGTTCGTCAATACCGAAAAATGGAGGTAGAGATCCCTGGCGAGGATGGGAACAAAAAGCTAGGAGAAAACGTGAATGGCTTCCTCGCGTGGCGCAAGAGCTTGATTAAGTTTGGCTCGGACGATGAGGCGGCGACGATGATGATCACCGCACTCTCCACACGAGACCTCCGCCCTTCTCGCCGCCAACCAGAAAAGTCTAACTCCTCCGCCGGCACCAACCGAAAAAGCCCGACTCCTCCGCCAAAAGCGTAAAGAATCGAACAACGGAACATCTCGGCGATCGGCACCGTCCTCGAAGAAATCTCAACCATCTGTGAACCCGGGACAACCACAAAAGAAACTATCGGTGACATGGCGAGGAAGAGCGGAAAAATCATGTAAGCGCTGCGTAGCATCTCACTTTAAAAAGGTACCATCAAGTAAGAAGACTAAAGTTGATCTTGTGGCGCAAAGTTTTTCTTGAGTATGGCAAAAGTGCAAAAGACGGGCGAGCTTCGAACCTTGCAAAATATCGGACTACGGCGCATATCCGAGCGATACTTGCGGCGGCTAGTGCCGACACGTTAAGCGGGATGCTCAAGCGGATGATGTTCAAGTAGATGCTCTGGCGCAAGGTCTCGGTGGAAGTTTGTTATGGGAAAACGCCGGTTGAACCAGCTCATTTCGACAACCTTACAACTCAATCAAGGCGCGTCCATCGATGGTACATGCAGCGATCCAACGATGGTATGGAGCGTTCCCGATCGGATACACGGAGCAAGATTTTCACAATGGGGATAACATCTGCTGGGTTCTTTTCACGGAATGTATATGTTGTACCAAAGAAGATGCCACTGGGCGTGAACATACTTAGACTATGGACTTTGTAAGTGCAGCACAAGATATCGTTGAGCATTTACATCTTTGTTTAATTGCATCTCTAACTTCTTTCTTATGTAGAATGGAGGCACGTACATGTAGAAGAAATAACAATGACAATCTAGCATTCCTAGATCCGGGCTCACAACGAGAAACTTGTGAGCGACAATCCACAGTTCTTTGAAGACTATTTATTTAATACTTTTTGAAGCCGCAATACAAAACCTCGTACTTTTACCCTATAACTTCAAGCACGTATCTCCGACTTCTAATATCGTTTTACTATTTTTGCGTAACACGTGCGATGTGGGAGTAATTAACTACGTTGACATATATGTGCAGTTTCACTGGTCCTCCTCGTCATCCAGTTAGATGCTAGCGGGATTTTGTCTTGGACTCCAAGAGAAAACAAACTAATCTGTACCAAGACCTTTGGGACATCTTTGAGCAGTAAACTCGATCGTTGCGTTATTACTCTAGCAAAATTCCATTCTATTGCATTCAAGTTTAATTACTACTCAAAATCATTCACGGGGCTTTCGACGCGCATCGCAAGAAAAGTGTTCGTATCGTCCATACCGGAAAATTTTGAAATAATAAATGACTTCCCATGCATGAAGCGGAACCGGAAACAATTTATGTGCATTCTATGTATGTACAAATATGCATTCAATTGTCACGGAGAGTGTCGGCTATAACGAAGCCATGGTACGTAATTACACTTTGATGCCCTTTTTTATTTAACAAATATCATCATTAAGTAACTTCTTTTTTTGTTCAAAAACAGCGATCCAAACTGAGAACCAATAAGTTATTGCTGACAGAAATTATAGCAATTCAAGAACAGATCGCCGGATTCGTTCATGATGAGATCATCAATCCAAACGGCGAGTTCCACGAGTATCCTCATCGCCCTCATTCCTACGGCCTAGACGCGTGACATGTCTACTTCGACTCATTGTAAAATCAAAGCAAACGGGATGACATGTAGTCGAGCTACATTGTAAAAGCAAATTATGTGATGCGTAATTTAATATATTTGAATTATGATTTTAACGATGCTTAGTCGATACATGCATATATTTGAATTATGATTTGAACGATGCTTTATATACTAACATATGGACACTGTAAACAATTATATAAATATATATATATATTGCACGAAAAATATGCAAGATTGTCACTGCCGGTTCTTGGAGAAAACCGGCAGTGATATGTATATATCACTGTCGGATTATGGTACAACCTGGCAGTGCTAGTACAATATCCCTGCCGGTTGTAGATATAACCGGCAGTGATAATCCTTATCACTGCCGGATTTTGGTTTGATCCGGCAGTGATAGTCCTTATCACTGCCGGATTTTGGTTTGATCCGGCAGTGATAGTCCAATATCACTGCCGGTTGTAGGTAGAACCGGCAGTGATAATCCTTATCACTGCCGGTTCCTGAGCCGGCAGTGATAATCCTTATCACTGCCGGTTCCTGAGCCGGCAGTGATAATCCTCGAGTATCACTGCCGACCAATCACTGCCGGCGCCAATGACCGGCAGTGATGGGGTTTTGGAACCGGCAGTGATGTGCTGTTCTGTAGTAGTGTACATTGCATCACACTTACACTTTAGTCGCTTTGTATAAAAGGGTTATAACCCGGAGGTGCTACGTTTGGGCTCAACATAGATCCAAACAAACATCATATGCCACTACAACTTACTTTAGACAAGTAATATATGACTAATCTCACTATCAGAACTTCACAAGGGGGACACATTGGTCGCACTACAAATGGGCCGAGGTATTACATTATGTTTACCAAATCATCAATAAAAAGTACGTTCCTAAGCAAAAATATTGGAGAGTTGAAAACAACCTGTGAACTACATAAGCCTGTATTAACAACAGTGTCGAAGAAAATATTACCAGATATATATATACTCATCACGAAGACAACCGTGACTAGTCAAACAAGTGGGGCACCCATGTATGTTGTGCGGCTAATGCTGAGCCTTATATACTTATGCAACTACAAGATTCACGAAATGAAAATATGCGCTTTTTAAAAGAATAAAATCCTTTAATTAAAGATTAAAACACTCACAGTTCGGAACTAAATTTCCATTTTTCAGTTTTGGTACCCAAAACTAACAAAATAACATTATTGGAACACAAGTGAGAAATATACATCGTCCATCACAATGGAAATTATTTTCGCCATAGATAGATTTAAATGGTGGCCAATTATAGTACTACTATCCCTTTTATCCTTAATGCATAAGTTGACCAGAAAGAGATCAGCTGGAGACGCATTCAACTACGGATGGCAGCGCGCGTGGAAATCACTTGAGAGTCAAATTTGACGTTGCGGGCCAATCTAGTTCGATCTCCCTCAGCCATTAATTCCCATGCATGCAATGATCTGTTGATGTTGCAGACTTGCAGGGCATATATATACACTTGAAGTGTGTTTATATGCATGAATTATCACTGGTTTCAAACGAGGACGGCCACGACACTGACGTGCATGCAAAGTGACAATGCCGATCAGGTAGCACAGCAGTGATCGACAATCGACACTAGTTCATTCATTAAAATCGCTTATATGTAGTAGTTTATCCATTCAACTGTTGAAAATAATTAACAACGAGTTGACCTGTTAATCACATGTCGACAACTAATCGCTAAAGTCCAGCCCATCACTTGTGACTTCGTACGTAGCGTATGCAGCATGGCCTTTCAGCGTGTGGAACTGTGGACAATACTACGTAGTGACAGCAGTTGACTTGAGGGCTGAGCTCAGCTCGGTTGGTAAGGGCGCCAGCTGCGTGCCCCGTCCGCCTGCATTCAAGCCTTGCTCCATGACCGCGCGAACTCGAGTGCAAACGTTTGGGTGCATGTGTGTAACATCCAAAAAAATTATGAAAATAGAATAAAGTGACTTGGCTTGACTTTTAATGCATTTTTGGATTTTCTACTGAATTTAATTATTTTAATATTTATTTCCCATATTTAAATTCCTCTTTACCCGATTTAGAACATTCAAAAGAAACTTATAAAAATTCCAAATAACCCAACCTGAGAACAAATTTTATAAAATACTATAATCGCTGAGATGAATAAATATAATTTTTTTAAGATTTTTGCACAAGATTTAGTTTACTTAAAAATTCAATTTCAGTTCAAAAACAGCACAATTTTAGGAATTTTAGTTTGAAAACCACAGCAGTAAACTGAGTGAAACCAAGGAAAATGGAAACCTCGTTCGTTTGTCAACTAGCAAAAATTTTTCCATAATTTTTCCAATCATCTAAGACAACTTTTGAACCACCTCAACCTACCAACTAAAAAAGGGCATTTCTGAGCTACGGTATGTGCGAGACATGCTCTATGAAATGCAGCTGCAACGCAGCCACTCTCAGTGTGGGCTGTGCTGGCCAGGGGTCTCACCGGTCAGCCCCTCACTGTCGCCTCCACTCTCTCCTTTCTCCCCTGCACTGGACGCGACGGCCAGGACACGCGTGGGTGTGGCAGAACGCGCGAGCCACACAGCTCGCTGACTCGGCCGTGCCCATGCCTAGCCTCGCATGCTCCTCCGAGTTTTTCGCCTTAAGGCCAACCAAAGCCACCTCTTTCCTCAGCTCACCACAGCTCATCCTCATCGCCTCGAGCTCGCCGGGCACACGAAAAATCCGAGAGCATGGATAGAGTCAACGAGCACGCCACTCAGCCTTCTTCCGCGGGTGAGCTCACCCTTCAAATTCCGCATGTACAAGGCTACTTCCCAGTCACGTAAGCCTTCTCCCTGCTGTTTGCAACATCCGCCGACTATATCGCTGCCGCGGCCACACATTCTTCTCCGCCTTCAGCCACACTTCGGCAAGCCTCCTCGACCAACCTCCGCCGCACTAAGGTAGTGCATTCGACCTCCCTCACCTCCTAAAGCTAACCCCCTACTCGGCTAAGCTCGAGCCTCCTCCTTCTTCACCCACGACTATGGCTACAACCGAGCTCCACCACTCACCACGGCTAGCCCTTCTTGCCTCTGGTCGACCTCAATCGACTGGTGCCCTAGGACCCCCTCAGCTCCCGGGTGCTCATCGAGCCACCGGATGAAGCTCTTCGGCCTTCCTCTCGCCGCCGGCCAGCCTTCCTCTTCCTCCTTTGCCCACTGTCGCCGACAGGGGTGCCCATGCTAGCAGCGACTCACGCCCACGTGCCCACTGATGGGTGGGACTGCGCTGTTAGCCGGCGGTTAAATTTAAAACCCGCGAAAAATTTAGAATGTGCTTTCCGAGTTAGAAAGCGTATTTTACATTTTTCTATGATATTTCAAAACTGAGCCTATTCAAACGTAAATAACTTTTGCTAGGAAACTGCAAATTCAGTGAAACAAATTTCTAAATTTGTTTAAATTCATATAGATTCTAAATACAAAAAATAGTTTAGGATTGACCAATGCACAGTAAATGAGCTCAAATTTATGCTTTATGCCTAAAATGTGCACTATACAAAATTTCCAAAAATCAAATCTAAAAATGATGAAACAAATTTTAATATGTTCCTGAGATCACAAGTTCTCCAAATACATAAAAATATTTAGATTTTGACTTAGTTTGTATAAATGTATAAATAGACAAATTTCAATGAATGCAAAAATTCAAATGCTTGTAACATGTACAAATGAATTTCAAATTCAATGAAACAAAAATTCTTAATTCATGTGAAGTCTGAAGTTAAATAATATGCAAAAACATTTTTAATTTGATCAATGGGTAAATTTTCAAATTTAAATTTAAAGTAAAGGCTTAAAATGTGCCATATACAAGATTTTTGCAAATGAGCTCAGAATAGAATGAAACCAGTTTTGTTAGAATTATTAGGTCACAATAAACTAAAATATACAAAAAATATTTGAATTTTAGCTTCTTTTAGACCCAATCTCCAATGAGAGATAGTTTCAATATGTGGAATGTTTAAATAGTGATAATTATGCAAAAGAGCTCCAAATTGAGTACAATCAATTTCTATGTGTATTTATGACAGTAAATTACTCGGATATGAGAAAATACTTTGGGTGAACTGTTGAGTTTATACATGTTATGCCGTGTAGTAATTAAATGGTTTAATAGTAATTCAAATAATTTTAGCCTCTTGAATTCGTAAAAATTCATATACATAAATATAATTTTAGCCTCGTGAATTTGAAAAATTAAAAACAACATATCTATAAGAGTCAAGGAGTCGTGCCTTAGAATGAGCCCAAAGTTTGTCTTATGACCGAATATTGTACATGAACCAAACTGCGAACATAGGACTAAAGGGACCGTTAAGCATAAAACAATAACTACAAAACCCTAAAGGAACCCCCAACTCCTTTAGTAGATTTCAATTTGGTTTAACATCTGATTTCTTTTTGCCCTTAATAATGATTTGTTGTTTGCTATTTGCCATGCTTCTTGTTGAACAACGAGTGGACACCGACAATTCAGGAATCACTGACGACGACAACACCTACGATCTAGATTACGTACCGGACGATGATCAGCAAGACAAGCACCCTCCTTTGATCATGTTGATCCAAATATTTTATGAAGTTTACGTTGTTTTATCAAATGATATATGCATGCATGTATGTTTATATTAAACTTGCTATGTTGAGGGTACCGGTAGATACTTCCCATTTTTATGCATTACCGTTGCCTTGACGCTTGTATACTTGCTATTGTAACCCTAGTTTTATGGTTTAGATATTAGTTAATATCACTATGGGTATTTATAGCGAAATACCTTACACATATGCTTAGCCATGCCCACCTAGAACGTCATTTAAATGTTGAGCTACACTCTTAAATAGACTTGAACAAATTTTAAAGGTACGGGACCGAGTAATGGTCATTGGGTATTTTAATAAAAATCCAACCTAAAAACTTATGATTTAGATGCGGACGAGTTACTATTTAAACTTGAGGCGTGAAGAGGGACCTCGCACGTAGACAGGGGGAGATCCTCACCCGGGTCGATTAATTAAGGACCGAACTTGATGCTATCACCTAAGTGAAATAGTGCAACCACATGTGCTAGTTTGAGATAGCCTTAGCTTAGTAGATTTGCTAGGGCTTAGCCTTGCATTTTGGTACGCCGAGGTAGTAAGGGCATACCAGGGTACGGTGTTGCTCGTAGGTGCTCCCATCACCGAGGTATTGGGGTTAAAGCATTCCAATATAACGGTGTATTCCTTGCTATGGGGGAAAGGATGCGATGAGGCGTAAACCATCGTTAGTACTGAGTGTAAGGGTCTTAATTTTCAGTACCATAGCAAGGGTGTGCCATCACCGGGCTGGTGCAAGGTTAAGGTCTAGCTAGTTGAACAGTTCCGTTAGAGTCTAGCAAATCGGGTACAGTATGTATTGCGAGGCATGGTTGACATGATTGCTAGAATCTATCATGTGGGTAAAGTGTACCCTCTATGCGAAGAATTAAATCTAATTATTAGCCGTGCTCACGGTCATGAGCAACTCAGGGATTTAATGTCAAGTATAGGTGTGTTTTTGCGGAGGTTTTGGAAAATATGTTGTGACGGGTTGGTATATTTGTAAGCTGAGGTTGGCTATGATTTACTCCCTGTTCATGGCCATGGAGGCCTGTGAAATGATGGTAATGAACTTTACTTCCCGATATCAGTTTTATAACAAGTGCTCATTTTAAGGAAATAAATTACATGCAAGGTTAGTCTAAGGAAATAAAGCCACTTCACTTAGACTAACCTTGCCACTTCACTTAGACTAACCTTGCATGTAATTTATTTCCATACACTAATGTAACATCCTGTCAATATAATAAAAATAAGAAATCAAGTAAATATTAAAATTAAATTTCATTTTTTTACATTTTCCTGGTTTTTCTGAGTTTTCTTGACTTCTTTTGATTATTGCTTAAAGGGAAAATCCCTTTTGTTAATCATCCAAACATTACATAAGTGATAAAAAAAGATTTGTAAAACAAAAAAATAATAACAATCCATGTAAAATTCTTGGAGCTATCCAGAACCCTAAAATATAATTTTAAATTCATATCAAAGTATTAAAAGATGAAAAGAAAGGTAATTTAATGAATCATGACTAACAATAGCAAATATGTCAGAAATTAATTTTTCATAAATTTGATGTGAAAATTTTTATATTATCTTCTTCCTAATTAGATACATCAACATTAAAAATATCAGGAGATAATCTTTATATTTGGTATTTATAAAAATTCAAAAACCATAAAGCTGAAAATCTGGAAATATCAATGTCAGAATTTTATTAAATAAAATATCAAGAATATGAAGTTAAAATTTTTACAAGAGGCTAATGTAGCCATTAGAAACCTTCAAAAAAAGTTTACAAAATTTTAAATGAGATATAGATACATAAATAAATATAAAATAGAATGCATAAATCTGTGCATACTGCACTGTCAGATTTTTTTTAAATTCTACATGCATCCAATCAGTCTGAAATTTTAACAGTAGGTTCAAACTTATCTCTAGTACACTGAGTAAATTCTTAATTAATTTAACAACTAGATAGGTAACGGATTTAGTGAACCCGAATCGACCCTGCTCGCAGTTGGAACTGAAGTTCTCTTCTTCCTTCACTGCCGTGCGGACCCTTTCTCCTGTGCGATCCCACTCGTCAGCTGCAGCCGTTGTCTTCTTCCTCTCCTCTCGCAGCCGAGCTCACGCGTGTGACCGGAGCGACTTCGCCGGCTGTAGCTCGCGCCACCTCTGCCCTTCCGCGACACCCGAGGAAACCGCCTCGTCAAGACCTTGCCACGCATCATCCTTGCCCAGATAATCTGCAGACCCGCCAATTCCTTCTCCTGTTTGGTCACCACAATCCACCCGGTGAGTTCACACCAGGTGTGAGCTTCTCTACAGCGTTCCCTGGCCTATAAATACAGGAACAAGATCTCCAAAGACCGTGCTTCAAAACCCCTCTAGTCTCATCCATCCTACTCCACTGATCACTGCCAATTTCTTGTTTTCCCGAATCAGCCGAAGAACCCTAGCTTTCGGTTTGTGATGGATTGAAGGTGATACAAGCAACCATTGCTTAATCCCTTTTCGTTATAGCATCACCAGCTCACAAGAGTCGAAACCCCTCTGTTATTTCCAGGGATCTTCAACCGGAGCTTCGCCGCCATCGAGCCCCCTTCTTCTCCGAAACCAGCGATCGGTGGTAAGCTCACCCGTCAAACCTTTATAGCCCCAATTAGGTAAAATGAAATGATTAGGATCCCCTGATGCTAGAACTGGAACCGATTCTATCGGAGAAACCCTCTGTCGCCGGCACGACTCGCCACCTCTTTCGCCGCCACATAGCCACGATGGCGAGGTGGTTCAGCTAGTCGCTGATAGGAATGGGTACCACTGCTAGATGCGCAAAATCATCTTGGTGCTAGTCGTGCCTTCGGTCGGACCGGAGTCATCGGATCCTCGCCGGCGACAAGCCCTAGCTCATGCCCTGTTTCGGCCGAATGACATGCGGGCCCGAGTTGTCAGTGTCTGCGTCGGTTTTGAATGGGGACTGTTGGCGTGAAGCAAAAGACGTTTTCAGTATTCTGGAAACGTATTTTGCTATTTTCCTGTTTTTCAGAACCGGCTTGGATTCAAACTTGAATATCTTTTGCATTTGAAATCCAAATGAGATGAAACCAATTTCTAAATTCATATAAAATCAAGAGATTCTAGAATATGCAAAAAAACATTTGAAAATATACTATGGAAAAATATTTAAATACAGAGGTATATAGAAGGTATGAAAATAGACTAACTATAGAATCTTTACAAATAAAGTTGAACATGTATGGAACCAATTTTGCTATGATCCTCATTCTTCTAGGACCCCATGCATATAAAAATATTTGGTTATCTAGTTTGTTTTAGGTCTTTTCTATTAAGCCTGCCATTATTAGTTTAATTATGCAATAATAGATGAACTAATAGAAAAGAAATTCAGAAGGTTGCTAAATTTAATTCTTTTCAGCATGATGGCAGTTTGATGTTAGGCTAGGAAAAAACATTGGATAGATAATGGTTTATGCAAATAGGCTGTGTTCTAGTATGAAGAGCATAAATAAGCATATGCATATATATATATGTATATATATATATATGTGTGTGTGTGTGTGTGTTTTTAGATAAGAACATGTATGCATCTAATAATTAGTACATGAAGATGTAGTAAATAACTTAATATGTCCTTCATTCATAGTAGAATAGCAGCAAGAAGTGTGATGATAAATGTTTAATTCAAAAGTCTATAAATATATTGCTTTGCATCTGAATCCTATTAACAACATACTACTTTATACTATCACTGTGAGAGAAATCTTTCTACTTTAAATAATTTTAGCATCTAGAATTCGTTAAAATAAAATGATTAAATCACATGAAGCAAGAAACACTTGATATCATTTAGTCTAAAAGTAGTAAAGGTAAACATAAATAAAAAGACAGTATAACCACATAAACACAAATCATAATCTTACTAATGAACATTCCTGTTTCTCTGAATAAGCTTTTATTTGGATTTACTATCTGTCTTCTTTTTGCCCTTATTTTGGTTTGCTGTTTATTGTATGTTATTCCTGATGATCGACGAGTAGATTCCGACGAACCTGAGTTGGTAGATGACGACCTCGTCGACGATCTGGACTTTATACCTGACGACGATCAGCAAGGCATGCACCCCCTTGATCATCTTGGTCCTATTACTTCAAATAATTACTTTCAAGGTTTGCAAAACTATTATGCATGCGCGTAATTGTCATAAAAATGCTATATTGGACCTGATGTTTCATGGAAATTCCTTGATAAGTATGGGCATGTGAACCTTGATAACCATAGAAAAAGGGTAGACATTCCATAATGTCAATTTGGATAATATACGATTAATAATCATGCTTAGCCATGCTCATTTAGCAACGAAGTAGATGATCAAAACAAACTGCTTCTCGGGAATTTGAAAATGTTGGATTTGCTATGTTGTCGATTGTTGATAATTTGACTAAAAACTCAAAATAAAACTATGGTTTAGATACGGGCAATTATTGGTAATAGCCGGTTGTGCAAGGGTTAGACTTGTACGTAGTGTAGGGAGGACTATTGCTCGTATCAGATTAAGGACCGAGCTATGGGTTGTTTTCAAGCCAAGAAAACCGTGCAACCACAGGTGCTGTTATGGGCAGCCTTAATCTATTAAGTTGCTTAGATCTAGCTTTGCACATTGGTAGGCGGGAGATAGTATGAGCAATCTTTTCTGGGTTTGCTTGTGAGGGGCTTCCACACCGATGTGTTGGTAAATGCATGCCGGTACAACGGTGTACGCCTTATTATGGGAAGAAACCGTTTCATGCAGAGATGGACTGCCAATGTTAATGATCTACATACAGACAAGGACTATTATGTTTTACCTAATTATGTTTCTTCTTCCATAACAAGGGTTCAACATCATCGGGCTGGTGCAAAGTTAGGTCTAGACAATGTAATGATTATGTCATGATCACCATGCCGACACCCCAAAGGAAGAGTGTTAACTGGCCTAGCAAAAATGGCAGATCATTTCTTGTGGGTAAAGCTATACACCTTTGCAGAGTGTAAATCTAATTAATTAGCCGCGCCTACGATCAAAAGTACTTGGTAACGTCATCACATGGTTAGAGTTTTAATATTTCTAAAATGATTTGGTGGGAAATGGGGTTTTGGAATATAGTTCATGTTAGGGGATGACATGGGAATGGATTGAATCAGTCGGGTAGACTGTGTTATGATGATTAATTATGCTATCAATACTTTGTTATCAAAATCTTTTACAAATTTTGCTTGCAATCTAGCATATGACTATGCTTTAATTTGCCAATGCAAAATAACTGTAGAAACCTTTCCATTGCTATAACGTGCATTTATTTATACTTGTATTTGTGATACGCTATATGTCTTGCTGAGTACACAATGTACTCAATCTTGCTATCAATGTTGTTATTAGGTGATGATACCGAGTACCCCGATGATATTTATGACCATACAGGATACGTGGGTTATGATGATGATCTTTTCTATGGCTTTACCTTGTCTATTGCCTGAGGGTGTATAGGCATACTACAAGAGAAATAATGTTTCCGCTGCTAGTTACAAGTTTTTGGCTTGTAATAATATTATGTAATCTCAAGACGCTTAGAGTATGTGATATTATTGTGTATGGATGTGATTTCAATTTGTAACCATTGATCATGGGACTAGTACGGTATGCACAAGAAATCCATTGTTGGTATTTAATATCAAAAATGGAGGCCTTACAACTAAAGTCTTGCAAATCATATTTTTCTTTTATCCGAGATGTTTTTCATATAAGTGATCATTAAGGCCTAATGTGGACTTAATTTAACATTGCATAAGCATGAAATATTTTTACATAACCAAAAAGGGTATCACTTCTCAAGGTCCTAGGATTTGGTTTTGTCAAATTTGAAGTTCGTTTCCGAAAGTTACGACTGTTCGGAATATTCAAGTATTGAAATTTCAACTTTTGAACATGTGATGCTAACTATGGTAAAACCTAAATATTTTTACATTTTTTGGATCCTTGTGACCACAGGAGTATGACAAAGATAGTTTTACCTAGATTTGAGTTCATTTGATCCAAATTTTAACTATTTGACTTTCTATGCTTGAAATCCATCCATTATTCAAATTTGGCTCAAACTGAGTTCAAATGTAAATATTTTTGCAAAAAATGGAACATTCATGATCTCAAGAACATGTGGGTATTATCTCATGATTTTTGCAGCAATAGTTTTCATAGTTGCTTTAGGTTACATAAAAGGAGTTTTGAATAAACTTTGACTCAAATAATTTAATCTGCAGTGAACATATAGAAGCTTATGATTTAACACAAATTTAGAAGCTTATTTCACTAAATTGAAGCTTCCTAGCAGAAGATATAAACTATTGAAGTTAGGCCGGTTTGGAAATTGAGTGAAAAACAGAAATGCGTTTTCGGCTAGTAGGGGCGCATTTCCTTATTTCACGCGGTAAACATTTGAACCAGACAGCAGACACTGACATCCGAGCCCACGCGCTAGAGAGAGAAAATAGGGCATCGGCTAGGGCTGGCCGACGGTGAGCCTACAGCCGCAGAATGGCTCGGCCAGGGCCTCCATTAACACCAGGCCACTATTTCTGACCTGTCCGTGGCTTGATCGCCGGCTGCTATGGCCTGAAGTACTCCGTCACTACAAGGGTGCAGCGATGCCATGATCGTGCCAGTTAAGCTTGGCAATCTTGGTGTGTTTTCAACAAGTAATCTCCATATAAGAATTAGGGAGGTGTGAGCGATCTATTTCACGTGAAAATGGATTCTGAGATGGGCCGGGCTGGGCTGCCACCGGTCGCCGGCTCTGGGGGAGAAGGGCCACGGTGGCGACAGTTCTCGGGTGACCGGAGCTGGAAAGGAAGCTTTCGCTGGGGTTAGTAAGGTCTAAGAATGCTCCATGCTTGATGAATCAGACTGATGCTCACCGATTGGCTCGATTCGGTTGTTTTCCTGTTTCTGCGCTTGGGTGCTAGCACCGAGGAAGAAATACCCGCGGTGAAGCAACGCTGCTCAGCTTGGCTGCAAAAAGGGGCAAGCAATGGTGGTCATAGCTCACTCAAGTCACTATGGTCCTACAGAATTTAACTTGCTTCCACCAATCTTGCCGATTTAGCTCTGCCCCTCTTTGGTGATCACAGAAGGAATGACGCAAGGAACTGCTTCGGCGGAGAGGGAAATGGGCGAAGCAGTGCAGAGGTTGACCCTTATGACGATGCTGGAGTAGGTGGAAGGAATGGACAGTGCGGAGCTCGCGAAGTCCAGTGGCTGCAGCCTCGTGGCAGAGAAGTCCTGCCGTGGCAGCTCGGGCAGAGCTGGGAGAGTGAGGAAGAGAGAAGGAGGAGGGTGCCGGGTGGCTGGCAGGTGGGCCATGACCGACGTGGGGCCCGCTGGCAGAGACGCGGCCGGGAGTTTCATCGAGCACAACGGCCACCTTTTGCAGTTAGAGCAAATTAAAGGCAAATTCGGGTATAGAAGTTGGGCAGGCTAAAAGGTAGTGCTAGTTTGTTTAAAAATTTTTACAAATATTTCTACTGGTACATCACAGAGCCTACTTTCTATTTTCTTTGATTTCATCTCATTCCCTACTGTGATTTTCAAATAAAAAATCCCCAAATTTGACTAGTTTAAAATAATTTTTGTATTTTTAATCTACTCAAATTATCTGAAACAATTCTGAAAAATTTATATTTATTCATGTAATGTATTCTAGTATTTTATAAAATTATTTTTCATAGTATGATGTTTGGAATTTTTCCGAGTTTCTTTATTGTGTTAGTTTAGGTATTTAAAAGAAATTAACTCAACAATATATTTTGGGAATAAAAAGAATAATCCCATGAATAAATTCAAATGAAAAACTCAAGTATGCAATAAAATCTTGACAAGATACTTTATTCACTTTACTCAATTCCTGGGATGTTACAATCGAACCATTCTACCATCCAACATTTTCATAAAAGCTCTATACCTTGTGTAAAATCCCTGGGCACATCCATGACTGCAGGCATGACTATTCGAACAGTTTTACCCTCTGTAAAGATTGCACAACTTTACCAACAAGATACAATCACACACCACACCTGTCGTAATTTTCCATACAAGAGTAAGTGATTGAGCGATCATAACAAGGTGTTTACACTATTACACCCCAGCACCACCTTGCGTAATAAATTTTGCCCCTCAACCCTAGGAAGTTACCTAGCCGGTCTAACCATAGAACGCATCCACGTAACCTGAGTTTATGTTTTTAATGAGGGGCTCACCATTCGAAGAGAGATTGCATCACCCGCGAATCAGCATCATAATGCAGTGTCTCATCGAGTTAGAGTAATCCTCCGCCTGCAAAACCCATTAGAGTAACCCTCCAATTAAACCACGCAAGGAAACACATGTGTACGATAGTTTATTACGCTAGGTTCATCCCATACTAGACATGTGGTTGTATGAGTGGGCATAGTTCAATGACGCACAAGATTAACTTCTTAAATAGCCTTGAGCGAGCTATGCTCATTCCAAATATGCTAATAGCAACTCTTTACATTTTGTATAACCAAGACATGTGGCATACCCTACCATAGGATAACAAATTTAATAATAGTGTCCACCTGCTACGATTCCATATCTCATTAAGTCATGTTTATCATAAACCATCATGTGGTATAAATCTATCATATAATTAAGCATGGTTAACCATAACTACACTGAGTTGCACCCTCCCACCTAGCTGCCTAGGTTGATTTATCCCACCTAGGAGGCTACCTAGCCCATCTAATCAACGATTAGGTGCCGGTCTACCGCCTTACTAGTGCCTAGCTCCCTGGTGAATACTAACAGCAGCCCAATGTTGGTATTAAAATTATGTCTAGATAGTAATGACCCAATGCTAGGTTGACAACAGATAATAGCATACAACAATCAAGGTGTCATTAATGACAAGCAGGTATTTAGCTACTCCCGCTTAATAACACTAGTAGGAAAGTAGCATGCAATTTCATATGAAACAAAATACTTTTGCAAACATAGGATCATTATGATCAAGGTTACGACTTATCTTAGCTATGCTTTACATTGCTATTCTCTTGGACTTTGATTCCCAATGTCATCATTTCCTTCGATTGACTCCTGGAATCATCAATGTCTAATAAGAGAGAAAAATGCAAAAACAAGCAAAATAAAAAGATAATTCAAATAAACTCCAAATTGAGAATGGATAATACTAGAATGTAGGGCTTTGCGGTGGGGCATGAATGATCTTGTGTGGCGGCGCACGGAGCCAAAACGTCGTCAGAGACAATGGTCTAGTGAAGGAAGACGACGGTAGCTTTGTCGGCAAAGTCGGAAAGAAGGCTATAGCAAGAGAGCGATATATTAGGGTCGGTAGATCCAGGCGAGGGTCATGAGGTGGGAGCCCATGTTGGTGACGGCGAAAATGGAGGCTTACTGACAACTGAGAAGGACAGCAGCGAGCTCAACCGGCACGATGATAGCATCTTTGCGGTTGAGTGTCAATGGCGGCGGCGGTCTTTGTCTAACTCCAACGAGCTCAACCGGCACGATGATAGCATCTTTGACCTTGGCGGCTAGGGTTGACGGAGTGAGGTGCACATTGCACGTGGTTCACCCATCTATTTATACCTTCAAGGTGCATGCTGGACATAGAAGCATTTAGCAGCGGCAGTGGCACTACTATAGAGGTGGTGCGCGAAGAGATGGGCTGGAGATAGCAATGTCAGCTTGCTAGTGTTATGGTTTAAGCACGGTTGGTCCAGGCGCTTGAGCTGGAGAACGAGCAAGTGGAGTTGGGCCGAGCGGCGACTAGACCAAGAGCGGGAGAGGGGAGAGAGAGAGTGGGGAGGTAGGGAGGGAGGGAGGTGGGATGTAGTGGGATAAAGGAAATGAGCCATGGCCCAGATGGAGAGATGGTCAGCATAGAGGAGAGATGGGCCAGCCAAGATTCGACCCTATGGAAAATTGTGAAAAAGAAGGATTTTCCTAATTTCAGAAATGGATTAAATCAAATCTAACTAAAACAATAGCAATCAAACTCCAAAAAATCAAATAAAATACTAGGTTTATAATTTAATATGCAGATTTCAAATAAATTATTTCCACACCCTACTTATATGTTTATTAGCCATATTAATTTATTTTGATATTCATAAAATTCATCAAAGTAGATATTAATTAATTTTAAGGGTTTTACTTTAAAAACAATTCTAAAGAGGGCAAAAATTAACATGTTACCGTTATTCTCTCGAACAACTATTAGTTACTGATGGATCGCTAGCTTCATTGCTCCAACCTCCAATGCTCAGCAGAAATTGCTCCCATGCTTAATGGTAATCTCACTACTCACTCAACGAGGAACTCATTGTCGCCGACGGACCTAGAACATCTCGCACTGTGTGCTGTGGTGCACGGTAACACACAACATCCTGTAGAGGCTGAGCTCAAAGTGGAGCTGGATGAGCCTGTGCGTCCCGATGCGGCTCTACAGCTCAGGCTCGTCGCAAGCAGTCCAGCGCTAGAAGCAGCACACATGGGAAGATAGATGGGATGGAGGAACGGGGTAAAGAATAAGGGATTCAGGGCAAGCTCAACCCTATGGTCCAAGCTTCGAGGTCCGGCTTGACTAGAACTCGAGTCCACTACTACAGAAAATGTCTTTACTGTCGGGTTCGACATCACTGCTGGATGTGGACGCGGCACTACCTTAGTGGCAGTGATAGTCGGGGACTATCACTGCCTCGTTTTGAACCGGCAGTGATAATCACTATCACTGCCAGTTCATGTTATACAACCGGTAGTGATGATAACTCCTTATCACTGCCGGTTATGTTCTACAACGGGCAGTGATAAGTAATTATCACTGCCATATTTTTCTCGATAACCGACAGTGATAACTTCTTATCACTGCCATATTTTCCTCCAAAACCGGCAGTGATGGGTTTTTTTAAACCTTTTTATATATTTGTTTTTCAGTATATGTATTATGTAATGTTGTAGCATATATATTCTACAGTAGATGTATTTAGTACAGTATATGTTATGCACAATATTAACGAAGCATCGCTAAAGCATAATTGTCGGGGATCGGCCACGACGACACGTGGCCCCCCCGGGGGGCCCTCGTGTAGCCCTTCTCTAGAAATCGGGGGACTGCTCCCTAGCTCGGGCTGAGACGTCCCCGGACCGCCAGCTCGGAGCACCAATCGAACTGTTCCGAGCCAGGCTCCGACCAAGGGTCCCGCAAAGCCATAAAGGAGCTCTTTCCTGACCTAGCCGACCGCCCCGAGCTCTTTCCCGACCTAGCGGAGCGCTCGACCTTCGGCACAGGTCGGGCTTCCCCGACCTCCGACCAGCCCGACCCCGGCCTCCGTCGAGGATCGAGCATCGGTTCCCACGACCGTTTACCACGTGCCCGGTGATCACGACCGCTTGAAGCAACCGCCCAGAGGCAGGTAGCTCCTTCCCAAAGCAGTAAGAAGGCCACCAAAGTCAAAACCTCAGTCCCATCGTCCAGTCATGTACAGCATGGGAGTCAGCTCACCCCAGACAGCGATGGGACCACGGATGGCAACGTCATCATCGGCGAATTCTGAGAGTGGGTTATTGTTTCCAAGAAGCGATGACCCGCTTTGCTCGGAGAGCCTACCAACCCGGCGTGGGCGAGGCCAGACAAGACCAGTCACCAAAACGAAGGCCTTCTGACACGCCCCCCTTTTATCCTCTCGGCTCCCAATTCCCAATGTAACCTGCCCCTTTCGGTCATATAAGGGAGGGGCAGGGCCCTCTGCGCGGGGGACTTTCTCTTCTTTCGCACACAGCACTCCTAGCCTCTCATATGTAAACATTGCGCGATCATCCAACCCGAGCAATACAAGATCATCATCCGAATCGAGTAGGGCGTTCGTCCCGAACCAGTATAAATCTCGTGTCCCCTGTTTGGTTGCGCAGGTTCCCCTGCTTAGTGCGCCCGCCGAGGGTGCCACCCGGACGAGCGAAGCTTTGGGCCTCGCCCTCCGTACGATCCTTCCCCCTCTTTCTTTGCGGTCGACGGTCCCGATCGTCGACAGCTGGCGCCCACCGTGGGGCCCGAAGTTTCGTTCGTCCAAAATTCGTCACCTTGGCCAGCTCAACACCTCCAGCTCCACCACCAGCATGTCACGAACGGCAAGCTTGGGTTCGGACGCTGTCCCCGAGTGCCTAGGCTCCACATCCATGCTCTCGCCCTCCTTGCCGCCCCGCGAACGCCATGCCTTCACGGCCGGCGGACGTGAGGCAACCCCTGGGGCAGACGACGGTGGCCCGGAAACCCCTCGTGAGGCTCATCGGCTCGCCCAGGTCGCCATCGACTAGGCCATCGCCGCCATTCTGCGTGAGGAGCGTGGTACGACCCGCTCCCAGTCCGGCCGATTCAGCCCTCCCCGCCCGAACGAACCTGCCCAAGAACGCCTGCGGGCCATCGCCCGGGTCATGGCTGACCCCGCTCGAACCTGCTCGGCCCTCTTCCGGCGGTCCCTGGCCGAAGAGCTCAACAAGGCAACTGACGGCGTCACACCCCGGCGGCAAGCAAGCTCTCTGGGCTCTGAGTCTCGCCCCGTGACGGCCAGCGGCCCCCTGTCGCATGATCGCCGGCCACTTCACCGACAGGATCCCCGCCCTCGGGCTCGCGCCCCAACGCCATCTTCACCGCCTCCCCGACAGGAAGGGGCGGCACGTGGGCTCGCCCATCGCCAGCGGCGTAATAACGACGCTTGCCCGGATAGCGTTACTTCCAGAAGTCCCTCCCTGGACGTCCGACTCGGGCGACAGAAGATCCGCAACCGCTTGCGACACCACCGCAACGACGCTCCCGTCAACCATCACGGTCGATGCGGGGTGCGCCGCCGGCTCGAGTTCTCCTTGTCGGCTGGTGACGACTCCGATGCCAGCAGCGGCGGCAGTAACCTTCCGGCCTACGGCTGCCCGGCGTACTCGACCGATCTCCATCGGGTACGCTGGCCAGCCCGGTTTAGGCCAGCAATGATGGAGCAGATCGACGGGACCAAGAATCCCGCGGAATTCCTCTCCATCTACTCCACCGCCATCCTGGCGGCCAGAGGGGACGAGGCCGTGATGGCCAACTACCTCCCCACCGTTCTGGATGGCGCCGCCCGCACCTGGCTCTTCAACCAGGCGTCCGGCACCTTCCGATCGTGGGGCCAGCTGAGGAGCACTCTCCACTCCAACTTCCAGAGTTGCTACGAATGGCCTGGGCGAGAGAGGGACCTGGACCGTGTAATCCAGGGAAAGGGGGAACAACTGCGGGACTTCGTGCGCCAGTTCACCCACGCGCGAAACTCGATCACCAATGTTTCTAATGAAACCGTCATCAAGGCTTTCCAGTTTGGCGTCCGAGACAGACGCCTTACGGAGGACCTCGAGATTTCCACAAGGCTCACCGTCGACAAACTATTCCGCATGATCGATGCAGCGGACGCGACGCGATGATGCTGTCCACTGGAAGCATGACTATGACCGGGGCAAGCTCGGCCTCGCCTTCGGCGAAACAAGGCCATCCGGCGCTAAGGAAGGAGACCCGGGCCCGTGCGACAAAAGGCGAGGAAAAGACCGCGACGTCGCGGACGGCCAGCTCCGCCTAGTCGCCACAGTCGACAACAAGAGTGAAGGGGCGGAGCCGCGCCAGCCCGACCGCCGGGGCCCCCGACCTCACCAGAACCGTTCGCGATCACAACAGGCGCCGTGCTGGCCCCAACAGGGGCAAGGTCGGGGGGACCCCCTCCACGCGAACATCCGAGCTTGGGGCAACGAGGAACAGCCCGGCTTCGACGCCAACAAGTTTTGCCTGTTCCACAAGATCCACGGCCATGACCTGCGGGGCTGCAGGACATGGCTTTTCAAGCTGGACGCCTTTTATAGGGGGACTGGGGAAATGCCCACGCTACAAAAAGGCGATGAACGGCCAGGAGGAGTCGACGCCGGTCAGGCTCAAGCGGGCCCCGACCTGGAATTCCAACAGGGCGACTGCCGTGTGGACGTGATCTTCAGTGGTTCCTCCGCATACCGATGTCGGCGCGAGCTGAAGGACGCCGCACGTGCCGTCTATCAAGCCACCGCCGGGAAGCCCGCTGACCAACCCTGCAGATGGGGCGTCGTCCCCATCACCTTTTCCCGGGACGACGCCCCTCAAGGGATGTCCTGAGACTTCAAAACTGCTCTGGTCATCGCCCCGACCATAAGCAACGCCGTCGTTGGCCGGGTCATGGTCGACGGGGGTAGTTCCCTCAACCTGCTCCTTGCGAGCGCCTTGGACCGGATGCAAATACCCCGGTCGAAAATCAAGAACATAGCGATCCCCTTCTTCGGCATCGTGCCGGGGAGCTCGACCACCCCCCTGGGGCAAGTGGTCCTCCCCGTCACCTTCGGCGACTCCGTAAATTTCCGACCGAAATGATCACCTTTGAAGTCGTGGACGGCGATCTCCCACAACGCCATCCTCGGCGCCCGCCGATCAAGTACATGGCTGCGAATCACTACGCACCGTGTATGAAGCTCCCAGGCCCGTGGCGTCATAACGATCCGCTGGCGACCTTAAAGCAGCGCCGCGGCTGCGAGAAAAAGGCCACGACGCTGGCGGCATCTCGCCCACCGGGCCCCGAGATCACCCCAAGGACGCCACGGAAGGCGGCTATCCAGCCAAACGGCCCGACCAAGGCCGTGCAGCTTGAGGAGGGGAACTCAGGCAAACGCGTCTACATTTCTGCCCAGCTCGATCCCAAATAGGAAGACGAGCTCGTCACCTTCCTCCGAGATAACAAAAGCATTTTCGCATGGGAACCGGCGGACATGCCCGGGGTCCCACGGGAGGTGATCGAGCACAAACTGCAAACAAAGCCTGGCTGCAGGCCCGTGCGCCAGAAGCTCCGGAGCTTCTCTTCTGAGAAGGCGGCGATAATTAGGGAGCACCTCGACAAGCTCCTTAAGGCCAGCTTCATTCGCGAGGTCAACTACTCCGAATGGCTGGCCAACCCTGTGATCGTACAGAAGAAGGGCGGGAAGTGGCGAATGTGTGTCGACCACACGGGCTTGAACGCTGCATGCCCCAAAGATAACTTCCGCTCCCGCATAGACCGATTGTAGACTCCACCGCCAACGCCGAGATGTTGAGTTTTCGGCGCCTACTCCGGTACCACCAGATCAAGCTCGCGCGGAAGACGAAGACAAGACCGCCTTCATCATCTTTGTTCGAACCTTACGCTACGACCATGTCGTTCGGCCTCGCAACGCGGCGCCACGTTCCAGCGGTTAATGGCCAAAGCCTTCGACCCGCAGATCGGCCGGAACCTCGAGGTGTACGTCAACGACATCATCGTCAAGAGCCCCTCTAAGGCTAACCACGTCAACGACCTGGCCGAGACCTTCGCCAACCTGAACAGGTTCGGCATCAAGCTCAACCCCGAAAAATGCGTCTTCGGCACGGCCTCCGGAAAAGTACTCGGCTACATGATCGGGGGGTCGGGCGTGGGCCCGAACCCAGAGAAGATCGAGGCGATCGAGCAGATGACCGCTCCGACCTTAGTAAAACAAGTGCAGAGCCTCACCGGCCGCATCGTCACCCTCAGCCGCTTCATTTCCCGGCTCGGCGAGCGCGGGCTGCCTTTCTTTGAGATCCTGCGCAGTCATAAGGGTTTCGAGTGGACCCCCGAAGCCCAGCGGTCTTTCGACGAGCTCAAGACGTACCTCTCATGTCCTCCTCTGCTGACAACTCCACAACAGGGAGAGGTGCTGCTACTTTACCTCGCGGCCGCGACCCAAGCCGTCAGCGCGGTCCTAGTGGCCGAACGGGTAGGGCAGCAGCACCCGATCTACTATGTTAGCGAAGTACTCCACGGGCCGAAGGAGCGCTATCCCCAGGTCCAGAAACTCCTCTACTCATTCTTCATGGCTTCGTGGAAACTCCGCCACTACTTCCAAGCACATGCGGTGGTCATCCCGAGCGGCCTCCCGCTCGGGGAGATCCTCAGAAACCCTGAAGCCGAAGGTCGCGTCGCCAAATGGGCCATGGAGCTGGCCGAGTTCGACCTCCGCTTCACGGCCTGCACCGCCATCAAATCACAGCGCCGCGAGACCGTGGCCGAGCGGACGGCGGAGCTCGCCTGAGCCCGAGGTCGGCCGAGGACCCATGGACTATGTTCTTCGACGGATCAAGATCCTTTGGCGCTCGGGGCGGCGTTCTCCTCATCACCTCAAGGTGACCACTTGCGATATGTGGTCCGCTTCGCTTTCCCGCTACCAATAACGCGGTGGAATCGAGGCCCTCTTGGCCGACCTCCGAGCACCGCAAGTCCTGGGCATCCGCCGCCTAATCGTGAAAGGAGACTCCCGGCTCGTCGTCAATCGGACAACAAAGTCTACCGGTGTTGGAACCTCGATGGCCAAATACCTTGCCGAGGTACGCAAGATGGAGAGATGGTTCGGAACACGAGGATCCAAAGACGTACCAAGGAAAGACAATTCCACCGCCGATCTCTGTCGGGCTCGGATCATCCGGCGACGAGCTCCGCGGGACGTCATCCTTGAAACCTTGGCCACACCGTCTGTCACCGACCAGAAGACCGGTGGCCTTCCTCGAACGTTCCGTCGTGGATGGATCCACTCATCAAGTTCCTCGACCAAGGGGAGTTCCCCGCCACTCCTGCTGAAAGGAGCAGGCTCCGGCGACGTGCGGGCTCATACAGGCTCGTCGGCGGGCAGCTCCACCGTCAGGGGGCCTTGGGCGTTCTGTCAAAATGCATCACTCCAGAAGAAGGTAAATACCTACTCAACGACATACACTCCGGCCTGTGCGGCGCTCACTCCTCTTTCAGGACCATGGTCGGGAAGGCCTTCAGGATGGGCTTTTACTGGCCAACGGCGCTCGAAGATGCCCAGGGCATCGTTCGTTCTTACCAGTCCTGTCAGTTTCACGCCCAGAAAGTGAGGCGACCGGCCTACGCCCTGCAGACCATTCCCCTCGCCTGGCCATTCTCGACGTGGGGCCTCGACATTCTCGATCCCTTCCCGAGGTCGGTCGGGGGGAAGAAGTTCCTATTCGTGGCAATCGACACCTTTTCAAAATGGATCGAAGCAGAGCCGGTCTCCGCTATCACCGCCAAGGCCGCGGTAAGGTTCTTCCGTTCCTTCGTGGTCACAAGGTACGGAGTCCCTTGCAGGATCACCACCGACAACGGGACGCAGTTCCCAGTGAGCTGTTCCAAGAGTTCAGCGCGGATATGGGGACCAAGGTCTGCTATGCCTCGGTGAGCCACCCCCAGAGCAACGGGGCGGCCGAGCGCGCCAACGGGCAGCTCATCCAAGGGCTCAAGAAGCGAGTCTTCGACGAGCTCGGTCGCCGCGACCGGGCATGGGTGGACGAGCTCCCCACAGTCCTTTGGTCTGTCCGCACCTCGACCAGTCGGGCAACAGGAACAAGCCCTTTCCAGCTCGTCTTCGGGGCCGAGGCTGTCCTACCGTTTGAGGTCGCGCTCCGTTCCGTTAGGACGAGCTCGGTCGACTGTGTCGACCTCGGCGAGAGCGGTCCTCGACCTTGCCTTGGCAGAAGAAGTAAGGTGCAGCGGCAAGGCGCTCGGCACGCTACCTGCAAGATCTCCGCAGACATGCTGCCCGAGCCGTCCGACCCAGGGGCTTTCGCGTCGGGGATCTGGTCCTAAGACGGATCCAAGATCGCTCCCACACCAACAAGCTGTCCCCGCTGTGGGAGGGCCCCTTCAGAGTCATCTTAGCAAGCCGCGCGGGAGCTTACCGTCTGGCGGTCCCCGATGACAGGGAGCTCGCGAGCTCGTGGAACGTAGGCCAACTCCGGAAGTTCTACGCATAGCGCTCCTCTCTCACCCGTCATTAAGTTAAGGTGCCTCTTTCTTTGTTGTTATGTTCGTTCCTGTGTTCTCAGCACTTGCGCCTCGGGGTGTGCTCAAGGCTTTTGTGTTGCCATCCCTTGGTCCGGCCCAGTTTCATGGACATAATAAAGTTTTCCTTCGATCTCAGTGCTGATCTCTTTCGATTTGTAGAAGGGTTGATGTTCCGCCACGACCCTAAGTTGCAGATTCCTTCGGCCGAAGGTCGCGCCATCTTAAAAGCCCTCGGACGCAGCGTCTCGTCCGTCCCTTTTTTTTAACCAAAATAATTTCTTTTTAGAACGCCTCGGGTGGCGCGACCCCGCGGTGTGGCCATAAGGGCAACCATAAGGCCACGCGGCGGGCTCAGCCCCGGGGCGTCCATACGTGTTCTTTTTTGCAGCGCCTGGGGTCACGTTCTCTACGTTCGCCTCGGGGATGAACAACCCAGGCCTGGGCATTCCCAGCATCGGGGCCGCGGTAAGGCGATCATTATCGGGGTAAGCCGGCCATCCCCCCGTGCTGCCAACCATTGAACGTTCTCAGGGGGCGCCCCGAGCCTGATGACTTTTCCCGGGCTCGGAGGTCGCAGTTTGGGATTCACCACCGGGGATGACTCCGTCGTTCTAAGCCGACCTTTCCCTGGGGCCGGGTGGCCAGGTTCGAATCACTAAACCGCCCTCTGAGGGGGCCTTGCCGAGCTCGATGCATTCCCGAGCTCGCCGAGTCAGACCCAAGGCCTAAAATCTGGTCCAGCCTGAGCTATCCCAGGCCGACCAGTCCGAGTTGTGCCCAAACCTGAGTACTACCAGGCGAGGCCTCGGTTGGGGCCATGTTCTCTGGGTTCACCTCAGGGATGCCAGCATCCCGAGCCCGATGCATTCCTGGGCTCGGAGGCCGCGGTAAAACGATCCTTATCGGAGTAAGCCGGCTATTCCCCTTTGTTACCAACCAGTGAACGTTCTCAAGGAGCGCCCCGGGCCAGATGACATTCCCAGACCCGGGGGTCGCGACCCCTAAGATTACTACCAGGGATGATCTCAGTCACAATAAGTCGCTCTACCGCAACAAGCCGACTAATTCCCTATGGACAAATTATCAGGATAGGTCAACCCGAGTCGTGCCCGAGCCTGAGTGATTTGGGCGAGGCCTCGGTTAAACTGACCTCGAGCATCAGTTAGCTCGGTCAGCCTGAGATAAGCAGTTCGAGCTAAAGGCGACGGGTCTCCCCACGGAAACCTGCAGGAGAACGCTCGCGACGCCTCACATATCCGTTATTGATCGGATCCTCCCACAAAGCGAGCCACGCAACGTGTACAATCGCAGCACGGACCAACAAACGAGCTAAGTCTCCCAATCAAATAGTAATAGCAAAAAGTCATTTTGTCTTTACTAAAGGGAGGGGGACTCCTTCGCCTCCCGACCCGTCCACTAACTCTAATTTACAGAGACATGTCTCGGGCGAGTTTTTCCCGCTCAAGGTCGGAAACCCTCCGCCGCAGCGCGATGACCTCGGCTTCGGCCTTATCGACCCGATCGCGGTCACTACGGAGCTGAGCCAGGGCGTCCTGCCCCACCCGAGCCACCTGCGCCAACTTCTCCTTAAGATTGGTGGCCCTGGCCTCCGCCTCGGCTGCCTTGGCTTCCGCTCCGGTGGCCCTCGCCTCCAAACCCGCAACTATCTTCTCGAGCTCGGCTGCCTTGGCCCCGAGCTCGGAGGAGGCTGCCCCTTGTTGTCCGACCTCCGTCTTCGATCGAAGGTTGGAGACCTCGAGCTCGAGGCGCTGGATCTCGACCACAGCACCCTTCCGTTCCTCCTTGATGGCCTTGGAGAGCGCTATGGCATGAAGGTTCTTCACGGTGTTTAACTCCCGCTCAACCTCCCGGGCCCCACGCTACCGCTCGACCTCGACGGCTCACGCAAGTTCGAGGGCATGGGCCTCCTTTAGGCGCAAGGCTTCCTCCTGGCCACGTAACACAGCAGCTTCGAGCTCAGCGACGTCCTCCTGATTGGTTTCGAGGGCACGACATAGTGACCGGAAGGCGAGCACATGGTGGCACGCGGCGTTGTACCCCCGACCAACCAGCCGTAAGCCCTACAAGGGCAAAGGAAAGCTTATTACGACCACGAGGAGAACGGAGAAAATAAGGAGAGGTCGCCGCGACCGTACTTACATCCACCAACCGGGCCTCCAGCAAAGCCAGGTCGACGGCGCCGTCGGGACCCCGGGGTAGTTCGTCATTGCCATGCCCCGCGACCTCCGCCGCGGTAGTATCGGCCCCCCCCGAAGGCCCGGGGGGTCCGCTTCGGCCAGGGCAACGGCCGCCGGACCTTCTGGGCCGGCGAGCAGCTCGGAGATTCCCTGGCCGCCCTCAGCCGCGAAAAGTAGCCCCGGCTCGGCTGCCCGCTCGGAAGTCGTCGCCCGCTCCTTCGGCGACCCCGACTCTGTCAGGGACACCTCCGCTTGGGGTACGGCGACGTTACCACCCTCGGTCGAGGGCGCAGGGGTCAGGGCCGCCCTGGTCGGGGGCACCGGGGGCGGACGATGAATTGCAGCCATGGCCACCCCGGTATAGGTGCTGTGCGCAACAAACCATCAAGGGGTGCTCGGTCGACCCTACTACCACAAAGTCAAGAAGCAGAACGGGATACTTACTGCACCGAGCGGATGCGCGGCAACCTCGCTTTTTTGGTCGGACCTCCCCCCGGGCACGATTCGGCCGACCATTTCTCTGAGGGCTCCACCCTCGGCGACGCCCCCGCCTAGGGCGCGACGGTGAGAACGCCATCGGCCGCGGCGCTCTCAACCGCTCCTCCCGACCGCCGTCCTCCTCGAGGACGCGGCAGCAACATCCGCCGCGTCCCGGTCGCGCACAAGGCGATAATCGTCTCACGCCGTCGTCCTCCCGGCCTCGCCCGAACCACGGAAAGGTCGGTGCCCTGACGCTCGTTGACCGCGGCGAGGCGGGACGGCGGAAAACGTACGGAGCCCGTACCTGGCGTGATGGTTCCTCGGCGGCGGCGGCAGGAGGACTCCCTCCCCGGGGGCTCAAAGTCGGAGCTCGTGGCTCCGGCAGCGTGTTTAGGGCCCTTGCGGCAGAAACCGCCTCCTGTTGCTGGCAGAAAAGCAAGAATTAGTGAAAGAATCAAAAAGGCGGCACGAAGGAAGCGAGCTCGGGGCATTCGGACTTACTACGACCCGGTCGCCCCACTCGACGTGAGGCTTCTTAGCGACTTGCTTCGGGGCGTCAAGAGCCGGCCTCTTACCGCCCTTTTTGCCTTTGTTCGGTCTGGGGAGCGGTAGCAGCTGCTTCGCCGTGTCCCAGAGCTCCCTGGTCGCCTGCGCGAGCTCATCACAATAAGCGTCTGGGTCCAAACCCCCGAGGGAGGAATCAAAGTGGAAGGCCATTACCTCACTGCTGCGCCCCAGGATGTTCTTAGGGACGTTCCCGCCGAGGTCGAAGGCGGTGGCGGCCTTCCCGAAGACCTCCTGCATCCTCGAGGCGATCCAAGCCGCCTTCGGCGCTGCAAGGTCAGAAAGAGAGCATCAAGAGATGGGGGAACCTCGACCAAGACCCCAAATGTACTTAAGGTCACCACACTTACCTCGTGGCTTTCCCGGGTGGCGTCGCACCTCCCAGTGATCTCAAAAAAGGGGTGCAACCTCCTCCGGAGAGGAAGCACCCGATTCCGCAAGAAGTCGTGAACGACTGCCTGCCCCTTAAGGCCCCGTGTGGCGCAGATATGGATAAAGGCAACCGCCGCCTGGTCGGTCGTCGAGTCCTCAGGCTCCAGGATCTCCCGCTTTCCCTTAACCGCGATGCCGTTGTAGGCGAGCCCGCTCCCCTCGCCCTTCTTCAGATAGAACCATTTCTCCGCCCATAGCCCGAGCGAGTCCCGGGTCGGCATTTGGAGGAAGGAGCAAGGGAGCCATACCCGCAGCCGAAAGTAAAAGCACCCGACGACGGGATCCTTCGCGGTGCGGGACAGAAAGTAAAAGCGGAAGAAAAACGAGGGGGTGGGAATGGTGCCCAAGAACCCCTCGCAAAGATGTGCGAAAATGGAAAGGAGAAGAAGGGAGTTCGGTACCAGATTCACGAGCTCGATCTCGCACTGCGCAAGGACCGCAGCCAAGAAATCGCTCTCCGGGGTTCGCAGCCCGAAAAGCATGTACTGCTCCGTGCTCACGTTCTCGTCGTCTCGAGGTCGCAGCACGCTCTCCCGGACGGAAGACGCCAGGTGAACGGGTCCAGAAGCCCCAAGGTTTCCATCTCCTTCATCCGCTCCGTAGTGAGCGAGCTCCTCCCAAACTTCGCCATGAAGTCGAGGTCGAGGGGGGTGGAGCAGAATCGCGAGCGAAGGCTAGGGGTGTGGTCACGGTAGGACAAGGGAGAAGGAGGCAAGAATGCGAGCAATGAGAAGCAAAACGTCGAGGGAAGAGACCCCTCCGACTTTTAAAGACGCCTCGTCTGTTGGCGTCACCTTCGCCTCAAAAGGCGCGCCCGTAGTCGGCGGGCGGTAGCCGAGGCACCAGGGCCCCTTCAAAACCCCTGTGCGGGTGCCTCGATCCGCGCATCCGCCAGATCACGTCCCCCCAACGTCCCTATCTGCGAGGCTTCCGGTCCTTCTAAGCCCACCTGGGAAAACAAGATGTCGGGATCCAAGCGTGCCCCCCGGGGAAGCCTTTTCTGGGCCTGAAGATGAGCCCAAGAAACCTCGGGCCCGGCCGAAGGGGGGCGATCCCTCCCTAAGAATACCTCAGACTCAAGAGCGCCTGGAATTCTCAGACCGCTTCTTGAGCCTTGGGGGCTGGTTGTCGGGGATCGGCCACCACGACACGTGCCCCCCCGGGGGCCCTCGTGCAGCCCTTCTCTAGAAATCGGGGGACTGTTCCCTAGCTCGGGCCGAGACGTCCCTAGACCGCCAGCTCGGAGCACCAATCGAACTGTTCTGAGCCAGGCTCCGACCAAGCGTCCCGTAAGGCCATAAAGGAGCTCTTTCCCGACCTAGCCGACCGCCCCGAGCTCTTTCCCGACCTAGCGGAGCGCTCGACCTTCGGCACAGGTCGAGCTTCCCCGACCTCCGACCAGCCCGACCCCAGCCTCCGTCGAGGATCGAGCATCGGGTTCCCCGCTGACCGTTTACCACGTGCCCGGTGATCTCGACCGCTTGAAGCGACCGCCCAGAGGCAGGTAGCTCCTTCCCAAAGCAGTAAGAAGGCCTCCAAAGTCAAAACCTCACCCCATCGTCCGACCATGTACAAATATGGGAGTCGGCTCACCCTGCATAAATGATGGGACCACGGATGGCAACGTCATCATCTGACAGGTTATAGAGAGTGGGTTCGCTGTTTCCCGAAGAAGCGACGACCCGCTTTGCTCGGAGAGCCTACCAACCCAGCGTGGGCGAGGCCAGACAAGACCAGTCACCAAAACGAAGGCCTTCTGACACGCCCCCCTTTTATCCTCTCGGCTCCCAATTCCCAATGTAACCTGCCCCTTTCGGTCATATAAGGGAGGGACAGGGCCCTCTGCGCGGGGGACTTTCTCTTCTTTCGCACACAGCACTCCTAGCCTCTCATATGTAAACATTGCGCAGTCATCTGCACCCAGAGCAATACATTATCATCACCCGAACTGGAGTAGGGACGTTCGTCCCAAACCAGTATAAACCTCGTGTCCCCTGTTTGGTTGCGCAGGTTCCCCTGCTTAGTGCGCCCGCCGAGGGTGCCACCCGGACGAGCGAAGCTCTGGGCCTCGCCCTCCGTACGATCCTTCCCCCTCTTTCTTTGCGGTCGACGGTCCCGATCGTCGACAATAATTAAATACATTAAAGCATCATAATATTTAATTATTACATTGTTCATTCACAATCGTTCATATTTCACTTGAGCTTTAGCGTGTGGCTCATAAAACTCACCCTTCGGGTTGATAACTTCTCAAACGATGAACCCAGCCATCTTCTCTCGAAGGGCTTCAATTTTGCTGCTGAGTAGGCTATTGGTGCCCAGCTTCACGAGTTGTCATTGAAAAAATTGAAGCATTAATTAGTGTCATCATCTTTATAAAGAAATTAGGCGTCAACATGTAATGATACACCATCTCGCCGTTGTAGTCAGTACTATCAGTGACGAACGCGTGCATATGTGTCATTACGTAGTATCCACATAAATTGTTCCCTTGTTGTTGTCTCAGGCACGAAAAATCGGTTTTTATTCTGAACTTCATGAATGGACGATACCGCTGGCTCTTCTTGTGGTATTTTGCGTATGCCCTGTGCATGGTTTTGAGTAGTCATTAAACTTAATTAGGTGCAATAGAATGGAAAATTACTGGAGCAATAACGCAACAACCGAGTTTACCTGTCTAGCTACTCTATTATTTCTTTCTAATCGTCAATCGGTTTCCTCATTGAGTCCAAGATAGTGATCGTGCTATTGTTTAACATGATGACGAGGAGGATCCAGTGAAAGCTGCAGAAGCCAATTAGTCGTCACATAGTGTTGCGTATGAAATGTGTGAGACTAGTACGTAGGGAAACATGTACTGAAAGTTGTAGGGTAAAAGTATGTAGGTCTTTTCTTGTAGCTTTAGCAGTGCCTTGAGTACGCACTCCTCAATCTCTTTCAGCATGTTTGGATCTTGAAGAAGTTTGCAGTTCACAAGGTCCAGGTCGAGGAATCCTAACCTTTCATTTAAGTCCGCTCTCAGTGTCATTGCCTCCATTCTTCATAAGAAAGAAGTCAGACCCTCAATTTAAGGTTACGTGAATGTACAACATTAAATATACAAGAGACTTACAGAGTTCACATTCTTAATATAGACACGTCCAGGGTGTCTCATTGGTACAACTGGTATATTTCTCTGTGTTCTACCGAGAAAATGTTGTCCACGTTGTGAAAATCAACATCTTTGTATCTGACGGGGAATGCATCCCTCTTTGTCTCTTGGACAAACTGTTGGTACTATTGATGTAGATGTCGTAACTGTGTTGTCAGTTTGCGCTCCTCGTCTAGATCCACCAATGCTTCCCCGTTAATGAACGGCCACCTTAGAGGGGGCTCTTGCCCTTTAGCACCCCCTTGGTCTACAACAATATCTCCTTTACCACCATCTCCTTTAGATTTCTTCCTAGAGATGCGCTCGTAGTCTGATCGTTGGCTAAGTTGAGGAGATTCAGTTGCCTGTCCTGTCTGTTTAACCGTCACTAAGCCCGGGAAGAAATGCCTTTTGGCAGCTTCGATTACAACCTTATCAGGTGGTGGCATCTTTTTGAAGTGAGCTGTTACGCTAGCGTCTACTTCCTTTCTAGTTTCTTCTTCGGTCAGGTCATATGCTTGTTTCTTAAGAGATTGTGCTGGCTTCACAGATGAGGAACTTTTCCCCCTGACTGTGAAGAATTTTGAGATCACGGTGCTCTTTGATTATTTTTTTGTGGTGCTAGAGCAGGAGAAGGACTTTTTTTGGGTGACACCGGAGGAGGACTTTTCCTGGGTGGATAGTCCGCCTCGTCATCATTATTATCATCGTCGTCATCGTCATCTGAGACAAACTTTATGTAGCACTTGCACCACACGATGAATGTGCCCAAGCTTTGTCCAAGATTACTTTTCCCCTCCTCGACCGGGATCTCTACCTCAACTTTACGGTATCTATCAATCACGCTGTCCACTGATACCCTAGCGTAATCTTGAGGAATTGGGCGATTATGCAACATCTGCCCCTCGATGCATGGCCAAGCCACACCTTCAGCCACCTTAATGGTAATGTTCGCTATGGGCAGGTGCAGACTGCAACGTGTCGGCTTTATGATTTTTTCACGGGAAAACTACAAGCTGAGTCCTCTTCGAGAGGGCCTACAGACACTTGGCTACTTTTACGAGCATCGGGGGAACTCTAGAGCTAGTGGCCGAAGTTATGTAACTAACATTCACTGAGGACGTTCGCTAGCATTTCTTGCATCCTTTGCATCTTTTCTTCTAATTGCATTTCCTTTTTCTGCATCCGATCTTCTGTTTCTCGTACACGTGCATCTAATTGTTCTTGTCTGGATTTCTTCGGATGCCTATAAATTTCCGTGTCCTCTGGGAACGCTACTTTCCAGGGCACCAAGCTGAACCCTCTGGTGCGACCAGGGTGCTCTTTGTTACCTAAGGCACGTGTTAGCTCGTCGTTCTCCTTTCTTGGCTGGAAGGAGCCCTTGTAGTTTGGGCGTGGGCATCTGCGATCTTCTTCGAGATTTCGTCATCTTTCTCGCTTCTGAAGCTTAAGCTACCATCATCCGACAGAGTAGCTCCCCTCACAAGCATCCAGTACTTCGATCTTGGGGCCATCTCGGACATCACAGGAACAACTCCACTATGAGTTAGCTCTTCATTCCGTGCATCCCACTTGGGTACTTTCTTCACGTAGCCACCAGTGCCTAGCACATGGGGGTAAATGTTCTTGCCTCAGTTTGCCTTGTTCTGTTGGCTCATAGCCTGGGCTTCATCAGACTTCTTATATTGCACGAATTCATCGCAAAATTGCCTCAACCTCGGGTATCTATCAAAGTCTGGCGTTTGATCCTTCTTCACATAGTCCTTATTCAACTTTGTCTTCCAATTCTTCCATGTGGATCCCATGACGGTTAGTACACGTTTCTTGGCAAGCTCCAACTGATCTTCGTCGAATTGGAACTTGGCTATCAAATCTATCCATAATGTTTCCTTGATTTCATCAGTAACATGCGACGGGCAATCGCCACGACGTGTCCATGATTTGTAGGTGCTGGGCACATTATCTCTAGTCAGGACCCCGCATGCTGTCCGATATGGCCCAAGCAATGATGAGGGTATAGCTGGTTCCCCGACTACATTAAGCTCCACTATCACATTTCGTTCACTTGTCCGCAACTTGCTGGGACCTTGGCCACGACGCTGCCTCCATTCACCTGATGTCTGACCCTGCATTTTGACCATTTCATTAGTCGTCTGGCCCTGCTAAAGAATTACCCTGTCTACGTGAAGAATTTCATTGGGAAGCACATCCTACTAAAGAATTACCTCATGTACGTTTGTTGCCTCGGGTTGCTCCAGGTTGAGGAACCTTGTTGGGCTTTGGTCTGGACTTTGGTTCAAGGGCTCAGCGCCATCCAACACTTGTCCCTGGTTAGAGGCCATATGCAGCAAGTTTATCTGAAATTTGAAATTAACAAAGTCATGAGATGAATGTTGACACAACTTGAATCACCATTTTGTCATGCGATAGAGTTGCTAATATCAACGTTTTGCATATATAAGGCGTAATCACCATTTTGTCATGCGTTATAGTTGCTAATATCAACGTTTTGTATATATAAGGCGTAATCACTATTTTGTCGTGCGTTAGAGTTGCTAATTTCAATGTTTTGCATATGTAAGGCGTAATCACCTGACAATACAAAGGTAATCATGGAACATGCATGTAGGAAACGATAAATAAAGAAAGGTAGACACGAAATATAAATCATATACATCCATGCCACCATTATAAATCCATGCCACCATTATACATCCATGGCACCATTAAACATACATACAAATTAATTACATACATTCATACACCAGTAAACACAAGAATTCATAGTACTAGCTGTATAGTTACACTGAATTGCTATCACACTCCCGCAGCTCTGGCTGAAAGGGCAAACTAGCTAGGACCTTAACTGTTAGTGAGATAAGAAACATTATGACACCATGCTTTTAAAGATGAAACTTAGATAATCAGAATAGCCCAAATTAAATCTAGGTAATAAGATTATAACAACCTCCAACTATTATTAAATATAAGTTATTTTATAGGCCACCAATACATGGCTTATCTCAACGTGACAATAATCATGACTCTTCATATTAATCTAGCACAATGTTGACCAATGATTCTTGGTTCAAGTGTAGCTTTCAGGCAATTAAATTAAATGGCTGGTAATTGAGTGTTGTAATTAATGAACAAAGAGAGAAGTCAAGACACCCATGTTCATCCCTCACATATGCATGCAGTATCCAAGGAGACATGGAAGTGTTTGTTGTTCAAGAATGAAAAATAAAACATGGGGATCCTATTGGATTGGCCATCTTGTGTTGTTCCAAAACAAAAGGATGTATTTGAATGCCAAAATTATCACATGGATATTTCAGCTAACTTAAATCTTTTGAATGTTATATGGGTGTCCTATGTATTAAGAATTTTGGGGAGAATCAAATGTACAACTGATGAAGATGCCCCAAATCATGGTTCACACATTTCAAAGGTCCCATATAGTTCCAAAAAAATATAGACACAAGACAAAAGAAAATATGCATGTACCCATACTGCCTGGCAGCAACATGTGGGTGGGTCACCTGGTAGCCTTATAGAATTGGAACATAGTAAAGGTAAGTCCAGTTAGTAGATAGTTATTGTTGTCATCGATGAAAGTTTAAACAGCTAATTAGTTCTAGGGGAATTCATCTAGGCAAATGCAATAAACTTAGCAGATAGCTCTCTTTGTAGCCTGTCGAGGTATCAAACATGTGTTTCCTCATGTACTAACACATAAATAAGGTACTTAGGATAGATATCTAGATTTTCCATGATTCGAAGGCTATAATAGATTAGCCTACCACGTCATGAGAGTCCTGCAAAGATACTATAAAAACCTCCACATCAGAATCAGAATTGGATATGGACATTGCTAAACAAGGCGACATTATAGGTCACGGATTGAAGGGTTCGACATAGGCCATGCTCAGCTTACTACCATATTCCTCCCATGGTTTAATTCAAACCAGCGCCACAAAGCATATGGTGGTAAACTTCACAGCTATCAGAATATACATATCATTTGGACTAAAAAATCATTGTTATTCATCCAGTAATAGTGATGTCTATAATCAACAGCAAACAAATCAACAAAAAACTGAAGATTCTACATTTTTTGGTGAAATGTGTGACATGAATCAAGCTATGCAAGTTAGTAAATCAACAAATTAGAATTATTAGGTTACTTCACATGCAAATCTAAAATTTCTGGGCAACCACTAGTACAGCATTACTTAAGTCTTTGCGTCAGAGTAGAGGCGGCAACACGGAGGCGTCGGAGCAGAGGTAGCCGCGGGGAGGCATCGGAGTAGAGGCATCGTCAGGGAGGGGCCGGCGCGGAGGAGAGCAGGGCGGGGAGCACAGACACGGGGACGACGGTGCGAGCGGAGTGGTCGCAGCAGCTAGGTGTAACACCCCAATTTTTTCTTTAAGTGTTATTTTATTGTCATTTATGCAATTTGAGATTTATTAGGATTTTTCTGGATTTATTGGAATTTATTTTGAGAATTAAGTAATTAGCCTCTTTGAGAAAACCAATTAAATATCTGCATAGTCAAAATAAAGTTTTGCCAAAAATATTTTCTTTGAACTCAAAATGTCTCAAAGTATTTATGAGAGTTTTCTTGGATTTTTCTTGATAGTTTAATTGCCTTAAATGAATTAATTTAATTTCGGGAATTATTTTAAATCAAAAAGATTTTGAAAAATCGGTGAAACGATGATTAGTAGAAGCCCAACCTTGTCTTATGCGCCCAATTGTCAGCGGCTGTCGGCCCGTCATTGCCGCCACGCGTGCGGACCGTTGGATCGGATTGTGCGGTCCTCTTTCCTCGGCGAAACCCTAGCGCGTGAGCCGTCGGATCGAGATCAAGCGGTCGGGATCGCTTCGCATTGTTTTGGTAAGTTTAGATCTCGCCCGTTGGATTTGGAAAGAGCGGATCGGATCGTATCACCCGAGATTCAATCGTGGCCGTTCATCTTGGATCGGACGGTCCTCAGTCGTCGTCTTCGATCCGGTTTTCGTTTCGCCGCCGTGCGCCGTCTCCGCCGCGGATTGCTTAGGGTTTCCTTCCCTACGCGCATGCTGAGGCTATAAAAGCTGCCGCCCACACCCCCAGGATTGCCATCCCAGTGCGCATCTTCTAGCCTAGCCTCTTCGCCGGAGTCGCCGCCGTTTATCCCCGAGAGCTCACCGTAGTTCCTTGTAGCACCGCCGCTCGTTTTCTCGCCGTTTCGCCACCGTCAAGCCTCCATCCGCCGTGTGGGTTCCAGTTTCGGGTTCACCGCGTCGAGCCGCGCCGGAGTTACCACCTATTCGTCGCCGGGAGGAGCTAGTTCGCCGTCGGAACCGTCGTCGTCTTTGTCTCCAGGAACTCAGCGCCGCCGTGACATCGCCGTGCTTCAGAGCTTCGCGCAGCCGTCGGATCTCCACCAGACCGTCCAGATCACGCCACGTCTGCATCATCAGCAGTGTTCTGCTTGGGTAAAGCTATGGCCGTTAGATTTAATCGGACGATCGGGTTCGAGCCGCGTGTGCGTAGTGCGTTGGCCGTTGGATCGTCTGGCGGATGTGCGACGCGTGTCGGTGCGGGTATCGAAGCATCGTGCACTGGATGCACCATGGACAGGCGCGTGCCGTGGACATGGTCCATAGACCGAGCGACGTGGCACAATTTGATTGGCCCATGTATCGCGATGACGTCATGTTGACATCAGCCGGTCCACAGCACAATATCTCGAGTCCACGGTGGACCAGCGTGTTTTCGTGGACTAAGTCCATGCGCCAGAGCCACGTGTCTGTCTCAGATTGGTCCACGTGTCACTTGCGCATTAATCGGTAATTTCCAGTAGAAAAATAATTCGGGAAAATCGGAAATTCTATTTTCTGTATTTTCAGTATTTATTCAAACTTCAAAAGGCCATATCATTTGCATTTTAACTCGGATTTGAGTGAATCAAATTTGTAAAAATTTGTAAAATCAAGATCTACTTATTGGTGAATTTTATTTAATTTTTGGAGTTTTGGTTGCTCTCTATTTTGGTGTTTATTTGCTATTTTGGCATCGTTTCGCGTAGACGTTGAACTGCTCGACGATCCGGAGGAAGATTCGTTGCTTCAAGAACCAAGCTCAGAAAAAGACCAACACCTAGTCCAAGGCAAGTTGTGCTTTGACCATGTTGCACCTAATTTCACAAAATTGCTATTTTGTCCCTTAAAATTATGCATGATATTTTATGTGTATAAATGATTTCAATTAATCTGGGAATTAGATAATATGACTATTTGAATCAAATCATACCTTGTCGATTATATTACATGATCTCATTGTCACCCTAAGATGGTTAATTAATAGTTGGTTAATATTGATGATCAACATGGGCTAGTTAGACCGTCATAGATTGCTTAGCCATGCCACGTCATCACATGTGTCCGAATGTTGATACTTAATCTTGACTAATGGAATATGGAACAATATTTAAGAATTGGTGTGTCATGTGTTGTCACACAGTGATATAAAGTTGTCGTGGCGAGGAGGTCACACAACTAGATTGAAATGTTGGTGGCACGTGGTGCTTGGTAATCAACTAGGGTGGTAATGATTTAGATTGGGGCAAGTGGCAAGGGGCAGTGTGCCAAGGTGGGCCAGGATTGACAGGGGTATGTGGAAGTCTTGCCTTAATCACTTTAATTAATTAACCTTGCAAGCCTTTGACCTGAGTCTTTCTTGCAACCACATGTCTGGAATGGGATAGCCTAGCTGAATAATTTGTGAAGCCTTGATTTTGGTACTGTCGTGGTGAATAGTGAGTCCCGGGTTTACGGATTAACTCACATGGCGCAAGAGGGGGGCCCTGTTGTGGTGGTTTAACCCTTAAGTGTTGAAACCTTAGCGAACAGTACTGGGTCTAAGTGTAGCATTGTAAAGGCTTTGTTATGATCACTCGCCTTGGTGGTGTTTGGTTGTATCGTGTGGGTAAAGTGCATAACCTCTGCAGAGTGTACAATCTATTCGAATAGTCGTGCTCACGGTATTGGGCAATGCTCGGGAATTACAGTTAAGGGTTAGACTTTTGTTAAACAAAAACCTGTTGGGATGGCAAGGTGCCATGGAGTATGGAAATTGATTTAGGATTGGAAACTTGGTTTACTTCAGAAATGCTGAATCTATTAATTACTGTTATTTGTTTTACTACTTTTCAATCTATTTACTGTATTCTTGTTAAATGCCGCTTTATTGCAAAATATCCTTATTAGCCATTCCCTTGGATTAAGCCAAGCATATAGAATATTAGACTTGCATTGCTGTGCACAACTTGTTGAGTGCTTTATGTACTCACCCCAACAACAACAACAACTTCAGAAGAGGAAGAATCTACGCCTTTCGTGGAGGAGGATTATGTGGATGCGAATGCTTAGGGTCCGAGCCTCGTCGGTTACTGCGGTGAATCGGGAGTCGCTACGCTTATTTATTTTTCCGCTGCTACTTATTTGCTATTTCTTTTATAAGCCCAATGTGGCAATAATCATGTAAGACAACAGTTACTATTAATTATGAAAGTTATGCTATATTCCACTGTGTATGACTGTGATAGCATCTATGTTGAGCCTGTGTGTACTAGCGTGATCTTGGACTAGTGCGGTATACACAGAGGGTCCAGATTTGCAAATTCGGGTCCCGACACTAGGGCACAGACGAAATCATCAAGAAGAAATGGGCAAAATGGCTAAGTGTGGGGAAGAGGGCGCGTTGTGTTTATATAGAAAGGAGCATTACTACTGGTCCCACGACATAAACCGGCAGTGATGTATCATCTTTACCGGATGACCCTAGAACCGGTAGTGATGCCTCACCATCTCTGCCGGCTGATCCTGGAACCGGGAGTGATGCCTCATCATCTCTGTTGGGTGATCCTGGAACCGGCAGTTATTCCCCACATCTCTGTTCGGTGATCTTCAAACTGGCAGTGATGCCTCTCCATCTCTGCCGGGTTACCCTAGAAACGACAGTGATGCCTCACCATCTCTACCGCGTTACCCTGGAACCAGCAGTGATGCTCCCTGCCCCCCATTTTGCATACTATCTTAAATAATGTTAAATAAAGCATATCCTTATTTAATACAACTAAGCTACGATTTGATCTTCGTTATGATCGCGGCGTATGTATGTAGCTTCCTCACTGTCTTCCATGAGACCTAGGTTGACGTTCTCACCGAAAGGAGGAAGCTCATCGAATTGGTTGTAGTCTTCCTCGTCGACTACATTCTCAACTCCGATAATCCTTCTTTTTCCTTGAAGAACAACGTGGTGTTCCTTGTCAGCCGGATCCCTTACAAAGAAGATTTGTGTAACGGCATTAGCAAGTACAAATGGTTCTTCTCTGTATCCGAGGTGTTTGAAGTCCACGGTAATGATACCGTACTTGTCGATGTTCACGCCCCTAGGGAGCCTGACCCACTGGCACCGAAAGAGAGGGACCTTCAAAGGCCCATAGTCAACCTCGCAAATCTCTTCTATGAATCCGTAGTAGGTCTGCATATTTCCATTGCTGTCGTAGGCATATATACGGACACCGTTGTTCTGATTGGTCCTCTTATTATCTTGTGCTCTCGTATAAAATGTATATCCATTGATGTCGTATCCTTCAAATGTCATAATTGTATATGACGGTCATGAGCCAACACTCTCAACTGAGCACACTCTTTCTGCGTATACATCATGTGTCTAAGCAATCAATCTCCAAAGTTATCTCTGTGCTCTCTCGCGATCCAAACCTCAGACTTAAATGGGTTTTTTCTTCTTAGCATGTTCTTGTGCATGTAGACAAACGGGGCCTACAACTGATTGGTGCAGAGCTATAAAATGTGCATGCATGAATGAAGCACGATCACGGATCGATTTTTGACCTAGTGTCCCTTCCCCTGTAGCCTCCCCTCATGGCGAGATACGGGCACACCAATTGGTTTGAGATCCATGTATTCGATGTAGAACTTAATGACCTCCTCGGTTCCCCAACCTTCGACAATGCACCCTTTCGGCCGATGTCGATTACGAAACATATTTCTTCACAACCCCCATCAACCTCTCGAAATGGTACATCTAATGTAGAAACACAGGGCCAAGAAACTGTATCTCTTTCACAATATGAACAATGAGATGGACCATAATATCGAAAAAGGATGGAGGGAAGCACTTCTCAAATCGGCATATAGTGTGGATCACATCTTGCTACAACTTATCCAATTTCAACGGATCGATGACCTTCTGTGAAATCGCGTTGAAGAATGAACACAATTTTATAATTGGGTCTCGCACTTTCTCTGGCAGAACACCCCTAATTGCAACAGGAAGCATCTGTGTCATTGTCACGTGGCAATCATGAGATTTCATCCCATTTAATTTCAAGTCTTTCATTGAGACTAGCCTCTTTATGTTGGCAGAATAACCGAACGAAACTTTGACTCTGTGTAAGCACTCACACATGCTAATTTTCTCTTTCTTGCTAAGAGTGTAGCAAGTTGTGGGAAGGTACTTTTTGTCTTTACACAAGTCTTCGTGATGCAGCTCCTTCCTGAGTTTCATATCTTTCAGGTCCATCCGTGCTTTGAGTGTATCTTTTGTTTTGCCACGTATGTCTAGTAAAATACCAAGCAAACTGTCACACACGTTCTTCTCTACATGCATGAAGTCAATTGCATGTCAAACATCTAGTTGCAGCCAATAAGGTAGGTCCAAATATATTGATCTCTTTTTCCACAAAGGAGCTGTATCACCGGAACTCGGGACTGATGTACTGTCGACACCCTTTTCATGGATAATTTTAAAATCCTTGAAGGACCATGTGGAGGTCCATCCATGTTTGTGATGAGTATTTGACTTTATTTGAGCAAGGTGTGCTCAGGTTTAAGTTTGATTTGAATTGGAATTCAAAAGGAAGCAATTTAAGTTGTGTTGGCTTCTTGCGGTACTACCGGCCTGTGGCTGGCGGTAAAACCGACTGATGATTGAGACATAATTAATTGTGAGCATTTGTGATGATTGAACATTACTATGTAAGGAGTTTCCTTGTTTTTGATGGTTGCAGGTCGACGATGCTAGATCATGGGGAGGCGAAGGATGACCGGGACTAGGCGAGGATTGTTGGAGGTCCAGACGATCGATGATCGCCGGAAAATGATCGGAGACGGAGTCGTGACAAGCCATGAAGACAAGGAAAGGATGAGATGCTAGCTAGACACCGCGTGGATCAATGATGACCATTGTATCTTGGTCTAGTTGATAGGTTAGCGGGTCTAATTAGTGTGCTTTGAGAACCATGCAAGAAAACCCATTATGTGTTGTGGGTTTTGGGTGAACCCTTGCATGGCTGGTTGAGTGGGTTAATCCTAGCCCTTGATGGATGCTCTAGGGTCTAGAGGCTCATCCAAGGGTGGTAGGTGGCCAAAGAGTTTTATAAATAGGGGTGGAGGGGTAGCCTTCTCCCCTTGAAGGTTTGAGTTGCTCCTTTGAGCTTTGCCCACGTCAAGTGTGGCTTTGTAAACCTTCCATCCAGAAAATACAAAAATTTTCTTTACCTTATTGTGAATTTAAATTGCGCATTTACAGTATGTCTTTACTTTACGCAATTTAAATTCAGCATTTACTTTCCCGCATTTACATTCTCGCAATTTGGATTTACCTCCCCTCCTTCTAAATGCTATTCTTCCAGGATGTCTTGAGGGTTTTCATATGGTTTTACATCTTTCTCGCACCCTAGGATAGACTAGAGATCATGTTTTTATCGAATTGCAAATCTGTCCAGAACTTGTTCTTCGCGCAACAGTCAGTCTTTGATTTTTATAACAATCTAGAAAACTCCATTTTAAGTGATTCTTGTTGGATAAGGTGAGCGACTCATGTATCCATCTCTAGAAAAACTTTTGAGTCTATTGGTTGTACCGTTTGAGCGCTATGAAGTGAAAACCGAGCCTTAAACATTCTGGTCGAAGTTCCTAACTGTCTCTAATGCTTGATTTTTCATGTTTATTATACAAAGCTTTTTGAGATGATTTTTGGTGTACGGTTTAATAATACCACTGGTCATAGGACGAAAAATTCGCAAAAATGTTAGAGCAACATAAACTCACCAACCACCTGCTCCAATTGAGAACAATTCCTGAAAAATCTGCTTTTACTTTTCTGGAAAGAGACTTTGGTGTTTTAGCTTTATCTCTTTTAGAAAAGTAGTCTTTGAATTGATTCCTCTTTGTTTGGACACTTGACAACTAGGATTGTGATTAAAAATCTCTCACATGATTCATGGTTCTCATCTATGCAAGCTAGGGGTATACATAGTTGTCTAATTGTTCGGGTTTTGGAGGGTGTGCGAATCTGAGAAACACTAATTTGAAGGAAAATCTTTGGGTGTTTCAGATTTTTATTGTGAGATTGTTTGGAGTACTTTGAGTGGGGGAAAAATTTATTTAGGATCATTCACCCCCCTCGGATCGCCATTTTGATCCTTCAATTGGTATCAGAGCCGGTTTTGCTCTTTCATAAATCTTGACCGGCCTCAAGAGCCATGACGATGGACAAGTATTCCACCAAGCCTCCTATTTATGATGGAGTTGATTTTCCATTTTAGAAATCGCGGATGGAGTCATACATCACTGCCCAGGGCTTCCTGATATGGCAGAAGGTGAAACTCCCGTATGAGGTTCCTGCTGATGAAAACGTCACGGCCGTAAATATGGCTGACGTTGAGGTGAACGCTAAGGCAAGGAACATTCTCATACAGGGTCTTCGCTGCAGTGATTATGATAGGATTTCTCACCTCCGTTCAGCTCATGAGAATTGGGAGACCCTTAATGCTTACCATGAGGGCACTACTCAAATCAAGATCGTGAGGCAGGAGCAGTTCAACTAGAGTTTGAAGGACCATGTGGAGTTCCATCCATGTTTGTGATGAGTATTTGACTTTATGTGATCTAGGATAGCTTAGATTTGAGTTTGGATTAAAAATGGATTTCAGGTTGGAAGTATTTTTGTGCCGGCATGATAGGTTACGCCAGACTAAGTTTAATCGGTTTCATTTTTTTGTGATGGACCAAATGTTGCATGAGTTGCTTTTGCGCTAGACCGGGGTAGAAATGATTTGCTTTTGCATCGGACCGAGTTAGGATAGACTTCTCGTTTGCGCTGGACCAAGGGAAATGAGAAAACAGAGAGTTTTTTTTTTCGCCGGACCAAGGGAAATGAGAAACAGAGAGTTTTTCATTTGTGATGGACCAAGGGAAGAGGGAAATAGAGAGTTTCCCATTTGCGCAGGACTGATTTTTTCGCGCCGGACCAAGTCACAGTGAGTTTCACATTTACACCGGACCGGTTTTGACATCCGGCAGTAATTATCATTTGTGAAGGTCTTACCGTGCTCAAAAAATTATTTGGTCTACATGAAACTTGTAGATAATTCCAAGACGCATCTTTTTCGTGTTGATAAGTTTTTCATTTGAGCAATAAAAAATCATAGAAAATCGGGAACATTAACAGAGAATTTCACGTTTGCGGCGGACCAGTTTTGACAGCGTGCAATAATATGCCTTTTTGAAGGTCTTCCCATGCTCAAAAAATTATGTGTTCTACATGAAAGTCCATATTTGAGTCCTTCAGAATTGCTCATATCTGCTAAATTCAAATCAAGAAAAATTTGACTTTTTTGTGCAAAATTGATCTCAACACTTTATATTCACGAGACTACTTTCCATTGCATTTGGGATGAACTTGGAATATATTGTGTATGACCAAGATCATTCTCTTAAGAGTTATTCTTGAGATGATCGAAAATGGCTTGAGACAATTGTAAGGACCCGAATCCACCGATTCGAACCCACTGTGTTTACCGCACTAGTCCCAGGATCAACGCTAGCGCACATAGCTCAACATCGGTACATATCACATCATACTCAACGATAATAGAATAATAGTTCATTTATTGATATAGCTAAATGTATGATCTTATGACTGACTTACATTATTAAGCCACGTAGGGCAAGACTGGAAATATAAACAAATAATTAAGCAGCCGAAAGTAGAAAACGTAGATAGCTCATCAGTTCACCACAGGCAACCGACAAGGCTCGAACCCTAATGACTCGTGTCTTCCTGGACTTCATCTTCCAACTCAGGTGTAGATTCTTCAACTGTTGATTATTGTTGTTTGGCAAGGGTGAGTACTTAAGCACTCAACAAGTTGTGCACATAATGCAATTCTATGTATCTATTTGTAAGGCTTATTCCAATGGATAGGCTATCATGGCTATTTTGCAATAAGCAGCATTTATGAACGAATACAGTAAATAGATTGTAAAGACTGTAAAACAAATATCAATAATAAATAAATTCAGTATTTCTCAAGTAAACCAAGTTTCCAATCCTAAGTCAAATTCCATCTTCCATATGGCCTTCCGCCATCCCAACCACGTTGTCCAATTAATTAAGCTAACCCTTAACTGTAATTCCCAAGCTTTGCTCAATACCGCGAGCACGGCTATCCGAATAGTTTCACACTCTGCAGAGGTTATGCACTTTACCCACGTGATACAACCAAACACCACCAAGGCGAGTGATTATAACAAAGCCTTTACAATGCTCTGGCTTAACCGGATACTACCCGCTAAGGTTTCAACACTGGTGGGTCTGAAAACCATAACCAGGGCCCCCCTCTTGCGCCATGTGAATTACTCAGCTAGGCTGGCCCATACCAGACATGTGGTTGCATGATTGACTCAGGTCAAAGGCTTGCAAGGTTAAGTCCTTAGTGTGATCAAGGCAAGACATCCACATACCCTCTGCCCATCGGGCCCACCTTGGCATACTCGCCCCTTGTCACTTGCCCAGATCTAAGTTATTATCACCCAGTTGATTACCAAGCACCACGTGCCATCAACAATTCAACATCGTCGCGTGACATGACTCGCCACAACAACTCAATCTCATCGTGTGATCCCACATGACACACAAGTTCATAATATTGTTCCATATTCCATTAATCAAGATTAATTATCAATGATTCTCACACTTGTGATGACGTGGCATGACTAAGCAACTAATACGAACTAATCCTCCAATGTTGATTATAATTATTAACCAACTATATTTAACCAATCTAGGGTGACAATGGATCATGGCATACAATGACAAGGTTGGGTGTAGATCAATCTGGTATATTAGCTAAACCCAATCTAATTTAAAACAATTGTATATTTGAAATATATGCAATAGGGTAGAACAAACATAGCAATTTTATAAACATGGGTTCAACATGATCAAAGCACAACTTGCCTTGGAATAGGTCCTGGTCTGGTTCTGGAACTTGCTCTTGAGTTGCTGGATCTTCCTCCGAAGCGTCGCACAATTCAACGTCTACGCGTACCGAAGAAGAAAAGCAAATAAATGCCAAAAAAGAGAGCAATTGAACTCCAAAAATCAAATAAAATTAACCATTAAATATATCTCAATTTTACAAATTTTTAGAAATTTGAATCACTCAAATCCGAGTTACGATACAAAAGATATAGCCTTTTGAAGTTTGGAATAAATACTGAAATCAGAAAATCAGAAATTCAGAATTAACAGATTTATATTTATTCAGAAAAAGCGATTTATGACGTCAGCTTGACCTCATGATGACGTCATCATCACAGAATTTCCAATCGAATTATTTTTCCAATTGAAAAATGCAATTATGACGCAAGCATGACGTCAGCGTGACGTCAGCCCTGACTCGAACCAATCAGAGCACGACACGTGGCCCGGTGCATAGACTGAGTCCATGAGACCTCCTCTGGTCTACCGTAGACCCGGTCCACGATGCTTCGGCGCTTGCGCCCGACACGCGTCCCGATCCGATTGGTCGCAGTACCGCCCCGCCGATGCATGACACGCGGCGCACATCCACGTCTTGATCAGATCCAACGGTGACAGCTACTCGCAACGCGGCTCGATCTCCGCCGTTCACTCAGATCTGACGGTCACAAACTTACCCGAGATTAATGGCGAAGCGACAGCGAAGAAGTCCACCGGAGACGAAGAAAAAGCTTCGGCGACGGCGTTTCGGCGCGTTCCCGACGTGAAGAAGTGGATTGGTCGACGCGCACACCCCGACGAGTTCAGATCCGGGACCAAACGCGTCGAAAAGCCGATGAACCGCGATGAACTTGAGCAAAAACCATGGCGGCTCGGCGTTCTACTTGGCGAGGTCGGCGGCTTCTCTGAGCTTCTCGGGCGACGCGCGTCGTAAAAGATGCGCTCCACGGAGAACCTCGGGTCTACCCGCCCTTAAATAACCTCGGCGTCCGAGCTCTACACGCGAAGAAGTTCGACGTCGTTCGGCGGCGGAATCAAGTTCGCATCGGAGACGAAAGACAACGGCACGACGCGTGTCCCGATCTGACGGTCAAAACGCGGGCTCACACGCGGCTTCCTCTGAACCACCGGATCGCGATCAAACGGCCAAGATCTTGGGTTTTGCCTCATTTAATGCTGGCTGGATTGGGCCGCGACCGACGCGGGCTTCAAGTGATGTTGGGCTCGGCCCAACACATTGACAAGACTTTAACAGATTTCTTATTTAAAATAATTGAAGAAATTCATTTTATTTGTTTCAGGCAATAAAACTATTAGGAAAAATCCAAGAAAAATCTCAAAAATACTTTGAGACATTCTGGACTCAAATAAAATATTTTTGGCAAAACTTTATTTTAACTTTGCACAGATTTAAATAGATTTGAACAAAAGGCAATAAACTTGATTTGAAATTAATTCAAATAACTCCAAAAAAATCCAAATAAATTCCAGAAAATCATAAATGCACTTTTAAGCAATAAACTAATATATAAGCAAATTTTTGGGATGTTACAAACCTCCCCCCTTAACAGAATCTCGACCCGAGATTCAGGGCTAGCTAAAGAATAGGTTCGGAAATTCTGACTTCAAATCTTCTTCTCGCTCCCAAGTGGCTTCGCTTTCGGAATGATTGCTCCACTGAACTCTGCAAAAGCGAATAGACTTGTTTCTGGTCTTGCGCTCAATAACATCCAAAATTCTGACCGGTTGCTCTTTGTAAGTCAAATCTTCTTGCAGCTCTATTGCATCCAACGGGGTTTGCTCTGTTGGCACTCTGAGACACTTCTTAAGCTGCGACACATGGAATACATCATGCACTCCTACCAAGGACTGAGGCAACTCTAACTGATACGCTACCTCTCCTCGACGGCTCAGAATCTTGAACGGACCAACATATCTTGGTGAAAGCTTCCCTTTAACGTGAAATCTTTTAACGCCCTTAAGAGGGGTAACCCTGAGATACACATAATCTTCTGGCTCAAAGCTCAAATCTCGACGACGATTATCCGCGTAGCTTTTCCGTCTTGACTGTGCTATCTTCAACCTTTCTCTGATCATTGCGACTTGATTTTCGGCTTCCTCGAGAATATCTGGCCCGAAAACCAAACGCTCTCCTGTTTCATTCTAATTTAACGGAGTACGACAAGCACGTCCATACAACGCCTCAAATGGTGACATCTGCAGGCTAGCTTGATAACTATTATTGTAACTGAATTCTGCATATGGCAAACTTTTATCCCAAGATGTAGCATAAGCTAAATCACAAGCTCTCAACATATCCTCTAAAATCTGATTTACTCTTTCGGTCGACCATCCATGCATGGTGATATCTTTGTACTAAAATTCAGACGAGTCCCCATTGCTTCATGCAACTTGTTCCAAAACCTTGAGGTGAATTGGGTACCTCTGTCCGACACAATCTTCTTGGGCACTCCATGCAAGCATACAATCCTTGACATGTACAACTCCGCTAAACGATCTCCCGAGTAAGTGGTCTTTACTGGGATAAAATGGGCGACCTTGGTTAGACGATCCACAATAACCCAAATGGAATCGTAACCTCTCTGAGTCTTAGGTAAACCGGTGATAAAGTCCATTCCGATTTCCTCCCACTTCCATTCCGGAATTTGCAACGGCTGCAACAAACCAGCGGGTCTTTGATGCATGGCTTTTACTCTCTGACATACGTCGCATAAAGCAACATGCTCAGCTACTTCACGCTTCATGTTAGGCCACCAAAATCTCTCTTTCAAATCCTGTACATCTTGGCACTTCCTGGATGAATCGAGTACTTCGAATCGTGAGCTTCCTCAAGAATCAGCTGTTTTAGTTCCTTTTTATCCGGCACGCAAATTCGGCCTTTGAAAAACATGGTTCCTTGCTCATCCAGAGTGAAATCTACGGCTAGGCCTTCTTCCTTTTTAGCCTTGATCTTAGAAATTTTATCGTCATCTTTCTGGCCTTCACTAATCTAATCCTCCAGTGTTGGCTTCACTTCCAGTGCAGTTACCATTCCTTGCGGAACGACTTCCAACCTTAGTTTCTGAAATTCCTTGCATAGTTCTGGTTGATCCTCCATTGTTAGCGTATTTGCGCTATGGCTCTTTCGACTCAGAGCATCTGCTACCACATTGGCTTTCCCGGGATGATAATGAATTCCCACATTATAATCCTTAATTAGCTCTAGCCATCTTATTTGTCTCATATTCAGATCCGCTTGAGTGAATATGTATTTGAGCTCTTGTGGTGCATATATATCTCACATCTATTTCCTATGAGATAATGACGCCATATCTTCAAGGCATGCACTACTGACTAACTCCAAATCATGCGTTGGGTAGTTCACTTCATGCGGTCTTAACTGTCTCGACGCATAAGCAACGACTTTGCCTTCTTGTATTAACACGCATCCCAAGCCTTGCTTTGAAGCATCGCAATAAATATCAAATCCATTCTGCACATCTGGCAACACTAATACGGGGGCTGTCGTTAAACGCTTCTTTAATTCCATAAAGCTTTTCTCGCACTCTGGCGTCCATGCAAACTTCTTTTCCTTTTTCAACAACTGCATCAGGGGTTTAGCAATTGTCGAGAATCCTTCTATGAACCGACGGTAGTATCCCGCCATTCCCAGAAAACTACGGATCTGAGTAACAGACTTCGGTTGCTCCCAATGCAACACTACATCCACTTTGCTGGGGTCAACTGCAACTCCTTTAGTAATCATTACATGACCCAAGAATTCAACTTTCTCCTTCCAGAATTCACACTTGCTAAACTTAGCATATAGCTGATGCTCTCGTAGCCTCACTAGAACCATCCTCAAATGTTCTGCATGCTCTTCCTCAGTCTTCGAGTAAACCAAGATATCGTCTATAAAGACTACAACGAACTTATCCAAATATTCCATGAAAACCTTATTCATCATGTTCATGAAATATGCCGGGGCATTCGTCAATCCAAATGACATGACTGTGAACTCATAATGTCCATATCGCGTAGAAAACACAGTCTTAGGCACATCCTCTGCTCGGATCTTCAACTGATGGTATCCCGAACGAAGATCTATCTTGGAGAAAACTCCAGCTCCTCTTAACTGATCAAATAAGTCATCGATCCTGGGCAACGGATACTTATTCTTGATGGTTACTTCATTAAGTGCACGATAATCGATGCACATTCTAAGACTTCCGTCCTTTTTACGAACAAACAAAACCGGGGCTCCCCATGGTGATGAACTAGGTCTAATGAAACCTTTCTCTTGCAGTTCCTCAATCTGCTTCTTCATTTCCACTTACTCGTCGGTAGGCATCCGATATGGTCTTTTTGATATCGGTGCTGTCCCTGGCGCTAACTCGATAACGAACTCGATATCACGGTCCGGCGGTAGTCCTGGCAAATCTTCTGGAAACACATCTGGGTATTCTCTGACTACTGGCACATCTTCCATGCTGATGGCTTTCACGCTGTTGACCACTAACTGCCCATCACGAACTGCGGTTGCTTGAAATTCTACTTTTTGCCACTAGGGCCTTCCAAAGTTACGATCCTTCGGCCACAATCCAAAACAGCCTTATGCTTAGATAGCCAATCCATTCCAAGGATGACGTCTAGCGATTGCGCATCTATCAAGATAAGATTCGCTAGAAAATCTATCCCATCCATAAGCAACTTAGCTCCCAAACACCCAAGGCTAGATCTAAGCTCAGATCCTGGGGCTTGGACTAAGAGCACACACTTAAGATTCACCACTTTAAATCCATTCTTGGTTGCAAAACTTTGAGAAGCGAGCGAATCGAAGCTCCGTAATCAAACAAAGCAGGCAGTCTTCGAGTTGACCAGGAACTTACCCAGTACGACGTCTGTAGCCTCCTGAGCTCCATCAGCGGTGATGTGGTTGATCCTTCCACACACTCTTGATTGCGGGGTTGCTCCAGCTTGACCTGGCGCACGATTTCCTCCTGAGGTTGGTGCCTTGGCAGGTGTTGTTCCCAAATTGAAATGAACTGGCGTGATGCCTCCCTTCTGAGGACACGTATTAGAAAAGTGCCCTGGCTCATTGCATGTGTAGCATCTCTTCACTTTAGATCACGACTCCCTCCCGGTGCATTGTTGCCTGTCTTTGGTGTCTGGAAGTTCTGATTGGCAGGGCGAGGTGCAGGGGTTGATGTCTTGTTCACAGCTGGTGGTTGGAATCTAGCAAATTGCTGTGGTGACATCCTCAAATGTAGATGGTTTGGACATCCACCCTGATTAGTCATTAAGCGCTTACGGTTCTCACCCAGCTCTTTGCGCTTATCCTCTAGGATCAAAGCCTTGTTGACTAGCTCCTGAAAGTCTGGAAAATTGTGGGTGATCAGTCCCACCTGCAGTCCTGAATTCAGTCCCTTCATGAAACGAGACTGCCTAGCTTTATCTGTCGCTACGTCTTCAGGGGCATAGCGAGCTAACTGAGTAAATTTATTCAGGTATTCGCCCACTGGTTGGCCTCCTTGTTTTAGAGCCCTGAACTCTTCTTTCTTAAGGTCCATCATTCCCTCCGGGACATGATACTGGCGGAAAGCGGTAGTAAACTCCTCCCAAGTGATCTCTTGTGGGGCTCCATGAGCGGCACAGTAATTCTCCCACCATTCTGCGGCGGTTCCTTCAAGTTGATGAGAGGCGTAGAGCACCTTCTCATTGCCCTCACACTGAGTGATGTGCAGCTTCTTTTCAATAGTTCTAAGCCAATCATCGGCTTCCAAAGGATTCACATTTCCTGAGAAGGTTGGTGGCCTAGTCCTCATAAAATCTGATAGCTTTGAGTGAGGTCGGGGTCCACCATGGTTGTTCTGAGCTACAGGGTTGTTGTTGTTGGCTGCTGCGTTGGTCATCTGTTGCATCTGCAGCATCGTAGTCTGCATCAGTTGAGTCTGCGCTGCAAGAAACGCTCCCAGATTCTGCATGTCGACTGGCGGTGGTTGAGGGCTGCCCCCGTCATTGGGGTTGTCGTTCTGGCGCAGTCCACTTCCTGAAGCACCGTTGTTCCCTCGAGTATTCACCATCTGATGATTGCCTCTTGGGTTAGGAAAGGTAGATGTAGCATAGATAAGAAGTAAGACTTTCTAAAGTGGGGAGATAGGTTATACCCAACTGAAATAATTCTTTATTATTCTTGGTATGGCTGCTTATTTAAGCCTACAAGCTTTGCAACACATACTGCACACTCAGCATTACAAAGAAGCAAACTAAACACGAAACCTTAACGTCAACTAAAAAGGTAAAGACTAATTAAAGACGCGACTCACACTCGAGTCTCAACACAGCTCCAAGGCTGACACTCACTCATCCAGCCACCCTGGCTGAGGCTGACCCGGCGCATACACCGGTGGGTGAGCTGGCATAGGAGCGAACCTATCCTGATGACCTACTATTGGGTCCTCTGCAACAACGGGGTCTGCACTCCCCTCTGGCTCCCACTCTCGCTCCTCGGGATCCTCCTCGGACTCTCCAACTGGCTCCTGAACTCCTCGAGTCACGCGCTCCAACTCGTCCTAGACCGCCTCCAGGGCCTCTCCCAGTTCAGTAATCATCCCGATGGCTGAAGCACGGGTCACCTCAAGCTCCTGCTCTGCCACTCTGAGTGCCTCGTACACAGCCTCCAGCTCCTGAGTAGTATCTCTCATATGATCCTCCTGGGCAAGGGTGAACTCCGCAAGGTGTACCGCAGTGGCACACTCGTCCTCCACGATCCGTCGGCGTCGGCATGCTTGAACGTCTGGGTGAAGTCGGAACACCGAGTCGTGAAGCTCGTCGGCGTAGTCGCGGCGGAACATGGCGAAGAGCAAGTCGAGCGACCTCCTGAATTGCAACCTCGTACGAGAATCTTCTGGCGGAGATGTTGATTGGCCTGCTAGCTTCCTCGTTCTCCCGGGCGTAGATAATCAGCTTGCAAATAAATCCTCGGTGTACACCATTAACTGACCAGCTGCCTCCTCGGTAAAGCGGACGATAGAAGCCTCCCAGCGTCTGAAGAACTCTCCACAGCTCCATGGCGTAGCCACCAGCTGACTCCTCAAAGGTCGGAACGATCGGCATCTGCTTCAGAAGAACTTTGAATAAGTTCTCCTCCCGAAACGGTAAGTAAAACGGGTAAATTTAGCAAAGGCGAGAAGTAGAGAATGAGATGAGTCGAGAGTATTTTATTAGTCAAGTTCAGATTTTTCTTTTAGAAAATAATTTTGGACACACCCAAGACACCTCCATGCTACCTAGGGCCAAGACGTACAGTCAGTATGCTCTGATACCACCTCTGTAAGGACTCGAATCCACCGATTCGAACCCACTGTGTTTACCGCACTAGTCCCAGGATCAACGCTAGTGCACACAGCTCAACATCGGTACATATCACATCATACTCAACGATAATAGAATAATAGTTCATTTATTGATATAGCTAAATGTATGATCTTATGACCGACTTACATTATTAAGCCATGCAGGGCAAGACTGGAAATATAAACAAATAATTAAGCAGCGGAAAGTAGAAAACGTAGATAGCTCATCAGTTCACCACAGGCAACCGACAAGGCTCGGACCCTAATGACTCGTGTCTTCCTGGACTTCATCTTCCAACTCAGATGTAGATTCTTCAACTGTTGATTATTGTTGTTTGGCAAGGGTGAGTACTTAAGCACTCAACAAGTTGTGCACAGAATGCAATTCTATGTATCTATATGTAAGGCTTATTCCAATGGATAGGCTATCATGGCTATTTTGCAATAAGCGACATTTATGAACGAATCTGATAAATAGATTGTAAAGATCAGAAAACAAATATCAATAATAAATAAATTCAGTATTTCTCAAGTAAACCAAGTTTCCAATCCTAAGTCAAATTCCATCTTCCATATGGCCTTCCACCATCCCAACCACGTTGTCCAATTAATTAAGCTAACCCTTAACTGTAATTCCCGAGCTTTGCTCAATACCGCGAGCACGGCTATCCGAATAGTTTCACACTCTGCAGAGGTTATGCACTTTACCCACGTGATACAACCAAACACCACCAAGGCGAGTGATTATAACAAAGCCTTTACAATGCTCTGGCTTAACCGGATACTACCCGCTAAGGTTTCAACACTGGTGGGTCTGAAAACCATAACCAAAGCCCCCCTCTTGTGCCATGTGAATTACACCATAACTCGGGAACTCACACCGACCACGATAGTACCAAAATCAAGATATTGCAAATTACTCAGCTAGGCTGGCCCATTCCAGACATGTGGTTGCATGATTGACTCAGGTCAAAGGCTTGCAAGGTTAAGTCCTTAGTGTGATCAAGGCAAGACATCCACATACCCTCTGCCCATCGGGCCCACCTTGGCATACTCGCCCCTTGTCACTTGCCCTGATCTAAGTTATTATCACCCAGTTGATTACCAAGCACCACGTGCCATCAACAATTCAACATCGTCGCGTGACATGACTCGCCACAATAACTCAATCGCATCGTGTGATCCCACATGACACACAAGTTCATAATATTGTTCCATATTCCATTAATCAAGATTAATTATCAATGATTTTGACACATGTGATGACGTGGCATGATTAAGCAACTAATACGAACTAATCCTCCAATGTTGATTATAATTATTAACCAACTATATTTAACCAATCTAGGGTGACAATGGATCATGGCATACAATGACAAGGTAGGGTGTAGATCAATCTGGTATATTAGCTAAACCCAATCTAATTTAAAACAATTGTATATTTGAAATATATGCAATAGGGTAGAACAAACATAGCAATTTTATAAACATGGGTTCAACATGATCAAAGCACAACTTGCCTTGGAATAGGTCCTGGTCTGGTTCTGGAACTTGCTCTTGAGTTGCTGGATCTTCCTCCGAAGCGTCGCACAATTCAACGTCTACGCGTACCGAAGAAGAAAAGCAAATAAATGCCAAAACAGAGAGAAATTGAACTCCAAAAATCAAATAAAATTCTCCATTAAATAGATCTCAATTTTACAAATTTTTACAAATTTGAATCACTCAAATCCGAGTTACGATGCAAAAGATATAGCCTTTTGAAGTTTGGAATAAATACTGAAATCAGAAAATCAGAAATTCAGAATTAACAGATTTATATTTATTCAGAAAAAGCGATTTATGATGTCAGCGTGACCTCATGATGACGTCATCATCACAGAATTTCCAATCGGATTATTTTTCCAATTGAAAAATGCAATTATGACGCAAGCATGACGTCAGCGTGACGTCAGCCCTGACTCGAACCAATCAGAGCACGACACGTGGCCCGGCGCATAGACTGAGTCCACGAGACCTCCTCTGGTCTACCGCAGACCCGGTCCACGATGCTTCGGCGCTTGCGCCCGACACGCGTCCCGATCCGATTGGTCGCAGTACCGCCCCGCCGATGGATGACACGCGGCGCACATCCACGTCTTGATCAGATCCAACGGTGACAGCTACTCGCAACGCGGCTTGATCTCCCCCGTTCACTCAGATCTGACGGTCACAAACTTACCCGAGATTAATGGCGAAGCGACGGCGAAGAAGTCCACCGGAGACGAAGAAGAAGCTTCGGCGACGGCGTTTTGGCACGTTCCCGACGTGAAGAAGTGGATTGGTCGACGCGGCACACCCCGACGAGTTCAGATCTGGGACCAAAACGTCGAAAAGCCGATGAACCGGCGATGAACTTGAGCAAAAACCGCGGCGGCTCCGGCGTTCTACTTCGGCGAGGTCGAGCGGCTTCTACAGAGCTTCTCGGGCGAAGGCGCGTCAGTGAAAAGATGCGTCAGCTCACGGAGAACCTCGGGGTCTACCCTGCCCTTAAATAGCCTCGGCGTCCGAGCTCTGCACGGCGAAGAAGTTCGACGTCGTTACGGCGGCGGAATCCGAGTTCGCATCGGAGACGAAAGACAACGGCACGACGCGTGTCCCGATCTGACGGTCAAAACGCGGGCTCACACGCGGCTTCCTCTGAACCACCGGATCGCGGTCAAACGGCCAAGATCTAGGGTTTTGCCTCGCTGCGCTGTGCGGGCTGGATTGGGCCGCACCGACGCGGGCTTTCAGCGCACAGTGTTGGGCTCGGCCCAACACTGTTCACAAGACTTTTAACAGATTTATTATTTAAAATAATTGAAGAAATTCATTTTATTTGTTTCAGGCAATAAAACTATTAGGAAAAATCCAAGAAAAATCTCAAAAATACTTTGAGACATTCTGGACTCAAATAAAATATTTTTGGCAAAACTTTATTTTACTTTGCACAGATTTAAATAGATTTGAACAAAAGGCAATAAACTTGATTTGAAATTAATTCAAATAACTCCAGAAAAATCCAAATAAATTCCAGAAAATCATAAATGCACTTTTAAGCAATAAAATAATATATAAGAAAATTTTTGGGATGTTAGAACAATCAATAAAAAAATACAAATATCAAGCACATAAGTGTGCAAAGAATGAAAACAATGTCAAACATTTGCACCCCACTATGTTTTTTTAAAGTCTTAAAGAAAATTTGCATAAATTGAAAAATGAGCTCGAAGGACCTTATATGCACTTCAAAATTCCTCAAAGTGTTGAGTAGGTTGAACTCTAGGTTTTCCATTTGATCCTTGAGTGGTTTTGCTTCTAGCTTTGAAACTTTACTAAGTTTTGCACTTGTCAAATCTTTCTAAAAATGACACATTTTCAAAACTTAGCTTATGAGCAAAATTTGTTATTTGCACTTGGACATGTCTTAGTTTAGTCATAATCTGAGATTGAAAATGGCTTGAGTCAATCAATAAAAAAATTGCAAATATCAAACACATAAGTGGGCAAAGAATGCAGATAATGTCAAACAATTGCACCCCGCTATGTTTTTTCAAAGTCTTAAAGAAAATTTGCATAAATTGAAAAATGAGCTCGAAGGACTTTATATGCACTTCAAAATTCCCCAAAGTTTTGAGTAGGTTGAACTCTAGGTTTTCCATTTGATCCTTGAGTGGTTTTGCTTCTAGCCTTGAAACTTTACTAAGTTTTGCACTTGTCAAATCTTGCTAAAAATGACACATTTTCAAAACTTAGCTTATGAGAAAATTTTGTTATTTGCACTTGGACATGTCTTAGTTTAGTCATAATCTTAGATTGATAAGCTTGGTGTCATATCTTATCATTACGATCAATTGGATAATCCTCAAAGCTCCCTTAGGTTGCATTTAATGCATACATAAAAGGGGGATAAAATTCCATTTTGATGCATATATTACCAAAAGGGGGAGAAAACATAGAAAAGTCATCATTAACAATGTGAAAGATTATTTGGTTCTTATGATCTTTGTAAAATTTTGCTAATTCTTAGGGATCATAATCACATAATCACATTTGGCACTTATGATTGGATTTTTGAGCTTTTTGTGGAAAACTTGATCTCTCCTTGATTTAGCTATAAAATATGTCTTACCAACTTGGTCATGTTCTCAATCTATTCTCTCTGGACCATGTGTGGTTTTGCAATCAAATTGCTTTCTTCTTCTCTTACTCAAACTCAAATTTATGCCTTTTGTGTGGTTTTTCAATATACTCATCAAGGGGGAGATTGAAGAACCATGTGGAGTTCCATCTATGTTTGTGATGAGTATTTGACTTTGTGTGATCTAGGATAGCTTAGATTTGAGTTTGGATTTAAAATGGATTTCAAGTTGAAAGTATTTTTGTGCCGGCATGATAGGTTACTCCAGACTAAGTTTAATCGGTTTCATGTTTGTGCCGGACCAAATGTTGCATGAGTAGCTTTTGCGCTAGACCGGGGTAGAAATGATTTGCTTTTGCGTCGGACCGAGTTAGGATAGACTTCACGTTTGCGCTGGACCAAGGGAAATAACAAAACAGAGAGTTTTTCTTTTACGCTGGACCAAGGGAAATGAGAAATAGAGAGTTTCCCATTTGCAATGGACCAAGGGAAGAGGGAAAAAGAGAGTTTCCCATTTGCACTGGACAAGGGAAGGGGAAAAAGAGAGTTTTCCATTAAGTCACAGTGAGTTTCACGTTTACACCGGACCGATTTTGACATCCGGTATTAATTAGCGTGTTTGAAGGTCTTACATTGCTCAAACAATTATTTGGTCTACATGAAAATTGTACAGAATCTCAAGACGCATCTGTTTCATGTTGAGCAATATAAAAAATCATAGAAAATCGGGAAAATTAACAGAGAATTTCACGTTTGCGGCGGACCAGTTTTGAGAGAAATTGTTGTTGCTCTAATGAGCTTTGCCCACATATTGTGAGGCTTTATAAATCTTCCATCCAGAAATTACAAAGATCTTTCTCTCGATTCTGAATTTAAATTCTGCACTTACATTATGTCTTTACTTCATGCAATTTAAATTCAGTATTTACATTCTCGCTTTTACCTTATGCAAGTTGGATTTGCCTCCTCTCCTTCTACTTGCTTCTGGTTCTTGTTGCCAAAGATGAGAGATTGATTGGATGAATCTTCACTCAGATCATATCCCAATCCTCTAGGCAATCTTGGTTCAAATTCTGCAAGAAACCGATTTTTTGTCCCTTCATGATGAATTATTGATTGATCAAGTTTTGGTTTTTATTCTTGTGATTACTTGCTTGCTGTGACTCGTGAGAAGGCATTCAAGTCTATCTTAATCATTAGAATCTCATGAGCAAGCCTAGATCACATATTTGCTTTTTGCTTGTTCTTGGTGGATTTTCCTTCTCAGGGAAAAAGGGCGAAACTTTAACGTTGATTCTTCAAATCGATGGTTGGAATAGGTTCCTGACATCCTACGGATCACATCTACCAAGTTGCATGGTCACTGGATCGTTAGATTCAAAATCCCATTGATTTTGCTTTTGAAGTTGTGTTGTTTTCTGAACACAGTTTTGACTGCTTTTTGTTTTCTCTAGTCTCTATTATTTACAAGTAATGCTTTCTTTAGGTGGTATTTATCCAAGAGGTGGGAATTTTTTTTTGGGATCATTCACCCCCTCTGATAGCCATTACGATCTTTCAGATTTGCTACTGATCTTGTTAGGGTTAAACGTTAGAGAGACACTCGAGTCCAGTCTTCTTCTGTGACCGGTACTCTGAAGCGTCGTGTGGTTCAGTATTGGGTTCCTAAGTCTTCACTCTATCCCAGTACTGAGTCATCTTTCTCTCTTGTGTCTTGATCAGGTTCGTCGGATGGGGAAGGGAGAAGTTTGGATTGTTGACTCCGGTTGTTCTCGTCATATCACTTTCGGGGATGCTTTTTCAGGTAGAGTCATTGCTAAAGGTGCCATCTGCATTAATGACAATTTCATTCTTAAAGATGTTGCCTTAGTGAGTAAGCTGCAATACAATTTGCTTTCTGTTTCTCAGCTTATTGATGACTCTTTCGAGGTGAGTTTTAAGAGTAATGCCTGTAGCATCCTCGATTCATCAGGAGGGTTAGTTTGTAGGATTTCTAGATTTGGGAGAGTCTTCCGTGCTGATTTTTATATTTTTTCTGGAGAATCTCTTCGGTGTTTGATTGCTTTAGAGTCCCGTGATCTCTTCTTCTGGCATAGGTGACTTAGTCACATTGGATTTGATCATTTGACTCGAGTTAGCAGCCATGACCTGATTCGTGGTTTGCCCAAGCTCAAAATGGTCAAAGACTTAGTTTGCTCTCCCTGCCGACATGGCAAGATGGTTGCTGCTTCTCATCCCCTGTCACTGTTGTGATGACTGATGCACCATAATAGCTTTTACATATGGACACCATTGGTCCAGCCAGAGTGTAGTCAGTGGGTAGGAAGTGGTATGTTCTTGTCATCGTTGATGATTTTTCGAGATACTCTTGGCTGTTTTTCATGTCCTCGAAGGATGAGACTTTTACCCATTTTAGGGGTTTGGTTCATAGGTTGTCTTTTGAGCTCCCTAGTGCCCTACCAGCTATATGTAGTGACAATGGCACAGAGTTCAAGAACTCCTATATTGAGAGTTTCTGTGTGGAGTCTGGTTTAGAGCATTAGTTCTCCTCTCCCTACGTCCCTCAGCAAAATGGCTAGAAAGAACATGACCCTGGTAGAGATGGTCAGGACGATGCTAGATGAGTACAACACACTTAGAAAGTTTTGGGCTGAGGCTATAGCTACTGCTTGCCATGTTTCTAATCGTGTATTCTTGAGAGCACATTTGCATCGCACTTCTTACGAGTTGAGGTATGGGCGAAAGCACATTGTTTCTCATTTTCGTGTGTTTGGTTGCAATTGTTTTATTTTGAAGTCTGGTAACCTGAATAAGTTTGAGTCTCGTTCTTCTGATGGTATCTTTCTAGGTTATTCGACTTCTTCTCGTAGCTATAGGGTCTGGAGTTGCGATGCGTATAGGATCATAGAGACATTTTAAGTGACCTTTGATGAGGCTAGCCTAGGAGCTAGATCTGATATTTCAAGCTCTTCTTCTTCCTCAGAGACCATCTTTGTAGAGGATGAGGATGATGGAGATGATGGTGTTCCACCTGATCTAGTCCCCTCTACACCTGAGGTGCCTCCTGTTTCCATTTTTGTACCTCAGGAAGGCCAGCCCTTGCCTTCTGACTCACATGCAGCTAGTGGCTCTACTCCTACCTCTTCTGTCCATGAGGTAGAGGCCACTTCTGCTTCTGGACCTCCTCGTCATATTCAGTGTTCTCATCCACCTGATTAGATCATCGGCGATTTGTTTGATCGAGTCACTCGCTCAAAATCTGGTTTATCCTGTTTCTGCTTTCACTCTGCCTTTGTTGCCTCGTTTGAGCCGAAGGATGTGACTCATACATTATTTGACGAGTCTTGGACTAATGCTATGCATGAGAAACTTGAAAACTTCGAGAGGAACAAAGTCTGGAAGCTTGTAGAATGTCTATCTAGTCATAACGTCATTGGGACCAAGTGGGTGTTAAAAAACAAGCAGAGTGAGGATAGGGTTGTCATTCGCAACAATGCTAGACTAGTTGCACAGGGTTTTTCTCAGGTTGAGGGTCTTGACTTTGAGGAGACCTTTGCCCCTGTAGCTAGACTAGAGGCTATTAGGATCCTACTTGCATTCTCTGCATCCTGGGGCTTCAAGTTCTATCAAATGGATGTTAAGAGTGCATTCCTCAATGGCTATATCGAGGAAGGGGTTTATGTCAAACAACCTCCAGGATTCGAAAACCCTAAGCTTTTGAGTCATGTATACAAGCTTTCCAAAGCTTCGTATGGACTCAAGCAGGCCCCCAGAGCATGGTATGAGAGGCTTAAGTCTTATCTTCTCAGCCATGACATTAAAATGGGCATAGTAGAGAAAACTCTGTTCATCCGACAACATGAGTCTCATTTTCTGAGGTGATGAGCACAGAGTTTGAGATGAGTATGATGGGTGAGTTGAGCTACTTTATTGGCTTCCAAATCAAGCAAACTCGGATGGGTACTTTCTTGCATCAAGGCAAGTATACCTGTGACCCCCTGAGGCGTTTCGATATGTCTAACGGGAAGCTGGTAATGACTCCTATGGCCACCACTGCTATCCTTGAGCCAGATGAGGATGGTGAGTGTGCTGACCAAAAGGAGTTTCGGAGCATCATCGGCTCCCTCTTGTACCTCACTACTTTGAGGCCGAACATACATTTCGCTGTGTGTCTATGCGCTCAATTTCAGGCCTCTCCTCGTGCCTCTCACCGCCAGGCGGTCAAGCGCATCTTTAGGTACCTTCGTGCTACCACTGATTATGATATTTGGTACTCTTCTTCTTCTTGTCTATCCCTTCGAGCCTTTTTCGATGCCGATTTTGCTGGCTGTAGGATAGATAGGAAGAGCACTCGTGGCACTTGCCAGTTCATTGGCACTTCTCTTGTTTCTTGGTCATCTAGGAAGCAATCCGGAGTTGCACAGTCCACAGCTGAGGCCGAGTATGTTGCTGTAGCCAGTTGTTGTAGCCAGATGCTCTAGATGAGATCGACCTTGAGGAACTTTGGGTTAGAGATAGAGAGTGTGCCACTTTTCAGTGACAACACTTCTGCTATTTGCATTGCTAAGAACCTAGTGCAGCATTCCTGGACTAAGCATATTGATATTAGATATCACTTCCTTAGAGACCATGTGGAGAAGGGTGATATCACGCTTCAGTTCGTAGAGAGTGACCTTCAGTTAGCCGATATCTTCACCAAGCCTTTGGATAGCTCCAGATTTGTTACCTTGAGGAGTGAGCTCGGAGTCATGAGCCCTTATGGCCTATCTTGAGGGGGAGCTGGATTGTATATTTTGTATAATATGTTATCTTTCAGCTTTACTTTTCTTTTCTTTGTGTTTATTCTGGGTGATATTGGGCTTGTTTTCCTAAGTTGAGTTCACTCACTTAGACTTCTGGCATGCTTTGCATGGACCTCTTATATTGTGCTTTAGGATGCTATCATGTGTGATTAGCTGTTCTCTCTTCTCTCTAGATTGAGTTCCCTCACAGTCTTATAAGCAGTCTAGCAGGTATTGGGCCTCCTGGGTAGATAGGGTCTATGTACACTCCTTAGTTGGGATCTAGAGTTAGCTTCCCTATGTCAATCACTGGGGAAGATAAGAGCGAGTCTGAGCCGTAGTGAGTCTCTTCTATCTTTTCTATGCTCTATAGCCATCCAGTTTTGCAGTTTCTCGACTTCTTCTCCTAATTCTATTTTTCTGGTTGCTATTGAGTTTATTTGGGTTTTCCTTATGTCTAATCTTGATAATAACTCAACTTTAACCAGACTTAAGCTTAAAATTGATTCATTTGTTGAGGGGAAGTTTGGGAATCTGTTCGTGCATTACATTTAGACTGCATTTTCTGTTTTATGAGCTTTGTCTATTATGCAATTGACTCAATCTTTATGAAATACATTATGCTATATCTTTTGAAGAAAATCACTAGTTTAGATATGTCCATGTCCATTTATCATGCTAAGCTTATTAAAATCTGAAAAATTTGAAAGCTTTAAATGAAAACTTGATGAAACATGTTGCTTTTACTTACTAAGTTTCTTCTCTAGGGGTTTTTACCATGAATTTTGAAATTTTGGATTTCTCTAGAGTCCCTATAGCAACTTGGGAGTAATTTGGTTGATCCATATTTGAGTCCTTCAGTATTGCTCATATGTCCTAAATTGAAATCATGAAAAATTTGACTCTTTTGTGCAAAATTGATCTCAACACTTCATATTCACGAGACGGCTTCCCATTGCATTTGGGATGAACTTGGAATATATTGTGTATGACCAAGATCATTCTCTTAAGAGTTACTCTTGAGATGATCAAAAATAGCTTGAGTCAATCAATAAAAAAATGCAAATATCAAACACATAAGTGGGTAAAGAATGCAAATAATGTCAAACATTTGCACCCCGCTATGTTTTTCAAAATCTTAAAGAAAATTTGCATAAATTGAAAAATAAGCTCGAAGGACCTTATATGCACTTCAAAATTCCCCAAAGTGTTGAGTAGGTTGAACTCTAGGTTTTCCATTTGATCCTTGAGTGGTTTTGCTTCTAGCTTTCAAACTTTGCTAAGTTTTGCACTTGTCAAATCTTGCTAAAATGACACATTTTCAAAACTAAGCTTATGAGCAAAATTTGTTATTTGCCCTTGGACATGTCTTAGACTCGTCAAATCTAAAAATTGACTATCTTGCTGTCATATCTTGTTATTATCAATTGGATAATCTTCAAAGCTCCCTTAGTTTGCATTTTATGCATACATAAAATAGGGGGAAGACAATGTCATGTTGTTGCCTATATTGCCAAAAGGGGGAGAAAACGTAGAAAAGGCATCTTATAGAGAAGAAATTTTTTTAAAAATGCTTTCTCATGATTAAGTTGAACAATTGTTCTTACATTTGGGTCATGAGTAATATTGAGCTTTTTGAGAGATTTCTTGGTTTTTTGAGCTCTTGTTGAAAAATTGTTCTTTCTTGTGTTTAGCTCTGAAAATTTTCTCATCTACTTGGTCAATGACTTGCTTTCTCTTTCAATTGGACCAAGTATGATTTTTGCAATCAAATTACTTTTCTTCTTTTATTTTCAAACTCAAATTTATGCCTTTTGTGTGGTTTGTCAATACACTCATCAAGGGGGAGATTGAAGGACCATGTGGAGGTCCATCCATGTTTGTGATGAGTATTTGACTTTATTTGAGCAAGGTGTGCTCAGGTTTGAGTTTGATTTGAATTGGAATTCAAAAGGAAGCAGTTTGAGTGCTCAGGTTAGCGGTAGAACCGACTGATGATTGAGACATAATTAATTGTGAACATTTGTGATGATTGAACATTGCTATGTGAGGAGTTTCCTTGATTTTGATGGTTGCAGGTCGACGATGCTAGATCATGGTGAGGCGAAGGATGACCGGGACTAGGTGAGGAGCGTCGGAGGTCCAGACGGTCGATGGTTTCCGGAAGATGATCGGAGATGGAGTCGTGGCAAGCCGTGAAGACAAGGAACGGATGAGATGCTAGCTAGACGCTGCGTGGATTAATGAGGACCATTGGATCTTGGTCTAGTTGATAGGTTAGCGGGTCTATTTAGTATACTTTGAGAACTGTGCAAGAAAACCCATTATGTGTTGTGGGTTTTGGGTGAACCCTTGCATGGCTGGTTGAGTAGGTTAATCCTAGCCCTTGATGGATGCTCTAGGGTTTAGAGGCTCATCCAAGGGTGGTAGGTGGCCAAAGAGTTTTATAAATAGGGTTGGAGGGGTAGCCTTCCCCCCTTAAAGGTTTGGGTTGCTCCTTTGAGATTTGCCCACGTCAAGTGTGGCTTTGTAAACCTTCCATCCAGAAAATACAAAAATTAGTTTACCTTATTGTGAATTTAAACTGCGCATTTACATTATGTCTTTACTTTACGCAATTTAAATTCAGCATCTACTTTCCCGCATTTACATTCTCGCAATTTTTATTTCCCTCCCCTCCTTCTAAATGCTGTTCTTCTAGGATGTTTTGAGGGTGTTCATATTGTTTTACATCTTTCTCGTACCATATGATAGACTATAGATCAAGTTTTTGTCGAATTGCAAATCTGTCCAGAACTTGTTCTTCATGTAGCAGTCAATATTTGATTTTTACAAAAATCTACAAAAATCCTTTTTAAGTGATTCTTATTTGAGAATGTGGGAGACTCATATATCCATCTCTGGAAAAATTTTGAGTCCACTGGTTGCAACGTTTGAGTGCTATGAAGTGAAAACCGAGCCTCAAACATTTTGGTCGAAGTTCCTGATTGTCTGTAATGCTTGATTTTTCATGTTTATTCTACAAATTTTTTTGTGATTAGTTTTGGTTGATTGTTTCATGACTCAACTTCTCACAGGGAGAAAAATTCCCAAAAATTTTAGAGCAACATAAACTCACCAACCACCTGCTCCAACCCAATTCAGAAGCGGCGTATTTCAAGACTGGTGCGACGAACTCGAAATAAAAATCTGCTTCGCATAAGTAGCGCACCCTCGAAGCAATGGGCAGGTCGAGCGAGCCAACGGTATGGTGTTACAAGACTTGAAGGAAAGGATTTTTTATTGGCTAAAGCCATACGCCACTTGGTGGGTGAAAGAATTGCCTTCAGTACTCTGGGAGCTGCGAACCACCCCTAGCAGAGCAACCAGGCAGTCACCTTTCTTCCTGGTGTACGGCTCGGAGGCAGTCCTCCCCACTGAATTAGAATTCGGATCCCCGCGGGTCCGGAGTTATGAAGAAGTCGCCTCGGAAGAAAGCCGGCTAGAGGACCTCGACCGACTGGAAGAAGCCAGGGACGTCACAACAATTCAGTCGGCAAAGTATCTCCAAAGCCTACGTTGCTATCACGGTTGTAATGTGAGGGCCGCGCATTCTCCATGGGAGATCTGGTCCTTAGAAAGAATCAGAAATGCGAGCATAAGCTCTCCCCAAGCTGGGAAGTCCCTTACGTCATCGACGAGGTGGTACACCCTGGGGCTTACAAGCTCAAGCGAGAAGACGGCACGGCAGTCAGCAACACTTGGAACATAGAACAGCTACGTCGTTTTTTCACTTGAACTTTGTAATTCAATTGTTTCTTTATGAATGAGAAGATCGATATTAAAGTTATTTTTTACATAATCTTCTCGAGATTTATGCGTCCGAGTGCTTCGCTCCTACGATTTTAAGACTCTGAGACATGCGTCACGAACCATGCCTCGGAGCCCGTGGGTTGGACTAGTCGGACACGATATGTCGAAACCACTCGGAAAAAGATGCATATTTAAAGACAAAAATGCAAGAACAAGGAAACGCTTTTATATACATTCAATTTACAGGTCCAAAGTTTCTACAACAGACAAAGAGGTGTCCTTGACTTCCTCCCAGAGCTCGGCGGCACGATCCTCATCTACATTGCAGGCGTAGCCCTCCTTGATAGCTTCAAGATTCACTCGAGGGTAAAGCGACTTTGTGATCGCCAGAGCCTGGCTAGCGCCATTGGTCGCCGCTTCCTTCAAAAGTCTCTTGTGCTCCTTGGGGGCCTCCTCCAACCGATTGATAACTTGGACCCTGTTGAGCGGCCTCTCGCCTTCGGGATGAAGCGAGCTCAGCACGGGCCCCGAGGCTTCACAGAGCTTTAAGCAAGACGTCTCAAGGGCATTAACCTTGTTATTGAAAACATCGTACTGCGCCCGCGTCTTGAACTTATAATCTGCAAGCGGAGCAGATTTTAAGGGACCATGCAGAGGACGACGAAGACAAGAGAGGGTTGAGCGGCTAAAAGTACCTTCCAACTCCTTTCCCGTGACTTCGAGCCGCCCCTGGAGCTTCGTGATGTCAGAATCTCGAGCTGACACGGATATAAGGAAATCAAGAAACCAGTCGACTAAACGAGAAGTACGCGGAGGTTAAGAAATATTCACCTCGGAGGGAGCCGATAACGTCCAGCTTCTCCTCCCACAGCGCCTACACCTCTGACCGAAGAGCCTGCAGCTCGGCTGCATTCCCAGCCTTGATTTGCTCCAATTCGGCCAGGTATTCCTGGTGCTTCGGACCTCCGAGAGCATCTTTCGGAGGTACTCGGCCTTCTTTTCAAAGCGCTCTCCTATTTGCTGCGATCAATACGGTAAAAGGTGACTACATGCTGACTCATATAAAAAAGAAAACGGCGAACGTAGAGAAGTGGTTACCCGGGCAAGGCGTGCGCAAGCCGTGGCATGACTGTAAAAGTCATTTCTCTCTTTTTCCTCCTCCTCCGAGTCGTCCAAGAGCTTCAAGCCTTCCTCCTCATCAACCCACGCAGCTTGCATTATAAGCTGGAGGCGAGCAGGAGTTGGCGGAACCCAGCAGACCTCTTCGATCTCGGGGGACGGACGAGGGGCCGGCTCTGGAACAGCGGGGCTCGACCCCGAGGCAGGAGGAGTCGGAGACGGCGCCAGGGGCTCGAAGGGCACTCCGGTGTCCCCGGGCATGGCCCCCACGACCGGGACATGAGCCCCCGGGGCCCCATCCTCCACAGGGGCCCTGGATGGCGTCCCGATAGGAACATCGAGCGAAGGACCCCTACAAGAAGAACTGTCAGCGAACATGCTAGCGAAACGTGTCAAATAAGAGTCGATAGGGTAACAAACCTGTTGGACTTCTTCATCCTCATTGGGGGCCTCTTCTGAGCGGCAGGGCCGCCCCCTGAAGGACCACTCGGGACACTGCAGACCGGCACCCGGGGCTCCTCCCGAATGCCTCAGTTCGTCGGTATTGGACTCGGCTGAGCCGCGGTCTCGCAGGAGAGGGGAGCCGAAGGCATTGGAGCTTGTGCCGATGGGTCCCGGATCTTGGGACCTCCAGTCGGGCTTCGAGGCTTTGCGGGGTCTTTGGCCACCGTCTTCTACCCCTTCTTGGCGGCAGGATCTCCCACGGGAGAGCTCGCTCGCCGCTTCGGGGAGTCGCCTATGCGAGTGGGCATTTTCGAAAGAGGCGCGTCACTGAAGAAGGCAACGCGATCCTGGAAAGGAAGATTAAAAGTGAGAAGCCATTCAGAGACGAAGACAAAAAACTGTCGGCAAAGTATCTCACCTCAGGGGGAGGATTCAATGTAGAGAAGGCCTTGGGGAATCTGGTGGGCATCTCGACGCTCGGGATGAAGAAATCGCCTACTCGAGCATGAATCTGCTCTTTCGTTATTAAGTCGGGCAATTCTCGGGTCGGATCGTCTGTGCACAAAAACTGAAACCCCAGGTGGTTGCGCTCTTTCAGGGGCTGAACCCGCCGAGCAACAAAGTGAATGGCCAGACCAACCCCAGTGAGGCCCCCTTCTTTCAATTTGCCAATGAGCACCAAGAGATCCTGCACTTGATCCATGTTGTAGGCATCACCGACAGAGGACCAACAGAGGGACATCTTCGGCCAGTGCCCGAGGAAAGGAGGAAGAGCTGGATTAGGATTGGCAAAATAAAACCACTACTAGTGCCAGCCTTTATTCGAAAACTTGAAGGGAATAGCAAAATACGACTTCTTCAGCCCCTGCCGAAGTTGGAATCCGGCTCCCCCAATTACCTTGTGGTCGCCTTTTGAGGGATAGGGCTTCAGAAGGTAAAAATAGCGGAAATGATCAAAATGGGGGCGGATGCCCAAGAAAGTTTTGCAAAGATGAACAAATATAGAAATCAACAAGATAGAGTTGGGATTCAAATTCACCAACTCGATGCTATAGAAAAAGAGAAGGCCGCGGAGAAAAGCACAGGCCGGAAGACCCAGCCCGCGCTGGAAGAAGGACTCAAATACCACTACCTCTTCGGGACAAGGAGTGGGGACGGATTCACCGGCAGCCGACCGGGCAGAGATCAAGGCCAAGTCTAGGAGAATTCCATCATCCACCATGGACTGCAGTTTCTCCTCTGTCGTAGTCGAGATCGTCCAATCCTGGGGCAAAGGTTGTGAGGAGGAAGGAGAAGACATCTTCGAAGGAGAAATCAATGGCGGTGCAAAAGTGCAGGCACAACGGTGGTTAACCCTAGCGGCGGAGAAGTCGAAGAGACAAGGAAGCAGAAGGGGCAAAAGCGTGCGATGAAAGAATGAACCGTCGGGCGACGCATGGCCTAGCCTTTAAAAGCGGGAAGGATTAGGGTTATGCCAAATTGGCGGGAAAAATTGAAGGACACCTGTTCCTACCCTGCGTTCCGTAATAATTCACGGGTGCGGCGTCTTAACAGGTAGAGGCAATCATGGCTTGACCAGGTCAAATCTAGAACACGTTGCTCCCCACGATGGGATGTTTAACAACTTACTGCTCCAAGCACGACGCAGATGTCCTTCAGTTTGGACTAAAAATAAATCTTCCCGTGATATGCCCCATGTTGGGTCGCTAGGTGGTTACCGCATGACGGAATCATATATCACGAGTCGAGCCTAAACAGGCACAAATCCAATGGTATGCCCCACGAGGGTCGAAAAGCTGTGCGTCGTTTTAAACGAGTATGGATACCACTCGGATAAAACCTCGATATATCCCAAGATGGACTAGAGCTGTATCCCACACCAGCCAGATATGGGTATCGCCCGGCCATGAGCCAAGAAAAATCTGGTACGCTGCAAGTTGAGCCTAAGGTATATCCTACACCGCCGGATATGGGTACCACTCGGCCAAGAGCCACGTAAATCGACACGCCCAAGAGAGCCTGTCGCATCCGACATCGATCGGTATAGGTATCACTCGGCCAAAAGCCACGTAAGCATGGTGCGCCCAGACGAGCCTCGTTGTATCCTACATCGACGGTACAAGCATCATTCGCCATGAGCCACGAAAGTCTTAGTATGCTCCAAGATAGCCTAAGTTGTATCCTACATTAGTTGGATATAAGCATTATTTGGCCAAGAGCAGTGCAACTCGTCATCGGACCTAATATATATCCAGCGTCGGTTGATTTGGATGCCGCTTCGCCAAGAGTCGTGCAAATCTCTATACGATGCGCCCATGTCGAGCCTAAGCTACGCCTACGACGCATGAGAGCGGATATCATTCAATCAAAAGCCATGCGAGCTCCAAGACGCGTTCCAAGTCGGGTTTAGGCCACGACAAATAACATCTATGGAAAGTACTTTGAGAAGGTATTTCTTTATTTTATATATATATCCCCATAGCTTTATGGTCGAGATATTTTTACAAGGATCTCACACTCTCTCGCAAGACGCGTCTGAAGTGCTTCCACGAGAACTTCCTTGACTTCATAAAGAGCAGGGAAGATCTCGAGAAATATGTCGACGGCGGTACGATCGGTGGCGACCTCGAAGTCCTCCATCACTTCAGCGACGGCGATATCAAAGAGTGCCCATAGCTCAGCAAGCGTAGGACTTTGGTTTGCCATGCAATCCCGCGTAAGAAAGGTGGAGCTTAAAGCAAGAAGATGGAGAACTGAACGAGGAAGGATAAGTTTTCGAAGCTATGGTTCACCCTTTATAGCCAAAACAGTGAGGATGAAGTAAATGCATCATAAGCCGAATAGACTTGAAGTTAATGAAGTTTCAGAAGCCAAAGAGGTTTTCAGAAGTTGGATTGACTCAGAGAACCAAAGCAGCTTTGAAGACCGTCCAGTATTAATCCACGGAAGGAAAAGATATTAAAGTTTCATTTTGAGCGGGAAGAAGTATCCAATCCACATCTAAAATATGGGACAGGTCCACGAAGTCGTTCACTACAACCCTGTCAGATAGAAGATTATAATCAGTCGGAGCAGGAAGTTGAGGGTTATATTCGAGTCCTTCATAATCCCCTTGCTGCAAGAGGAAGCTTTCAAATCAAATGGAGACACTATTTGGAAATTTACAGTGGAAATCAGAAATGTTGATCCAGAATCAAGGTCCAGATACGAAAATAGCGCAATCGAATCATGAATCACTCAGGGGCTACTGTGGAATATATGAAACCAGGAATCTTCAAGACCGGCCTAGTATCGCCTAAGGAGGAGACAGGCCCAAGCAGAAGGCCCAAAGGATGAGCCCCACGCCAAGCACTGGTACCGCACGGAAGGGGGAACATCTTATGGACAGTTATATGTATTTTGGATATAAAGGATATAGTTGTAATCCGAGTCGTTAATAGGGTAGATAAAGATGTAAACTCTATCCTGTAACCGACTAGAATCTAGTAACCGATCGGAATCTCCTAACCGATCAGGACTCTGTAAGCCGCCACGACCCTCGCTATATAAGGGAGAGGGCGGGCAACAACGTAGAGATAGAATCATCAAGCCTTAGAGCATAGCACACCTCATATCGCCCAGAGCACATTGCGCTTTGAGCATCCTTAGATCCAAGAGATCCGTATAATCCCAGCACACAGGATTAGGGTATTACCTCCATCGCTGAGGGCCTGAACCTGTCTAATCCCTTGTCTTGTGTGACCTTCGAGTTTGAGATCTAGCGCGTGCCCCATAATCTTATTGCCGACTACAAAAGTCGACAATCATCTTCGTGGTTATTGATGAACTATCTTCTTGGGTGTCCACGAATGTATCTTCGACCGCCGTCGAGTCGTTGTCTTCGTCATCGTCATCAATCAGATGCCCTTCACGTACAATATTATCTTTACTGTGCTCGGTCCAACAGGTATAGGCAGGCTTAAAACCCCTTTGAAGCAAGTGTGCACGGATCACGTCAAGGTTAGAAAACTAATTCTCATTCTTGCAATCGACGCACGGGCAAAAAATATAGTTCGTCAGCTTATTTGACTTGTACGCCGCAACCGCGCTCATAAAACTTGTTACACCATTAAAGTACTCTCTATCGCGACGGTCCGCTTCATACATCCATCTTCGGTCCATCTACCAATATTTATAACAAATAAAATCTCAGTAAATCAATAAGTGGTCACAAATTGTTTTATTCATTTAATTTGTTATGTAGTGCTAATTAATCTAGAAATTTTCATTATTTAGAAATCCAGATCCAAATCTCACTTTTAAAATCAACTAAATAATTGCTATTAGTTATAATGGTCCATCCGGCAAATTTGCATTACTTAAAAAAGTAGTAAATTAATATAACCAAATAAGGAAACAATTATAAGTAATTAGATTAAATGATAATTAATTATGTAGTGCTACCATACTTAAATTCAATCTAAGTATTAAATGCAATCACTAATTTATTCCTCATAAATACTTAAATTCAACCTACATCTTAATCTCACCAATCACTATACATATAAAAGGTGGTAAATTAAAATCTAGTCTCTAAATTAGAGCTCTAATTGTGTTTATTATGCAATCAATAATTATCAGAACCTACAACAATATAATATGTAATATCCAACTAAATCAACTACAAATGAAATGTACATCAAGATACGAACCTTAGATCACGAATTAGAAGTGAATTTCACCAAATTTGAGAGCAAAATTTCGCCCCCTCTCTTCCCCAACCCAGCAGAACAGAGCTCCTCTCTATTCTGGACAGGTTGGGGAAGGAAGCCGGCCTATATATAGGGCCATATTATCACTGTCGGCTCTTGTTCTCGAACCGGCAGTGATATATTACTACTGTTCTATCTCTAAATCCGTAGTGATATCGCTGCCGTTCGCACGGGAAAATTTACTGTGTCTTATCACTGCCGGTTTGCACTAGAAACCGGTCGTAATAAAACATAATAAAGTTTTCCCGCATGGGCGGCTCCCGAGCCAGCAGTGATACTCTATCACTGCTGCTCAGACTTCGCAGTGGTTGGGAGTCGCGGATAAACCTTTCTGTAGTAGTGGGGAAAGTTTGTGTTTGTACATACTTTATTGGACGAAAAATGATAAAAATACCACTATACGGAAGCACTGGCAAATCATAGCTATTTTCATCTTAGAAGTGGAAAATTATCAGTTTTCTCATTTTCCAATGAAAGATTTTCTTCCAAAAGTAATATTTATATGTGCAATGAGGGAAGATGTTATTTACTACACTAAATTAAGTAATTAATAAGAATAAGGGGCTTTTAGTCCCAATTAAATTAGAACTTGTCTTTTAATGAGTTATTATTTGTCCTGAAAAATAACTTCATAGAATCATGTCCGTAGGACATTGGAGAAACCGAGAAACTAAGCCCGACATATGTTCAAATTTGGCATTACACAAAGTTTGTACTACTATTTAGCCCATGTTAGGACGTATGAATTTAACTGCAAACAGTTCAATTATTGCAGAAATTAGAAAAATTTTCCACATTTTAAACATGGCCTTAATTTTCAGGGTGGACTGCATAAATGAGGTGCTTGAAAATTTGAGTTCATCCCGAGATTACGGCTTGAAAGCCACTCGATCACAAGGTAAATTTCATAAAGGATTTATTGAGTTTCATTAGCTTAAATATTATTGCTTTCTATGAAATAAAAAGAAATATTGAAAAAAATATTAAGATTCTAAAATAAGGCCACCGCACTAGCCAAACACACTCTTATTTTTTTATTGCAAAAATACAAAAACGACATCGGGACAGGAAGCAGAAACAACAATAGAACTGTAACCTAGGCTACAGATACTGTTTTAATCCTAGGTCTTAATAACCAGATCCTCCTCTGTTAGGGCCCGAGCTCTTGTTACCTTTCCCTGGGCCACAGCTAGTACCGAATCATCCTGTGGTAGGGCCCGGGCTCTTGTCAGCTTTGGCCGGGCCAATGGTAGTGCCGGATCGTCCTGTGGTAGGGCCCGATATCTTGCCAGCTTCGCCCCAGCCACCAGTAGTGCCAGACTGTCCTGTGGCAGGGCTCAAGCTCTTGTTAGCTTTGGCTGGGTCACTGGTAGTGCTGGATCCTCCAGTGGTAGGGCCTGAACTCTTGTGAGCTTCGTCTGGGCCACGGGTAGTGCTGGATAATCCTATGGTAGGGCCTGAGCTCTTGTCAGTTTTGGCCGGACCACCGGTAGTGCTGGATCCTCCTGTGGTAGGGCCCAAGCTCTTGTTAGCTTCGGTCGAGCCACTGGTAGTGTCAGATCCTCTTGTGGTAGGGCCCGATCTCTTGCCAGCTTCGCCCGAGCCACTGGTATCGGTAGTGCCGGATTGTCCTCTGGTAGGGCCCAAGCTCTTGTCAGCTTCGACTGGGCCACTGGTAGTGCTGGATCCTCCTGTGGTAGGGCCTGAGCTCTTGTGAGCTTCATCTGGGCTACCGATAGTGCTGGATAGTCCTATCGTAGGGCCTGAGCTCTTGTCAGTTTTGGCTGGACCACTTGTAGTGCTGGATCCTCCTATGGTAGGGCCCGAGCTCTTTTGAGCTTCATCCGGGCCTACGGTAATGCTGGATAGTCTTATGGTAGGGCTCTAGCTCTTGTCAGTTTTGGCCAGACCACCGGTAGTGCTGGTTCCTCCTGTTGTAGGGCCTAAGCTCGTGTGAGCTTCGCCTGGGCCACCGGTAGTGCTGAATCGTCCTGTGATAGGGTCCAAGCTCTTGTCAACTTGGGCCGGGCCTCCTGTGGTAGGACCCGAGCTCTTGTGAGCTTCGCCCTGGCTACCGGTAGTGCCAAAGTCGATTTTTACTTTTTGCTGGTTGGACTTGCCAACGGTCACCACCAGCATACCGGAGTTGAGCTCGGCCTTCACTTTGGTTCTGTCGTACTCCTTGGTCATGAGCAGCCGAATCCGGTCGTCGCCGCTGCCGATCTTGGCACCCTTCCTCTTGATCTCGAGCATGTCCTCTGTGACGCTGATGTCGAGGTCGTCCTCTGTGAGCCCGGGCACCTGGAACCACAGCTTGACGTGGTCGCCCTCCTCCTTGATATCCCACCGTTCCGTACCTTCTGGTGGCGGCACAGGGTACAGCAGAGCTGCACGCATGCAAATCAAAGTTGTACAAACTCCTAGCCCAATCCCACACATATTTTAAATATCAACTAAACGAACATAAAATATTTTATTGCCACTTTAAGTACACTCATATATTAATTATAAGATATATTCCAATGTAAATCGAACGAAAAATTTCCAAAAGAGTATATAACTTTTAGCGTATTTAACAAATATCTATATACATGCACATAAAAGGAGTTTGCCTAAAAAAATATAAATATCATGTAGCTAGTCTTATATGCTTGTATACAATACATACATAACCTGTGTTCCGCGAAATACTCCCTACGTGTGAGATACGACATAGGGAGTAACTACTGCTGGGAGCAAAAAAGATGCTTTCTTTATTATTTTTTAGACATACTCAGTTTTACATGCATATATGAAGGTATTTGCCAAATACACTAAAAACTATGAACTCTATTACAATTTTTCGTGTGGTTGATACTAGATTATCTTATAATTAGTATACGAGTATATCCTTGTGATAAAGAGTATTTTAAATTTGTTTAGGTGGTATATCAGACGTGAGAGTAACTACTCTAGAGAATATAATGTATATATAATGTTGATCCTAAACAATATGATCTAGTTTTTCAATGGATTTTTACGTTGATCGGACGGCTCACCACGGAAGTTTGTTAAGAACATAAAAGGAGAGCATGCTAAAATCAAAATTCAAAGAATTGCATGCGTTGAGGGCAGTCACCGGTGGAGGGAATGCTGAACGCAGCCAACTGATTCTCCGGGTGGGCATATGTCACAGACAATGGCCGCCGGCACTTGAAAGCGACAGAAGCAGGGAACGCCGCTGCCGGCTTCCAAGAACGGCTAGCCGGCCGCGTGCCCGATGAAGCCGGCAGCACCGGCGAACGACACACTGGACTGTAAGAGGCAATGACCGTCGACATGGCACCAGTAGTTTCACCCACTGATTTTTCTCTTGCCTCTGGATCGTAATTAAAAACTACCTGAACTGAAGGGAAAATAGATTTAATGCATGTTAATTCCGATCTAGTTTGAGGCTGTTCTAATTTATACTTATATGCATGGTAGCGTTTATATAGTTGGAGGAAGGATCAAAGTTGGTCGTTTAATCACCTTTGCTTGGTCGGATTGGGAAGGAATAAAGATTTTGATCACGCTGGCCGGGAAAAAGCTGCTTTGGTACGTAAAGTGACGATGCTTCAGCCGGATGAATGCCACGCCAATCTTGCTGTTGTGGTACGATGGACTGTGGAAGTGTTCCTTTTGTTGGACATTCTTTATTTTTTATCCTTTTTCACCTTTTTTTCTGTTCACTACTGCGGATCGGGTATGCACAAGCGGTTCGAAACCGCTTTCAGAAACGGTTTTAGAACCGCTTGTAAGCAACAGGGAGTGATACCTCGTCGGGTATCACAAGCGGTTCGCCCGAACCGCTTGTGGTTCGACATTTCCACAAGCGGTTGGTGTTACCAAGCGCTTGTGGAGAGGTTCTCTTCAAAAGCGGTTGGTGTTACGAACCGCTTGTGAAGAGGCTCTCTCCACAAGCGGTTGGAGTTACCAAGCGCTTGTGAAGAGTCTGACAGCGTAGCGTCTTGATTATATTCAATATAGAATATGTTTTGAGAGGGTTTTGATATAGATTTTGACAATTAAAATAAATAGAACTTCATGAGTTTTTGACACACTTAAATATATATATATATATATATATATATATATATATATATATATATATATATATATATATAGTCATGAGTATTCATTCAGATAATTACAGACTAAAAATGAACAAGTTGATGAACACATGAAATAATAAGCCACTTTTACAAGTTTCAAAGAATAAAAGGCTAATCTTGAACTTATTTCTTGCGTGTGCGCTCTTTGTGCCCTTGGTCGACGTTGATGTCGGTTCACTGTCCTTATTTCAGACAATCTCTCCAACCATTTGCGTGGAACTTACCTTTGGTGGATACAATCTAAATCGACAATAAAGCCGATGAGTTGTTCTTGGATTGCTTTGCAACCCGGTGCGGCGGGATCACGTCTTGCACATCGATGTTGGGTTGACAAAGCCGAGGTAAATAAATCTCGGACATGTAATTATTAAAGTGTAAGTACTAAGAAATTGACATGTGCACACTACCTCGGCGTTGGTTGTCGGCACATCACCGTGGGTAATACTTTGCATATAGTGGCACACATAATAGCCACATAGGTTGTTTCCACCGTCTTGTAGAACCTGCGATGAAATTTGAAAAGAACACGATTATTGGGATGAAAAACTGTTACGGCATATTAATATTCTTTAATACGTACTCGAGTGCTTAATTGTACATAAAATTCGTTCTCGAAATCTCCTTGTTGCTTCTTTCGAAACCGTGCGAATGTCCTGTGTGATACGTTAGTATGAATGGTAATTATCAGAGTTGGAATTAGCAAGGTATTTCAATATATATAATAAGGGAAACTATCGTATATATATGTGCTATATACCTGTTCAGGGTGTCAATGATAAATTGATATTTTTTCACCGGAGTCCTTTTTGAGTCTTGAACAATGATCTGGCTACTATCAAGCTTGATGACAAGAAGGATCCAGTGAAACCTATTCATGTATTGCAACATATATGTAACTAGCTAGTAGTATTATAAATGCCTTGGAAAATATAAGAACGAGAGGTTGTATATATACGTACTCGAAGTTGAAGGGCAGAAGTATGTACGGTTTGTAGTGCTGTCCCAAGAATGCATCGAGAATGTAATCTTCAAGATCCTTTCGGTTGTATCCAAAGACGAACTCGTTAACAATCTCTGGGTCGATGAAGCCCACGTTGAAGATATTCTCTTTTCTACATCGTTGTATCTCCATTCTACATAGAAAGGTATAAGTTTAATAGTTGCAATTTTATTGTACGAGGAAGCACACATTAAAGGTATGAGCTTGACACTTACAGGCACCAGCAGCTCATGAGAGACACGTTGATGGAGTCGGCATGGTAAATATTGTATAAGTCGTCAAATTCGAGCCATATGGTGCTGTCCCCGCGATAAAAATCATCTTCTTTGATACGGAGGGGGAACATCGTTCTTCCTTGAGCGGACTCTGTCATGTACCATTCGTGAAATTGCCGCATCTTGGTTGGCAGATCTTTTATCTCATTTGGGTCAATCAGCTCCCGGCCCAACTGAAATTGCCATCTGACCTTTGTTGCCATTGGGATATCATCTATTAATCCAAGAGCTGCAGTTGTGGAACTGAGTCCTGCCTCCTTCATAAACCTCTCGAGGTTCTCCTGATCTTGGTCTCTCTTCTTCTTCTTTGCCGCCGCCGCCTGACCACGTTTATTCTTCTGTGTAGCCTTAATTATTATCCGTTCATAGTTGGACGGCACAGCAGCGGCTTTGCGGCATGTCGCAAGTGTTCGCCGCTTTTGGATCGATTGGTACCTTTGGCTCTACCTTCTTTTTTGCGAAGTGTGCAGCCACTTCTGCTTTAGTGACCGCGTCACTCTCCTCCTTATTCATATCATATGCCCTCTTTGGAGGTTCCTTTACCTTGGCCGATCGGCTGGACTCCGCCTTCTTGGGAGCAGGTGGGGGAGCCTTCATTCTGTTATTGAGCTTCTTCCTCAGAGGAGATGGTGGAGGCATGGTTTTCCTAGAGGGGTTCTTTTTTGTTTGAGATCTTTGGTGGTGGAGTAGGGCCTGCGTGGGCGGGTGGAGACACAGGAGCTCTTGGTGGTGGAGTAGGGCTTCGCTCTGCTTTATTGGCGAGGCATTGCGTGGCGGTGACGTTGGAGGAGGCGTGGGTTGCCGTGGTAGAGATGACGCATCCATAGCACCGGAAATATGATGTACCGCTTATGCCAAAGGATGATATTGTGGAGGGCCTGTCCAAGCTTGGTCACGTCGTCGCCTCAAAGAATATCGAGGTGAAGTTCTTCAAATCCGCTCAGCACCTCCTCCACCGCGACCTTTGAGTAACCCGGGGGTATCTCGTTGCAGTGGAACATCTGGCCCAGCTCCACCGGATATGCCATGCCGTAAGCCACCTTGATGGAGAGGTTACGCGCATCAACGTGCAGCTCACACTGGCGGCGAACCCTTATGTCATCCACAGGATAACGGGATAACAAGGTGTCCGCCGGGGGCCGGTGGGCGCTTGACTACTTCGCCGCGCGGAGGGGCTGATCACGGCGTCCGGCTGATTGCTCGGACCTAGTCCTTGAAGCTTGCTGAGGGCAATTTGTACTTGTTACGCAACTATGTCGCCGATGCTAGCCTGGGTTGCTCTGAGCTCTTGTTCCAATTGGTACACTTTACGTGATTCTCTTGATTTGCTTCTATGCCGGCTCCTGTACGTATGTGCGTCCTTAGCGAAACCATACTTCCACGGCGTCAGCTTGCCCATACCTCCTGTCCGTTCTGGGTGCTCAGGGTTTTCAAGGGCATGTTTAGCTCGTCATTCTCCCTGTCTGGCACCAATGTACCTGTCTGAGACTGCTCAACAGCTTGTACAATCCTTTGGCCAGCCTCTTGTACTCCTGGTGCCATCACCAAACTGCCGTCATCTGAAAGGCTCCCCCCATGACCCATGAACCAATTGCGCAGGCGCTGTTCCCACAGAGCGGTAGCCGGTGTGACGTCCTTCGCCATTAATTCTTCTTCCCGCTTCTCCCATTTTGGTACAGCCTTGATGTAACCACCGACTTGAACTCCTCGAATGCTTCCCAGTGATCCGCCAACTTAGGAAATTGGTTGAAGTCGGGTCTTTCTCCCTTCTGCACGTACTTGCGGCTGAGAGACGTCTTCCAAGCCTGAAACATTGTTGCCATCTTCTTCAAAGTAAATTTCTTGGCCTTGTCTTCGGACCCTTGAGGAAATGTGAAATTTTCCTTAATATCTTGCCAGAGCAGGTCCTTGGTAGCTTGAGGAACTTCGGCCCATTTTCTGATGCTAATTGGGACGTGATCCCTCACGTGGTAACCGCAAGCGTTGTTGTACGCCCAACCGCTAAAGAGGGCAACCGCATCCCTTCGTTGTTAACATCGGTAAACACATGCTTCGTGGGCGGCTTCTTGTTAGGTCCCGATGCTTGGATTGGTTGCTCGATGCACGGGCTTGAAATACATAAACATATGTACAAACGTGTCAGAGTGTATTATATTAATGAATTGCGATTAATTAACATGTCTACGGGGATTATATTCTTCTGCCTATACCTCATCCTGGTCGGAACCAGTGTTATCAGACTCAGTGGCTCCCGCGTCAACGGCTTCATCAGCTGCAGCCTCAACGGCCTCACCGGAACCACTATTAGCCCCAGCGGCAGCAGCGCTGCTACCATCACCTTCGATGGTACCCGGTAGCGATGGAGTCCAACAGAACTGTTCTCCTCATCGAAAGTAGGGTCACCACGTCCTGGTTGCGCCATCTCTACTAATTCCGCAAAAATGTTGACATAAATATCATATTACTTTGAAACAACCATATTACAGATTACAACACAAGCATATTATTATATAAATTTCTACAGCAAGCATTAAGTACTACGGCGTGTTGGAACTAGCCCAAGGATCAAACACGAACTCGTGGACACAAGAACAAGAAATACACCAAGAACATACACACAGGGACTATGTGTCAAAAGTAAATGTGCAACATTGACCGTGTTAAATTAATATACAAATCCTAAACTAGAACTGAAATTCAAAATTAAATAAAAAACAACAAAATAATAAAAAGAAAATATGCATTGTTCTGTAATTCCATACTAATTGAAAAATATACATTTTGGTTTAATTTAGAATTAAAATTTCAAGCAAGCACAGCACTTGTGGGCATTTCACCGAACATGTGGTGGGCAGCCGAACTAGAGAGGGAGGACGACGCGTGCACTCAAATACCTCGGTCCTCCTGGGTGGACGGCGGTGTGGCGGCGCTTTGGTGGCGGAGTAGGCGTCGGCGGGGTGGTAGAGAAGGCTTCGGCGGCCGGGGTGGAGTGACGACGGCGACGAGGGCAGCTAGCGCACGCGGGTGGACTGGCGTCGGCGAGGTGGTGAGTAGGATTCGGAGAGGTGGCGGAGGAGGCCGACGGCATCGACAAGGATGGCGACGCGGGGTCTGGACGGAGGCGACGGCGGCGGCGGCCGGAGAGAGACAGGAGCTGCAGCGGCGCGGGGGGGGGGTCGACCGGGACTTAGAAAATTTCGGGTGTGAGAAAAGGGCGGGGCGTTTCAAATTTATACAGGGAGCACTTCTACAAGCGGTTCTAATAACCAACCGCTTGTAGCAAATCTCTACAAGCGGTTTTAGAACCAACCGCTTGTAGAGGGATGACTTCTACAAGCGGTTCGTAGAACGAACCGCTTGTAGAATATCTCTACAAGCGGATTTAGATCAACCCGCTTGTAGAGGGATGACTTCTACAAGCGGTTGGTGTTACTAACCGTTTCTGAATAGTCCACTCTAGAAGCGGTTCTTTTCTAAAACTGCTTCTGAATGTTGCGTTCTAGAAGCGGTTCTTATTACTAACCGTTCCTGAATGTTGCGCTCTAGAAGCGGTTCTTTTCTGAAACCGCTTTAGTTTAATTTCATAATTTTTAAAGAGTGCTTTTACTTTCTGATTTCATTTCATAATTTTTAAAAATGCTTTTAGCAATTTAGTTTCATTCTATATTTTTGAAAAACTTTTAGCACTTGATTTCATTTCAAATTTTTAAAAATGCTTTTAGCAATTTAGTTTCATTCTATATTTTTGAAAAACTTTTAGCACTTGAGCCATTTCAAATTTTTAAAAAATGCTTTTAGCAATTTAGTTTCATTCTATATTTTTTGAAAAAACTTTTAGCACTTCAGTTTCATTTCATAATTTTAAAAAAATGCTTTTAGCACTTCAGTATCATTTCAGAATTTTTAAAAAATGCTTTTAGCACTTCAGTTTCATTTCAGAATTTTTAAAAAATGCTTTTAGCAATTTAGTTTCATTTTATATTTTTTGAAAAAACTTTTAGCACTTCAGTTTCATTTCAGAATTTTTAAAAAATGCTTTTAGCAATTTGGTTTCATTCTATATTTTTTGAAAAAATTTTGAGCACTTCAGTTTCATTTCATAATTTTTAAGAAATTCTTTTAGCACATCATTTTCATTTCAGAATTTTTAAAAAATGCTGTTAGCACTTCAGTTTCATTTCAGTATTTTTAAAAAATGCTTTTAGCAATTTAGTTTCATTCTATATTTTTTGAAAAAACTTTTAGCACTTCAGTTTCATTTCAGAATTTTTAAAAAATGCTTTTAGTAATTTAGTTTCATTCTATATTTTTTGAAAAAACTTTTAGCACTTCAGTTTCATTTCAGAATTTTTAAAAAATGCTTTTAGTAATTTAGTTTCATTCTATATTTTTTGAAAAAACTTTTAGCACTTCAGTTTCGTTTCATAATTTTAAAAAAATTCTTTTAGCACTTCAGTTTCATTTCAGAATTTTAAAAAAATGCTTTTAGCACTTCAGTTTCATTTCAGAATTTTTAAAAAATGCTTTTAGCAATTTAGTTTCATTCTATATTTTTTGAAAAAAACTTTTAGCACTTCAGTTTCATTTCATAATTTTTAAAAATTGCTTTTAGCACTTCAGTTTTATTTCAGAATTTTTAAAAAATGCTTTTAGCACTTCAGTTTCATTTCAGAATTTTTAAAAAGCTTTAGAACTTTACTTTCATTCCATAATTTTCATAAAATGCTTTGATCACTTTAGTTTCATTCCAGAATTTTGGCACTTTACATTCATTCCAAATAAACACTTAATACTGTAAAAGACTTACATATACATAGTTCATACAGTAGGGGTACATCTTAAGTAGTAACGTACTTTGTCTTTACAAGTGTTCCTTCATTATGATCGCGACGTATGAAAGGAGTATCCACGTCTGTGTCATTGAAGAGGCTTATGTCGACATCCACAAATGAAAGGAGGATCTTGTCGAATCGACTATACTCTTCCTCGCCTGCGTGACGTCCTCAACTCCAACAATCCTTCGCTTGCCTTGTAGAACCACATGTCGCTTGGCTTAGTACTACAATCTTTCGCTTGTCCTTATGCTTCTTAGGTTTGCTTGACATGTCCATTACGTAGAAGACTGTCTCACATCGTTCGCGAGGACGAACGGTTCGCGCCTATAGCCGACTTGCGTGAGGTCCACGATTGTCATACCGTGTTTGTCTACCTTCACACCGCTTGAAGTCGGTTTGACCCATTGGCACTTAAATAGAGGGACCTTCAAAGGTCCATAGTCAAGCTCCCATATCTCTTCTATGAAACCATAATATGTATCCACCTTGCCTTTGTTGTCTTGGCGTCTATACGGACACCGCTATTTTGGTTGGTGCTCTTGTTATCCTGCGATCCGTGTAAAATGTGTAACCATTTATCTCGTACCCCTTGAATGTCACGATTTCACTAGATGGTCCCGAGCCAAGCGTTACAACTGTTCATTGTTTGACCCTTTCAAAAGGATGTACTTTTGTAACCAAGCGCCAAAGAATCCATGTGCTTCAGATGTTATCCAATCCTCGACCTCCCGGAAATCGCGTAGAATACTCTTGTGCTCAAGGACATACGGGCCACTATAGTTGATTGTTTCAAAACCGTGAAATGTGCTTGCTTAAATGTAAGAAGATCATTGCATGCAATTGCTTTCCTTCCTAGTGTCCCTTTTCCCGTAGCCTCCCTCATGGCGTGATATAGGACGCCGATCGGGTTTAGATCATTAATGTAATCCACACAAAACTCAATCACCTCCTCTGTCCCATAACCCTCAGCAATGCATCCTTCCGGACGAGAACGGTTACGAACATACTTCTTTAGCACACTCATGTACCTCTCGAAAAGGAACATGTTTTGTAGATACACGGGTCCAAGGATACCTATCTCTTTGACAAGGTGAACAGTGAGATGAACCATAATATCAAAGAATGCAAGAGGAAAGATCATCTCAAGACTAACCAAACTTTGTACCACATCATCCTGCAGCTTACTTAGTTTATCTGGGTCGATGACCTTCTGTGAGATCGCGTTGAAAAAAGAACACAGCTTTGTGATTGTCCCTCGTACCCACTCGGGCAGTATGCCTCTCACAGCCACTGGGAGCAACTGTGTCATTAACACAAGACAGTCATGGGATTTCATGTATACGATTTTATTCTCTTTCGTGTTTACGAGTCTCTTTACATTCGAGGAGTATCCGGAAGGGACCTTCACACTGCTCAGAACTCTATCACGCTTTTTTTCTCTTCTTTGCTTAGAGTGTAGCTCGCAGGATGTAGGTAATGTTGTCCTTTCTCTCTCTTTTCGGGATGTAGGTCGTTCCTCAGTTCCAAGAGTTTAAGGTCCTTCCGAGCTTGCAGTGTATCTTTCGATTTTCTGTACATATCTATGTAGTCTAGCAGGTTCAAGCAGACATTCTTCGTGATGTGCATGAAGTCAAGTGAGTGACGAACCTCCATAACTTCCCAATAAGGCAAGTCACAAAATATTGACTTCTTCTTCCACATGGGTGCATGACCATCCTCATTCTGCACATGTTTGCTTCCAGGACCCTTTCCAAATACTACTTTCAAATCCTTTACCATAGCAAACACACGTGGCCCACTACGATGCTGAGGCCTTGCACGAAGGTCTGGTTGCCCGTTAAATTTTCTGCCTTCCTTCCGCAACGGGTGACTCGTAAGAAGAAACCTACGGTGACCCATGTACACAACCTTCCGAGAGTTTTTCAGTGCGTGCCATCCGTTTCATCTAAGCATTTGGATGCGTGCTCTATATCCTTTGATAGTTAGGCCGGACAAAGTTACCGAGAGCAAGCCGATCGTTGATTGTTACAAATAACAATGCACGAGGGTGAAATACTCCTTTGTACTCATCCCATACCCTTGCACCATCGTCCCTAACGTCACAAGATCTTCAACCAATGGTTTCGGTAGACATCGATGTCATTTCCGGGTTGCTTGGGGCCTTGGATCAACAACGGCATCATGATATACTTTCGCTTCATGCACACCATGGAGGAATGTTATAGATACATAGTGTAACGGGCCGTGCTATGGTCTGCTGCTCAATTCTCGAAAGGATTCATCCCATCGGTACTCAACCCAAACCTTATGTTTCTCACCACATCTGCGAAGTCCGGCATGCGTCCGGTCGACTTTCCTCCACCGTGAGCCATCTGCAGGTGTCTAAGCATCCCGTCGTCCTTACGCTCTTCTTTGTGCCAACGCATCATCTGGACATGCGCTTTGTTAGCAAACATACGTTTCAATCGGGGGATCACAGGGAAATACCACAACACTTTAGCTGGAAGTCTCTTCTTCTTACGCTCCCCATCTATTTCACCTGGATCGTCACACTTCACCTTATACCGTGATTCTCTGCACACTGGACAAACATCCAAATCGGTATACTCATTACGATACATGATACAATCATTAGGACATGCGTGTATCTTCTGTACTTCCAATCCCAAAGGACAGACGACTTGCTTGGCTTCATATGTAGATTCGGGCAGAGTGTTATCTTCTGAAAGCAACTTCTTTACGAGTGATAACACCCCATCGAATCCCTTATCTGACACACCATTTCTAGCCTTCCATTGCATGAGTTCCAGTGTGGTACGCAGGTTTTTGTGGCCCCGCCTACGCTTTGGGTACAAAGGAGTTCGTGGTCCTCTAACATGCGCTGGGAACTTCTCGAATCGCTTTCATCCGTAGTCTCCCTCTCCGTCACGCAAAGATCTGGTCTAGCTCATCATCACCAAAGTCACCAAGTGTTTCTTCCACGGAACAAGATGTGCGTGTCGTCCGGATATTGTTGAATCCATCTTCCTCTTCCTCGTCTTCTTCATCGCCTTCTGGCTAATCACCTCAACTTCGCCATGGTTGCTCCAACAGGTATAGTTTGGCATGAAACCTCTCATGATCAAGTGGTTCATAACTTGCCATCACTGGGAGTGCTCCTTCTCGTTCTTGCAATCTACACACGGACAACATATGAAGTCGCTCGAGGCAAGAATGCAACGGTCGCATCGAGAAAAGCTCGCGCCATCAATGAACTCTCTCGGCGACGATCCGCATTGTACATCCATTGCCGATTCATCTATACCAAGTTATAATTTCATTAAAAATTATAACAAATTCCGTTAGAAAAATTATAACCTAACTTAAATTTCGTAACATTTAAACCCAACAAAAAACTCCACCTACACCGTCATCCAATTAAAGACCTTCCTTTCTAATTATTTTGTATCCCTTCCTACCTTTGTAATTATTTTTATCCTTCTACATGTTTTTCTATTTTATTTCATACACCAATAATTACTTCCTTGCAATGTTGTACCTAGATCTCTCCCAATATTGTGATATTTAAGATTCTAAAGCTAACAACCACATAGATCTAAAGCTTCCAATCACCTTTACCTTGTAATGTCATATTTTGAACTAGATCTCCATCTACATCTTCATACAACAATAAAACAAGGCACGGAAAACAAATTTTCGATAATGCTTAAAAAGTTCAAGATTTCTCTACATCCATTGAAAAAAATAGCAATATCTAGGTGAGAAGGATGTTCACATGATGTTACTAACTTTGAAACACTTAATTTAGAGCTAATCACCTCCAATTAAAAATTTGGACAGCACCTCCCCAAGAACAGCGCTTGGTCGGCCTTCTCTGTTCGATCGTATTCGTACCTCTGCTGGCGCATGGAGGAAGAAGGGTTTAAATGCGCTGCGCGGGAGGGCTTCCAGAAGCGTTGGAGACACGAACGCTTCTGAAGGTTGCGTTCTAGAAGCGGTTCTTTTCTCAAACCGCTTCTGAAAATCAGAAGCGGTTTGAGAAAAGAACCGCTTCTAGAACGCAACCTTCAAAAGCGGTTCGTGTTTCCAACCGCTTCTGGAAGCCCTCTCCGGACCGTTGCCAACGAACCGCTTCTGGTGCGAAGATCACAACGGGTTCGCACAAAACCGCTTCTAATAGGCCGGTTGTGATGCCCAGTTCTGTAGTAGTGGTTGGAGATATGTCCGGAGGCAATCATGGAGATGATTATATTTTCTTATATTCATGATTCATTATCTTATTCCTTGAATAATGTCATTATTGTTTATTTGCAAGTATGTGACTTATTTGTGAAACTCTATATATGACCTTGTGATGAATATTATTCTAAAAGTAATCCCTAGTCGATAAACATATGAGGACACATATGAATAGACTAGCATATGTATTGCACTACTACAGAAAGGCTTATATTAGACGCCTCATCACAGACGATTCCTCAAAACCGTCTGTGACGATGAACATCACTGACTGTTCTATATTGCAACCGTCAATGATATTATCACAGACGGTACTCTTCAAAAACTGCCAGTGATATACATCAATATCATAGACGGTTTTAGTTAAAAACCGTCTGTGATAATATATCACAGACGCAGACGGTTTTTAACTAAAACTGTGTGTGATATCATGTATTATCACAGACGATTTTATAATAAAACCGTCAGTGACTTATCACAAACAGTTCGTTATAATAACCGTTTATGATAAATTACATCACAGACGGTTTATCCAGACAGAACCGTCTGTGATAATATTTCAACTTTCGTGCTCTCACCAAATTTGAACTTCCCGCTCGTCTCGTTTTCGACTTCCTTTAAAATACCAGAACGCGGCTCTTCTCCTGCTGCTTTCTTCTACTTCTCTGCTCGCTCTTCTCTTACGCTTCTCACTTCTCACTTTCTCTTCCTCTCCTCTTCGAATGTTTGGTAAGTGTGGTGTTCAAATCATTCAACTAAAATGTCATAACTCATCCTCTCCTCTTCCTCTTCATTTCCCTCTTCTCTTCTCTTTTGCACTCTTGATGTTGCGGCGTTTTCATTTTCGATCGATGCACCTTTCGGTAAAACGGCCATAACTTTTGCATACGAGCTCCAATCGCGATGTTCTTGTGCTTGTTTTAAAGCTAATGAAAAGTTAGGGGGATACATCAAAATTACACATGAGGCTTCGAAAAAACATCGATCTCAAAAAAACGTCGTTTAGGGCCTCAAAACGGCCTCCGAAGTTTTTTTCGTCGTTTTTGCGGTTTCAAGATCTTTAGAGCAGGGACATGGGATATCTCATATCCAGTAGCTCTTCCATTATGCCTGAACTAGCATAGAGCAGCTGGATCACAGAAATGTCATCTGTACATGACGATATTTTTTTTGTTTCCGAAAGTAACATTATAGGCGGTTCATAGTAAAAACCGTATGTGATAGTTGTTATCACAGACGGTTGTTAGTAAAAACCATCTGTGATAGTTTGTTACCACAGACGGTTCTTAGTAAAAACTGTCTGTGATGTTTGCATATCACAGATGGTTTTAGTTTGAAACCGTCTGTGATATATTCTATCACAGACCATAACATCACTGACACATGGTTACAGACGGTTCGAAAAACCGTTTGTGATGACGGTTTCGAATTGTCTGTGATGACCTTTTCTGTAGTAGTGTTGGTTGATGACCATGTTTCACGGGTTGTGGATTTGGAGATATCAAACCAATATTATGGACATCTATTAGAAAACAAGGAGTTGGATCGACCCACCTTGAGACACTACGAGGTGTTGTAATCTTACTTGTCATCAATTGGTCTCATATACAATGTGTGTGTTATATACTTAGACTTGAAGTTGATGCATGTACTCAAGATGTGTAATGACTTATTTAGGCGTTGCCAAACGCTACTTCGTCATGGGGTAGTTATAAAGGTGGCTCTTGGGTTTGTCATGAAGCATGCTGTTAGGCATGGTCGATCAACATGGGATTTGCCCCTCCATATAACGGGAGAGATATCTCTAGACCTCTCGAGTAGTCAGATTTGGGAAATGCATGGCCATGTTATTCGCGGTTAAAGAGTTAACCATAGTCAGGGACACCGAGTCATGTAATTGAGAAAGATTGGTCGAGCTATAACTAAACAAGGATGACATATACTCGCATTGAGTTTGACCAATATCATGAGGCAAAGGGAAATGCATATAACTAAGCATTGTTAAGGTTCGTTCGATGTAATCTTTACATATATTCGGGAGTCGGTACATCCTAATAGGGACCGCTACCGATTAATGGTTGAGTAAGAGTACTCTGACCATGTTCAAGTATATGTAAAAACCTATAGGGTCATACACTTAAAGGGTTGGGACTTAATTCAGATGTTGATCAGAATTCTAATCGGCTTCGAGTTCCTAATGGGCATCTAATGTAGAGATCCAATGTGGAGCGTCTATATAAGGGAGAGGGTGGTGGCTTTAGGGTTAAGAGACACCATAGGAATTCAAAATTTCCAAAACCCTAGCCGTCATACCTCCTTCGTCCAAAACTGTGTAGCATGCGCTATCCCTCTGGCGCGTGGCATTTCTGCCCCGTACGTGTGATTATCTTAGAGGCGTTGCTGTGAGGCTTCAACGTTTGGACGATCTGCATCCTATAATGATCACGAGGAGCTGTTGGAGGATGTGCAAGTCTAGTACAACTAGAACCACACCAACATGCTACATCGACTCTATTTCCGCTACAGGTCTAGATGTCTAGTGGTAATTCCATGATCTATAACTTGTAGTGATTCCTTAGTTACGCGATCGAAAATTTTGATTTATGCTATAGTAGCCTGCCCATTCTCTTTCAGTGGTATCAGATCCATCCTGCCTAGTTTTATATTCGGAATAGATGCATATGGTGATATGTGGTAGTAGTAGATGTGATCTATTGTTGTTTTGTAGGCTATTCTATTTGATAGATAGGTTTTGGCAGTGGTTGATAAGATCGATTCGTGTTTGGTGGTCATAGATGGGTTCAAGATTATTGTTCTGTGATTATGCTATTATGGTCGTATCACTACTTACCTATACTGGTCGGTTTCTGCCATTGGGGTAGACCGTGAGACATAAACTCACATGAAGCACGCAAAGATCAGTAGAATTGATCGAAACGGATATGTGATCGAAATTAGGGTTAATATGATTAATTTGAAGGAATTTACATGGTCAGATTCATGTATTTGATATGTGTTTTCCAAGGAGGTTGCGTACAGCGGCTTATAGTTCGTTCGAATTCACATCGTTCGGTAGAATGCGATTCTATGCATAACTTATTTTTGCAGGATTGATGTGAATAGTATGGCCCTTTGTGTATATCATGCATGTGTGTAATTTTACTGGACTGCGTGTCATGCTTGACTGTAGCCCAAGGTTGTCTATATTTGTATAACAGTCTGCGTGCCGACTTGTGATGTGTCTACACTCCTTGTAATTTATTTCTGCTGCTATTAGGAGTAATAGCTTTGTGGTAGTACTTAGAGGACTTGAACACTTGGAGGCATGACGAAGAGGAAATGTGGCTATGGAGATCTAATGTGAAGGGCTATACTATGTCACAGTTAATATGATTATCTATTACTGCTTTTATGTTCCTGTTTTATTCATTTCTATGCATGTTATATAGTTTTTTCGAATGAATTTAACATGGCAGAAGTAAAGATCCCTCACGTAATATTAAGCAAAATTGATGCCCTCCTAATTAGATGCACCATCCAATATCATGTAAATTAATGGTTGCCATTAACTTTCCATGGTCATATGGGTTTGTGTTGGACACTCACACACATAGCATTGGTTACACTTAATAAGGTCATTATAATGGTTATAGACCTTGGGGCATTGGGTTGGAGTCGAGTCACAGAGATGCTACCCAACAACAAGAGTCATAAAGAGATATGATTAGCAAACGATTGCTTACCAAGTTCATTAGCCTTCTAGTAGTGACGCGAAAGCTCACTAGTAAACTAATTAATTGTGGGTATTGAATCACTAAGTATCATAAGAGGTATATGGAATTTAGTGGGACTATTTTTATTAAATTATTTAATACAAGTTACTTTTCATGAATGTTTGTCTCAGTTTTTTGCATATATTTATGTCTTAGATCATGCCACCACTTGCTGCTACACCCACTTCTAGTTTTGCTTTACATTCGATAATTGAAATGGGAAAACTTAATGGAACGAACTTTGCAGATTAGTCCCACAACCTGAGAATTATTCTCAGACAAGATAAAAAGGAACTCGTTCTAGTGCAACCAATTCCAGATGTGCCTGATGAGAATACTATTAATGTTGTTAAAGCTGCTTACAAAAAGGCATGTGATGAGTCCCTCGATGTTAGCTATCTCATTGCTATTATGAACTCAGACCTTCAGAAGCAGTTTGAGAACAAAGAGGCCTATGACATGATCGTGACGCTCAAGGGCATGTTTAAGACTCAGTCTAAGACTGAGAGATATGAGATCCCAAAGTCCTTGTTTGGATGCTAGCTGGCCGAGGGCAGTCCGGTGAGTCCTCATGTAATCAAGATGGTTGGTTACACACAGAGCTTCGAAAAACATGGTTTTGCCCATATCCAAGAGTTGGTTACTGACTTGATTCTTTTGTCGCTTGCATATGAATGGCATGGACAAGAGTCTCACTGAGCTACATATGATACTCAAGATAGCTGAGGACAACATTAAGAAAAGCACTAGTCATGTGATGATGGTGCAGAAAAGTACTAGCTTCAAGAAGAAGGCTAAGACTAAAGGAAAATACAAGGCTAAAACTTTGGATAAGATCCACAGCAACAAGCCTAAGCCTAAAAGCAAGTCTGGCCCTACTTGGAGAATGAATGTTTCTACTCCAAAGAGTCGGACCATTGGAAGAGTAAACACAAAAGTACCGACATATCTAAAATAGAATGGTGGAGCTAAGTCATTCACTTTAGGTATTAATGTTATAGATGTATTTCTTCCCGATTCTCCTATTAACTCTTGGGTGTTTGATACTAGATCGGTTGCTCATATTTGCAATTCGATAAAGGGGTTCATAAGGAGTAGGAGCATTGCAAGAGGCGAGATTGATCTCCACGTCGAGAATAAAGCAATGATTGTTGCATTGGTTGTTCGGGACCTTGTCGCTACATTTACCTTCAGGATTTTTTATGAAATTAAATAATTGCTATGATGTTCAACCATTAAGTAGAAACATCATCTTTGCCTCATGTTTGTTGGAAAAGGGTTATAATTTCATTATTGAGGACAATGGTTGTTCTATAATTTTGAATCAGATGTTTTATGGCTATGCTCTTATTATGAACGGGTTGGTTATTTAAAATCTTCATGATGGAACTATCTATAGTATTGATGCTAAGAGGCTTCGACCCAATGATTTGAATCCCACTTACGTTTGGCATTGTCGCTTGGGTCATATTAGTCAGAAACCCACGATGAAGCTCCATAGAGATGATCGTCTAAAAGCATTTGATTTTGAATCAATTGAAATGTGTGAGTTTTATCTACTTGGTAGGATGACCAAAACAGCTTTCACTAGGCATTGTGAGAGGGCATCTGAATTATTAGAGCTTGTACTTACTGATGTATGGGGATCAATGAGCATGACAGCTAGAGATGGGTTTTAGTAATTTATTACTTTTATCGACGACTGTAGAAGATATGGTTATGTCTACTTAATGAGGCACAAGTCAGAAACTTTTGAAAAGTTCAAGGAATTCCAGAATGAAGTACAAAATCAACGTGGAAAGAAAATCAAGTTTGTACGATATGATCGAGAAGGAGAATATTTGAATCACGAGTTTAAGGATCATCTAAAGAGTTGAGGAATTGCTCCACAACCTACGCCTCCAGGCACGCCTCAAAGGAATGTGGTGTCCGAGTAGCATAATCGAACCTTGTTAGACATGGTTTGGTCAATGATGAGTCATTCAGATCTGCCATTATCTTTTTGGGGTTGCACTCTAGAAACTGCCACTTTCACACTAAATAGGGTACCATCTAAATCTATAGATAAGACACCACATGAGATGTGGACTATGAAGAGTTCAAGTTTGTCTTTTCTGAAAATTTGGGATTATGATGTGTATGTTAAACATCAGACATCAGACACACTCACACCCAAATCAGAAAAATGCTTTTTCGAGGGATATCCTACGAAAATATTAGGATATTACTTCCACAACCTTAAAGATGGCAAAGTGTTTGTCACTCAGAATGGTGTCTTTCTAGAGAAAGAGTTTCTCTCCTGAAAGACAAGTGAAAGAAAAGTATAACTCGAAGAAGTTTGAGTGACTCTACTCAGGAAGGACTTGGTTGGACACATCCCTGTTGGGGAGAATCTGATTAAGGAATCCATGGTCGAGAAAACTCTAGTTGGAGGGATCTCAATCGAGGAGGCACTAATGCCACGTAGGTTAGATAGGCCGCACAAAGTATTTGCTCAGTATTCGCGCAATATGTTGTTGTTGGACAACGATGAGCCTATGACTTATAAGGAAGCTATGATGGGCCCATACTCTCAGAAATGGATCCATAGGTGACAATCAGATTTGGAACCTAGTCGATCCAGTTGACGGTGTAAAAACCATCGAATTCAAATGGGTCCATAAGAAGAAGATTGATATGCATAGAAATGTTCACATCTATAAAGCTCGACTTGTCACAAAGCGGTTTCGACAAGTTCAAGGAGTTGACTATGATGAGACTTTCTCACGGTAGCGATGCTTAAATTTATACGGATCATTCTAGCTATTGCTGCATATTTTTATTGTGAAATATGGAAAATGGATGTCAAAAAGGCTTTCCTTAATGGAAACCTAAGTGAGGATGTACACATGATACAACCTAAGATTTTTGTTGATCCAAAGAATGCTAGTAAAATAAGCAAACTTCAAAAATCCATATATGGGTTGAAGCAAGCATCTTAGGGTTGGAATATTCATTTTAATGAGGTAGTCAAACGGTTTGGATTCATCAAGAACGAGAAGAATCTTGTGTTTACAAGAAGGTTAGTGAGATCACACTCTTAATCCTAATCTTGTATGTCGATGACATATTATTGATTGGGAATGACATTCCTATGCTAGAATCTGTTAAGGCCTCACTGAAAAATAGTTTTTCTATGAAGGACTTAGGAGAAGCAGCATATATCTTAGGCATAATGATCTATAGAGATAGAGAGAAAAGGCTAATTGGATTAATCTAGAGTACTTACATCGACACGGTGTTGAATCAGTTTAACATGTAGGATGCCAAGAAAGGGTTCTTGCTTATGTCACATGGAATAAGTCTTAGTAAGACTTAGTGTCCTTCGACTACTGATGAGCGAGACCATATGAGTAAGATTCCATATGCTTTGGCCATTGGATCTATCATGTATATCATGTTATGTACTTATCAGATGTATCATGTGCTCTAAGTGTTACGAGCAGATATCGTCCGATCCAGTTAAGGTCACGGATAGTAGTTAAAAACATCCTTAAGTACTTGAGAAGGACTAAAGATATGTTCCTAGTTTATGGAGGTGAGGAAGAGCTCATTGTAAATGGTTACACCGATGCAAGCTTCCAAATTGATAAGGATGATTATCATTCACAATCTAGATTTGTATACATTTTGAATGGAGGGGCAGGGGATTGGAAAAGTTCCAAACAAGACATGATTGTTGATTCTACGATGGAGGCCGAGAGCTTTGTAGCTTCTGAAGCTGCAAAGGAGGGTGTTCGGATAAAGAAATTCATTTATGAACTGGGTGTGGTCCCAAGTGCTTCCAGCCCATTGAATATCTATCATCTTATTCCTGAGATTGTGCACAGAGGAGATGTAAAGATATGCAAAGTGCACATGGATTCAAATGTTATTGATCTCTGGACAAAGCCTCTCACATAGCCAAAGCATGAGACTCACACAAGAGCTAGTGTAATACCCAAGACCACACGTGCCTGAATGTCACTTCATCATGACTTTACACTAATATATAACCAATAACAACTAAAATTTCAGCAACAACATACGTGCATTTCTAAGCACTAAACAACAACGACAAGGTATTTACACAAGGATTGACCATAAACATAATAACAACAATAACTTTTAGCCATTTTATACAACAATTTCAGGAAGCACCAATTTTAACATTTATACAAAATACCAACTACAAGGTATAAACGAGGAATGTCAATGAAACCAATAACGACAACAATAACAACACTAAACTTGGATCTGCGTGTCCAAGAACGCCCAAGACCTCATGCTTGGGAGCGCCTAGAACACATGCATCTGAGAAACAATCTTACCTTTGTCGATGCTTAGAACACATGCATCTGAGACACAAGATATAAATAAAACCACAAACATTACTCAACAAGATTGATTAAATCTTTACAAGTTTACATCCACTAAGTTATTCTAAGACTGAGTATGTCTATTTATTCAATAGCTATCTATGTTCGAAATGCTAAACAATATCATGAGGGTGAAGTAATGATAAGTGTTGTGACTGTACTACTCTCCTCCCTGAATGTCGGCCTCGAAGTACCTAAAACATTAAACAAACAAGCGTGAATCCAAGACTAAACAAAGGTCATTATATAACCATATCAACATATAAAAATAACCATTGAGTAAACTTCATCATGTCATGTTATCGATACATATAAGAGAACTCATCAATTTAAATCTCTTCTTTCACTTCATTCATGCAATGCAACATGCTTTATACTCATATGTACCTTTCATATCTTATACCAGTATAGCTGAGTGCACAACTATCGGTGTCATACTCTCATTCCCTTGCATCCCGTGGAGGGGCCTATGAAATAGATCTTATTCCCATCCATCCTGTGGATGGGCCTACCGTAGTAGGTCTTTCATGCCCACCACAAGTGTGTCATAAAGGCCCATACGGGCCACCTCTTCCATCATAAATGCGCATATGCAAATGACATGAATTAAACCATGTTCTATTCTTTCCATCATTAACATAATCACAACATATCATGAGCATAAACAATAACAATAATTGACATATTCGTATGAGACAGCAAGTTGTCAATTATCAATGTAAACACTGTTTCATAACAACTGATCACGTTAAATGATGTGCTTACCTCTTTACCCACGAGGAATGGAGTTGCATGAAGTTGAGGCCAAAATTGAAGTCACACCTCCCGCAATAATTATTTATGTCCACCTCAAAACGAGTATCAACAGTACAAGCATCAAACATAATGACATCGCACCTATGCGCAAACCCATTTTTAACCTCCTCACTCACCAGACAGCTCACCCCTTTTGCTGTCCTGATGGTCGGAAGACCATAACTCCTAGCTCAATTGCCCAAACATGGAAAATCATATACTTTCTGAAAACTACAGAGGATTACCCATAATTTTCTGGTTATCCATCTTTTTTAATTAATTCATCTAATCCCTCGATTTCAGCCCCAAAACCGATGTGTCGCCACATAGGAGAGTAGACTTCACAATTTCGTAACTATTTTTATACAACTCCAAAAATAGAAAACCATGGCATTTCTGAAATACACAGAAAAATATCTAGCTTTCCTTAGTTGTGGAGATAATTTAATTTGGCCACCAAATAGCCATAATCTGTAGATTCCTGCGACTACGTCCAGCAGCGATGAACTTATGGACAACAAGCTTCAATAGATCATAACTTTTAAACCGATAAACCAAATTTTATGTTCTTGTACTATAACAAAACTTTAGACAAAGATTTACATTTTCCACAACTACCAAACCCATTGAAACTGACCATAGGTACCTCAGTAACTCGACCCGAAGATCAAATCCAGCACTGCCCTAACGCTAAATCATTCCCAAAAACCTCCCGGTGATCACAATGATCCACATTCACAAGGGAAAACATCACAACACGCCCCTAACACAGCAACAACACCATCAAGTTCGGGCGTAGGGCTATACCTTTACCCAAAGACTCGATGGAGTGGTAAAGATAGCTTTGCCCCACGAATCGTGCATACCTTGCTTCTCCACCCATCCCACCTCTTGCCCTAGGTTCTCCAATAGCCTTGCCACCACCTGAACAACAGTAAAGACATCACATGATGGATGGCTAGTTGCAGCACAAGGAATAGGAAGGGCGACTCACCAAAGGGAGGTGCAGCTAGGGCACTCACCAGAGAATTGAGGAGACGAAGTGGCTGCGATGGTGGGGATAGTGCAACACAAGGGGGCGCACCAAATGCAGGGAGGAAGGGGGAGGCTACGGCTTGGTGGAGAAAAGGGGAGAGGGGGTTAGCTAGGGTTAGCCCTCCCTCTTGGGCCAAAACATTGGTCTCTAGGCCCATTACTTGGTCGTCTAGCCCATAAGTAGAAAAACCTTTTTTCTTTTTATTAATATTATTCTCTATTGTCTTTATGAGATATTATATTTTTGTATTATATACTTAAATGATTGACTCTAGTGCAAGTGGGAGACTGTTGGAGAAATGCCCTAGAGGTAATCATAGAGATGATTATATTTTCTTATGTTCATGATTTATTATCTTGTTCCATGAATAATGTTATTATTATTTATTTTCAAATATGTGACTTGTTTATGAAACTCTATATATCACACTGTGATGATTATTGTAAAAGTGATCCTTAGTTGATAAACATATGAGGACACATATGAATAGACTAGCATTTGTATTGGTTGATGACTATGTTTCACAGGTCATAGATATGGAGATATCAAACCAATAATATGGACACATATGTTAGAGAACATGGAATTAGATCGACCCACCAAGAGACACTACAAGAGTGTTGTAATATTACTTTGTTATCAGTTGTTCCCATGTAAAATGTGTATGCTATATCCTTAGACTTGAGGTTGATGCATGTACTCGAGATGTGTAATGATTTACTTACGGGTTGCCAAATGCTACTCCATAACTGGGTAGTTATAAACGTGGCTTTCAAGTTTTTCGTGAAGCATGCTCGAGGCATGGCCAATAAAGATGGGATTTTCCCCACCATACGATAGGAGACATATCTCTAGGACTCTCAAGTGGTCAGATTCTAGAAATGCACGGCCATGCTATTCACGTTTAAAGAGTTAACTGTAGTCGGTGATTCTGAGTCACTAATTAAGAAAGAGTGGTCGGGATAACTAAACAAGGATGGCACATACTCGCCTTAAGTTTGACCGATATCATGAGGCAAAGGGAAATACATATAACTAAGCATTGTTAAGGTTCGTCCAATTACTCGGGAGTTGGCAAGCATTGGTAAGGTTCGTCCAATTACTCGGAAGTTGGCACGTCCTGCTAGGGACTGCTACCGATTAATTGTCGAGTAAGAGTACTCGGGCCATGTCCAAGTATACGTGAACCTATAGGGTCGTACAATTAAAGAGTTAGGACTTAATTCCGATGGTGATCCAAATTCTGATGGGCTTCAAGTTCCTAATAGGCCTCTAATGTAGAGACTCATCATGTGGCATCTATATAAACGGAGGGGGTTGTGGCTTTAGGATTAAGAGACACCTTGGAAATTCAGAATTCCCGAAACCCTAACAGCCACACCTTCTTCACCTAAAACCGTGTAGCCGACGCTAGCACTCCGGTGCGTGGCATTTCTGTCCTGTATGTGTATATACCTTGGAGGCGTTGCTGTGAGACTTCAACGTTAGGACGATCCTCAATCTTTGATGGTACCGAGGAGCTATTGGAGGAGGCGCGAGGCTAGTACAACTGCAACCGCACTAATGCGCTACATCGACTCTACTTCTGCTACGGGTCTGCGTGTCTAGTGGCAATACCGTGATCTATAACTTGCAGTAGTTCCTTGGTTATACGGTCGAAATTTTTTATTTATGCTAGATTAGCCTACGGATTCTCCTTCATTTTCTTCCTTGAGACGGAGATGTTGATCAATGTTTGGTCCTACTGTATTTTGTGCATGGGCTAGACCCAATATTTATAGTCTAAATACATGTTTGCTTTTAAATGCAAATGCCATGTTAGTTAATCATGTTATGTAAATCATATGACAAATTTTGATACCTGCAATTTTTTTAATGATATTGGATTGTAGAATTCAACACTGATGTAATCATATTCGGTACCCCCTTTGTTGCAAAGTACACCAGCACCAACCATGGTAGCATAATCGGTAAATAAATTGTTTCTTCGAGATTCCCTAGATTTTATCTTGCGTTGGATTATGATAGTATGTAAACGTGCTAGTATATGATTTGGACTCGCCCAAACGGCTGTATTCTGAATGTGATATGTGTGCGGACTGTTAAGTATGTTTGTGTTCTATAATGTGAATGAATGTGATATGTGTATTGTAAAGTGTTTGTGGTCTATAAATATTGTGAATGTGATATGCATGCTATGTGTAATTTGTGCTGTTTTCATGAGGATGTACAAAGAACACACACCACATCACAATGTGTTCACCCACATCACAATCGGTTCCAAGTTAGAATTGGTTGTAATATTCCCCAATCACAATCGATTCTAGCTTGAAACCGATTATGATGTCGTATCCATCATAATCGGTTCTGTGCTCAGAACTGATTGTGATGATAATTTATCAGTATCAAGCGAAAATCGACTATGATAGCACCTCATCATCACTGTCTAATGAATTTGTATCGCCACCAAAACCGATTGTGATGATGAAAAAGAATCGATTGTGTTGTATGTTCCTGTAGTAATGGCAGCAAAACCAAATGGTGATGATGGAGATCTTGAGTTCAAATGACACTGACGATTATAATTGAATGGATTATGACAGTTGTGACAACCAAAATTTTGTAAATGATATAAAATATTCAAAATAAATAAATTTGCACATTCATGTGTTTCCTTGCATTTTTGGCTCTGCATTTAAAAACTCTTCTTATTTATTTGTGGTTGATTTTTGAATATTCAAAACAAATAATAAATAAATAAATATAAAATTCCTTAAATCTTGAAAAAGGATTATTCTAAATTAGATAAAATTCAGAACCTCTCCAAAATGTTTTAGGAATTTTGGAGTTGGGATGCTATTTTTGCAAAGGCACAGTGCATCCTGTATTAAAAATAGTGACAATAAAAGAATGTCTGAGCAAAATCTAAAATAGATAAAATTCAACAAAACTTACACCAATATCAGTACTATGCAAGGTGCATCCAAACAAATTTTCATAATTTTTGGTCCTATGTATCCATGCCTAAAAATTTGGACAACATCTCTGAACAAAACAAAAATCACAAACTCAACTTATTCTCTCTCCTCTCTCTCAAAGACAACCGGGCCCACCAGCAGATCGTGTCCTCCATGAGGCTACCAGCCATGGCTAAGGCGCGAAGCCCCCTCTCTCTCTCTGCTACATTGTTACCAGTGGCGTAGCCAAAATTTTTTAAGAGCCTGGGCAAGCGTGACTACGGTTATAAACGCAAACGAATATATATATATATATATCACACAAGCAAAATTAAGAATTGCAATAAGTTTTTTTATTAAAAGCATAGTCCAATACACATGTGAACATTCATTAATGAAAACAAAGAAAGATATGACAAGTAACTCATTGCGACACTATGAACACTTCGATGATTCATTAACAAAGATTCAACCACACACCAAAAGAGACTCTGCAAGATAAAAAACGTTGATTAGTGCATCAAGTAGCATAAAAACATATTCATATCGAAGTATTGAATTAGTGCAGCACGTACCACTAATGTGCTAATCACATCTAGTACGAGGCAAATTCATTTTCCGAGTCTTCATGCTTTGGAACCGTCCCATAATGGTAACATCATAAAGTTATTTAAATATGTCCCGCTCAATGTAGCAAACCATCAAGTTATTGAACCAATCATCATTAATCTTGTGCTTGCTGTTGCGGTTGAGGTGTTGAGCTAAATTTGTATTTCCATGACCATCACTTGCAAGTCTTCTCTTATCAACTAAAAACCTCCTAATTTCTGGAATTTCATAAATCAAATAACAAATGTTTAGCTATTTTCATTTATCAACATTGCATAATAGATAATACATTAAAATATTCTATTTCAAAACCATTTGTATAAGAGATGATAGCATAATTATTCTACTTTAAAAATCAAAATATTAGTTAACTTTGTTCTTTTTATACCCTCAGCTAATCAGCTTGGTGGTTGTAGCTCACTGTTTCAATGTCTAGACTTCACGGCTTCACCACTCACAAGTAACCAGTTCACCTCAGACTCAAATCCTCAATAGTCAAGCTTGCGTGTGGTCGACAGCCGAGCGGCCTGAGCTAGGCAGCCAGCCCTGCCCTGCTACCAGGGAGGCTGGGACCGAGTACCAAACTGAGCGGCCAAGCCCCTTCTGGCCTTCTCCAAGGCTCCAAGCCCTCTAGGCTTCTACCGAGCGGCGCCGAGTCCAGAGTCCAGAGTCCACCGCCTCTAGTCGACCGTCCCCTCTACTGCTTCTAGTCTACCGCCTCCAAGCCTCCAATCGACCTGCTCAGCTGCTCCACCTGATCCGCCCGGCGCACCGGCGCGACCGCCAACCGCACGTTGCCAGCTTGCTACGGTGTGGCCTTTTCGGGCCAGCTTGGCTCACTACTACAGAACAGCACATCACTTCCGGTTCCAAAATGCCATCACTGCCGATCATTGGTGCGGGCAGTGATTGGTCGGCAGTGATACTCAGGGATTATCACTGCCGGCTCAGGAACCGGCAGTGATAAGGATTATCTCTGCTGGTTCTATACAGAACCGGCAGTGATATTGTACTATCACTACCGGGTTAAACAAAAATCCGGCAGTGATAATAATTATCACTGCCAGTTATACATAAAATAGGCAGTGATATAGGACTATCACTGCCGGGTTATACCTCAATCCGACAGTGATATATATATATCACTGCTGGTTTTCTCGAAGAACCGGTAGTGACAAGCCGTGAACCAAATATTTTTATTGCATATTTTTTGTTCAATATATATATTTTTATACAATTGTTTATACAGTGTCTATATATAGTATATAAAGCACCGTTCAAATCATAATTCAAATATATCCATGTATATACAAAGCATCGTTAAAATCATAATTCAAATATATTAAATTAAGCATCACAATACTTTGTTTTTACAATGATTTATTTACAAATGTAGTTCGACTACATCTCATCTCATCTCTTCTCATTGACTTTGATTTTGCACCGGCCACAGTAGAATGAGGGCGATGAGGCTACGCGTGGAACTCACCGTTTGGATTGATGACTTCGTCATGAATGAATCCAGTGAGCTGTTCTTGAATTGCTATAATTTATGTCAACAATAACTTATTGGTTCTAAGTTTGGAGCGTTGTTATTGAAGAAAAGAGAAAGTTAGTTAATGAAGATGTATGTTAAATGAATAAAAGTAGGCACCAATGTGTAATTACGTACTGTGGCTTCGTTATAGCCCACAGTCTCCATGACAATTGAATGTAAATTTGTACATACATAGTATGCACATAAATTGTTTCCCGGGTCCTGTCTCATACATGGAAAGTCGGTTACTATTTCAAAATATTTCCTGTAGGGACGATGGCGAACACTTTTCTTGCAGTATCGTGCGAATGCCCTATGAATGATTTTGAATATCATGTAAACTTAAATGAAGTAGAATGGAATATTGCTAGAGCAATAACACAACGATCGAGTTTACCTGTTCATCATGTCCCAAAAGTCTTGATACAGCTTAGTTGCTTTTCTCCTAGAGTCCAAGACAAAAATCCTGCTAGCATCTAACTGGATGACAAGGAGGACCCAGTGAAACCTTCACATATATGTCAATGAAGTCAATTACTCCAACATCGTACGTGTTACGCAAAAACAGTAAAACCATATTAGAAGTAGGGAAATACATACTTAAAGTTATAGGGTAAAAGTATGGAGGTTTTGTATTGCAGCTTCAAAAAAGTATTAAATAAATAGTCTTCATTGTACTGTGGATTGTCCTTCACAAGCTTCTCGTTGACGAGCCCCGGATCTATGAATCCTAGATTGTCATTGCCATTTCTTCTACAAATATGTATCTCCATTCTACATAGGAAAGAAGTCAGACATGCAATTAAACAGTACAAGAATGCACAATAATATACATAGAGACTTACAAAGTCCACATTTGAAGTATATTCACGTCCAGGGCATCTTGCTAGTACAACATGTACACCTCCTCGAAATTCACCCAGAAGATGTTATCCCCATTGTGAAAATCTTGCTCCGTGTATTTTACTGCGAACAACTCCATACCTTTGTTGGATTGCTGCATGTACCACTGATGGACGCGCCACAGTTGTGTTGTCAGGTGGTCGAAATGAGCTGGTTCAACCAGCGGTTTCCCCATAAAGAACTTCCACCTAAGACCTTGCTGCTGAGCTTCAAGTTAAGCAGGATCTGCCTGAGCATCCAACAATAACGCTTCGGCACTAGTCTCCTTCAAGTATTGCTTTCTGGATATGCGCTCGTAGTCCGACATTTTGCAAGGTTCAGAAGCCTGCCCCGTCTTTTGCACTTTTGCCATACTCGAGAAAAACTTTTGCGCGTTCTCGTCAACTTTAGTCTTCTCAGGTGGGGCACCTTTTAAAGTGAGATGTTACGCTGGCGCTTACATGCTTTTTCCGTTCTTCTTCAGTCATGTCAGCTGGTAATTTCTTCTGGGATTGTCCTTGCTTCACAGATGAATGAGATTTCTTCGAGGATGATGCTGACTTGCGACATGGTGCTGGTGTTCGATTCTTCTCAGATTCTTGCGGAGGAGTCGAAATTTTTCTGGTTGGTGCCGACGGAGGAGTTGGACTTTGTCTCTGTGGTGGCGACCAGGGCGAGAGGTCTCCGTGTGCAGAGCGCGGCTGATCATCATCTTCGTCGTCCTCATCAGAGACAAACTTAATCAAGCTCTTGCGCCACGCGAGGAAGCTATGCACGTTTTCTCCTAGTCTTTTGTTTCCGTCCTCGCCAGAGATCTCTACCTCCATTTTTCGGTATTGGCGGACTACACTGTCCACTTCAACCCTGGCGAATCCCTGCGGTATCGGGTGACAGTGCAAAACCTGCGACTCCTGGCATGGCCAAGCCCTGCCCTCAGCCACCTTGATTGTAATGCCATATGCGGACAAATGTAGCTTGCACGGTGTCAGGTTTTTGATGTCATCCACAGGAAAATGGAGTCCGTGCTCTTCGGGAAACCCTGTGGACGCGCAACTGCTCTTACGAGCGCCAGGACTGATGAGCTCAGGGATTTCTCTAGGCGGCGGTCGTGAGCTGAGAGCTTTCTGTACTGCTTGATCCACAACCTTGTCTAGTTCCGCTCTCTGTTCCTCCAACGCCCTCGCCATGTCGAGACCCGGATTTACAAATCCGAAACCCTCTGTGTATACTGCACTAGTCCAGGATCACGCTAGTGCACACAGTGGAAACATAGATGAAATACCATTCCATACAACGAATTAACTAAGAAGAAGCAATTTATTATTGAATAAAGAAAACGACCTTATGGTCAATGTTTACACCATTACGCCTTAAGGGCTTAAGAAACAAATACTATTGCAGCGGAAAAGATAAATTGAACCATTCGACATGCCACAGGCAATCGTCTGGGGAACGCCTTCCTAATCCACGTAGTCTTCATAGAATTCCTCCTCATGATATTCATTATCTCCTTCAGCAACTGATCAACAAGGGCATAAAGCCGTGAGTACAAAGGTACTCAGCAAGCCGTAGGGAATTGATGCAATATATTTATGCACGGCTTGACAAGGATGGCTATATAGTTCATTTGCAGAAAGCAATACTTGAATTGAAATACAGTAAATAGATTGAAAGCATATTTATGAAAACATAAATAAATAACTGATAGATCAATGATAGACAACAAAACAATAGTGAACTCCCCGTTCACATCCCAACAATTCCACATTTTATGAAACACTCTATACCCCGTGTGAAATTCCCGGGCTTTGTCCATGACCGCGGACGCGGCTATTCGAATAGTTTTACACTCTGCAGAGGTTGTACAACTTTACCCACAAGACATGAACATCTCTTTGCGCAATCGATAATAACACACTGCCTTTGGTGTGTCGCAGAGATATCATGACAAAGCCTTTACAATGCACTGTCTAAACTCGGTACTGCCCGCTAAGGTTTCGCCCTTTAGGGCCCCCTCTTGCGCCTTGCGAATCTACCCGTCCATCCCGGAACCCACACCACCAACTGGCGGTACTCAAGGCTAGACCTTACAAATTAATCAGCTAGGTCTGTCCCATTCCAGACATGTGGTAGTACGATAAGGCCCAGTTCAATGGCGCACAAGATTAAGTCCTTAAATTGTCTCAGGCAAGACATCTACATCCCAATGTGCTAGAAAGCACCCCCTTTACTTCACGATCACTTGCCCGAGGGAAAACAATTCGTTCAACCAAGACCAATGGCAAACCCCGCCATGGTACAACAAATTTTACAACAGTGGCTAACGGCCACGATTCAATATCTCATTAAGTCAATATTAACATTATTCACATGTGACATGAATCCCAACGTATATCTAAGCATGTCTAAGCATAGCTACGATAACCCAATGTTGGTGTAATATTTATGTCCAACTAGTAATGTCCCAACCTAGGTTTAGCAATGGATACATGGTATACAACTAATCAAGGTGGCATAATGTCAACTAGGTATACATCTACTCCCATTAAATAAACATTGATACGTAAATAGCATGCAAGTGTATAAAATAAATTACTTTGCAAACATAGGATCAATATGATCAAGGTTACGACTTGCCTTGCTGATCTAGTGCTGAATCTTGGTCTTCGAAGTCTTCGTTCGCTCCCTCGGAATTAGCGTCTACCGGAAAAGAAAGCAACGAAACCAAATAAATACCAAACAGAGACTCAAACAAGCTCAAAACTGAAAATAAATGGCTCTGGAAGATAGATCTTGATTTTAGAAAATTTAGAAACTTGAATCGCCTCAATCGGAGTTCGTATGAGCGAGAACGGGCCTCCAAAGATTAAATTCAGAGAAAATACAGAAAATCAGAAAATCAGAATTTTTGGATTTATTTTGTACTTGAAAAGCGATTTATTGCGCAACGCCGACGTCACCGCTCACGGTGGACAAGGTCCACGGCGCTGCGCCAGATTCACCGTGCACCCGCCAGACGGTAGACGCAGCGCCGACGCTTGCGCCGACTTCAGCCAGACACGCGACTTCGGACGTGGCGCCGACGTCGGCGCCACGCGGCGCGATCTGGCGAGGCCGACGGATCGAACGGCCAAGCGCGCGGGCAGCGCGCGATACGTGGCGCGCATCGGGAGCGCACGCAGCGATCGGACGGCCGCCAAGAAGTGGAGGGGAACGACGACGAGCGGTGGCGCGGGCTCACCGGCAACGGGAAGACGACCGCGATCGGCGAAAGATGACCGGATCGGCGCGCGCGTGTGGATCCGGAAGAAGGCGACGCGCGAACTCGGGAGACCAACGGCGACGGCGGAGGAGCACCGCGGCGAAGAAAAAGACGGCGAAGGCTTTGATGAGGCGGCGGACTCGGCGAGGTCGCGCGGGCGCGACGGCGGCAAAGGCGGCGAGAGGTGTGGCAAAGGCGGCGCGAGGAGGCGATCCTCGAAGCGTCTGGCGGCTTAAATAGGCCTCGACGGCCGTGTCCGACACGGACTCAAGAAGCGGCGGGACGCGGTTTCGACGCGGGCGGCGGCTAGGGTTAGAACGCGGCGCCACACACCGGTGCGAGGCGAGCGAGCGAGCCGGGCGAGCGGCCGGGCCGAGGCGACGCGGAGGGAAAGCGGGCCGCTGGGGGGAAAGCGGAGCGGCCGGAGGAATTTCGCCCGAGAGCGTTTGAAAATTAAAACATTTTCCGATTTTAAATAATTCCAGAAATCCGAATAAAACCAATTAAATTCAAATAAATGTCAAATAAATTCAGAAAAATCCCCAAAAATACAGAAAAATTCCTTGGATCACAAGGAACCCAACTAAAACTGAAATTATTAAGTTTGATGAATAGTTTAGTCAAATTAAATCCTTTCATTTAAGGAAAATTCAAATTAAGCTGAAATTAATTCAAGAAAATGCAAATGGTTTATTTTTGAATTCCAACATTCCAAAACTCAAATTTTGGGATGTTACACGCCACAGTATCTTGTATTTGACGGTCCAGTTGATCTTCTCTTAGTCTCTTCTAAGCGCCAGACAACCATGTGTCTCATTGGAAAGCTTCTTTCCACGGCACCAAACCAACTCCTCGGAGTGCGACCTAGGTGCTCCTTGTTACCTGTGGCTCTTTGTTAGCTCGTCATTCTCCCTTTTGGCCCGAAAGATCCTTGGGAAGATGCATGTGAGCATCCGTGATTCTCGCGCGACACTTCCTGCTCTCTGCCGCTTCGCTTAAGCTACCATCATCGAGATAGAAGCACCTCCCAAGCAACCAAAGCTTGATCGTTCTCTCAAGGCGGCCGTCGCAGGAATGACACCTTTGCGGGTTAGTTCTTCTTCGGTCCGATCCCATGCTGGTATTTTCTTCACGTACCCTCCTGTTCCTAGTGTGTGAGGGTGAATATTCTTATCCGCGTTTGCCTTGTTCCTTTGACTTACTATCTGCGCTTCTTCAGACCTCTTGTATGCCACAAAGTCCTCCCGGAACTCTCTTAACTTTGGGTACGTGTCAAAATTCGGCGTTTCATTCTTCTTCACATAGTTCTTATTTAGTGCCGTCTTCCAATTCTTCCACACTATGCACATGATGGATAGTGCACGTTTCTTTGCAACCAGCTCGGTCCCTTGGGGAAACTGGAACACTTGTTTCAGCTTGTCCCACAACGAGTTCTTCAGGTCATTGGGAACCACCTATGGGTCACCTTGGCGGCCAATCCACGATCTGTAGCTGATGGGAACGTCATCCCTAGCAAGAACACCGCATACTGTCATGTACGGCCCCAACGATGACTCGGGTAGAGCAGGTTCCCCGACTGCCGAGATTTCCACTACGTTAAAAAGTTCCTTAGGCATCTTGTTTGGACCACGACTTGTGCGCTGCCTGCGTTGATCAGACGTCTGAGCCTGCAATTTGATCTTCTCATGAGTCGTCTGAGCCAACAATGTTTTGAGAACCACAGTGCACTAATACTTACGTTACTAACGTCAGATTGGTCCACGGCAGGATCCTGCAAGTTCAGGTAGGACGTTGGGCTATGGTTCGGGCTACCCATTCCTCCTTCATCGATATTTGATGGCCACGCTCCCTCCGGTACTAGTCCTTGGTCAGAGGCCATTCCTAGCAAGTTTATCGGAAATTTCAAATTAACAAGCTCATTTTTGAAACACACATACAAATGAAGATTGACATAACGAATGAACATAGATACGAATGCAAAACAAGTTCTAATTAGGATCCTTTTCTATACTATGGTAGTATATATGTCCCTACGAGTGTTTTAATGTAAGTCCGGTGATATTTTGCACTCACTCGAGATTGTTTTCGTACAGATTATCATTAAGGCTTAAACTTAGAGGCAGTAGCAGATCGACCTAAGTCATTTTCTCTCCTGTCTTCCTCAATTTCAATTTCACCACAAATTGTAAAATTAAAATATGGCTAAGATTTATTGAAAGAAGGAGTACTCAATAACAATGTAAACAACAATCCCCGAACTTATCAATTCTAAGAAATAAAATTAATACACATATTTGAAAGACACATACACATCTTTAAAGAACATGTGCACATATAGATATTTTTTGATCTTTATACACATACATCTTTGAAGAACACACACATATACATCTTTTTTTTGAATCTGCATGCTCCAGAATAATTTGACCATGAACACAAATATACACATACACATACATAGGATATATAAACATGCAGGATATTATACGGGTTGTAAATTTAACGACAAATACGTAATTGTAGAGCACAAAATACATCCTTGAAGGATACATACACATACAGCTTTCAAGGATACATACACATACATCTTTCGAGGATACATACACATATACATCTTTCAAGAACACATATACAGTAATGGTTTTGGAATCCACAAAAAAAAGTAAAAGAAAAGGGTTGTGCCTCCGTGTATGACATGAGCTACCGTGTACTAATTGAAGACGAAAGTACATTACCAAACAACAAGTAGCCTTATGCAAGGGTAACACAAGATCAAATATTTTTTCATAGTATGATGTCAGAAAGTTACTTTTACTGCCAAGCATCATACTCCAAGAAAATTTAAGAGAATGTAAGACAATATGATAAAAATAACATAATTGACGTGAATTTGTTTATGGTGCTCTCAGATTTAGGGTTTGATTGAAGATTTAAATCTTCAACCTCAATCACAAATGGGCTAAACAATTTAATTCAGCGAATTAGGCCTCGAACCCTTACCACCTTAAAATGCACAATAAAGAATTGATAGTTGAATTCCATGTCATAATAGAATCTTAATGAACAAATTGTACTCATATCAGTATGCAATCTGATTAGCATTTATTCAGATTAACATAGTAAAGCAACAAAGCAATACTGATAGGTGCAACAATTGAGCAACAAAGCAATACTGATAGGTGCTAAACAATATAGTATCAGGCTTGAATGGTTATCATAATTGAGCGACAGAAAGACTTATTAGCATGCAAGTCTACCGGTTCAAGGCCAAACTCGCAAAATTAACTGTTATGATCATTTTTTCACCCATTATCATCTTCGAGCAACGTCAAGGGAGCAAGGTGAGTTTCCATGACAGCAAGGTGAGGTATAAAATGCAGCATATATTGTAACACAAGCATACATACCATCCTATACAGATTTCATTGTGCTTGGTTGAATAAATATGCAAATTAAGCAACTTGAAGCATACATACAAATATGCATATATTCTAACACAAGCATACAAACCACTAAGAAGTTGAATGAGCACAGTGGAGCAATTTAGAACTTTCTAATAACAGTGGAGCAATTTTAAACCTAAGAAGCTGAATGAGCACAGTGAGGGTATTTCATCAACTTATTGATTTCTAATAACACTTTGAAATAACAGTGGAGCAATTTAGCAACTATAGAGCAATTTAGCACTTGTGCCCGATTCAACTTCATCAGCGCCATGTGCTGGATTTGCTCATGCCACTGTCACCACATTCAAGATTAAGTGATACATACAATCCTTATGTTAATCCCCACAACCACATTCAAGATTTTGCACACTGGACGAAAGCGGCTTGGACATAGCACAACCACGGCACACAAAAATCCCCACAAGCTCCTCATGAGCAGCATCACACATCAGACATTCTTCATATTGGACGAGAAATTAAACAGGGGATGGCAAAAAGGAACGAACCGGGGAAAGGTCGATGCCGATGTAGAGGTAGCGGCAGGGAGGCCCGAGGCGGCGACGACCACAGGGCAGAGCCGGCGACAGCGTGGGGAGGGGATGCGATAACGGCGACGACGGCGAAGGGATGCGACGGCCTCGACTACGGGGAGGACGAGACAGCGGCGGAGAGGATTCGGCAACGGCGGGGAGGCCTGAGGCGGCGACGGGCAGGCTCGATTAGGCCGAAGGCGTGGAGGTTGGGAGGTGAAGGTGGCAGAGATGCAAGTGACAGAAGAAGGGCAATGGTTGGGCGCGGCAGTGATATTTATAGGGGGGAGTATCACTGCCCCAAACAGAACCGGCAGTGATATTCTATCACTACCGGGTCATAAAGAGAGCCGACAGTGATAGTTCCTTATCACTACCGGTTCTACTAAAACCCGACAGTGATATATAGTATCACTGCCGGATTTTAAAAGAACCGGCAGTGATAAGGAGGACACTATCACTGTCGGCTCTCTTTAACCCCAGCAGTGATACTTCGTATTCCTACCAGGTTTTACTAGAACCGGCAGTGATAAGTCACTATCACTGCCGGATCTATTTGTAAACCGGCAGTAGTACGAAGTATCACTGCCGGGTTAAAGAGAACCGACAGTGATATATACAGTAGAACTTCCAGTTTATTTCATTTCACAGACCGACGAAATACTATCAAATTTTATCCAAATAATCTGAAATTTTTTTGAGGCATACTACAGAACATGTAATATGTTATATAAATATTGCCCCTAATTTTGACTAAGTTCTAAAATTCAGAAAAACCAAATTGCTCACTGTTTTCATAGTTCAAAAATCAAATAGTGCTCAAAAAATCCATATTAAGGCTTACAAATTTCAAATTTTGAAACAATAAATAAATTGTAGATGGACCGAAGGAGAATGCATGACACGGATGGTGCGACTTGTAACAATTCACACAAATGCAGTCCAATCCATTGCCTCATATAATACATTAATTGTTACACAAGAGAAAATAAACATGTTGTTCGTACGAAAGAAAGCATATCTTTAATTTGAACAACTAAGCTACGATTCGACCTTCGTTATGATCGCGGCGTGCGTACGTAGCTTCCTCACTATCTTCCATGAGACTTAGTTCAACGTTCTCTCCGAAAGGAGGAAGCTCATCGAACTGGTTGTATTCTTCCTCGTCGACAACATTCTGAACTCCGACAATCCTTCTTTTTCCTTGAATAACCACGTGGCGTTCCTTGTTAGCCGGGTCAGTTACAAAGAAGATTTGTGTAACAGAATTAGCAAGTACGAATGGCTCTTCCCTGTATCCGACGAGTTTGAGGTCCATGGTAGTGATACCGTATTTATCGATGTTAACACCCCCTAGAAGCCTGACCCATTAGCACCGAAAGAGAGGGACCTTCAAAGGTCCATAGTCAAGCTCCCAAATCTCTTCTATGAATCCGTAGTAGCTTTGCCTATTTTCGTTGCTGTCGTAGGCTTCTGTACGGATACCGCTGTTTTGGTTCATGCTCTTTTTATCTTGTGCTCTTGTATAAAATGTAAAATCATTTATGTCGTACCCTTAGAATGTGCGAATTATATATGACGGTCCCTGAGCCAACACTTTCAACTGAGTGCACTCTGTCTCCGTATGCATCCTGTACCTACACAACCAATCGCCGAAGTTATCTCTATGCTCTCTCGTGATCCAACCCTCTGACTTCGCTGGGTTTGTTCTGGATAGCATGCTCTTGTGCATGTTGACATACGGGGCCACCACAACTGATTGTCCCAAAACTTCGAAATGTGCTTGTATGAATGAAGCTAGATTGTTTGTATAGAGTGATTTCTCGCCCAGTGTCCCTTTGCCCTGTAGCCTACCCTCATGCCGTGATGTAGGCACACCAATCGGTTTGAGATCCATATAATCGACACAGAACTCAATGACCTCCTCTGTTCCCCAACCATCTGCAATGCAACCTTCCGCCCGATGTCGGTTACGAACATATTTCTTTATAACCCTCATGAACCTCTCAAAAGGATACATCTGATGTAGAAACACGGGACCGAGAATCCGTATCTCTTTCACAATGTGAACAATGAGATGGACCATAATATCAAAAAAAGATGGAGGAAAACACATCTCGAGCCTACAGAGAGTGTGTACCATGTCTTCGTGCAGCTTATCTAGTTTCAATGGATCGATGGCCTTCTGTGAAATCGCGTTGAAGAATGAACACAACTTTATAATTGGGTCTCGGACTTTCTCTAGCAGAACACCCCTAATTACAATTGGAAGCATCTGTGTCATTATCACGTGGCAATCGTGAGACTTCATGCCAATTAATTTTATGGACAACCCCAGCAGACCATCCTTCTTACAGAAGGTGCATGTGTGCCAGCCTTGCTAGAGATGTAAACAGAGTAGCACCCTTCCGGTCAAGTCCTATGGACAACCCCAAAGACCTAAACACGGTGGTACTCACTTTGGGAGCTACCACAATCTCACCACTCTTGGAGCCGCGACAATGGTGGGAGGATGCGCCGGCGTGCTCCAAGGGATCAAATCCTAGACCTTGATTGAATCTACTAATCTTGGATTGGTCTAGAATAAGATTGAGCTTCTTCTTGCCTCCAACAAACTTCTCGAGAGTGCTCATAAGATACTGGCAATCTCGAAAGAATGAAGCACAAGAAGAACAGGGGGAAGGAGAGGAAGAAGAAGAACCAGAATGAGAAGATCTCTCAACACGTGCTTTTTGTTCCCTCATCACGGCTTCCTCAATCTTGAGGGCCTCACAAGAAACGCAAGGAGCATCTCTAATCCTAAGGGTTTGGTCTTCTAACTTCTTCCTAAGCTCGACATGGATTTGATCCACATCATCCTTAACCCCAGCACACAGCAGGCAACCAGATTTTGACTTAACTAGTAAGTCCTTAGCAAGTTCATCACACTTGACATTCAAAGCATCATTGTCAAGTTTTAGTTGCCTACAGCCCTCACATGAGCTGATTGGGTCCTTAGAATCATGCAATTCAAGTTCATCATTTCTAGCAGAAAGCTTCTTAAGGTGTGAACTCATGGCATCGATTTCAGCAAGCAATTTAGGGCAATTAGCACAAGAAGGAGTAGAGTGAGCATGAAGAAAACTAGCATCTACAGAATGAGTATCAACAGATTCATTGCTAGCATTCTTCAACCTAAGACTATCTAGTTCAAACGACACACTATCATGCATAGTCCTTAGGTTCTCTAACTCCACAAGCAAAGCATCACACAAAGTACAGTCATCAGTGACTCGGGAGGGAGAAAATCTAAGTGAAGCTAACTCCCGAGTCAAGGTACCTACTTTCTTCTCAAGCTCCGTACACCTAGCTCTAGCTCTAGCATGAAATTTTCCTAATTTGCAGAAAGCTTCATTGAGCTGGTCATAGGAGGGTACCTCGTCCGAGTCGCTGTAGAGCTCGGAGTCGCTGATGCCGTTGGCGTCGGCCATGAAGCACATGCCGAAGAAGTCATCGCCGCCGTGTCGGAGAGATTGATGTCGTCAAGCGCGGTGAGGACGCGGTGGAAGAGCTTCTTGTTCTTGGAGAAGTTGCGGTACTTCTTCTCACGCGCCGGCTCGCGAACTGGAGGCTTCTTGTTGCGGTTCTAGTCGATGTAGTCGTTCTTGCCCGAACCGCCTTGTTCATTTTTGCCCTTCTCCAACTTGGGACAGTTTGCTCGAATGTGGTTGGGGCCACCACACTCGAAACAGGTGATCATCCCACCTCTCTTCCTCTCTCTCACTCTCTTGTATGCATATGAAAATTTGCGAGCAAGAAGAGTAAGCTCATTTTCTGGAAATTTTTCCAGTTGGTCATCGCTTAGCTCGCAAAGGGCGGAGAGAGAGAAACCAACAGAAGAATCAGGAAGAGAGGATCCAATGGGATCGGTGACCAAAGCCATCGACTGAGACTTCGTCTTCCGCGAGACAACGTCGATCTCATGAGTCTTGAGGCGGGAATAAAGCCCGTCAAGAGTCAAGGTCGACAGGTCGGTGGTGTCCTTGATGGTGGTCACTTTCATTTCCCAAACACGAAGATCGAGTGCGGTCAAGAAATGTCGAGCATTATCCGAGTCAGGGTATATGCTGCCGACTGCTCGGAAGTCGGTCAAAATCTTCGTAAACCGACCAAAACACTCGTCAAGACTCTCACCAGCGTGCTGTTCAAACTTGTTGAACTCACGCTTGAATTGGTCCTGTCGAACCGTCTTGATTTGGGTAGTGCCCTCATGGTAAGCATCGAGGGTCACCCAAATCTCATGAGCAGAACGAAGGTGAGAAATCCTATCATTCTCACTGCGGCTAAGACCCTGTATGAGGATGTTCCTTGCCTTAGAGTTCACCTCAACATCAGCCATATTTCCGGCCGTGACGTTTTCATCAACAGGAACCTCATACGGGAGTTTCACCTTCTGCTATATCAGGAAGCTCTGGGCAGTGATGTATGACTCCATCCGCGATTTCCAAAACAGAAAATCAACTCCAGCAAAAATGGGAGGCTTGGTGGAATACTTGTCCATCGCCATGGCTCTTAAGACCGGTCAAGATCTATGGAAGAGCAAAACCGGCTCTGATACCAATTGAAAGATCGAAATGGCGATCAGAGGGGGCGTGAATGATCCCAAATAAAATTTTCAAATAAACTTTCCCCCTAGAATTCAAACCACCAAAAGACCAGAAAGAAAGAACTGAACCATCGATCAGGCGATTGCATGAACAGAGGCACCGACCAGTTAAGGTCGGGTGAACAGTAAAAACTGCACTGGTCGGGTAGCTCTAGTCGGATGAACGGTGTTCCGGGATTAGCAAAGTATTGCGAACAGGTCATCAGCACTAGTCGGATGAACAGTGTTCGAGATGAACAGTACCCCCCGACCAGTACTGGTTGGATGAACAGTACTCCCAACCTGGAGAGGTCGGATGAACAGTACACCCGACCAGGAGAGGTCGGATGAACGGTACTCGGGATGAATAGTAAAATCAGCACAATCTTAAAAACAGAAATCGATTTAACTTTTGATCGGCTGATCCAAAAACAGTGAAAATTTGTGTGCACCTTCCTAAGGATGTCAGGAACCTATTTCAATCATCAATTTGAAGGAATTGATACCAAGGTTCCGTCCTTTTCGCTTTAACAAATGCAACACCAAACACGAGTCACGAACACGACTTCACCCCTAACTTGCTGGTGGGAGTTGATGGTCAGAATATCCTTGGATGACTCTCCACAAATCATAGCAAGTAAGAACACGAAGAAACAACCCTTCAAACAAATAGAAACACGATCTGAAGACACTTTCTTCTACTAGGCACAAAAAATTGGTTTCTTGCAAAACTGAATAGAAGAGGTTGTAGATTGCCTAGATGATTGGGATATGATCTATAGAAGATTCATCCAGCAATGTTTCATCCTTGCTATAAAATCCAAAAGCACTTAGAAGGAGAGGAAGAAAATCCAACCATACAGAAGGTAAAGTGCATGAAATTAAATGTTGAATTTAAAGCATAATGTAAATGAGGAAAGTGAACTCAAAGATTTGGAAAGCAGTCTTTCATTGCCAGAGGGTACGTTTACAAAGCCTCACTACAAAGTGGGCAAAGCTTCAGGAGCACAGAGGCCTCCAGAGCACTCTCACCTACTCACGTACACTTTCCTCACATGCTCTTCACCCACAGGGAGACACCCCTCTCCCTATCTTTTTATAGCATGCTTGAACCACCTACCACCCTTGGATGAGCCTCTAAACCCTAGAGCACTCCATCAAGGGCTGAGATTTTACCCACTCACACAGCTATGCATGGGCTGACCCGAAACCCAACAACACAACGGGTTTTGCATGCTTTTCAAATCATACTAACTTGACCCGCTACTCTATCTTCCTGACCGCGATCCAACGATCCTCCTTGATCAGAGCAGCTTTAAGTTAGCATCTCATCCACTCCTTCGTCTTCTTGGCTTACAGCTACTCCCTGGCCTCAGTCATCTTTGGTGACACCTTGATCATCTGGACCTCAGCTGTCCCAGCCTAGTCCTGATCTCCTTCGCCTCATCATGACCTAGCTCCAAAGTCCTGCAACCATCATAGACAAGGAAACCACATGACATAGCAATGTCCAACAACACATATCCATCTCAATAGAAAGAAATACACTACGCTGACCAGCAAAACCCCGACCACATGTGGTCTGACCACTGGTCTCCATCCCGACCACTCGAGGTCTAATCACTGGTCTCCGACCAGCCAAAGCCCAGACCACTTGGGGTCGGACGACTGGCTCCGACCAACCACTCGGAGTCGGACGACTGGTCTCCGACTCAACCACTCGGAGTCGGACGACTGGTCTCCGACCAACTAAAGACCTGACCACTCGGGGTCAGACGACTGGTCTCCGACTCAACCACAGCCCCGACCACTCAGGGTCGGACGACTGGTCTCCGACCAGCCACTCAAATTGCTTTAGCTTGAAAATCAATCCAAATCAAACTCAAACTTGAGCACACCTTGCTCAAATAAAGTCAAATACTCATCACAAAAATGGATCGACCTCCACATGGTCTTTCAGTTGATTGCAAAAACGAGAAGTTGTTTTTTACCATAGAGTCGATACGTGCACACTTACTTCGAAGGGATTTCAAGGCTGGCTATACCTGTTGGACCGAGTATGGTGCAGATGAGATTGTGCATGAAGGGCAACATATTGGTGAAGATGATGGAGACAACGATAAGACGGCGGTCGAAGATACGTTTGTCGATAGCCACGACGACGACCTGGATCAAATGTTGCGTGATGGGGAGGGGGACTTCACAAGTGAAAAAGAGTTTCAAAAGTTCCAGCGTATGGTAGAGGACTCCACAACACTATTGTACCCTGGCTGCAAAGAGGAGCAAAAAAAACTGCATACCGTGCTTACACTACTGCAGTTGAAGGCAAGCAATGGTTGGTCCGATAAGAGCTTCACAGAGCTCTTATGTGTCTTGGGGGACTTGCTTCCAGAGGGTAACGTGTTGCCTACAACTACGTACTAGGCCAAGCAGGTTGTCTGCCCGTTGGGACTGAAAGTACAAAAAATACACGCATGTCCAAACAATTGCATGTTGTATCGCAATGAGTTTGCACACTTGGATGCCTGTGCTGTTTGCAAAGCAAAGCGGTATAAGGGCAACGATGATATCCATAATGACGATGTCGAGGTGGAGCATAAGAATAAGAGATCCCCCCGTAAGGTGGTGTGGTATTTCCCTATAATCCCCCGTCTGAAGCGATTGTTTGCGAACAAAAGGCATGCCCAATTGCTACGATGGCACGCCGAAGAGCGTAAGAAGGATGGAATGCTTAGTCACCCTGCTGATTCTGTGCAATGGAGGAACATTGACAGAAAATACAATAAGCACTTCGCATATGATGTGAGGAATATAAGGTTCGGGTTGAGTACGGATGGGATGAATCCTTTCGGCAACATGAGTAGCCGTCACAGTACTTGGCCGGTGACTCTATGTATTTACAACCTTCCTCCTTGGCTTTGTATGAAGCGGAAGTACATTATGATGACACTACTGATCCAAGGGCCCAGGCAACCTGGCAACGATATCGATGTGTACCTCAAACCATGGGTTGAAGATCTTCTAATATTGTGGAATAATGGAGTACGGGTATGGGATGAGTACAAAAGAGAGAACTTTATCCTACGCGCATTGTTGTTCGTAACCATTAATGATTACCCTACCCTTGGTAACCTGTCGGGACAGACGACAAAAGGGTTCAACGGATGCATCCAGTGCTTGGATGATACAGCTAGCTGGTGGCTGAAGAATTGTCGGAAAATGGCGTACATGCGACATCGTAGGTTCCTTCGCAAGGATCACCCATACCGCAATAATAAGAGAGCTTTTGACGGGACAAAGGAGACTGTCTTAGCTCCAAAAAATCGGACAGGGAAACAGATATTTGCGGCCGTAAAGGATCTTCATATTATTCACGGAAAGGGAACCGGCAATACATCTATCCCGAGTTCCCGTGACAAGGCTCCTTTGTGGAAAAAGAGATCAGTATTTTGGGTCCTACCGTACTGGCAACACTTGGAAGTTCGACACGCAATCGACGTCATACACATAGAGAAGAACGTGTGCGACAGCTTGCTTGGTATCTTACTGGATATACCCAGCAAAACAAAAGATACCCTCCACGCACGGATGGACCTTGAAGATATGAAACTCAGGAAGGAGCTGGATCACGAAGACATGGATACAGGCAAAAAGTACCTACTCGCGGCCTGCTACACTCTGAGCAAGAAAGAAAAAATTAGCGTGTGCAAATGCTTGAACAGAGTGAAAGTTCCGTCTGGTTACTCTGCCAATATAAAGAGACTAGTCTCAATGAAAGACTTAAAATTAATTAGCATGAAGTCTCACGATTGCCACGTGATGATGACACAGATGCTTCCAATTGTAATTAGGAGGGTTCTGCCAGAGAAAGTCCGAGACCCAATTATAAAGTTGTGTTCATTCTTCAACGCGATTTCACAGAAGGCCATCGATCCATTGAAACTAGATAAGCTGCACGAAGACATGGTCCACACTCTCTGTAGGCTCGAGATGTGTTTCCCTCCATCTTTTTTTGATATTATGGTCCATCTCATTGTTCACATTGTGAAAGAGATACGGATTCTCGGTCCCGTGTTTCTACATCAGATGTATCCTTTTGAGAGGTTCATGGGGGTTATAAAGAAATATGTTCATAACCGACATCGGGCGAAAGGTTGCATTGCAGATGGTTGGGGAACAGAGGAGGTCATTGAGTTCTGTGTCGATTATATGGATCTCAAACCGATTGGTGTGCCTACATCACGGCATGAGGGTAGGCTACATGGCAAAGGGACACTAGGCGAGAAATCACTCTGTACAAACAATCTAGCTTCATTCATACAAGCACATTTCGAAGTTTTGGGACAATCAGTTGTGGTGGCCCCGTATGTCAACATGCACAAGAGCATGCTATCCAGAACAAACCCAGCGAAGTCAGAGGGTTGGATCGCGAGAGAGCATAGAGATAACTTCGGCGATTGGTTGTGTAGGTACATGATGCATACGGAGACAGAGTGCACTCAGTTGAAAGTGTTGGCTCAGGGACCGTCATATATAATTCGCACATTCCAAGGTACGACATAAATGGTTTTACATTTTATACAAGAGCACAAGATAAAAAGAGCATGAACCAAAACAGTGGTATCCGTACAGAAGCCTACGACAGCAACGAAAATAGGCAAAGCTACTACGGATTCATAGAAGAGATTTGGGAGCTTGACTATGGACCTTTGAAGGTCCCTCTCTTTCGGTGCTAATGGGTTAGGCTTCCAGGGGGTGTTAACATCTATAAATACGGTATCACTACCATGGACCTCAAACTCGTCGGATACAGGGAAGAGCCATTCGTACTTGCTAATTCTGTTACACAAATCTTCTTTGTAACTGACCCGGCTAACAAGGAACGCCACGTGGTTATTCAAGGAAAAAGAAGGATTGTCGGAGTTCAGAATGTTGTCGACGAGGAAGAATACAACCAGTTCGATGAGCTTCCTCCTTTCGGAGAGAACGTTGAACTAAGTCTCATGGAAGATAGTGAGGAAGCTACGTACGTACGCCGTGATCATAACGAAGGTCGAATCGTAGCTTAGTTGTTCAAATTAAAGATATGCTTTCTTTCGTACGAACAACATGTTTATTTTCTCTTGTGTAACAATTAATGTATTATATGAGGCAATGGATTGGACTGCATTTGTGTGAATTGTTACAAGTCGCACCATCCGTGTCATGCATTCTCCTTCAGTCCATCTACAATTTATTTATTGTTTCAAAATTTGAAATTTGTAAGCCTTAATATGAATTTTTTGAGCACTATTTGATTTCTGAACTATGAAAACAGTGAGCAATTTGGTTTTTCTGAATTTTAGAACTTAGTCAAAATTAGGGGCAATATTTATATAACATATTACATGTCCTGTAGTATGCCTCAAAAAAATTTTAGATTATTTGGATCAAATTTGATAGTATTTCGTCGGTCTGTGCAATGAAATAAACTGGAAGTTCTACTGTATATATCACTGTCGGTTCTCTTTAACCCGGCAGTGATACTTCGTACTACTGCCGGTTTACAAATAGATCCGACAGTGATAGTGACTTATCACTGCCGGTTCTAGTAAAACCCGGTAGGAATACGAAGTATCACTGCCGGGGTTAAAGAGAGCCGACAGTGATAGTGTCCTCCTTATCACTGCCGGTTCTTTTAAAATCCGGCAGTGATACTATATATCACTGTCGGGTTTTAGTAGAATCGGTAGTGATAAGGAACTATCACTGTCGGCTCTCTTTATGACCCGGTAGTGATAGAATATCACTGCCGGTTCTGTTTGGGGCAGTGATACTCCCCCCATATAAATATCACTGCCGCGCCCAACCATTGCCCTTCTTCTGTCACTTGCATCTCTGCCACCTTCACCTCCCAACCTCCACGCCTTCGGCCTCATCGAGCCTCCCCGTCGCCGCCTCAGGCCTCCCCGCCGTTGCCGCATCCTCTCCGCCGCTGTCTCGTCCTCCCCGTAGTCGAGGCCGTCGCATCCCTTCGCCGTCGTCGCCGTTATCGCATCCCCTCCCCAAGCTGTCGCCGGCTCTGCCCTGTGGTCGTCGCCGCCTCGGGCCTCCCCGCCGCTACCTCTACATCGGCATCGACCTTTCCCCGGTTCGTTCCTTTTTGCCATCCCCTGTTTAATTTCTCGTCCAATATGAAAAATGTCTGATGTGTGATGCTGCTCATGAGGAGCTTGTGGGGATTTTTCGTGCGTGTGGTTGTGCTATGTCCAAGCCGCTTTAGTCCAAGGTGCAAAATCTTGAATGTGGTTGTGGGATTAACATAAGGATTGTATGTATCACTTAATCTTGAATGTGGTGACAGTGGCATGAGCAAATCCAGCACATGGCGCTGATGAAGTTGAATCGGGCACAAGTGCTAAATTGCTCTATAGTTGCTAAATTGCTCCACTGTTATTTCAAAGTGTTATTAGAAATCAATAAGTTGATGAAGTACCCTCACTGTGCTCATTCAGCTTCTTAGTTGCAAAATTGCTCCATTGTTACTAGAAAGTGCTAAATTGCTCCACTATGCTCATTCAACTTCTTAGTGGTTTGTATGCTTGTGTTAGAATATATGCATATTTGTATGTATGCTTCAAGTTGCTTAATTTGCATATTTATTCAACCAAGCACAATGAAATCTGCATAGGATGGTATGTATGCTTGTGTTACAATATATGCTGCATTTTGTACCTCACCTTGCTATCATGGAAACTCACCTTGCTCCCTTGACGTTGCTCGAAGATGATAATGGGTGAAGAAATGATCATAACAGTTAATTTTGCGAGTTTGGCCTTGAACCGGTAAACTTGCATGCTAATAAGTCTTTCTGTCGCTCAATTATGATAACCATTCAAGCCTGATACTATATTGTTTAGCACCTATCAATATTGCTTTGTTGCTCAATTGTTGCACCTATCAGTATTGCTTTGTTGCTTTACTATGTTAATCTGAATAAATGCTAATTAGATTGCATACTGATATGAGTACAATCTGTTCATTAAGATTCTATTATGACATGGAATTCAACTATCAATTCTTTATTGTGCATTTTAAGGTGGTAAGGGTTCGAGGCCTAATTCGCTGAATTAATTTGTTTAGCCCATTTGTGATTGAGGTTGAAGATTTAAATCTTCAATCAAACCCTAAATCTGAGAGCACCATAAACAAATTCACGTCAATTATGTTATTTTTATTATATTGTCTTACATTCTCTTAAATTTTCTTGGAGTATGATGCTTGGCAGTAAAAGTAACTTTCTGACATCATACTATGAAAAAATATTTGATCTTGTGTTACCCTTGCATAAGGCTACTTGTTGTTTGGTAATGTACTTTCATCTTCAATTAGTACACGACAGCTCATGTCATACACAGAGGCACAACCCTTTTCTTTTACTTTTTTTTTGTGGATTCCAAAACCATTACTGTATATGTGTTCTTGAAAGATGTATATGTGTATGTATCCTCGAAAGATGTATGTGTATGTATCCTCGAAAGATGTATGTGTATGTATCCTCGAAAGCTGTATGTGTATGTATCCTTCAAGGATGTATTTTGTGCTCTACAATTACGTATTTGTCGTTAAATTTACAACCCGTATAATATCCTGCATGTGTATATATCCTATGTATGTGTATGTGTATATTTGTGTTCATGGTCAAATTATTCTGGAGCATGCAGATTCAAAAAAAAGATGTATATGTGTGTGTTCTTCAAAGATGTATGTGTATAAAGATCAAAAAATATCTATATGTGCACATGTTCTTTAAAGATGTGTATGTGTCTTTCAAATATGTGTATTAATTTTATTTCTTAGAATTGATAAGTTGGGGGATTGTTGTTTACATTGTTATTGAGTACTCCTTCTTTCAATAAATCTTAGCCATATTTTAATTTTACAATTTGTGGTGAAATTGAAATTGAGGAAGACAGGAGAGAAAATGACTTAGGTCGATCTGCTACTGCCTCTAAGTTTAAGCCTTAATGATAATCTATACGGAAACAATCTCGAGTGAGTGCAAAATATCACCGGACTTACATTAAAACACTCGTAGGGACATATATACTACCATAGTATAGAAAAGGATCCTAATTAGAACTTGTTTTGCATTCGTATCTATGTTCATTCATTATGTCAATCTTCATTTGTATGTGTGTTTCAAAAATGAGCTTGTTAATTTGAAATTTTCGATAAACTTGCTAGGAATGGCCTCTGACCAAGGACTAGTGCCGGAGGGAGCGTGGCCCTCAAATATCGACGAAGGAGGAACGGGTAGCCCGAACCAAAGCCCAACGTCCTACCTGAACTTGCAGGATCCTGCCGTGGACCAATCTGACGTTAGTAACGTAAGTATTAGTGCACTGTGGTTCTCAAAACATTGTTGGCTCAAACGACTCATGAGAAGATCAAATTGCAGGCTCAGACGTCTGATCAACGCAGGTAGCGCACAAGTCGTGGTCCAAACAAGATGCCTAAGGAACTTTTTAACGTAGTGGAAATCTCGGCAGTCGGGGAACCTACTCTACCCGAGTCATCGTTGGGGCCGTACAGGACAGTATGCGGTGTTCTTGCTAGGGATGACGTTCCCATCAGCTACAGATCGTGGATTGGCTGCCAAGGTGACCCATAGGTGGTTCCCAATGACCTGAAGAACTCGTTGTGGGACAAGCTGAAACAAGTGTTCCAGTTTCCCCAAGGGACCGAGCTGGTTGCAAAGAAACGTGCACTATCCATCATGTGCATAGTGTGGAAGAATTGGAAGACGGCACTAAATAAGAACTATGTGAAGAAGAATGAAACGCCGAATTTTGACACGTACCCAAAGTTAAGAGAGTTCTGGGAGGACTTTGTGGCATACAAGAGGTCTGAAGAAGCGCAGATAGTAAGTCAAAGGAACAAGGCAAACGCGGGTAAGAATATTCACCCTCACACACTAGGAACAGGAGGGTACGTGAAGAAAATACCAGCATGGGATCGGACCGAAGAAGAACTAACCCGCAAAGGTGTCATTCCTGCGACGGCCGCCTTGAGAGAACGATCGAAGCACTGGTTGCTTGGGAGGGGTGCTTCTATCTCCGATGATGGCAGCTTAAGCTTTAGAAGCGACAGAGAGCAGGAAGTGTCGCGCAGAATCACGGATGCTCACATGCAGTCTTCCCAAGGATCTTTCAGGCCAAAAAGGGAGAGTGACGAGCTAACAGTAGCCTTGGGTAACACGGAGCACCTAGGTCGCACCCGAGGAGTTGGTTTGGTGCCGTGGAAAGAAGCTTTCCCAGCAGACACATGGTTGTACGAGCGCCCGAAGAGACTAAGAGAAGATCAACTGGACCGTCAAATACAAGATGCTGTGGCGAGGGCGTTGGAGGAACAGAGAGCGGAACTAGACAAGGTTGTGGATCAAGCAGTACAGAAAGCTCTCAGCTCACGACCGCCACCTAGAGAAATCCCTGAGCTCATCAGTCCTGGCGCTCGTAAGAGTAGTTGCGCGTCCACAGGGTTTCCCGAAGAGCACGGACTCCATTTTCCTGTGGATGACATCAAAAACCTGACACCGTGCAAGCTACATTTGTCCGCATATGGCATTACAATCAAGGTGGCTGAGGGCAGGGCTTGGCCATGCCAGGAGTCGCAGGTTTTGCACTGTCGCCCGATACCGCAGGGATTCGCCAGGGTTGAAGTGGACAGTGTAGTCCGCCAAAACTGAAAAATGGAGGTAGAGATCTCTGGCGAGGACGGAAACAAAAGACTAGGAGAAAACATGCATAGCTTCCTTGCGTGGCGCAACAGCTTGATTAAGTTTGTCTCGGATGATGAGGACGACGAAGATGATGATCAGCCGCGCTCTGCACACGGAGACCTCTCGCCCTGGTCGCCACCACAGAGACAAAGTCCAACTCCTCCGCCGGCACCAACCAGAAAAATTCCGACTCCTCCGCAAGAATCTGAGAAGAATCGAACACCAGCACCATGTCGCAAGTCAGCATCGTCCTCGAAGAAATCTCATTCATCTGTGAAGCAAGGACAATCCCAGAAGAAATTACCAACGACATGATCAAGAAGAACGGAAAAAGCATGTAAGCGCCAGCGTAACATCTCACTTTAAAAAGGTGCCACCACCTGAGAAGACTAAAGTTGACGAGAACGCGCAAAAGTTTTTCTCGAGTATGGCAAAAGTGCAAAAGACGGGGCAGGCTTCTGAACCTTGCAAAATATCGGACTACGAGCGCATATCCAGAAAGCAATACTTGAAGGCGACTAGTGCCGAAGCGTTGATGTTGGATGCTCAGGCAGATCCTGCTTAACTTGAAGCTCAGCAGCAAGATCTTAGGTGGAAGTTCTTTATGGGGAAACCGCTGGTTGAACCAGCTCATTCTGACCACCTGACAACACAACTGTGGCGCGTCCATCAGTGGTACATGCAGCAGTCCAACAAAGGTATGGAGTTGTTCACAGTAAAATACACGGAGCAAGATTTTCACAATGGGGATAACATCTTCTGGGTGAATTTCGAGGAGGTGTACATGTTGTACTAGCAAGATGCCCTGGACGTGAATATACTTCAAATGTGGACTTTGTAAGTCTCTATGTATATTATTGTGCATTCTTGTACTGTTTAATTGCATGTCTGACTTCTTTCCTATGTAGAATGGAGATACAGATTTGTAGAAGAAATGGCAATGACAATCTAGGATTCATAGATCCGGGGCTCGTCAACGAGAAGCTTGTGAAGGACAATCCACAGTACAATGAAGACTATTTATTTAATACTTTTTTGAAGCTGCAATACAAAACCTCCATACTTTTACCATATAACTTTAAGTATGTATTTCCCTACTTCTAATATGGTTTTACTGTTTTTGCGTAACACGTACGATGTTGGAGTAATTGACTTCGTTGACATATATGTGAAGGTTTCACTGGGTCCTCCTTGTCATCTAGTTAGATGCTAGCAGGATTTTTGTCTTGGACTCTAGGAGAAAAGCAACTAAGCTGTATCAAGACTTTTGGGACATGATGAACAGGTAAACTCGATCGTTGTGTTATTGCTCTAGCAATATTCCATTCTACTTCATTTAAGTTTACTTGATATTCAAAATCATTCGTAGGGCATTCGCACGATACTGCAAGAAAAGTGTTCGCCATCGTCCCTACAGGAAACATTTTGAAATAGTAACCGACTTTCCATGTATGAGGCAGGACCCGGGAAACAATTTATGTGCATACTATGTATGTACAAATTTACATTCAATTGTCATGGAGACTGTGGGTTATAACGAAGCCATAGTACGTAATTACACATTGGTGCCTACTTTTATTCATTTAATATACATCTTCATTAACTAACTTTCTCTTTTCTTCAATAACAACGCTCCAAACTTAGAACCAATAAGTTATTGCTGACAGAAATTATAGCAATTCAAGAACAGCTCACTGGATTCATTCATGACGAAGTCATCAATCCAAACGGTGAGTTCCACGCGTAGCCTCATCGCCCTCATTCTACTGTGGCCGGTGCAAAATCAAAGTCAATGAGAAGAGATGAGATGAGATGTAGTCGAACTACATTTGTAAATAAATCATTGTAAAAACAAAGTATTGTGATGCTTAATTTAATATATTTGAATTATGATTTTAACGATGCTTTGTATATACATGGATATATTTGAATTATGATTTGAACGATGCTTTATATACTATATATAGACACTGTATAAACAATTGTATAAAAATATATATATTGAACAAAAAATATGCAATAAAAATATTTGGTTCACGGCTTGTCACTACCGGTTCTTGGAGAAAACCAGCAGTGATATATATATATCACTGTCGGATTGAGGTATAACCCGGCAGTGATAGTCCTATATCACTGCCTATTTTATGTATAACCGGCAGTGATAATTATTATCACTGCCGGATTTTTGTTTAACCCGGCAGTGATAGTACAATATCACTGCCGGTTCTGTATAGAACCAGTAGAGATAATCCATATCACTGCCGGTTCCTGAGCCGGCAGTGATAATCCCCGAGTATCACTGCTGACCAATCACTGCCGGCACCAATGATCGGCAGTGATGGCATTTTGGAACCGGCAGTGATGTGCTGTTCTGTAGTAGTGAGCCAAGCTGGCCCGAAAAGGCCACACCGTAGCAAGCTGGCAACGTGCGGTTGGCGGTCGTGCCGGTGCGCCGGGCGGATCAAGTGGAGCAGCTGAGCAGGTCGATTGGAGCCTTGGAGGCGGTAGACTAGAAGCAGTAAAGGGGATGGTCGACTAGAGGCAGTGGACTCTGGACTCTGGACTCGGCGCCGCTCGGTAGAAGCCTAGAGGGCTTGGAGCCTTGGAGAAGGCCAGAAGGGGCTTGGCCGCTCAGTTTGGGACTCGGTCCCAGCCTCCCAGTAGCGAGCGGTGGTGCGCTAGCTCAGCCGCTCATTTGTCGACCACACGCAAGCTTGACTATTGAGGATTTGAGTCTGAGGTGAACTGGTTACTTGTGAGTGGTGAAGCCGTGAAGTCTAGACATTGAAACAGTGAGCTACAACCACCAAGCTGATTAGCTGAGGGTATAAAAAGAACAAAGTTATCTACTATTTTGATTTTTAAAGTAGAATAATTATGCTATCATCTCTTATACAAATGGTTTTGAAATAGAATATTTTAATGTATTATCTATTATGCAATGTTGATAAATGAAAATAGCTAAACATTTGTTATTTGATTTATGAAATTCCAGAAATTAGGTGGTTTTTAGTTGATAAGAGAAGACTTGCAAGTGATGGTCATGGAAATACAAATTTAGCTCAACACCTCAACCGCAACAGCAAGCACAAGATTAATGATGATTGGTTCAATAACTTGATGGTTTGCTACATTGAGCGGGACATATTTAAATAACTTTATGATGTTACCATTATGAGACGGTTCCAAAGCATGAAGACTCGGAAAATGAATTTGCCTCGTACTAGATGTGATTAGCACATTAGTGGTACGTGCTGCACTAATTCAATACTTCGATATGAATATGTTTTTATGCTACTTGATGCACTAATCAACGTTTTTTATCTTGCAGAGTCTCTTTTGGTGTGTGGTTGAATCTTTGTTAATGAATCATCGAAGTGTTCATAGTGTCGCAATGAGGTACTTGTCATATCTTTCTTTGTTTTCATTAATGAATGTTCACATGTGTATTGGACTATGCTTTTAATAAAAAAACTTATTGCAATTCTTAATTTTGCTTGTGTGATATATATATATATTCGTTTGCGTTTATAACCGTAGTCACGCTTGCCCAGGCTATTAAAAAATTTTGGCTCCGCCACTAGTAACAATGCAGCAGAGAGAGAGAGAGAGAGGGCTTCGCGCCTTAGCCATGGCTGGTAGCCTCATGGAGTACACGATCTGCTGGTGGGCCCGGTTGTCTTTGAGGGAGAGGAGAGAGAATAAGTTGAGTTTGTGATTTTTGTTTTGTTGAGAGATGTTGTCCAAATTTTTAGGCATGGATACATAGGACCAAAAATTATAAAAATTTGTTTGGATGCACCTTGCATAGTACTGATATTGGTGTAAGTTTTGTTGAATTTTATCTATTTTAGATTTTGCTCAGACATTCTTTTATTGTCACTATTTTTAATACAGGATGCACTGTGCCTTTGCAAAAATAGCATCCCAACTCCAAAATTCATAAAACATTTTGGAGAGGTTCTGAATTTTATCTAATTTAGAATAATCTATTTTCAAGATTTAAGGAATTTTATATTTATTTATTTATTATTTGTTTTGAATATTCAAAAATCAACCACAAATAAATAAGAAGAGTTTTTAAATGCAGAGCCAAAAATGCAAGGAAACACATGAATGTGCAAATTTATTTATTTTGAATATTTTATATCATTTACAAAATTTTGGTTGTCACAACTTTCATAATCCATTCAATTATAATCGTGAGTGTCATTTGAACTCAAGATCTCCATCATCACCATTTGGTTTTGCTGCCATTACTACAGGAACATACATCACAATCAATTCTTTTTCATCATCACAATCGGTTTTGGTGGCGATACAAATTCATTAGACAGTGATGAGGAGGTGCTATCATAGTCGATTTTCACTTTATACTGATAAATTATCATCACAATCAGTTCTGAGCACAGAACCGATTATGATGGATACGACATCACAATCAGTTTCATGCTAGAATCGATTGTGATTGGGGAATATTACAACAAATTCTAACTTGGAACCGATTGTGATGTGGGTGCACACATTGTGATGTGGTGTGTGTTCTTTGTACATCCTCACGAAAACAGCACAAATTACACATAGCATGCATATCACATTCACAATATTTATAGACCACAAACACTTTACAATACACATATCACATTCATTCACATTATAGAACACAAACATACTTAACAGTTCGCACACATATCACATTCAGAATACAGCCGTTTGGGCGAGTCCAAATCATATACTAGCACGTTTACATACTAGCATAATCCAACGCAAGATAAAATCTAGGGAATCTCGAAGAAACAATTTATTTACCGATTATGCTACCATGGTTGGTGCTGGTGTACTTTGCAACAAAGGGCGTACCGAATATGATTACATCAGTGTTGAATTCTACAATCCAATATCATTAAAAAAATTACAGCTATCAAAATTTGTCATATGATTTACATAACATGATTAACTAACATGGCATTTGCATTTAAAAGCAAACATGTATTTAGACTATAAATATTGGGTCTAGCCCATGCACAAAATACAGTAGGACCAAACATTGATCAACATCTCCGTCTCAAGGAAGAAAATGAAGGAGAATCCGTAGGCTAATCTAGCCTAAATAAAAAATTTCGACCGTATAACCAAGGAACTACTGCAAGTTATAGATCACGGTATTGCCACTAGACACGCAGACCCGTAGCAGAAGTAGAGTCGATGTAGCGCATTAGTGCGGTTGTAGTTGTACTAGCCTCGCGCCTCCTCCAATAGCTCCTCGGTACCATCAAAGATTGAGGATCGTCCTAACGTTGAAGCCTCACAGCAACGCCTCCAAGGTATATACACATACAGGACATAAATGCCACGCATCGGAGTGCTAGCATCGGCTACACGGTTTTAGGTGAAGAAGGTGTGGCTGTTAGGGTTTCGGGAATTCTGAATTTCCAAGGTGTCTCTTAACCCTAAAGCCACAACCCCCTCCGTTTATATAGATGCCACATGATGAGTCTCTACATTAGAGGCCTATTAGGAACTTGAAGCCCATCAGAATTTGGATCACCATCGGAATTAAGTCCTAACTCTTTAATTGTACGACCCTATAGGTTCATGTATACTTGGACATGGCCCGAGTACTCTTACTCGACAATTAATCGGTAGCAGTCCCTAGCAAGACGTGCCAACTTCCGAGTAATTGGACGAACCTTACCAATGCTTGCCAACTCCCAAGTAATTGGACGAACCTTAACAATGCTTAGTTATATGTATTTCCCTTTGCCTCATAATATCGGTCAAACTTAAGGCGAGTATGTGCCATCCTTGTTTAGTTATCCAGACCACTCTTTCTTAATTAGTGACTCAGAATCACCAACTACAGTTAACTCTTTAAACGTGAATAGCATGGCCATCCATTTCTGGAATCTGACCACTTGAGAGTCCTAGAGATATGTCTCCTATCGTATGGTGGGGAAAATCCCATCTTTATTGGCCATGCCTCGAGCATGCTTCACGAAAAACTTGAAAGCCACGTTTATAACTACCCAGTTATGGAGTAGCATTTGGCAACCCGTAAGTAAATCATTACACATCTCGAGTACATGCATCAACCTCAAGTCTAAGGATATAGCATACACATTTTACATGGGAACAACTGATAACAAAGTAATATTACAACACTCTTGTAGTGTCTCTTGGTGGGTCGATCTAACTCCATGTTCTCTAACATATGTGTCCATATTATTGGTTTGATATCTCCATATCTATGACCTGTGAAACATAGTCATCAACCAATACAAATGCTAGTCTATTCATATGTGTCCTCATATGTTTATCAACTAAGGATCACTTTTACAATAATCATCACAGTGTGATATATAGAGTTTCATAAACAAGTCACATATTTGAAAATAAATAATAATAACATTATTCATGGAACAAGATAATAAATCATGAACATAAGAAAATATAATCATCTCTATGATTACCTCTAGGGCATTTCTCCAACAGTCTCCCACTTGCACTAGAGTCAATCATTTAAGTATATAATACAAAAATATAAAATCTCATAAAGACAATAGAGAATAATATTAATAAAAAGAAAAAAGGTTTTTCTACTTATGGGCTAGCCGACCAAGTAATGGGCCTAGAGACCAATGTTTTGGCCCAAGAGGGAGGGCTAACCCTAGCTAACCCCCTCTCCCCTTTTCTCCACCAAGCCGTAGCGTCCCCCTTCCTCCCTGCATTTGGTGCGCCCCCTTGTGTTGCACTATCCCCACCATCGCAGCCACTTCGTCTCCTCAATTCTCTGGTGAGTGCCCTAGCTGCACCTCCCTTTGGTGAGTCGCCCTTCCTATTCCTTGTGCTGCAACTAGCCATCCATCATGTGATGTCTTTACTGTTGTTCAGGTGGTGGCAAGGCTATTGGAGAACCTAGGGCAAGAGGTGGGATGGGTGGAGAAGCAAGGTATGCACGATTCGTGGGGCAAAGCTATCTTTACCACTCCATCGAGTCTTTGGGTAAAGGTATAGCCCTACGCCCGAGCTTGATGGTGTTGTTGCTGTGTTAGGGGCGTGTTGTGATGTTTTCCCTTGTGAATGTGGATCATTGTGATCACCGGGAGGTTTTTGGGAATGATTTAGCGTTAGGGCAGTGCTGGATTTGATCGTCGGGTCGAGTTACAGGGTACCTATGGTCAGTTTCAATGGGTTTGGTAGTTGTGGAAAATGTAAATCTTTGTCTAAAGTTTTGTTATAGTACAAGAACATAAAATTTGGTTTATCGGTTTAAAAGTTATGATCTATTGAAGCTTGTTGTCCATAAGTTCATCGCTGCTGGACGTAGTCGCAGGAATCTACAGATTATGGCTATTTGGTGGCCAAATTAAATTATCTCCACAACTAAGGAAAGCTAGATATTTTTCTGTGTATTTCAGAAATGCCATGGTTTTCTATTTTTGGAGTTGTATAAAAATAGTTACGAAATTGTGAAGTCTACTCTCCTATGTGGCAACACATCGGTTTTGGGGCTGAAATCGAGGGATTAGATGAATTAATTAAAAAAGATGGATAACCAGAAAATTATGGGTAATCCTCTATAGTTTTTAGAAAGTATATGATTTTCCATGTTTGGGCAATTGAGCTAGGAGTTATGGTCTTCCGACCATCAGGACAGCAAAAGGGGTGAGCTGTCCGGTGAGTGAGGAGGTTAAAAATGGGTTTGCGCATAGGTGCGATGTCATTATGTTTGATGCTTGTACTGTTGATACTTGTTTTGAGGTGGACATAAATAATTATTGCGGGAGGTGTGACTTCAATTTTGGCCTCAACTTCACGCAACTCCATTCCTCGTGGGTAAAGAGGTAAGCACATCATGTAACGTGATCAGTTGTTATGAAACAGTGTTTACATTGATAATTTACAACTTGCTGTCTCATACGAATATGTCAATTATTGTTATTGTTTATGCTCATGATATGTTGTGATTATGTTAATGATGGAAAGAATAGAACATGGTTTAATTCATGTCATTTGCATATGCGCATTTATGATGGAAGAGGTGGCCCGTATGGGCCTTTATGACACACTTGTGGTGGGCACGAAAGACCTACTACGGTAGGCCCATCCACAGGATGGATGGGAATAAGATCTATTTCATAGGCCCCTCCACGGGATGCAAGGGAATGAGAGTATGACACCGACAGTTGTGCACTCAGCTATACTGGTATAAGATATGAAAGGTACATATGAGTATAAAGCATGTTGCATTGCATGAATGAAGTGAAAGAAGAGATTTAAATTGATGAGTTCTCTTATATGTATCGATAACATGACATGATGAAGTTTACTCAATGGTTATTTTTATATGTTGATATGGTTATATAATGACCTTTGTTTAGTCTTGGATTCACGCTTGTTTGTTTAATGTTTTAGGTACTTCGAGGCCGACATTCTGGGGAGGAGAGTAGTACAGTCACAACACTTATCATTACTTCACCCTCATGATATTGTTTAGCATTTCGAACATAGATAGCTATTGAATAAATAGACATACTCAGTCTTAGAATAACTTAGTGGATGTAAACTTGTAAAGATTTAATCAATCTTGTTGAGTAATGTTTGTGGTTTTATTTATATCTTGTGTCTCAGATGCATGTGTTCTAAGCATCGACAAAGGTAAGATTGTTTCTCAGATGCATGTGTTCTAGGCGCTCCCAAGCATGAGGTCTTGGGCGTTCTTGGACACGCAGATCCAAGTTTAGTGTTGTTATTGTTGTCGTTATTGGTTTCATTGACATTCCTCGTTTATACCTTGTAGTTGGTATTTTGTATAAATGTTAAAATTGGTGCTTCCTGAAATTGTTGTATAAAATGGCTAAAAGTTATTGTTGTTATTATGTTTATGGTCAATCCTTGTGTAAATACCTTGTCGTTGTTGTTTAGTGCTTAGAAATGCACGTATGTTGTTGCTGAAATTTTAGTTGTTATTGGTTATATATTAGTGTAAAGTCATGATGAAGTGACATTCAGGGCACGTGTGGTGCTGGGGTATTACACTAGCTCTTGTGTGAGTCTCATGCTTTGGCTATGTGAGAGGCTTTGTCCAGAGATCAATAACATTTGAATCCATGTGCACTTTGCATATCTTTACATCTCCTCTGTGCACAATCTCAGGAATAAGATGATAGATATTCAATGGGCTGGAAGCACTTGGGACCACACCCAGTTCATAAATGAATTTCTTTATCCGAACACCCTCCTTTGCAGCTTCAGAAGCTACAAAGCTCTCGGCCTCCATCGTAGAATCAACAATCATGTCTTGTTTGGAACTTTTCCAATCCCCTGCCCCTCCATTCAAAATGTATACAAATCCAGATTGCGAATGATAATCATCCTTATCAATTTGGAAGCTTGCATCGGTGTAACCATTTACAATGAGCTCTTCCTCACCTCCATAAACTAGGAACATATCTTTAGTCCTTCTCAAGTACTTAAGGATGTTTTTAACTACTATCCGGTGACCTTAACCTGGATCAGACCGGTATCTGCTCGTAACACTTAGAGCACATGATACATCTGATAAGTACATAACATGATATACATGATAGATCCAATGGCCAAAGCATATGGAATCTTACTCATATGGTCTCGCTCATCAGTAGTCGAAGGACACTAAGTCTTACTAAGACTTATTCCATGTGACATAAGCAAGAACCCTTTCTTGGCATCCTACATGTTAAACTGATTCAACACCGTGTCGATGTAAGTACTCTAGATTAATCCAATTAGCCTTTTCTCTCTATCTCTATAGATCATTATGCCTAAGATATATGCTGCTTCTCCTAAGTCCTTCATAGAAAAACTATTTTTCAGTGAGGCCTTAACAGATTCTAGCATAGGAATGTCATTCCCAATCAATAATATGTCATCGACATACAAGATTAGGATTAAGAGTGTGATCTCACTAACCTTCTTGTAAACACAAGATTCTTCTACGTTCTTGATGAATCCAAACCGTTTGACTACCTCATTAAAATGAATATTCCAACCCTAAGATGCTTGCTTCAACCCATATATGGATTTTTGAAGTTTGCTTATTTTACTAGCATTCTTTGGATCAACAAAAATCTTAGGTTGTATCATGTGTACATCCTCACTTAGGTTTCCATTAAGGAAAGCCTTTTTGACATCCATTTTCCATATTTCACAATAAAAATATGCAGCAATAGCTAGAATGATCCGTATAAATTTAAGCATCGCTACCGTGAGAAAGTCTCATCATAGTCAACTCCTTGAACTTGTCGAAACCGCTTTGTGACAAGTCGAGCTTTATAGATGTGAACATTTCTATGCATATCAATCTTCTTCTTATGGACCCATTTGAATTCGATGGTTTTTACACCGTCAACTGGATCGACTAGGTTCCAAATCTGATTGTCACCTATGGATCCATTTCTGAGAGTATGGGCCCATCATAGCTTCCTTATAAGTCATAGGCTCATCGTTGTCCAACAACAACATATTGCGCGAATACTGAGCAAATACTTTGTGCGGCCTATCTAACCTACGTGGCATTAGTGCCTCCTCGATTGAGATCCCTCCAACTAGAGTTTTCTCGACCATGGGTTCCTTAATCGATTCTCCCCAACAGGATGTGTCCAACCAAGTCCTTCCTGAGTAGAGTCACTCAAACTTCTTCGAGTTATACTTTTCTTTCACTTGTCTTTCAGGAGAGAAACTCTTTCTCTAGAAAGACACCATTCTGAGTGACAAACACTTTGCCATCTTTAAGGTTGTGGAAGTAATATCCTAATATTTTCGTAGGATATCCCTCGAAAAAGCATTTTTCTGATTTGGGTGTGAGTGTGTCTGATGTCTGATGTTTAACATACACATCATAATCCCAAATTTTCAGAAAAGACAAACTTGAACTCTTCATAGTCCACATCTCATGTGGTGTCTTATCTATAGATTTAGATGGTACCCTATTTAGTGTGAAAGTGGCGGTTTCTAGAGTGCAACCCCAAAAGATAATGGCAGATCTGAATGACTCATCATTGACCAAACCATGTCTAACAAGGTTCGATTATGCTACTCGGACACCACATTCCTTTGAGGCGTGCCTGGAGGCGTAGGTTGTGGAGCAATTCCTCAACTCTTTAGATGATCCTTAAACTCGTGATTCAAATATTCTCCTTCTCGATCATATCGCATACAAACTTGATTTTCTTTCCACGTTGATTTTGTACTTCATTCGAATTCCTTGAACTTTTCAAAAGTTTCTGACTTGTGCCTCATTAAGTAGACATAACCATATCTTCTACAGTCGTCGATAAAAGTAATAAATTACTAAAACCCATCTCTAGCTGTCATGCTCATTGATCCACATACATCAGTAAGTACAAGCTCTAATAATTCAGATGCCCTCTCACAATGCCTAGTGAAAGCTGTCTTGGTCATCCTACCAAGTAGATAAAACTCACACATTTCAATTGATTCAAAATCAAATGCTTTTAGACGATCATCTCTATGGAGCTTCATCATGGGTTTCTGACTAATATGACCCAAGCGACAATGCCAAACGTAAGTGGGATTCAAATCATTGGGTCGAAGCCTCTTAGCATCAATACTATAGATAGGTCCATCATGAAGATTTTAAATAACCAACCCGTTCATAATAAGAGCATAGCCATAAAACATCTGATTCAAAATTATAGAACAACCATTGTCCTCAATAATGAAATTATAACCCTTTTCCAACAAACATGAGGCAAAGATGATGTTTCTACTTAATGGTTGAACATCATAGCAATTATTTAATTTCATAAAAAATCCTGAAGGTAAATGTAGCGACAAGGTCCCGAACAACCAATGCAACAATCATTGCTTTATTCTCGACGTGGAGATCAATCTCGCCTCTTGCAATGCTCCTACTCCTTATGAACCCCTTTATCGAATTGCAAATATGAGCAACCGATCTAGTATCAAACACCCAAGAGTTAATAGGAGAATCGGGAAGAAATACATCTATAACATTAATACCTAAAGTGAATGACTTAGCTCCACCATTCTATTTTAGATATGTCTGGTACTTTTTGTGTTTACTCTTCCAATGGTCTGACTCTTTGGAGTAGAAACATTCATTCTCTGAAGTAGGGCCAGACTTGCTTTTAGGCTTAGGCTTGTTGCTGTGGATCTTATCCAAAGTTTTAGCCTTGTATTTTCCTTTAGTCTTAGCCTTCTTCTTGAAGCTAGTACTTTTCTGCACCATCATCACATGACTAGTGCTTTTCTTAATGTTGTCCTCAGCTATCTTGAGTATCATATGTAGCTCAGTGAGACTCTTGTCCATGCCATTCATATGCAAGCGACATAAGAATCAAGTCAGTAACCAACTCTTGGATATGGGCAAAACCATGTTTTTCGAAGCTCTGTGTGTAACCAACCATCTTGATTAAATGAGGACTCACCGGACTGCCCTCGGCCAGCTAGCATCCAAACAAGGACTTTGGGATCTCATATCTCTCAGTCTTAGACTGAGTCTTAAACATGCCCTTGAGCGTCACGATCATGTCATAGGCCTCTATGTTCTCAAACTGCTTCTGAAGGTCTGAGTTCTTAATAGCAATGAGATAGCTAACATCGAGGGACTCATCACATGCCTTTTTGTAAGCAGCTTTAACAACATTAATAGTATTCTCATCAGGCACATCTGGAATTGGTTGCACTAGAACGAGTTCCTTTTTATCTTGTCTGAGAATAATTCTCAGGTTGTGGGACTAATCTGCAAAGTTCGTTCCATTAAGTTTTCCCATTTCAAGTATCAAATGTAAAGCAAAACTAGAAGTGGGTGTAGCAGCAAGTGCTGGCATGATCTAAGACATAAATATATGCAAAAAACTGAGACAAACATTCATGAAAAGTAACTTGTATTAAATAATTTAATAAAAATAGTCCCACTAAATTCCATATACCTCTTATGATACTTAGTGATTCAATACCCACAATTAATTAGTTTACTAGTGAGCTTTCGCGTCACTACTAGAAGGCTAATGAACTTGGTAAGCAACCGTTTGCTAATCATATCTCTTTATGACTCTTGTTGTTGGGTAGCATCTCTGTGACTCGACTCCAACCCAATGCCCCAAGGTCTATAACCATTATAATGACCTTATTAAGTGTAACCAATGCTATGTGTGTGAGTGTCCGACACAAACCCATCTGACCATGGAAAGTTAATGGCAACCATTAATTTACATGATATTGGATGGTGCATCAAATTAGGAGGGCATCAATTTTGCTTAATATTACGTGAGGGATCTTTACTTCTGCCATGTTAAATTCATTCGAAAAAACTATATAACATGCATAGAAATGAATAAAACAGGAACATAAAAGCAGTAATAGATAATCATATTAACTGTGACATAGTATAGCCCTTCACATTAGATCTCCATAGCCACATTTCCTCTTCGTCATGCCTCCAAGTGTTCGAGTCCTCTAAGTACTACCACAAAGCTATTATTCCTAATAGCAGCAGAAATAAATTACAAGGAGTGTAGACACATCACAAGTCGGCACGCAGACTGTTATACAAATATAGACAACCTTGGGCTACAGTCAAGCATGACACGCAGTCCAGTAAAATTACACACATGCATCATATACACAAAGGGCCATACTATTCACATCAATCCTGCAAAAATAAGTTATGCATAGAATCGCATTCTACCGAACGATGTGAATTCGAACGAACTATAAGCCGCTGTACGCAACCTCCTTGGAAAACACATATCAAATACATGAATCTGACCATGGAAATTCCTTCAAATTAATCATATTAACCCTACTTTCGATCACATATCCGTTTCGATCAATTCTACTGATCTTTGCGTACTTCATGTGAGTTTATGTCTCACGGTCTACCCCAATGGCAGAAATCGACCAGTATAGGTAAGTAGTGATACGACCATAATAGCATAATCACAGAACAATAATCTTGAACCCATCTATGACCACCGAACACGAATCGATCTTATCAACCACTGCCAAAACCTATCTATCAAATAGAATAGCCTACAAAACAACAATAGATCACATCTACTACTACCACATATCACCATATGCATCTATTCCGAATATAAAACTAGGCAGGATGGATCTGATACCACTGAAAGAGAATGGGCAGGCTACTATAGCATAAATCAAAATTTTCGATCGCGTAACTAAGGAATCATTACAAGTTATAGATCATGGAATTACCACTAGACATCTAGACCTGTAGCGGAAATAGAGTCGATGTAGCATGTTGGTGTGGTTCTAGTTGTACTAGACTTGCACATCCTCCAACAGCTCCTCGTGATCATTATAGGATGCAGATCATCCAAACGTTGAAGCCTCACAGCAACGCCTCTAAGATAATCACACGTACGGGGCAGAAATGCCACGCGCCAGAGGGCTAGCACATGCTACACAGTTTTGGATGAAGGAGGTATAATGGCTAGGGTTTTGGAAATTTTGAATTCCTATAGTGTCTCTTAACCCTAAAGCCACCACCCTCTCCCTTATATAGATGCTCCACATTGGATCTCTACATTAGATGCCCATTAGGAACTCGAAGCCGATTAGAATTCTGATCAACATCTGAATTAAGTCCCAACCCTTTAAGTGTATGATCCTATAGGTTTTTACATATACTTGAACATGGTCAGAGTACTCTTACTCAACCATTATTCGGTAACGGTCCCTATAAGGATGTACCAACTCCCGAATATATGTAAAGATTACATCGAACGAACCTTAACAATGCTTAGTTATATGCATTTCCCTTTGCCTCATGATATTGGTCAAACTCAATGCGAGTATATGTCATCCTTGTTTAGTTATAGCTCGACCAATCTTTCTCAATTACATGACTCGGTGTCCCTGACTATGGTTAACTCTTTAACCGCGAATAACATGGCCATGCATTTCCCAAATCTGACTACTCGAGAGGTCTAGAGATATCTCTCCCGTTATATGGAGGGGCAAATCCCATGTTGATCGACCATGCCTAACAGCATGCTTCATGACAAACTCAAGAGCCACCTTTATAACTACCCCATGACGAAGTAGCGTTTGGCAACCCCTAAATAAGTCATTACACATCTTGAGTACATGCATCAACTTCAAGTCCAAGTATATAACACACACATTGTATATGAGACCAATTGATGACAAGTAAGATTACAACACCTCGTAGTGTCTCAAGGTGGGTCGATCCAACTCCTTGTTTTCTAATAGATGTCCATAATATTGGTTTGATATCTCCAAATCCACAACCCGTGAAACATGGTCATCAACCAACACTACTACAGAAAAGGTCATCACAGACAATTCGAAACCGTCATCACAAACGGTTTTTCGAACCGTCTGTAACCATGTGTCAGTGATGTTATGGTCTGTGATAGAATATATCACAGACGGTTTCAAACTAAAACCATCTGTGATATGCAAACATCACAAACAGTTTTTACTAAGAACCGTCTGTGGTAACAAACTATCACAGATGGTTTTTACTAACAACCGTCTGTGATAACAACTATCACATACGGTTTTTACTATGAACCGCCTATAATGTTACTTTCAGAAACAAAAAAAATATCGTCATGTACAGATGACATTTCTGTGATCCAGCTGCTCTATGCTAGTTCAGGCATAATGGAAGAGCTACTGGATGTGAGATATCCCATGTCCCTGCTCTAAAGATCTTGAAACCGCAAAAACGACGAAAAAAACTTCGGAGGCCGTTTTGAGGCCCTAAACGACATTTTTTTTAGATCGATGTTTTTTTGGAGCCTCATGTGTACTTTTGATGTATCCCCCTAACTTTTCATTAGCTTTAAAACAAGCACAAGAACATCGCGATTGGAGCTCGTATGCAAAAGTTATGGCCGTTTTACCGAAAGGTGCATCGATCGAAAATGAAAACGCCGCAACATCAAGAGTGCAAAAGAGAAGAGGAGGGAAATGAAGAGGAAGAGGAGAGGATGAGTTATGACATTTTAGTTGAATGATTTGAACACCACACTTACCAAACATTCGAAGAGGAGAGGAAGAGAAAGTGAGAAGTGAGAAGACAGAAGAGAAGAGCAGAGCAGGAGAAGTAGAAGAAAGCAGCAGGAGAAGAGCCGCGTTCTGGTATTTTAAAGGAAGTCGAAAACGAGACGAGCGGGAAGTTCAAATTTGGTGAGAGCACGAAAGTTGAAATATTATCACTGACGGTTCTGTCTGGATAAACCGTCTGTGATGTAATTTATCATAAACGGTTATTATAACGAACTGTTTGTGATAAGTCACTCACGGTTTTATTATAAAACCGTCTGTGATAATACATGATATCACAGACAGTTTTAGTTAAAAACCGTCTGCGTCTGTGATATATTATAACAGACGGTTTTTAACTAAAACTGTCTGTGATATTGATGTATATCACTGGCGGTTTTTGAAGAGTACTGTCTGTGATAATGTCACTGACGGTTGCAATATAGAACAGTCAGTGATGTTCATCGTCACAGACGGTTTTGAGGAATCGTCTGTGATGAGGCGTCTAATATAAGCCTTTCTGTAGTAGTGCAATACATATGCTAGTCTATTCATATGTGTCCTCATATGTTTATCGACTAGGGATTACTTTTAGAATAATATTCATCACAAGGTCATATATAGAATTTCACAAATAAGTCACATACTTGCAAATAAACAATAATGACATTATTCAAGGAATAAGATAATGAATCATGAATATAAGAAAATATAATCATCTCCATGATTGCCTCCGGACATATCTCCAACAGAAAAAAAAAAGGTGAAAAAGGATAAAAAATAAAGAATGTCCAACAAAAGGAACACTTCCACAGTCCATCGTACCACAACAGCAAGATTGGCGTGGCATTCATCCGGCTGAAGCATCGTCACTTTACGTACCAAAGCAGCTTCCCGGCCAGCGTGATCAAAATCTTTATTCCTTCCCAATCCGACCAAGCAAAGGTGATTAAACGACCAACTTTGATCCTTCCTCCAACTATATAAACGCTACCATGCATATAAGTATAAATTAGAACAGCCTCAAACTAGATCGGAATTAACATGCATTAAATCTATTTTCCCTTCAGTTCAGGTAGTTCTTAATTACGATCCAGAGGCAAGAGAAAAATCAGTGGGTGCAACTACTGGTGCCATGTCGACGGTCATTGCCTCTTACAGTCCAGTGTGTCGTTCGCCGGTGCTGCCGGCTTCATCGGGCACGCGGCCGGCTAGCCGTTCTTGGAAGCCGGCAGCGGCGTTCCCTGCTTCTGTCGCTTTCAAGTGCCGGCGGCCATTGTCTGTGACATATGCCCACCCGGAGAATCAGTTGGCTGCGTTCAGCATTCCCTCCACCGGTGACTGCCCTCAACGCATGCAATTCTTTGAATTTTGATTTTAGCATGCTCTCCTTTTGTGTTCTTAACAAACTTCCGTGGTGAGCCGTCCGATCAACGTAAAAATCCATTGAAAAACTAGATCATATTGTTTAGGATCAGCATTATATATACATTATATTCTCTAGAGTAGTTACTCTCACGTCTGATATACCACCTAAACGAATTTAAAATACTCTTTATCACAAGGATATACTCGTATACTAATTATAAGATAATCTAGTATCAACCATACGAAAAATTGTAATAGAGTTCATAGTTTTTAGTGTATTTGGCAAATACCTTCATATATGCATGTAAAACTGAGTATGTCTAAAAAATAATAAAGAAAGCATCTTTTTTGCTCCCAGCAGTAGTTACTCCCTATGTCGTATCTCACACATAGGGAGTATCTCGTGGAACATAGGTTATGTATGTATTGTATACAAGCATATAAGACTAGCTACATGATATTTATATTTTTTTAGGCATACTCTTTTTATGTGCATATATATAGATATTTGTCAAATACGCTAAAAGTTATATACTCTTTTGGAAATTTTTCGTTCGATTTACATTGGAATATATCTTATAATTAATATATGAGTGTACTTAAAGTGGCAACAAAATATTTTATGTTCGTTTAGTTGATATTTAAAATATGTGTGGGATTGGGCTAGGAGTTTGTACAACTTTGATTTGCATGCGTGCAGCTCTGCTGTACCCTGTGCCGCCACCAGAAGGTACGGAACGGTGGGATATCAAGGAGGAGGGCGACCACGTCAAGCTGTGGTTCCAGGTGCCCGGGCTCACAGAGGACGACCTCGACATCAGCGTCACAGAGGACATGCTCGAGATCAAGAGGAAGGGTGCCAAGATCGGCAGCGGCGACGACCGGATTCGGCTGCTCATGACCAAGGAGTACGACAGAACCAAAGTGAAGGCCGAGCTCAACTCCGGTATGCTGGTGGTGACCGTTGGCAAGTCCAACCAGCAAAAAGTAAAAATCGACTTTGGCACTACCGGTAGCCAGGGCGAAGCTCACAAGAGCTCGGGTCCTACCACAGGAGGCCCGGCCCAAGTTGACAAGAGCTTGGACCCTATCACAGGACGATTCAGCACTACCGGTGGCCCAGGCGAAGCTCACACGAGCTTAGGCCCTACAACAGGAGGAACCAGCACTACCGGTGGTCTGGCCAAAACTGACAAGAGCTCAAGCCCTACCATAAGACTATCCAGCATTACCGTAGGCCCGGATGAAGCTCAAAAGAGCTCGGGCCCTACCACAGGAGGATCCAGCACTACAAGTGGTCCAGCCAAAACTGACAAGAGCTCAGGCCCTACGATAGGACTATCCAGCAATATCGGTAGCCTAGATGAAGCTCACAAGAGCTCAGGCCCTACCACAGGAGGATCCAGCACTACCAGTGGCCCAGTCGAAGCTGACAAGAGCTTGGGCCCTACCAGAGGACAATCCGGCACTACCGATACCAGTGGCTCGGGCGAAGCTGGCAAGAGATCGGGCCCTACCACAAGAGGATCTGACACTATCAGTGGCTCGACCGAAGCTAACAAGAGCTTGGGCCCTACCACAGGAGGATCCAGCACTACCGGTGGTCCGGCCAAAACTGACAAGAGCTCAGGCCCTACCATAGGATTATCCAGCACTACCGGTGGCCCAGACGAAGCTCACAAGAGTTCAGGCCCTACCACTGGAGGATCCAGCACTACCAGTGACCCAGCCGAAGCTGACAAGAGCTTGGGCCCTGCCACAGGACGATCCGGCACTACCATTGGCCCGGCCACAGGACGATCTGGCACTACCATTGGCCCGGCCAAAGCTGACAAGAGCCCGGGCCCTACCACAGGATGATTCGGTACTAGCTGTGGCCCAGGCAAAGGTAACAAGAGCTCGGGCCCTAACAGAGGAGGATCTGGTTATTAAACCTAGGATTAAAACAGTATCTGTAGCCTAGGTTACAGTTCTATTGTTGTTTCTGCTTCCTGTCCCGATGTCGTTTTTGTATTTTTGAAATAAAAAAATAAGGGTGTGTTTGGCTAGTGCGGTGGCCTTATTTTAGAATCTTAATATTTTTTTCAATATTTCCTTTTATTTCATAGAAAGCAATAATATTTAAGCTAATGAAACTCAATAAATCCTTTATGAAATTTACCTTGTGATCGAGTGGCTTTCAAGCCGTAATCTTGGGATGAACTCAAATTTTCAAGCACGTCATTTATGCAGTCCACCATGAAAATTAAGGCCATGTTTAAAATGTGGAAATTTTTTCTAATTTCTGCAATAATTGAACTGTTTGCAGTTAAATTCATACGTCCTAACATGGGCTAAATAGTAGTACAAACTTTGTGTAATGCCAAATTTGAACATATGTCGGGCTTAGTTTCTCGGTTTCTCCAATGTCCTACGGACATGATTCTATGAAGTTATTTTTCAGGACAAATAATAACTCATTAAAAGACAAGTTCTAATTTAATTGGGACTAAAAGCCCCTTATTTTTATTAATTACTTAATTTAGTGTAGTAAATAACATCTTCCCTCATTGCACATATAAATATTACTTTTGGAAGAAAATCTTTCATTGGAAAATGAGAAAACTGATAATTTTCCACTTCTAAGATGAAAATAGCTATGATTTGCCAGTGCTTCTGTACAGTGGTATTTTTATCATTTTTCGTCCAATAAAGTATGTACAAACACAAACTTTCCCCACTACTATAGAAAGGTTTATCCGCGACTCCCAACCACTGCCGGGGGGGGGGGGGTCCGAGCCAGCAGTGAAAGAGTATCACTGCTGGCTCGGGAGCCGCCCATGCGGGAAAACTTTATTATGTTTTATTACGACCGGTTTCTAGTGCAAACCGGCAGTGATAAGACACAGTAAATTTTTCCGCGAACGGCAGCGATATCACTACCGGATTTAGAGATAGAACAGGCAGTAATATATCACTGCCGGTTCGAGAACAAGAGCCGGCAGTGATAATATGGCCCTATATATAGGCCGGCTTCCTTCCCCAACCTGTCCAGAATAGAGAGGAGCTCTGTTCTGCTGGGTTGGGGAAGAGAGGGGGCGAATTTTTGCTCTCAAATTTGGTGGAATTCACTTCTAATTCGTGATCTAAGGTTCGTATCTTGATGTACATTTCATTTGTAGTTGATTTAGTTGGATATTACATTCTATATTGTTGTAGGTTCTGATAATTATTGATTGCATAATAAACACAATTAGAGCTCTAATTTAGAGACTAGATTTTAATTTACCACCTTTTATATGTATAGTGATTGGTGAGATTAAGATGTAGGTTGAATTTAAGTATTTATGAGGAATAAATTAGTGATTGCATTTAATACTTAGATTGAATTTAAGTATGGTAGCACTACATAATTAATTATCATTTAATCTAATTACTTATAATTGTTTCCTTATTTGGTTATATTAATTTACTACTTTTTTAAGTAATGCAAATTTGCCGGATGGACCATTATAACTAATAGCAATTATTTAGTTGATTTTAAAAGCGAGATTTGGATCTGGATTTCTAAATAATGAAAATTTCTAGATTAATTAGCACTACATAACAAATTAAATGAATAAAACAATTTGTGACCACTTATTGATTTACTGAGATTTTATTTGTTATAAATATTGGTAGATGGACCGAAGATGGATGTATGAAGTGGACCGTCGCGATAGAGAGTACTTTAATGGTGTAACAAGTTTTACGAGCGCGTTGCGCTGCATAAGTCAAATAAGTCGAACTATATTTTTTGCCCGTGCGTCGATTGCAAGAATGAGAATTAGTTTTCTAACCTTGACGTGATCCGTGCACACTTGCTTCAAAGGGGTTTTAAGCCTGCCTATCCTGTTGGACCGAGCACAGTAAAGATAAGATTGTACGTGAAGGGCATCTGATTGATGACGATGACGAAGACAACGACTCGACGGCGGTCGAAGATACATTCGTGGACACCCAAGAAGATAGTTCATCAATAACCACGAAGATGATTGTCGACTTTTGTAGTCGGCAATAAGATTATGGGGCACACGCTAGATCTCAAACTCGAAGGTCACACAAGACAAGGGATTAGACAGGTTCAGGCCCTCAGCGATGGAGGTAATACCCTAATCCTATGTGCTGGGATTATACGGATCTCTTGGATCTAAGGATGCTCAAAGCGCAATGTGCTCTGTGCGATATGAGGTGTGCTATGCTCTAAGGCTTGATGATTCTATCTCTACGTTGTTGCCCGCCCTCTCTCTTATATAGCGAGGGTCGTGGCGGCTTACAGAGTCCTGATCGGTTAGGAGATTCCGATCGGTTACTAGATTTTAGTCGGTTACAGGATATAGTTTACATCTTTATCTACCCTATTAACGACTCGGATTACAACTATATCCTTTATATCCAAAATACATATAACTGTCCATAAGATGTGCCCCCTTCCGTGCGGTACCAGTGCTTGGCGTGGGGCTCATCCTTTGGGCCTTCTGCTTGGGCCCGTCTCCTCCTTAGGCGATACTGGGCCGGTCTTGAAGATTCCTGGTTTCATATATTCCACAGTAGCTCCTGAGTGATTCATGATTCGATTGCGCTATTTTCGTATCTGGACCTTGATTACGGATCAACATTTCGATTTCCATCAGTAAATTTCCAAATAGTGTCTCCATTTGATTTGAAAGCTTCCTCTTGCAGCAAGGGGATTATGAAGGACTCGAATATAACCCTCAACTTCCTGCTCCGACTGATTATAATCTTCTATCTGACAGGGTTGTAGTGAACGACTTCGTGGACCTATCCCATATTTTAGATGTGGATTGGATACTTCTTCCCGCTCAAAATGAAACTTTAATATCTTTTCCTTCCGTGGATTAATACTGGACGGTCTTCAAAGCGCTTTGGTTCTCGAGTCAATCCAACTTCAAAACCTCTTTGGCTTCAAACTTCATTAACTTCAAGTCTATTCGGCTTATGATGCATTTACTTCATCCTCACTGTTTTGGCTATAAAGGGTGAACCATAGCTTCGAAAACTTATCCTTCCTCGTTCAGTTCTCCATCTTCTTGCTTTAAGCTCCACCTTTCTTACGCGGGATTGCATGGCAAACCAAAGTCCTACGCTTGCTGAGCTATGGGCACTCTTTGATATCGCCGTCGCTGAAGTGATGGAGGACTTCGAGGTCGCCACCGATCATACCGCCGTCGACACATTTCTCGAGATCTTCCCTGCTCTTTATGAAGTCAAGGAAGTTCTCGTGGAAGCACTCGGACGCGTGCGCCGCGGGGAGGTGTGAGACCCTTGTAAAAAATATCTCCCGCATAAAGCTATGGGGATATATATATAAAATAAAGAAATACCTTCTCAAAGTACTTTCCATAGATGTTATTTGTCGTGGCCTAAACCCAGCTTGGAACGTCTTGGAGCTCGCATGGATTTTTGATTGAATGATATCCGCCTCTGTCTGTCGTAGGGCGTAGCTTAGGCTCGACATGGAGCGCATCGTAGAGAGATTTGCACGACTCTTGGCCGAGCGGCATCCAAATCCAACTGACGCTGGATATATATTAGGTCCGATGACGAGTTGCACAGCTCTTGGCCAAATAATGCTTATATCCAACTAATGTAGGATACAACTTAGGCTATCTTGGAGCATACTAAGACTTTCGTGGCTCATGGCCGAATGATGCTTGTACCCGACTGATGTAGGATACAACTTAGGCTCGTCCTGAAGCGCACCATGCTTACGTGGCTCTTGGCCGAGTGATACCTATACCCGACTAATGTCGGATGCAGCTTAGGCTCTCTTGGAGCGTATCAGGATTTACGTGGCTCTTGGCCGAGTGGTACCCATATCCGACTGGTGTAGGATATACCTTAGGCTCAACTTGCAGCGTACCAGATTTTTCTTGGCTCATGGCCGGGCGATACCCATATCTGGCTGGTGTGGGATACAGCTCTGGTCCATCTTGGGACATATCGAGGTTTTATCCGAGTGGTATCCATACTCGTTTAAAACGATGCACAGCTTTTTGACCCTCGTGGGGCATACCATTGGATTTGTGCCTATTTAGGCTCGACTCGTGATATATGATTTTGTCATGCGGTAACCACCTAGCGACCCAACATGGGGCATATCACGGGAAGATTTATTTTTAGTCCAAACTGAAGGACATCCGCGTCGTGCTTGGAGCAGTAAATTGTTAAACATCCCATCGTGGGGAGCAACGTGTCCTGGATTTGACCTGGTCAAGCCATGATTGCCTCTACCTGTTAAGACGCCGCACCCGTGAATTATTACGGAACGCAGGGTAGGAACAGGTGTCCTTCAATTTTTCCCGCCAATTTGGCATAACCCTAATCCTTCCCGCTTTTAAAGGCTAGGCCATGCGTCGCCCGACGGTTCATTCTTTCATCGCACGCTTTTGCCCCTTCTGCTTCCTTGTCTCTCCGACTTCTCCGCCGCTAGGGTTAACCACCGTTGTGCCTGCACTTTTGCACCGCCATTGATTTCTCCTTCGAAGATGTCTTCTCCTTCCTCCTCACAACCTTTGCCCCAGGATTGGACAATCTCGACTACGACAGAGGAGAAACTGTAGTCCATGGTGGATGATGGAATTCTCCTAGACTTGGCCTTGATCTCCGCCCGGCCGGCTGTCGGTGAATCCGCCCCCACTCCTCGTCCCGAAGAGGTAGTGGTATTTGAGTCCTTCTTCTAGCGCGGGCTGGGTCTTCCGGCCTGTGCTTTTCTCCGCGGCCTTCTCTTTTTCTATAGCATCGAGTTGGTGAATTTGAATCCCAACTCTATCTTGCTGATTTCTATATTTGTTCATCTTTGCAAAACTTTCTTGGGCATCCGCCCCCATTTTGATCATTTCCGCTATTTTTACCTTCTGAAGCCCTATCCCTCAAAAGGCGACCACAAGGTAATTGGGGGAGCCGGATTCCAACTTCGGCAGGGGCTGAAGAAGTCGTATTTTGCTATTCCCTTCAAGTTTTCGAATAAAGGCTGGCACTAGTAGTGGTTTTATTTTGCCAATCCTAATCCAGCTCTTCCTCCTTTCCTCGGGCACTGGTCGAAGATGTCCCTCTGTTGGTCCTCTTTCGGTGATGCCTGCAACATGGATCAGGTGCAGGATCTCTTGGTGCTCATTGGCAAATTGAAAGAAGGGGGCCTCACTGGGGTTGGTCTGGCCATTCACTTTGTTGCTCGGCGGGTTCATCCCCTGAAAGAGCGCAACCACCTGGGGTTTCAGTTTTTGGGCACAGACGATCCGACCCGGGAATTGCCCGACTTAATAACGAAAGAGCAGATTCATGCTCGAGTAGGCGATTTCTTCATCCCGAGCGTCGAGATGCCCACCAGATTCCCCAAGGCCTTCTCTACATTGAATCCTCCCCCTGAGGTGAGATACTTTGCCGACAGTTTCTTGTCTTCGTCTCTGAATGGCTTCTCACTTTTAATCTTCCTTTCCAGGATCACGTTCCCTTCTTCAGTGACGCGCCTCTTTCGAAAATGCCCACTCGCATAGGCGATTCCCCGAAGCGGCGAGCGAGCTCTCCCGCGGGAGATCCTACCGCCAAGAAGGGGTAGAAGACGGTGGCCAAAGACCCCGCAAAGCCTCGAAGCCCGACTGGAGGTCCCAAGATCCGGGACCCGTCGGCACAAGCTCCAACGCCTTCGGCTCCCCAATCCTGCGAGACCGCGGCTCAGCCGAGTCCAATACCGACGAACTCAGGCGTTCGGGAGGAGCCCCGGGTGACGGTCTGCGGTGTCCCGAGTGGTCCTTCAGGGGGCGGCCCTGCCGCTCAGAAGATGCCCCCGATGAGGATGAAGAAGTCCAACAAGTTTGTTACCCTATCGACTCTTATTTGACGCGTTTTGCTAGCTTGTTCGCTGACAGTTCTTCTTGTAGGGGTCCTTTGCTCGATGTTCCTGTCGGGACGCCATCCAGGGCCCCTGTGGAGGCTGGGGCCCTGGGGGCTCATGTCCCGGTCGTGGGGGCCACGCCCGGGGACACCGGAGTGCCCTTCGAGCCCCTGGCGCCGTCTCCGACTCCTCCTGCCTCGGGGTCGAGCCTCATTGCCTGAGCCGCCCTCGTCCGTCCCCCGAGATCGAAGAGGTCTGCTGGGTTCCGCCGACTCCTGCTCGCCCCTAGCTTATAATGCAAGCTGCGTGGGTTGATGAGGAGGAAGGCTTGAAGCTCTTGGACGACTCGGAGGAGGAGGAAAAAGAGAGAAATGACTTTTACAGTCATGCCACGGCTTGCGCACGCCTTGCCCGGGTAACCACTTCTCTACGTTCGCCGTTTTCTTTTTTATATGAGTCAGCATGTAGTCACCTTTTACCGTATTGATCGCAGCAAATAGGAGAGCGCTTTGAAAAGAAGGCCGAGTACCTCCGGAAGATGCTCTCGGAGGTCCGAAGCACCAGGAATACCTGGCCGAATTGGGGCAGATCAAGGCTGGGAATGCAGCCGAGCTGCAAGCTCTTCGGTCAGAGGTGCAGGCGCTGCGGGAGGAGAAGCTGGACGTTATCGGCTCCCTCCGAGGTGAATATTTCTTAACCTCCGCGTACTTCTCGTTTAGTCGACTGGTTTCTTAATTTCCTTATATCCGTGTCAGCTCGAGATTCTGACATCACGAAGCTCCAGGGGCGCTCAAGTCGCAGGAAAGGAGTTGGAAGGTACTTTTAGCCGCCAACCCTCTCTTGTCTTCGCTGCCCTCTCGCATGGTCCTCAAAATCTGCTCCGCTTGCAGATTATAAGTTCAAGACGCGCGCGATCTGATGTTTTCAATAACAAGGTTAATGCCCTTGAGACGTCTTGCTTAAAGCTCTGTGAAGCCTCGGGGCCCTTGCTGAGCTCGCTTCATCCCGAAGGCGAGAGGCCGATCAACAGGGTCCAAGTTATCAATCGGTTGGAGGAGGCCCCCAAGGAGCTCAAGAGACTTTTGAAGGAAGCAACCACCATGGCGCTAGCCAGTGCTCGCGATCACAAAGTCGCTTTACCTCGAGTGAATCTTGAAGCTATCAAGGAGGGCTACGCCTGCAATGTAGATGTGGATCGTGCCGCCGAGCTCTGGGAGGAAGTCAAGGACACCTCTTTGTCTGTTGTAGAAACTTTGGACCTGTAAATTGAATGTATATAAAAGCGTTTCCTTGTTCTTGCATTTTTGTCTTTAAATATGCATCTTTTTCCGAGTGGTTTCGACATATCGTGTCCGACTAGTCCAACCCACGGGCTCTGAGGCATGGTTCGTGACGCATGTCTCAGAGTCTTAAAATCGTAGGAGCGAAGCACTCGGACGCATAAATCTCGAGAAGATTATGTAAAAAATAACTTTAATATCGATCTTCTCATTCATAAAGAAACAATTGAATTACAAAGTTCAAGTGAAAAAACGACGTAGCTGTTCTATGTTCCAAGTGTTGCTGACTGCCGTGCCGTCTTCTCGCTTGAGCTTGTAAGCCCCAGGGTGTACCACCTCGTCGATGACGTAAGGGCCTTCCCAGCTTGGGGAGAGCTTATGCTCGCATTTCTGATTCTTTCTAAGGACCAGATCTCCCATGGAGAATGCGCAGCACCTCACATTGCGACCGTGATAGCGACGTAGGCTTTGGAGATACTTTGCCGACTAAATTGTTGTGACGTCCCTGGCTTCTTCCAGTCGGTCTAGGTCCTCTAGTCGGCTTTCTTCCGAGGCGACTTCTTCATAACTCCGGACCCGCGGGGATCCGAATTCTAATTCAGTGGGGAGGACTGCCTTCGAGCCGTACACCAGGAAGAAAGGTGACTGCCTGGTTGCTCTGCTAGGGGTGGTTCGCAGCTCCCAGAGTACTGAAGGCAATTCTTTCACCCACCAAGTGGCGTATGGCTTTAGCCAATAAAAAATCCTTTCCTTCAAGTCTTGTAACACCATGCCGTTGGCTCGCTCGACCTGCCCATTGCATCGAGGGTGCGCTACTGATGCGAAGCAGATTTTTATTTCGAGTTCGTCGCACCAGTCTTGAAATACGCCGCTTCTGAATTGGGTTGGAGCAGGTGGTTGGTGAGTTTATGTTGCTCTAAAATTTTTGGGAATTTTTCTCCCTGTGAGAAGTTGAGTCATGAAACAATCAACCAAAACTAATCTCAAAAAAATTTGTAGAATAAACATGAAAAATCAAGCATTACAGACAGTCAGGAACTTCGACCAGAATGTTTGAGGCTCGGTTTTCACTTCATAGCACTCAAACGTTGCAACCAGTGGACTCAAAATTTTTCCAGAGATGGATATATGAGTCTCCCACATTCTCAAATAAGAATCACTTAAAAAGTATTTTTATAGATTTTTGTAAAAATCAAATATTGACTGCTACATGAAGAACAAGTTCTGGACAGATTTGCAATTCGACAAAAACATGATCTATAGTCTATCATATGGTACGAGAAAGATGTAAAACAATATGAACACCCTCAAAACATCTTAGAAGAACAGCATTTAGAAGGAGGGGAGGCAAATACAAATTGCGAGAAAGTAAATTGCGAGAATGTAAATGCGGGAAAGTAGATGCTGAATTTAAATTGCGTAAAGTAAAGACATAATGTAAATGCGCAGTTTAAATTCACAATAAGGTAAACTAATTTTTGTATTTTCTGGATGGAAGGTTTACAAAGCCACACTTGACGTGGGCAAATCTCAAAGGAGCAACTCAAACCTTTAAGGGGGGAAGGCTACCCCTCCAACCCTATTTATACAACTCTTTGGCCACCTACCACCCTTGGATGAGCCTCTAAACCCTAGAGCATCCATCAAGGGCTAGGATTAACCTACTCAACCAGCCATGCAAGGGTTCACCCAAAACCCACAACACATAATGGGTTTTCTTGCACGGTTCTCAAAGTACACTAAATAGACCCGCTAACCTATCAACTAGACCAAGATCCAATGGTCCTCATTAATCCACGCAGCGTCTAGCTAGCATCTCATCCGTTCCTTGTCTTCACGGCTTGCCACGACTCCATCTCCGATCATCTTCCGGAAACCATCGACCGTCTGGACCTCCGACGCTCCTCACCTAGTCCCGGTCATCCTTCGCCTCACCATGATCTAGCATCATCGACCTGCAACCATCAAAAACAAGGAAACTCCTCACATAGCAATGTTCAATCATCACAAATGCTCACAATTAATTATGTCTCAATCATCAGTCGGTTCTACCGCCAACCTGAGCACTCAAACTGCTTCCTTTTGAATTCCAATTCAAATCAAACTCAAACCTGAGCACACCTTGCTCAAATAAAGTCAAATACTCATCACAAACATGGATGGACCTCCACATGGTCCTTCAATCTCCCCCTTGATGAGTATATTGACAAACCACACAAAAGGCATAAATTTGAGTTTGAAAATAAAAGAAGAAAAGCAATTTGATTGCAAAAATCATACTTGGTCCAATTGAAAGAGAAAGCAAGTCAATGACCAAGTAGATGAGAAAATTTTCAGAGCTAAAGACAAGAAAGAACAATTTTTCAACAAGAGCTCAAAAAACCAAGAAATCTCTCAAAAAGCTCAATATTACTCATGACCCAAATGTAAGAACAATTGTTCAACTTGATCATGAGAAAGCATTTTTAAAAAAATTTCTTCTATATAAGATGCCTTTTCTACGTTTTCTCCCCCTTTTGGCAATATAGGCAACAACATGACATTGTCTTCCCCCTATTTTATGTATGCATAAAATGCAAGCTAAGGGAGCTTTGAAGATTATCCAATTGATAATAACAAGATATGACAGCAAGATAGTCAATTTTTAGATTTGACGAGTCTAAGACATGTCCAAGGGCAAATAACAAATTTTGCTCATAAGCTTAGTTTTGAAAATGTGTCATTTTTAGCAAGATTTGACAAGTGCAAAACTTAGCAAAGTTTGAAAGCTAGAAGCAAAACCACTCAAGGATCAAATGGAAAACCTAGAGTTCAACCTACTCAACACTTTGGGGAATTTTGAAGTGCATATAAGGTCCTTCGAGCTTATTTTTCAATTTATGCAAATTTTCTTTAAGATTTTGAAAAACATAGCGGGGTGCAAATGTTTGACATTATTTGCATTCTTTACCCACTTATGTGTTTGATATTTGCATTTTTTTATTGATTGACTCAAGCTATTTTTGATCATCTCAAGAGTAACTCTTAAGAGAATGATCTTGGTCATACACAATATATTCCAAGTTCATCCCAAATGCAATGGGAAGCCGTCTCGTGAATATAAAGTGTTGAGATCAATTTTGCACAAAAGAGTCAAATTTTTCTTGATTTCAATTTAGGACATATGAGCAATACTGAAGGACTCAAATATGGATCAACCAAATTACTCCCAAGTTGCTATAGGGACTCTAGAGAAATCCAAAATTTCAAAATTCATGGTAAAAACCCCTAGAGAAGAAACTTAGTAAGTAAAAGCAACATATTTCATCAAGTTTTCATTTAAAGCTTTCAAATTTTTCAGATTTTAATAAGCTTAGCATGATAAATGGACATGGACATATCTAAACTAGTGATTTTCTTCAAAAGATATAGCATAATGTATTTCATGAAGATTGAGTCAATTGCATAATAGACAAAGCTCATAAAACAGAAAATGCAGTCTAAATGTAATGCACGAACAGATTTCCAAACCTCCCCTCAACAAATGAATCAATTTTAAGCTTAAGTCTGGTTAAAGTTGAGTTATTATCAAGATTAGACATAAGGAAAACCCAAATAAACTCAATAGCAACCAGAAAAATAGAATTAGGAGAAGAAGTCGAGAAACTTCAAAACTGGATGGCTATAGAGCATAGAAAAGATAGAAGAGACTCACTACGGCTCAGACTCGCTCTTATCTTCCCCAGTGACTGACATAGGAAAGCTAACTCTAGATCCCAACTAAGGAGTGCACATAGACCCTGTCTACCAAGGAGGCCCAATACCTGCTAGACTGCTTATAAGACTGTGAGGGAACTCAACCTAGAGAGAAGAGAGAACAGCTAATCACACATGATAGCAACCTAAAGCACAAGATAAGAGGTCCATGCAAAGCATGCCAGAAGTCTAAGTGAGTGAACTCAACTTAGGAAAACAAGCCCAATATCACCCAGAATAAACACAAAGAAAAGAAAAGTAAAGCTGAAAGATAACATATTATACAAAATATACAATCCAGCTCCCCCTCAAGATAGGCCATAAGGGCTCACGACTCCAAGCTCACTCCTCAAGGCAACAAATCTGGAGCTATCCAAAGGCTTCAATATGTCTGATGGGAAGCCGGTGATGACTCCTATGGCCACCACTGCTGTCCTTGAGCCCGATAAGGATGGTGAGCCTGCTGATCAAAACGAGTTTCAGAGCATGATCTGCTCCTTCTTGTACCTCACTGCTTCGAGGCCGAACATACATTTCGCTGTGTGTCTGTGCGCTTATTTCAAGCTTCTCCTCGCGCCTCTCACCGCCAGGCGGTCAAGCGCATCTTCAGGTACCTTCGTGCTACCACTGATTATGATATTTGGTATTCTTCTTCTTCTTGTCTATCTCTTAGAGCCTTTTCCGATGCCGACTTTGCTGGCTGTAGGATAGATAGGAAGAGCACTTCTGGCACTTGCCAATTCATTGGCACTTCTCTTGTTTCTTGGTCATCTAGGAAGCAGTCCAAAGTTGCATGACCCACCACCGAGGCCGAGTATGTTGTCAGAGCCTTTGTCAGCCATGTGCTCTGGATGAGATCGACCTTGCGGGACTATGGGTTAGAGATAGAGAGTGTGCCACTTTTCTGTGACAACACTTCTGCTATTTGCATTGCTAAAAACCCAGTGCAACATTCCCGGACCAAGCACATTGATATTAGATATCACTTCCTTAGAGACCATGTGGAGAAGGGAGATATCGCGCTTCAGTTTGTAGAGAGAGACCTCCAGTTAGCCGATACCTTCACCAAGCCTTTGGATAGCTCCAGATTTATTGCCTTGAGGAGTGAGCTTGGAGTCGTGAGCCCATACGGCTTATCTTGAGGGAGAGCTGGTTTGTATATTATGTACTATATATTTTCTTCCAGCATTTCCTTTCTTCTTTTGGGTGACTTTGGGCTTGTTTTCTTGAGTTGAGTTCACTCACTTAGACTTCTGGCATGCATGGTCCTCTTATCTTGTGCTTTAGGTTGCTATCATGCGTGATTAGATGTTCTCTCTTCTCTCTAGGTTGAGTTCCATCACAGTCTTATAAGTCTAGCAGGTTTTGGGCCTCCTGGGTAGACAGGGTCTGTGTGCACTCCTTAGTTGGGATCTAGAGTCAGCTTCCCTATGTCAGTCTCTGGTGAAGATAAGAGCGAGTCTGAGCCGTAGTAAGTCTCTTCTATCTTATCTATGCTCAATAGCCATCCAGTTTTGAAGTTTTCTCTACTTTCTCTCTTCATTCTGTATATCTGGTTTCTACTGAGTTCATTTGGGTCTTTCTTGAACTTAATTCTGCTAATAACTCAACTTGAACTAAATTTGTGCTTAAATTGACTCATATGCTGAGGGGGAGTTTTGGAATCTGTTCATGCATTGCATATAGACTGCATTTCCTGTTTAATGAGCTTTGTCTATTATGCAATTGATTTCTTCTTCACGCAATACACCATGCTACTTCATATGGAGGAAATCACTAGCTTAGATATGTCCAAGTTGAGTTAACTTGCTAATCTTAAAAATGAAATGAGCTGTAAATGAAAAACTTGATGAAACATGTTGCTTTTACTTGCTAGGTTTCTTCTATAGAGATTTGTGCCATAATTTGAGAAATTTTGGAGTTCTCTAGAGTCCCTATAGCAACTTGGGTGAAACTAGTTTGTTTCATACTTGAGTCCTTCATTTGCTCATGAATCATTATGCTAAAAATGAAAATTAAGCAAAATTGACTCTTCTTGACTCCACACCTTGCATTTCTAAGACAGCTTCCCATTGCACTTGGGATGAACTTGGAGTGCATCGTGTATGACATAGACCATCCTCTTAAGAGTTCATCTTGAGATGGTCGCATATGGCTTGAGTCAATTGCTTGTCAAAAGAAAATGCAAAAAAAACATAAGTGGGTAAAGAATGCAAATAATGTCAAACATTTGCACCCCGCTATGTCTTGTAAGATGACAAAGCACAATTTGCATTAAGTGATAAATGAGCCCGAAGGACCTTGTATGCACTTCCAGATTCCCCAAAGTGTTGAGTAGGTTGAACTCTAGGTTTTCCTTTTGATCCTTAGAGTGGCTATTCTTCTAGCCTTGAAACTTTTGCTAGGTTTTGCACTTGTTCAAATATTGCTAAAATAAAATCTTGTAAACAAAGCTTGTGAGCAAAATGAATTTGTTCTTGGAAACATCCTAGTTCAGTCATTTTCTAAATTGACTAGCTTGGTGTCATATCTTGTCATTGCGATCAATTGGATAATCTTCAAAGCTCCCTTAGGTTGCATTTCATGCATACATAAAAAGAGGGAGAAAATTCCATTTTGATGCCTATATTGCCAAAAGGGGGAGAAAATGTAGAAAAGGCATCATTCAAAAAAAAGAAGAAGATAAAAATGTGAAAGCTTTTTGGTTCTTATGATCTTTGTAAATCTTTGCTATTTCTTATGGATCATAATCACATTTGGCACTTATGATTGGTTTTTAGAGCTTTTGTGGATAACTTGCACTTTTCATGGTCTTGCTCTAAATTCTTTCTGCCAACTTGGTCATGATTTTATATCTTTCTCTCTGGACCAAGTTTGGCTTTGCAATCAAATTGCTTTCTTCTTCTCTCATTCAAACTCAAATTTATGCCTTTTTGTGTGGTTTGTCAATATACTCATCAAGGGGGAGATTGAAAGACCATGTGGAGGTTGATCCATTTTTGTGATGAGTATTTGACTTTATTTGAGCAAGGTGTGCTCAAGTTTGAGTTTGATTTGGATTGATTTTCAAGCTAGAGCAATTTGAGTGGCTGGTCAGAGACCAGTCGTCCGACCCCGAGTGGTCGGGGCTTTGGCTGGTCGGAGACCAGTCGTCCGACCCCGAGTGGTCGGAGCTGTGGTTGAGTCGGAGATCACCGTCCGACCCGAGTGGTCGTCTTTGGTTGGTCGGAGACCACCGTCCGACTCCGAGTGGTTGAGTCAGAGACCAGTCGTTCGACTCCGAGTGGTTGGTCGGAGACCAGTTGTCCGACCCCGAGTGGTCTGGGCTTTGGCTGGTCGGAGAACAGTGATCAGACCTCGAGTGGTCGGGATGGAGACCAGTGGTCAGACCACGTGTGGTCGGGCTCACCGGTCGGCGTAGTGTATTTCTTTCTGTTGAGATGGATATGTGTTGTTGGACATTGCTATGTGATGTGGTTTCCTTGTCTATGATGGTTGCAGGACTTTGGAGCTAGGTCATGGTGAGGCGAAGGAGATCAGGACTAGGCTAGGAGAGCTGAGGTCCAGATGATCAAGGTGTCGCCAAAGATGACTGAGGCCAGGGAGTAGCTGCAAGCCAAGAAGACAAAGGAGTGGATGAGATGCTAACTTGAAGCTGCTCTGATCAAGGAGGACCGTTGGATCGCGGTCAAGAAGATAGAGTAGCGGGTCAAGTTAGTATGATTTGAAAAGCGTGCAAAACCCGTTGTGTTGTTGGGTTTCGGGTCAGCCCATGCATAGCTGTGTGAGTGGGTAAAATCTCAGCCCTTGATGGAGTGCTCTAGGGTTTAGAGGCTTATCCAAGGGTGGTAGGTGGTCCAATGTCGGGACCCGAATATGCAAATCCGGACCCTCTGTGTATACTGCACTAGTCCAGGATCATGCTAGTGCACACAGGCTCAACATAAGTAAATATCACAATCATACATAGCGAAAACATTAGGAAAGACATCATATGATATATACTACTAGTTAAATGACCTCAGGGTCCACTTACATGACTATGCCTCGCAAGGTGAATAATATATTAAATCTGCGGCGGAATGAAAACGTAGACAACCCTCAAGATACCACAGTAACTCGACAAGGCTTGCGCCTAAACATTCGCCTCCTCTTGGAATCTTTCCTCCAAAGATTGATGTAGACTCTTCAACCGGTGAGGTTATTGTTGGCAAGGGTGAGTACTTAAAGCACTCAACAAGTTGTGCATGTAATGCAATTCTATGTAACTATATGCAAGGCTTATTCCAAAGGATAAGCTATCATGGCTATTTTGCAATAAAGCAGCATTTACGAACAAATACAATAAATAGATTGTAAAGACGGTAAAACAAATAACAATAATGATAGATTCAACTTTTCTCAAGTAAACCAAGTTTCCAATCTTAAGTCAAATTCCATCTTCCATATGGCATTCGCCATCCCAACCAAGTTGTTCATTTTAATTAAACTAACCCTTAATCAGAATTCCCGAGCATTACTCAATACCGCGAGCACGGCTATCCGAATAGTTTCACACTCTGCAGAGGTTATGCACTTTACCCACACGGCATGATATTCTCTTTGCGCCTGGCCATTAGCACACTTCCTTTGGTGTGCCGCAGAGAAATCATGACAAAGCCTTTACAATGCTCCGCTTAATCCAAGACTACCCGTTAAGGTTTCAACACCGGTGGGTCTCGAAACCACAACCAGGGCCCCCTCTTGCGCCATGTGAATTACACCATAACTCGGAACTCACACCACCAATGATAGTACCAGTGTTAAGGCATTACAAATTAATCACTAGGCTGTCCCATTACAACATGTGGTTGCATGATTGACTCAGTCAAAGGCTTGCAAGGTTAAGTCCTTAGTGTGATCAAGGCAAGACATCCACATACCCTCTCGCCCATTGGGCCCACCTTGGCATACTCGCCCTTGCCACTTGCCCCAATCTAAGTGATTATCACCCGCTTGATTACTAAGCACCACGTGCCATCAACAATTCAACATCGCTGCGTGACATGACTCGCCACAACAACTCAATCTCATCGTGTGATTCCACATGACACACAAGTTCATAACATTGTTCCATATTCCATTAATCAAGATTAATTATCAATGATTCGACACATGTGATGACGTGGCATGGCTAAGCAACTAATACGGACTAATCCTCCAATGTTGATCATAATTATTAACCAACTATATTGAACCAATCTAGGGTGACAATGAATCATGGCATACAATGACAAGGTAGGGTATAGATCAATCTGTATAATAGCTAAGCCCAATCTATTTTGAAACAATTGTATTTTTGAAATATATGCAATATTATAAAACAAACATAGCAATTTTATAAACATGGGTTCAACATGATCAAAGCACAACTTGCCTTAGAATAGGTCCTGATCTTGATCTGAAGCTTGCTCTTGAGTTGTTGGATCTTCCTCCAAACGTCGCACAATTCAACGCTCACGCGTATCAAGAAGAAAAGCAATTAAATACCAAAACAGAGAGCAATTGAACTCCAAAATCAAATAAAATCCACCATTAAATAGATCTCAATTTTACAAATTTTTAGAAATTTGAATCACTCAAACTGAGTTACGATGCAAAAGATATAGTCTTTTGAAGTTTAAAATAAATATCAAATCGGAAATCGAAATTGAATTTAACAGATTTGTTTTTATTCGAAAACCGGTTTATGACGTCAGCATGACATCAGCCCCGATTCGCACCAACCAACGCTGCCACGTGGCCTCCGTCCATGGACTTCGCCCACGATCCGCTCGGGTCCACGGTGGATCCAGTTCACATGGTTTTGGGCCACTGACACGCGGGCCCGTGTCTTGGCTGACTCAGCGCCACCGCGATGCATACGTAGCTGCCACGCACAAACGACGCGGCTGCCACCTCGGACGAAAGCATGACTGGGCAGCCACGTGTCGACGAAGCAGCATGCCACGTTGAACGGCGGCGCGCGCGGCCCTATGGTCATCGCCGGCGGCTACAGAGGGTACCTACCGATTCGCCTTGATGAGATGAACACGATGACGCGAGGGGTCTTGAGTTTTGCGCACGGAAACAGTAGCGGCGACTTCTTCTTCTCCGGCGGTGGTGACGTTCACGGCTCCCCTCGGTCCCGGCGATGCTTCGGCGAATCCGACGTGCGCACGAGATGCTTCCTGAGACGACGAATCCGGCAGCACCGCTACCAAGCCCTATCTCCCACAAACGGCGATGAATCAGCAGTTTTTCTTCACGGCGGCACTCCTCAGGAAATCTTCAATTGCAACGAACGAAGGCGAATTTCTATGCAAGAGCTTAGGGCTTCGATTGATGTGATCCGGCGTCCTTGATGCGCACCTTTTATATCACAAAAAGCCCGGAATACGCACGAAAAAGGAAGGAGTCCATGGCGGCGCCGAGACGGACATCGAGCGAGTCCCGCCGGAGAAGAAAGCTCGAGCCGCCACGCGTCGCGATGGACGGTCCCGATCGTAACGACGGCGTCTATCTCAGCCTTCAACGAAAACCCGATCCAACGGATAGAATTAGGGCTAGGGTTTTCAAGCCGAAATGGGTCATGCGGTGGCCATTGGGCGAATCGACCGCATGTAAAGTGGGCCAAGCTCAAATGAATCTGGCTGCGGCCGACACTATTCTTTGAAATTTTCTCGAATTTTTCTTTTAATAATAAAATAAAATAAAATAAAACCCCTTGGAAATTGTTTAATTACTTTTGGGCAATAATAATACCAGGACAAATCCAAGAAAATTCTCAAAAATACTTTGAAACATTTTGAACTCAAATAAAATAGTTTTAGCAAAACTTTATTTTAACTTTGCACAAATTTAAATAGTTTTAAGCCTAAGGTCAATATTCTTAATTTAAAATTAATTCAAATAAATCCAGAAAAATACAAATAAATTCCAGAAAATCATAAATGCACATTTAAGCAATAAAAACTTAATTAAGCCAAATTTTGGGATGTTACAAACCTCCCCCCCTTAACAGAATCTCGACCCGAGATTCAGGGCTAACTATATAGTAGGTTCGGGAATTCTGACTTTAAATCTTCTTCTCGCTCCCAAGTGGCTTCACTTTCGGAATGATTGCTCCATTGAACTCTGCAAAAGCGAATAGACTTGTTTCTGGTCTTGCGCTTCATAACATCCAAAATTCTGATCGGTTGCTCTTTATAAGTCAAATCTTCTTGCAGCTCTATCGCATCCAACGGGTTTGCTCACGGCACTCGAGACACTTCTTAAGCTGCGATACATGGAATACATCATGCACTCCTGCCAAGGACTGAGGCAACTCTAACTGATAAGCTACCTCTCCTCGACGGCTCAGAATCTTGAACGGACCGACATATCTTGGCGCAAGCTTCCCTTTAACATGAAATCTTTTAACGCCCTTAAGAGGGGTAACCCTGAGATACACATGATCTTCTGGTTCAAAACTCAAATCTCGACGACGATTATCTGCGTAGCTCTTCTGTCTTGACTGTGCTATCTTCAACCTCTCTCTGATCATTGCAACTTGACTTTCGGCTTCCTCGAGAATATCCGCCCAAAACCAAACGCTCTCTGTCTCGTTCCAATTTAATGGGGTACGACAAGCACGCCCATACAACGCCTCAAACGGTGACATCTGCAGGCTAGCTTGATAGCTGTTATTGTAACTGAATTCTGCATATGGCAAACTTTTATCCCATGACGTAGCATAAGCTAAAGCACAAGCTCTTAACATATCCTCTAAAATCCGATTTACTCTTTCACCGACCATCCGCTCATGTGATATGTCAGATCAAATCCGCATAAGTCCCCATTGCTTCATGCAACTTGTTCCAACACCTTGAGGTGAATTGGGTACCTCTGTCCGACACAATCTTCTTGGGCACTCCATGCAAGCATACAATCCTTGACTGCATAACTCCGCTAAACGATCTCCCAAGTAAGTGGGCTTTATCGAGCTAAACGGCGACCTTGGTTAGACGATCCACAATAACCCAACCGAATCGTAACCTTTCGAGTCTTAGGTAAACCGGTGATAAAGTCCATTCCGATTCCTCCCACTTCTATTCCGAATTTTCAACTACGCAATAAACCAATGGTCTTTGATGCATGGCTTTTACTCTCTGACATACGTCGCATAAAGCAACATGCTCAGCTACTTCACGCTTCATATTAGGCCACCAAAATCCCTCTTTCAAATCCTGGTACATCTTAGCACTTCCTGGATGAATTGAATACTCGGAATCATGAGCTTCTTCCAAAATCAACTGTTTTAATCTCTTTCTTATTCAATACATAGCTTTGACCTTTAAACTGTGTGGTTCCTTGGTTATCCCTGGTAAAATCCTCAGCTAAGCCTTCATCCTTCTGACCCACTTCGATCTGTTCTTCAAGCATTGGCTTAACTTTCAAAGCAGCTATAAATCCTTGTGAAACCACTTCTAATTTCAACTTTTGAAACTCTTTGCACAATTTCTATTGATCACTTGATATTGGTGTATTGGTACTATGGCCTTTACGACTTAAGATATCGGATACCATATTAGCCTTACCAGGATGGTAACAGATCCCAGCCTTATAATACTTAATCACTCCAACCATCCTCTTCGCTTTATATCAAGGTCCGCACTTCAACTCTTATGGTCCATACCTATCCCCAATAATATAGTGACGCAATGACTTCAAAGCATGCACTACGGTAGCAATTTCCAATTCATGCGTAGTATAGTTCTCTTCATGTGGCCTCAACTGTCTCCGACGATAGGCAACAACTTTACCTTCTGCATTAACACACATCCCAGATTTTGTCTTGAGGCATCATAGTATATATCACAACTGCGCTTGCACATCCGACAACACTAAGACAGTGCTATCGCCAAACGCTTCTCAATCACGAAAACTCTTTTCGCACCGCGCGTCCCATGCACACTTCTCCTACATGCCTAAGCGGTCTCGGCTGCTCCCACGTAACATCGCTTTTGTTGGATCCACGATAACTCCTTTAGCGGACATCTTCCGCAAGAAATTCAACTTTCTCCTTCCAAAAGTCACATTTGCTAAGCTTAGCATACAGCCATGGGTCTAGCCATCTTTCCAACACTAATCCCAACTGCTCGCATACTTTCCTTTTGACTTGAAGCAACAAAGACATCCCACCTATACACCATAACAAATCGACCAAATTCCCCATGGAACTCCATTCGTCATGTCCATAAATTCAGAATGGCATTGATCATTCTAGCGATACATCAGTAACCTCATAATCGCCTATATCGCGTAGAAAACTCTGACCTAAGAACATTTTCTGCACAGGTTCTGAACTAATGATAACTCGATCGAAGATCTATTCTTGAGGACACTCCAGCTCCTTTTTGACTGATCAAACAAATTACGATCCTGGGCAGTGAATACTTACCCTTTTAATCATCACTTCATTAAATGCTCGACGGTCGATACACCTCCTTAAGCTCCCATCTTCAAGCAGAACAGGCGCTCCCCATGGTGACAACTGGCTCTAGCGAAGCATTTTTCTATGACTCTTCGATCTGCTTCTTCATCTCAACTAGCTCATCAATAGGCATTCGATGAGGTCTCTTTACTTTTGGTGCTGTATCAGGCACTAACTCACTAACAAACTTGATCTCTCGATCCGATGGGATTCTTAGGAAACACATATGGATATTCCCTAACAACTGGCACATCTTCAAAGCTGACAACTTCCACGCTATTGACCTTCTGCTGACCAACACGAACCGTAGTCGTTTGAAATTCCATTTTCCCGCTTTCAGGGCTTTTAGCTGACACACTTCTTTAACCAAACTCCAGGACAGCCTTATGTCTGGACGACCAATTCATTCCAGGAGTGGCATCTTAGGTCTGATATCCAATATCGTAGCTAGAAACTTTTCTCCAACTTAACTCCGTTACATTCTAGGTTAGATCAAGCAATAGTGTACTTTCTGACCATGATAAGTCCTCGAGCTGACAATCTTTACAACCACCACTGAACTGATCCTCGTTGCACGCAACATCTTCAGTGAACCGTCAACATAGGGAATACTCAGGAACATCCTTTACCATTAATGCTTTTATTCCAACACTTCACATATCCACCTCTCAACCATCTTTACTTTATTTATTTAGGCACGAAAATCTTTACATGGACTTCACCTCTAGTCACTTTTCTTTTACAAACGAGGGTATGACACTTGCATCGGCTAAAATCATCGATCTAAACTTCCTCGATTGGTATTGGCGCCAAGTTTTGATCGAACAAAATTGAGATTGGCTTGCATTTGTGCGATCACTTTCTTATGAGGGCAATTGTTAGCAAAATGCCCAGGCTTGTTGCAGGTGTAACAAAGCTTAGGTCCACCTCTCTTCCTTGAGCATTCGTCGACTAAGGCAGTGTCTTCCTTCAGACGCCTCTTCTTCAACTGATTCTCTGTACAAACTTCTCTTGCGACTTTACTGCTCACTCTTGGTGTTATGAACTTGACTGAGGTAACCTCCGGAAGGACCGCGTCTGTAGGAGATTCTAGATTCTTTCGCGGGCATTTCTTAACAAAATGGCCTTCCTCATGACAGTAGTAGCACAAACGTTTTCGCTGTTGTGCCTTGCTGGGTACAGCTACATGCACATATTTGTCTTCTGGTGGCGTCAGGACTGGTTGCTTCATAGGGCATTCACTAGCCCAATGGCCTTCTTCATCGCACAGGAAACATGCTGTTGGTGACTGCCAATTACTTCTTTCTTGATGAGGGTCAACAGATTAAGGTATTGTGTCCTTAGCTCTTCGAGTGGCACCACTTTTGCAATCGACGCTCCGCCTCTTCTTGACGACTCGGAGCAACTACGGCTCAAGATTCTTTTCTTCGATGCCAATTACAGCGTGACTATTGGATTCAGAGGACATTGAGTGGACCATGATCTCGGCCTTCACAAAGGTAACATGTGATGTCACTCATAGGACATTCTCCCGAGAATGACTTCCTTCACACCGGAGCAATTAATCGCATGCTCGTCAATGGTATGTCCTATCTCTCCACAAATAATGCACGCACGATCTTCTCGATTTGTTTGGTTGACACAGACTTCGAGAGCAACTCTTAGATGTTGAACAAGGTGCAAGAATAGTATTCGCTCAGTATTTATCGTGACCATACTGTCTCTAGGTGAAGCAAAGAGATTACAAAAGCAACAACAAATTCATTCCAAGTGATACTCGCGGGGCTTCATGAACAAAGACAATATTTCTTCCACCATTCAAAGAATGATTCCTTGTAATCGATAAGAAGCATACAGACTTTCTCATCGTCTTCACACCGAGCAATGAGCAGCTTCCTCTCAATGGTCTTGAGCCAATCATCTACTTCGAGGGTAACTCATTTCTGAAACGTCGGCGGACGAGTCCTTATGAATTCGATAACCTTAAGTAGGAACGGAATTCATTGGTAGCGACTTGGGACACTTGGTTGACATTAGTTGGGTCACCATATTCTCGCATCCGCTTCATCATTGCATGCATCAACCGAGTCCGAGCAATCAAGAACTCTCTCAAACTCTGCATATCCATCTGTCTTCGACGGTTGAAGAACTAATCCACTATTGAGATTCTCCTTGGATTGATTTTCACGCCATCGATTATGTTGTTTCCACTAATCAACCATCCGCTTGATTGCTTCACTTGGAATAGGGAAGAGGAAAATAGCATAGGTAAGAAGCGTGAATCCTAAAGCGAGGAAGATAGGTTTAACCCAATAACGTAAGCAAACAATATTAATAACTTGGTATGGTTGCTTATATAAGCCTAAAAGCTCGCAACACATACGCACACTCAAAGAATCGAGGAAGAACCAATTCAACCTATACACACAAAACTACCGCCTACAAGGGTAACACTTCTATCTTAAGCGGACGCGACTCCACACCGAGTCCCAACTAACTACTCAAGCATAGATCTTCTAGCTCTTGGACGCTTCATGGATCTACTCCTTCCTTGAGCACGATGATCCCCTTCTTCATGATATCCGGGGTTGACAAAGAAGCACTTGATACTTTCTTCTATGATGTGGCACGCCAACTACCAAGACAACTCGGATAAGGTTTTTAACTCGATCCAAAGAAGGAGAGAGAAAGAAATTCAAGAGGGAAAAGAGAGAAATTTTTACTAGGGAAGGAATAGAAGAATAAGATAAGTTAAGAACATATTATTCTTCCAAGTTAATTCTTTTCTTTTAGAAAATAATTTTGAAGTTCCTATAGAGACGACTGGACTATCTAGGGTCAAGGCCTACAATCAAGATGGCTCGATACCACTACTGTCGGGACCCGAATATGCAAATCCGACCCTCTGTGTATCTTGACTAGTCCAGATCATGCTAGTGCACACAGCTCAACATAAGTAAATATCACAATCATACATAGCGAAAACATTAGGAAAGACATCATATGATATATACTACTAGTTAAATGACCTCGGGGTCCACTTACATGACTATGCCTCGCAAGGTCAATAATATATTAAATCAGCAATGAATGAAAACGTAGACAACCCCTCAAGATACCACAGTAATCGACAAGGCTTGCGCCCTAAACATTCGTCTCCTCTTGGAATCTTTCCTCCAAATTGATGTAGACTCTTCAACTGGTGAGGTTATTGTTGGCAAGGGTGAGTACTTAAAGCACTCAACAAGTTGTGCATGTAATGCAATTCTATGTAACTATATGCAAGGCTTATTCCAAAGGATAAGCTATCATGGCTATTTTGCAATAAAGCAGCATTTACGAACAAATACAATAAATAGATTGTAAAGACGGTAAAACAAATAACAATAATGATAGATTCAACTTTTCTCAAGTAAACCAAGTTTCCAATCTTAAGTCAAATTCCATCTTCCATATGGCATTCGGCCATCCCAACCAAGTTGTTCATTTTAATTAAACTAACCCTTAACTGTAATTCCCGAGCATTACTCAATACCGCGAGCACGGCTATCCGAATAGTTTCACACTCTGCAGAGGTTATGCACTTTACCCACACGGCATGATATTCTCTTTGCGCCTGGCCATTAGCACACTTCCTTTGGTGTGCCGGCAGAGAAATCATGACAAAGCCTTTACAATGCTCTGGCTTAATCCAGTACTACCCGTTAAGGTTTCAACACTGGTGGGTCTGAAAACCACAACCAGGGCCCCCCTCTTGCGCCATGTGAATTACACCATAACTCGAACTCACACCACCAATGATAGTACCGTGTTAAGGCATTACAAATTAATCACTAGGTCTGTCCCATTACAACATGTGGTTGCATGATTGACTCAGGTCAAAGGCTTGCAAGGTTAAGTCCTTAGTGTGATCAAGGCAAGACATCCACATACCCTCTGCCCATTGGGCCCACCTTGGCATACTCGCCTCTTGCCACTTGCCCCAATCTAAGTGATTATCACCCGCTTGATTACTAAGCACCACGTGCCATCAACAATTCAACATCGCTATGACATGACTCGCCACAACAACTCAATCTCATCGTGTGATTCCACATGACACACAAGTTCATAACATTGTTCCATATTCCATTAATCAAGATTAATTATCAATGATTCTGACACATGTGATGACGTGGCATGGCTAAGCAACTAATACGGACTAATCCTCCAATGTTGATCATAATTATTAACCAACTATATTGAACCAATCTAGGTGACAATGAATCATGGCATACAATGACAAGGTAGGGTATAGATCAATCTGGTATAATAGCTAAGCCCAATCTATTTTGAAACAATTGTATTTTTGAAATATATGCAATATTATAAAACAAACATAGCAATTTTATAAACATGGGTTCAACATGATCAAAGCACAACTTGCCTTAGAATAGGTCCTGATCTTGATCTGAAGCTTGCTCTTGAGTTGTTGGATCTTCCTCCGAAACGTCGCACAATTCAACGTCTACGCGTATCGAAGAAGAAAAGCAATTAAATACCAAAACAGAGAGCAATTGAACTCCAAAAATCAAATAAAATCCACCATTAAATAGATCTCAATTTTACAAATTTTTAGAAATTTGAATCACTCAAATCCGAGTTACGATGCAAAAGATATAGTCTTTTGAAGTTTAAAATAAATACTGAAATCAGGAAATCAGAAATTCGAATTTAACAGATTTGTTTTTATTCTGAAAAACCGGTTTATGACGTCAGCATGACATCAGCCCTGATTCAGACCAACCAAACGCTGCCACGTGGCCTCCGGTCCATGGACTTCGTCCACGATCTGCTCGGGTCCACGGTGGATCCAGTTCACATGGTTTTGGGCCACTGACACGCGGGCCCGTGTCTTGGCTGACTCAGCGCCACCGCGATGCATACGTAGCTGCCACGCACAAACGACGCGGCTGCCACCTCGGACGAAAGCATGACTGGGCAGCCACGTGTCGACGAAGCAGCATGCCACGTTGAACGGCGGCGCGCGCGGCCCTATGGTCATCGCCGGCGGCTACAGAGGGTACCTACCGATTCGCCTTGATGAGATGAACACGATGACGCGAGGGGTCTTGAGTTTTGCGCACGGAAACGAGAGCGGCGACTTCTTCTTCTCCGCGGTGGTGACGCGTTCACGGCTCCCTCGGTCCCGGCGATGCTTGGCGAATCCGACGCGCGCACGAGATGCTTCTCGAGACGATTTAATCCGGCAAAGACCGCTACTAAGCCCTATCTCCCACAAACGGCGATGAATCGCCAGCTTTTCTTCACGGCGGCACTCCTCGTGAAATCTTCAATTGCAACGAACGAAAGGCGAATTTCTATGCAAGAGCTTAGGGCTTCTGATTGATGTGATCCGGCGTCCTTGATGCGCACCTTTTATATCACAAAAAGCCCGGAATACGCACGAAAAAGGAAGGAGTCCATGGCGGCGCCGAGACGGACACTGAGCAGAGTCCCGCTCGGAGAAGAAAGCCTGGGAGCCGCCACGCGTCCGCGATGGACGGTCTCGATCGAACGACGGCGTCATCTCAGCCTTCAACGAAAACCCGATCCAACGGATAGAATTAGGGCTAGGGTTTTCAAGCCGAAATGGGCTGCGGTGGCCATTGGGCCGAATCGGACCGCACAGAAAGTGGGCCAAGCTCAAACAGAACTGGGCTGCGGCCCGACACTATTCTTTGGAAATTTTCTCGAATTTTTCTTTTAATAATAAAATAAAATAAAATAAAACCCCTTGGAAATTGTTTAATTACTTTTGGGCAATAATAATACCAGGACAAATCCAAGAAAATTCTCAAAAATACTTTGAAACATTTTGAACTCAAATAAAATAGTTTTAGCAAAACTTTATTTTAACTTTGCACAAATTTAAATAGTTTTAAGCCTAAGGTCAATATTCTTAATTTAAAATTAATTCAAATAAATCCAGAAAAATACAAATAAATTCCAGAAAATCATAAATGCACATTTAAGCAATAAAAACTTAATTAAGCCAAATTTTGGGATGTTACATCCAAGCATGCTATAAATAGACAGGTAGAGGGGTGTCTCCCTGTGGGTGAAGAGCATGTGAGGAAAGTGTACGTGAGTAGGTGAGAGTGCTCTGGAGGCCTCTGTGCTCCTGAAGCTTTGCCCACTTTGTAGTGAGGCTTTGTAAACCTACCCTCTCGCAATGAAAGACTGCTTTCCAAATCTTTGAGTTCACTTTCCTCATTTACATTATGCTTTAAATTCAACATTTAATTTCATGCACTTTACCTCTGTATGGTTGGATTTTCTTCCTCTCCTTCTAAGTGCTTTTGGATTTTATGCCAAGGATGAAAGATTGCTGGATGAATCTTCTATAGATCATATCCCAATCATCTAGGCAATCTACAACCTCTTCATTCGGTTTGCAAGAAACCAATTTTTGTGCCTAGTAGAAGAAAGTGTCTTCAGATCGTGTTTCTATTTGTTTGAAGGGTTATTTCTTCGTGTTCTTACTTGCTATGATTTGTGGAGAGTCATCCAAGGATATTTTGACCATCAACTCCCACCAGCAAGTTAAGGGTGAAGTCTGTGTTCGTGACTCTGTGTTTGGTGTTGCATTTGTTAAACTGAAAAGGGACGGAACCTTTGTATCAATTCCTTCAAATTGATGATTGAAATAGGTTCCTGACATCCTTAGGAAGGTGCACACAGATTTTCACTGTTTTTGGATCAGCCGATCAAAAGTTACATCGATTTCTGTTTTTAAGATTGTGCTGATTTTACTATTCACCTGAATACTATTCACCCGAGTACTGTTCATCCGAGCAGTACTATTCGGGGGGGGGGGTACTGTTCATCTCGAACACTGTTCATTCGACAAGCATCTTGACGACTGTTCGCGATGATTTGCTAATCCCGAACACCGCTCATCCGACGAGCTACCCGACGGCAGCTTTTTATCGCTCACCCGACCTTAACTGGTCGGTGCCTCTGTTCATGCAATCGCCTGATCGATGGTTCAGTTCTTTCTTTCTGGTCTTTTGGTGGTTTGGATTCTAGGGGGAAAGTTTATTTGAAAATTTTATTTGGGATCATTCACCCCCTCTGATCGCCATTTCGATCTTTTATCAACGCATGGACAACACATATAGTTCGATAGATTCTTCGACTTGTGCGCCGCAGCCGCGTTTACAAAACATGTCACACCATTAAAGAACTCTGCGTCGCAACGATCCGTGTCATACATCCACCTTCGGTCCATCTACAATTAATTAAAACAAACATCACATAAGCATATAATTGCAAATAACAATATAATTGTAAATGATAAGATTTAAATATCCATGTAGCAATTTTGAATATGTTAAAATACATCAACCTTTTTTCATGATGTAAATATCCATCTAGCAATTTTTTATTATTTTACAAAATGAAAAAATACTTAGGATATGTTTTTACTATGTCAAAATACATCAATCTTTTTTCATTATGTAAATATCCATCTTCCAATTTTTAAATATTTACAAAATAATAAATAGTTGTAAATAGTTACGATATATTTTGACTATGTTCAAATACATCAACCTTTTTTCATTATGTAAATATCCATGTAACATTTTTTTATTATTTTATAAAATGAAAATAATTGTAAATACTTAGGATATATTATTACTATATCTAAATACATCAATCTTTTTTCATTATGTAAATATCCATCTTCCAATTTTTAAAAATTTACAGAATAATACATAATTTTAAATAGTCAGGATACATTTTGACTATATTAAAATATATAAACCTTTTTTCATTATGTAAATATCCATGTAGCATTGTTTTTCCAAAATTTCAGCATACATCAACCTTTTTTCAATATGTAAATATCCATCTGGCAATTTTTATTTATTTGCAAAATAGAAAATAATTGTGAATAATTAGGACATATTTTTATTATATTAAAAATATCTAGGTAGCAATTTTTAAATTACTTTCATAATTGATAATATCAATGTTGCAATTTTTTAGTGACTTTAATTATTGAGAGTAAGCATATAAATGAAAATACAAGATATATTTGTAAATATATCGATTTACAAATGTACAAAATTCACCTAGCCATTTTCACCATTTTGCAAAATTCACCTACCATTTTCACCATTCAAAAATCCACTAAATCACTGAAATGAATAAGAATTGTAATGATCTAAATCTAAAACAATCTACAAAGTAAAATCCAACAACAAATATAATGTTATTAAAATTACTAACCTTGAAAACAAGTAGATATGAATTTTAGTACAATTTTTGGCAGCAAGTGGACACAATAATGGAGCAGAGACTCCTCTCTGTTACGCTCGATTGGTCGAGGGAAGGGATGGCAGGTATATAAAGGACTTATCACTGTCGGTTCTGCCCAGAACCGGCAGTGATAGGGCTCGCATTGCGCGGGAAAATAAAATTAGGTGGGAATATAAATATCACTGTCGGTTCTGGTTTAAAACCGGTAGTGGAAATTCCAATATCACTGCCGGTTGAAACGAGAACCGGTAGTGATATATCACTGCTGGTTGTTTCGACGAACCGGCAGTGATAAGTTCTCCCTCCCGGCTCAACTTTTGAACAGGCAGTGATATGTTCTCATTGCTGGCTCTGTCCTAACCGACAGTGATGTGCCGGCAAGGATGTGCTGTTCTGTAGTAGTGGCTACTCCACCTGCTCCGCTCGATGCAGCCTCCTTCACGCCTGGTCGCCCCTGCGTCTGCTCCACGCCTCCGGTGCCCCCTGCTGGCCTGCTCCACCGGCTCCACGAAGAGGTAAGGATTGGCGGCCCGATTGGGGATTGGGTATTTAGGGGATTAGGGGAGATCGGGAGACCGAAGGGAGGACCGAAGGAGGCAGAAGATTTGGAAAATTTTGAGATTTGGGGGCAGGGATTTCAGATCTACAGTGAATGACTAAATTCGATTGTGGGTTTTGGGCCGTTGATTTGCTTCGCCAGTGCGATGGCCCACTCCAAATGCTGACCCTTGCCCGGGAGGAGACAACGACCGGCAGCTCTATCGCCGGCTAGACTACTTGGGGTGGCCGGAGGTTAATCACCGGCGAGCCCGGGCAGGCGCCCGCCCTGCCCGGGTGCTGGCTCCGCCACTGATTGTTACTTTGTCTACCTGTAGAACAAATTAATTATCCCATCGTCTCGAGATCCCTGCCTGACAATGCTGTCGTGCGGCTGCAAGCTACTGTCGTGTGAGAGAAATAGGGAAGCCATTATAGCTTGTACAAGATGAAAGGAATCACACGTTCTCTTCTATTTGAGCACCCCATCTTGCCATTTCTACTCAACATGCGACAATGAACCCATTTTTACTTGGTCGCACCCTTCCTCTTCCACTGAGTTGGCTGGAACACTGTTAGAAATCGCCTATGCGAGAAGATAAACTTCTGTTCTGGAGACGAAATACAACTTGCTCTGTATATCGGCAGAAGAAATACTTCCCTGCGTTCTGGTCCTACTATTTGCAACAGCAGCGCAATGCAAAAACCAGCACAAACAGAAAAGTATTAGGCGACAAGAAACAAGACACACTTTGGATTTTGGTGCTGCGCAACTCTGATTCCCCGTAGCTTTTCCTGTTTTTTCTCTACTACTTATAGATGCAGTTACACACAAGAAATCCAGACTCTTTAATCGTAACGGACTCAACAAACCCCTCGTTGTTCTTACCGGGTAGAATACGTATTCCGGCAAGACAACCAAAACTAGCAAACTCTGTAATCTACCTCCGATATGATACTTGTTCAGTTAAACACCAACACCTGAACTTCTATGACTAGATAACCAAACTCCCTGCTAAAACATACCCTGACTCTACTAATTAAAAAAACTCACGTACATGCATCTTCATGCATTATGTGTACTCACACACGTGCATCAATTAACTAACTCTAACAAACTCAAATTTTACTAATCAACAAGATTATTTCCAAGAAACACAAACACCATTTTTAGGCTCTAGGGCGCGCTCTACCGAGCTCCACAATGGCCAACGACTCTCCAGTGTTTTCCACCTCTCGGCTCTTAGTCTTACATCAAAATGTACCAAATAGTCGGAGGATACCGGAATGTCGCTTGACCCCTTCTCTTTTGCAATGAAACACTAGATTGGGTCTTATTCCCTAGATCCGGCCACTGCTGTTCCCACACAATTTCTCTCTCTAGTGAGTTAAACTGCAATCCCTTGCACTTGATCCATCTTCACGATGTGCTGAAGCTAATGATTGCCTCCATTCTTACTAGGATTCATTAGGTGCTCCGCCGTCGTGCGCCACAACCGCTTGCCGCCGTTCCGGCCATCACCACCCACTCCCAACACCGAAAACCACCGAGGAAGACTCACTGTGGGCTGCTGCGCGCACCTCCTTCCCCATTTAGTTTTACCTGAAAAACTTCCTAGTGTCTGTTCACAGCTCCAGCCACCACCTCCTACGGCCTCGGCGAGGTTCCAGCGACCCATTCCAGTCCTTGCCTTCGCCTCCCTACGCTTGCCCCACTGCTGGCCAAGCTAGCTGGAGCCGCTACCATGGAGCTTAGCCCTGCGTGCTCTTCTGTTGTGTGCTTTCCTTCCTCTGACTTGTGGCCCCAAACTCCAATTCAAAAGTGACTAGCGTTAGTTACCTCAGTTAACCCTAGACTCCAGATAGGTGGGTCCAAATTAAAATTAGCATGATTAGTTGACTAATCCAGGACCCAATAACAGACGTTGAGTTCAATAAACCTGTTTATTTTAATTAATCTCCAATTCAAAAATCAGGTATTAACTTAAATATACACGATTAGTTTAATTAACCTCTAATTCAAATATCAAGTCCTTAAGTTAAGTAAACCTTAATTAGTTCAAATAATCTTTATCTCAAATATATCTATATGCATGCAGATCATATAAAAATCCTCATGAGAATTTTGCAATTAAAATGATGATTTGAATATAAGAGAATGACATGCATGGCCCACTTGTAAGACTTGAATTTCTGATTTTTTTAAAGGAACTGACATGTAGGACGTATGGCCAACAGACAACAAGTTAACAATCAACCCTTCCTTTTCTCCTTTTATGGAATTTCCAAACCGAAGCCAATTCAAACCTTGACAACTTTTGCAAAAGAACTCCAAATTGAGTTATTCTTTTTCCCAAATTCAAGTTCTTTCTGAATTTGTAAAAAAATATGGATTTAGTTTCTGTTGGATTTATTTTGGCTATTTATTTGTTCCTCGATCGCTATCTTTTAGACAACGAATTTGTGGGTGATTTTGCTGAAACTCAACCGCGGCAACCTCATGAGTATCGAGAGCAAGGCAAGCACCTCTTTTGATCATGTTGATCCCACTATTTCACTTATTTTATATTGTTTTACAAGATTATGTATGCATTCATATCTTTTTAGTAAATTGGTTATATAGTGGTATCGGTAGATATTCATACTTACTACATACAACTTCCATGATAAATATGCAAATCTTAGCATTGAAATCCATAAGATGAGGTTAGACAGTAACTAACATCAACTTGGGTAAATTTGACTGCATATATATGCTTAGTGATGCTTTAGAAATGGGGGAGAACAAATCGTCAGCTGAAACATTTGTCCAGGAATGAAAATTTTGACATATTGAGGAGTTGCATTTGTTATTTTGGTATAAAATGGAAAAGTAGGTTTTGACGTAGGCGAGTTAATTATATAATCTGTCAAGTGCATAGACTTGCACGTAGTGTAGAGAGAGTTCTTGTCTGGGTCGATTAATGACTGAATGTGGTGTTGTATAATCCACAATATTTTGTGCAAGTACTATTTCTAGGGTGGTTCTGACCTACTAAGTTATCTAGGACTAGCTTTGCACATTGGAATGCCAGAGTAGTATGGGCAATATCTAGGTAGGTTTGCTCGAAGGGGTGCCCTCACTGAGGTAATGGGAATAACACTTGCCGATACAACGATGTATGCCTTGCTATGGGGGAAATGACTACGACAGGACCTAAACTATCATTAGTATTGTGTGTACAAATATTTTTCACCGCCATAGCAAGGGTCGAACATCACTGGTGTAACATCCCAAAATTTGGCTTAATTAAGTTTTTATTGCTTAAATGTGCATTTGTGATTTTCTGGAATTTATTTGGATTTTTCTGGAATTATTTGAATTAATTTGAAATCAAGTTTATTGCCTTTTATTCAAATCTATTTAAATCTGTGCAAAGTTAAAATAAAGTTTTGCCAAAAATATTTTATTTGAGTCCAGAATGTCTCAAAGTATTTTTGAGATTTTTCCTGGATTTTTCCTAATAGTTTTATTGCTTAGAATAAATAAAATGAATTTCTGGAAATATTCTAAATAAGAAATCTTTAAAAAATCGGTGAGCAGTGTTGGGCGAGCCCAAAGATCGTCGCGCTTGAGGCTCAAGTCGGTCGGCCCAACCCACCCAGTCGCGCGGAGAAAACCCTAATTTGCGCAGCCGTTCGATCATGTTTCAACGGACCAGATTGCGCCGCGTAGAAGCCGTTTCGTGGCCGTCGGATCGCGACACGTGTACGGTGGCATGTCGTCGTCTCCGATGCGAACTCGGATTCCACCGCCGTAACGATGTCGAACTTCCCCGCCGTGTAGAGCTCGGACGCCGAGGCTATAAAAGGAGGGGGTAGCGCCCCGAGGTTCATCCGTATGCGCCGCATCTTTTGGTCGTACGGGTTTCGCGTGAATCGTCGTCAAGCGCGCAAAGGAGCTCGCCGGAGTTGGAAGCGTAGGACGTCTCGGGTTTTGCTCGGTTTCGTCGCCGCCGTTGGGTCTCCGCCGCCGCGGGTGCCATCTTCCGATTCGCGGACCGCGCCGCAGTAACCACCGCGTCTCGTCGCGGTCGCGCCAAAACTCCGCCGCCTTGGTCTTCGTCTTCAAGTCCGGTAAGACCTCACTGTCGCATAGCCATCGTCGGGTCGGGAAGCTTTGAGCCGTCGGATTAGAACTGTTGGCTGGTGCGTTGCCACGTCGCGCGTGAACGCTGACCGCCCGATTGGTTTTCTGCGGATCAGATCGAGCGGTGCGGGCGACCAATCAGGGTGTGCCGCGTGTCGGGCTCAGCAGTCGTGGCGCCATGGACCGAGTCCACCGTAGTCTCGCGCTGCGCCGTGGACCCAGTCTATGCGCCGGGGACGCGTGTCGCGCTCTGATTGGCTTACGTCAGGGCTGACGTCATGCTTGCGTCATAATTGCATTTTTCAATTGGAAAAATAATCCGATTGGAAGTTCTGTGATGATGACGTCATCATGAGGTCACGCTGACGTCATAAATCGCTTTTTCTGAATAAAAATAAATCTGTTGATTCTGAATTTCTGATTTTCTGATTTCAGTATTTATTCCAAACTTCAAAAGGCTATATCTTTTGCATCGTAACTCGGATTTGAGTGATTCAAATTTCTAAAAATTTGTAAAATTGAGATCTATTTAATGGTGAATTTTATTTGATTTTTGGAGTTCAATTGATCTCTGTTTTGGCATTTATTTGCTTTTCTTCTTCGGTACGCGTAGACGTTGAATTGTGCGACGCTTCGGAGGAAGATCCAGCAACTCAAGAGCAAGTTCCAGAACCAGACCAGGACCTATTCCAAGGCAAGTTGTGCTTTGATCATGTTGAACCCATGTTTATAAAATTGCTATGTTTGTTTTACCCTATTGCATATATTTCAAATATACAATTGTTTTAAATTAGATTAGGCTTAGGTAATATACCAGATTGATCTATAACCTACCTTGTCATTGTATGCCATGATCCATTGTCACCCTAGATTGGTTTAATATAGTTGATTAGTAATTATGATCAACATTGGAGGTTTAGTTCGTAATAGTTGCTTAGCCTTGCCACGTCATCACATGTGTCAGAATCATTGGTAATTAATCTTGATTAATGAAATATGGAACAATGTCATGAACTTGTGTGTCATGTGGGATCACACGATGAGATTGAGTTGTTGTGGCGAGTCATGTCACACAATGATGTTGAATTGTTGATGGCACGTGGTGCTTGGTAATCAACTGGGTGATAATAACTTAGATCCGGGCAAGTGACAAGGGGCGAGTATGCCAAGGTGGGCCCGATGGGCAGAGGGTATGTGGATGTCTTGTCTTGATCACACTAAGGACTTTACCTTGCAAGCCTTTGACCTGAGTCAATCATGCATGCAACCACATGTCTGGTATGGGCCAGCCTAGCTGAGTAATTTGCAATGTCTTGATTTTGGTACTATCGTGGTCGGTGTGAGTTCCCGAGTTATGTTGTAATTCACTTGGCGCAAGAGGGGGGCCCTGGTTATGGTTTTCAGACCCACCAGTGTTTAAACCTTAGCGGGTAGTATCCGGTTAAGCCAGAGCATTGTAAAGGCTTTGTTATAATCACTCGCCTTGGTGGTGTTTGGTTGTATCACGTGGGTAAAGTGCATAACCTCTGCAGAGTGTGAAACTATTCGGATAGCCGTGCTCGCGGTATTGAGCAATGCTCGGGAATTACAGTTAAGGGTTAGTTTAATTAATTGGACAACTTGGTTGGGATGGCGGAAGGCCATATGGAAGATGGAATTTGACTTAGGATTTGAAACTTGGTTCACTTGAGAAATACTGAATTTATTTACTATTGATATTTGTTTTATAGTCTTTACAATCTATTTACTGTATTCGTTCATAAATGCTGCTTATTGCAAAATAGCCATGATAGCCTATCCATTGGAATAAGCCTTGCATATAGATACATAGAATTGCATTCCGTGCACAACTTGTTGAGTGCTTAAGTACTCACCCTTGCCAAACAACAATAATCAACAGTTGAAGAATCTACACCTGTGTTGGAAGATGAAGTCCAGGAAGACACGAATCATTAGGGTTCGAGCCTTGTCGGTTGCCTGTGGTGAACTGATGAGCTATCTACGTTTTCTACTTTCCGCTGCTTAATTATTTGTTTATATTTTCAGTCTTGCCCTGCGTGGCTTAATAATGTAAGTCGGTCATAAGATCATACATTTAGCTATATCAATAAATGAACTATTATTCTATTATCGTTGAGTATGATGTGATATGTACCGATGTTGAGCTGTGTGCACTAGCGTTGATCCTGGGACTAGTGCGGTAAACACAGTGGGTTCGAATCGGTGGATTCGGGTCCTTACAGAGGTGGTATCAGAGCATTCTGACTGTAGGTCTTGGCCCTAGATAGTGTGGAGGTGTCCTGTGTGAGTCCAAAATTATTTTCTAAAAGAAAATCTAAACTTGACTAATAAAACACTCTCGACTCATCTCATTCTCTACTTCTCGCCTTTGCTGAATTTACCCGTTTTTCTTGCCGTTTCGGGAGGAGAACTTATTCAAAGTTCTGGTGGAGCAGATGCCGATCGTTCCGACCTTTGAGGAGTCAGCGGGCGGCTACGCCATGGAGCTGTGGAGAGTTCTTCAGACGCTGGGAGGCTTCTATCGTCCGCTTTACCGAGGAGGCAATGGTCGATTAATGGTGTACACCGAGGATTTATTTGCAAGTCGATTATCTACGCCGGAGAACGAGGAAGCTAGCGGACCAATCAACATCTCCGCGTAAGATTCTCGTGCGAGGTTGCAATTCAGGAGGTCGCTTGACTTGCTCTTCGCCGTGTCTACCGCGACTACGCCGACGAGCTTCACGACTCAGTGTTCCGACTTCACCCAGACGTTCAAGCATTCCGACGCCGACGGATCTTGGAGGACGAGTGTGCCACTGCGGTACACCTTGTGGGGTTCACCCTTGCCCAGGAGGATCATATGAGAGATACTACTCAGAGCCGAGATCGTATGCGAGGCACTCAGAGTGGCAGAGCAGAGCTTGAGGTGACCGTGCTTCACCATCGGGATGATTATTGAATCGAGAGGCCACGAGGCGGTCGAGGACGAGTTGGAGCGCGTGACTCGAGGAGTTCAGGAGCAAGGTGGAGAGTCCGAGGAGGATCCCGAGGAGCGAGAGTGGGAGCCAGAGGGGAGTGCAGACCCCGTTGTTGCAGAGGACCCAGAGTAGGTCATCGGGATAGGTTCGCTCCTATGCCACCACCCACCGGTGTATGCGCTGGTCACCTCACCAAAGTTGGTGGATGAGTGAGTTTCACCTTGAGCTGTGTTGAGACTCGAGTGTGAGTCGCGTCTTTAAGTTAGTCTTTACCTTTTTAGTTGACGTTAAGGTTTCGTGTTTAGTTTGCTTCTTTGTAATGCTGAGTGTGCAGTATGTGTTGCAAAGCTTGTAGGCTTAAATAAGCAGCCATACCAAGAATAATAAAGAATTATTTCAGTTGGGTATAACCTATCTCCCCGCTTTAGAAAGTCTTACTTCTTATCTATGCTACATCTACCTTTCCTAACCCAAGAGGCAATCATCAGATGGTGAATACTCGAGAGAACAACGGTGCTTCAGGAAGTGGACTGCGCCAGAACGACAACCCCAATGACGGGCGCAGCCCTCAACCACCGCCAGTCGACATGCAGAATCTGGGAGCGTTCTTGCAGCGCAGACTCAACTGATGCAGACTATGATGCAGCAGATGCAGCAGATGACCAACGCAGCAGCCAACAACAACAACCTCAGAGCTCGAACAACCATGGTGGACCCCGACCTCACTCAAAGCTATCAGATTTTATGAGGACTAGGCCACCAACCTTCTCAGGAAATGTGAATCTTTTGGAAGCCGATGACTGGCTTAGAACTATTGAAAAGAAGCTGCACATCACTCAGTGTGAGGGCAATGAGAAGGTGCTCTACGCCTCTCATCAACTTGAAGGAACCGCCGCAGAATGGTGGGAGAATTACTGTGCCGCTCATGGAGCCCCACAAGAGATCACTTGGGAGGAGTTTACTACCGCTTTCCGCCAGTATCATGTCCCGGAGGGAATGATGGACCTTAAGAAGGAAGAGTTCAGGGCTTTGAAACAAGGAGGCCAACCAGTGGCCGAGTACCTGAACAAGTTTACTCAGTTAGCTCGCTATGCCCCTGAAGACGTAGCGACAGATAAAGCTAGGCAGTCTCGTTTCATGAAGGGACTGAATTCAGATCGCAGTGGGGTGATCACCCACAATTTTCCAGACTTTCAGGAGCTAGTGAACAAGGCTTTGATCCTAGAGGATAAGCGCAAAGAGCTGGGTGAGAACCGTAAGCGCTTAATGACTAATCAGGGTGGACGTCCAAACTATCTACGCTTGAGGATGTCACCACAAAGAATTTGCTAGATTCCAACCACCACCGTGAACAAGACATCAACCCCGCGCCGCCTCGCCAATCGTAACTTCCGGACACGGCCGACAGGCAACAATGCACCAGGAGGGAATCAGCGATCTGCGGTGAAAAGATGCTATACATGCAATTAGCCAGGGCACTTTTCTAATAGGTGTCCACGAAGGAGGCATTACACCGCCTGTTTCAACTTGGGAACAACACCTGCCAAGGCACCAACCTCAGGAGGAAATCGTGCGCCAGGTCAAGCTGGAGCAACCCCGCAATCAACAGTGCGTGGAAGGATCAACCACATCACCGCTGATAGAGCTTAGGAGGCTACAGACGTTGTACTGGGTAAGTTCCTGGTCAACTCAAGACTGCTACGCTTTGTATGATTACGAGCTTCGCATTCGTTCGTTTCTCAAAGTTTTGCAACCAAGAATGGATTTAAAGTGGTGAATCTTAAGTGTGTGCTCTTAGTCCAAGCCCCAGGATCTGAGCTTAGATCTAGCCTTGGGTGTTTGGGAGCTAAGTTGCTTATGGATGGGATAGATTTTCTAGCGAATCTTATCTTGATAGATGCGCAATCGCTAGACGTCATCCTTGGAATGGATTGGCTATCTAAGCATAAGGCTGTTTTGGATTGTGGCCGAAGGATCGTAACTTTGGAAGGCCCTAGTGGCAAGAAAGTAGAATTTCAAGCAACCGCAGTTCGTGATGGGCAGTTAGTGGTCAACAGCGTGAAAGCCATCAGCATGGAAGATGTGCCAGTAGTAAGAGAATACCCAGATGTGTTTCCAGAAGATTTGCCAGGACTGCCGCCGGATCGCGATATCGAGTTTGTCATTGAATTAGCACCAGGAACAGCACCGATATCAAAGAGACCATATCGGATGCCTACCGACGAGTTAGTGGAAATGAAGAAGCAGATTGAGGAACTGCAAGAAAAAGGTTTCATTAGACCTAGTTCATCGCCGTGGGGAGCCCCGGTTTTGTTTGTTCGTAAAAAGGACAGAAGTCTTAGAATGTGCATCGATTATCGTGCACTTAATGAAGTAATGATCAAGAATAAGTATCCGTTGCCCAGGATCGATGACTTATTTGATCAGTTAAGAGGAGCTGGAGTTTTCTCCAAGATAGATCTTCGTTCGGGATACCATCAATTGAAGATCCGAGCGGAGGATGTGTCTAAGACTGCGTTTTCTACGCGATACGGACATTATGAGTTCACAGTCATGTCATTTGGATTGACGAATGCCCCGGCATATTTCATGAACATGATGAATAAGGTTTTCATAGAATATTTGGATAAGTTCGTTGTAGTCTTTATAGACGATATCTTGGTTTACTCGAAGACTGAGGAAGAGCATGCAGAACATCTGAGGATGGTTCTAGAGAGGCTACGAGAGCATCAGCTGTATGCTAAGTTTAGCAAGTGTGAATTCTGGAAGGAGAAAGTTGAATTCTTGGGTCATGTAATGACTACTAAAGGAGTTGCAGTTGACCCCAGCAAAGTGGATGCAGTGTTGCATTGGGAGCAACCGAAGTCTGTTAATCAGATCCGTAGTTTTCTGGGAATGGCGGGATACTACCGTCGGTTCATAGAAGGATTCTCGACAATTGCTAAACCCCTGACGCAGTTGTTGAAGAAGGAAAAGAAGTTTGCATGGACGCCAGAGTGCGAGAAAAGCTTTATGGAATTAAAGAAGCGTTTAACGACAACCCCCGTATTAGTGTTGCCAGATGTGCAGAATGGATTTGATATTTATTGCGATGCTTCAAAGCAAGGCTTGGGATGCGTGTTAATGCAAGAAGGCAAAGTCGTTGCTTATGTGTCGAGACAGTTAAGACCGCATGAAGTGAACTACCCAACGCATGATTTGGAGTTAGCTGCCGTAGTGCATGCCTTGAAGATATGGCGTCATTATCTCATAGGAAATAGATGTGAGATATATACATACCATAAGAGCCTGAAATACATATTCACTCAAGCAGATCTGAATATGAGACAACGAAGATGGCTAGAGCTAATTAAGGATTATAATGTTGGAATTCGTTATCATCCCGGGAAAGCCAATGTGGTAGCAGATGCTCTGAGTCGAAAGAGCTATAGCAAAAATACGCGAACAATGGAAGATCAACCAGAACTATGCAAGGAATTTCAGAAACTAAGGTTGGAAGTCGTTCCGCAAGGAATGGTAACTGCACTGGAAGTGAAGCCAACACTGGAGGATCAGATTAGTGAAGGCCAGAAAGATGACGATAAAATTTCTAAGATCAAGGCTAAAACGGAAGAAGGCCTAGCCGTAGATTTCACTCTGGATGAGCAAGGAACCATGTTTTTCAAAGGCCGAATTTGCGTGCCGGATAAAAAGGAACTAAAACAGCTGATTCTTGAGGAAGCTCACGATTCGAAGTACTCGATTCATCCAGGAAGTGCCAAGATGTACCAGGATTTGAAAGAGAGATTTTGGTGGCCTAACATGAAGCGTGAAGTAGCTGAGCATGTTGCTTTATGCGACGATGTCGAGAGTAAAGCCATGCATCAAAGACCACCGGTTTGTTGCGTAGTTGCAAATTCCGGAATGGAAGTGGGAGGAAATCGGAATGGACTTTATCACCGGTTTACCTAAGACTCAGAGAGGTTACGATTCCATTTGGGTTATTGTGGATCGTCTAACCAAGGTCGTCCATTTTATCGATAAAAGACCACTTACTCGGAGATCGCTTAGCGGAGTTGTACATGTCAAGGATTGTATGCTTGCATGGAGTGCCCAAGAAGATTGTGTCGGACAGAGGTACCCAATTCACCTCAAGGTTTTGGAACAAGTTGCATGAAGCAATGGGGACTCGTCTGAATTTTAGTACAAACATATCATCCGCATGGATGGTCAAACCGAAAGAGTAAATCGATTTTAGAGGATATGTTGAGAGCTTGTGCTTTAGCTTATGCTACATCTTGGGATAAAAGTTTGCCATATGCGAATTCGATTATAATAATAGTTATCAAGCTAGCTGCGCAGATGTCACCATTTGAGGCGTTGTATGGACGTGCTTGTCGTACTCGTTAAATTGGAATGAAACAGAGAGCGTTTGGTTTTCGGGCCGATATTCTCGAGGAAGCCAAAATCAAGTCGCAATGATCGAGAAAGGTTGAAGATAGCACACCAAGATGTAAAAGCTACGCGGATAACCGTCGTCGAGATTTGAGCTTTGAGCCAGAAGATTATGTGTATCTCAGGGTTACCCCTCTTAAGGGCGTTAAAAGATTTCAAGTTAAAGGGAAGCTTGCGCCAAGATATGTTGGTCCGTTCAAGATTCTGAGCCGTCGAGGAGAGGTAGCGTATCAGTTAGAGTTGCCTCAGTCCTTGGCAGGAGTGCATGATGTATTCCATGTGTCGCAGCTTAAGAAGTGTCTCAGAGTGCCAACAGAGCAAACCCCGTTGGATGCAATAGAGCTGCAAGAAGATTTGACTTACAAAGAGCAACCGGTCAGAATTTTGGATGTTATGGAGCGCAAGACCAGAATCAAGTCTATTCGCTTTTGCAGAGTTCAGTGGAGCAATCATTCCGAAAGCGAAGCCACTTGGGAGCGAGAAGATGATTTGAAGTCAGAATATCCGAACCTATTCTCTAGTTAGCCCTGAATCTCGGGTCGAGATTCTGTTAAGGGGGGAGGTTTGTAACATCCCAAAATTTGGCTTAATTGAGTTTTTATTGCTTAAATGTGCATTTGTGATTTTCTGGAATTTATTTGGATTTTTTTGGAATTATTTGAATTAATTTGAAATCAAGTTTATTGCCTTTTATTCAAATCTATTTAAATCTGTGCAAAGTTAAAATAAAGTTTTGCCAAAAATATTTTATTTGAGTCCAGAATGTCTCAAAGTATTTTTGAGATTTTTCCTAATAGTTTTATTGCTTAAAATAAATAAAATGAATTTCTGGAATTATTCTAAATAAGAAATCTTTAAAAAATCGTGAATGTTGTTGGACCGAGCCCAAGATCGCACTTGAGGCTGCGTCGCAAGGCGCCCAACCAAGCCCACGAGTCGCAGCGGGGAAAACCCTAATTTGCGCAGCCGTTCGATCATGTTTCAACGGACCAGATTGCGCCGCGTAGAAGCCGTTTCGTGGCCGTCGAATCGCGACACGTGTACGGTGGCACGTCTTCGTCTCCGATGTGAACTCGGATTCCGCCGCCGTAACGATGTCGAACTTCCCCGCCGTGTAGAGCTCGGACGCCGAGGTTATAAAAGGAGGGGGTAGCACCCCGAGGTTCATCCGTGTGCGCCGCATCTTTTGGTCGGACGGGTTTCTCGTGAATCGTCGTCAAGCGCACAAAGGAGCTCGCCGGAGTTGGAAGCATAGGACATCTCGGGTTTTGCTCGATTTCGTCGCCGCCGTTGGGTCTCGCGCGCGGTGCCATCTTCGATTTGCCGATCACGCCAGCAGAACCACCGCGTCTCGTCGCGGAGTCGCGCGTAAACGCCGCCGCCTTGGTCTTCATCTTCAAGTCCGATAAGACCTCGCTGTCGCATAGCCATCGTCGGGTCGGGAAGCTTTGAGTCGTCGGATTAGATCTGTTGGCTGGTGCGTTGCCACGTCGCGCGTGAACGCTGACCGCCCGATTGGTTTTCTGCGGATCAGATCGAGTGGTGCGGGCGACCAATCAGGGTGTGCCGCGTGTCGGGCTCAGCAGTCGAGGCGCCATGGACCGAGTCCACCGTAGTCTCGCGCTGCGCCGTGGACCCAGTCTATGCTCCGGGGACGCCTGTCGCGCTCTGATTGGCTGGCGTGAGGGCTGACGTCACGCTGACGTCATGCTTGCGTCATAATTGCATTTTTCAATTGGAAAAATAATCCGATTGGAAGTTATGTGACGATGACGTCATCATGAGGTCACGCTGACGTCATAAATCGCTTTTTCTGAATAAAAATAAATCTGTTAATTCTGAATTTCTGATTTTCTGATTTCAGTATTTATTCCAAACTTCAAAAGGCTATATCTTTTGCATCGTAACTCGGATTTGAGTGATTCAAATTTCTAAAAATTTGTAAAATTGATATATATTTAATGGTGAATTTTACTTGATTTTTGGAGTTTAATTGCTCTCTGTTTTGGCATTTATTTGCTTTTCTTCTTCGGTACGCGTAGACGTTGAATTGTGCGACGCTTCGGAGGAAGATCCAGCAACTCAAGAGCAAGTTCCAGAACCAGACCCGGACCTATTCCAAGGCAAGTTGTGCTTTGATCATGTTGAACCCATGTTTATAAAATTGCTATGTTTGTTTTACCCTATTGCATATATTTCAAATATACAATTGTTTTAAATTAGATTGGGCTTAGGTAATATACCAGATTGATCTATAACCTACCTTGTTATTGTATGCCATGATCCATTGTCACCCTAGATTGGTTTAATATAGTTGATTAGTAATTATGATCAACATTGGAGGTTTAGTCCGTAATAGTTGCTTAGCCTTGCCACGTCATCACATGTGTCAGAATCATTGGTAATTAATCTTGATTAATGAAATATGGAACAATGTCATGAACTTGTGTGTCATGTGGGATCACACGATGAGATTGAGTTGTTGTGACGAGTCATGTCACGCAACGATGTTGAATTGTTGATGGCACGTGGTGCTTGGTAATCAACTGGGTGATAATAACTTAGATCCGGGCAAGTGACAAGGGGCGAGTATGCCAAGGTGGGCCCGATGGGCAGAGGGTATGTGGATGTCTTGCCTTGATCACACTAAGGACTTAACCTTGCAAGCCTTTGACCTGAGTCAATCATGCAACCACATGTCTGGTATGGGCCAGCCTAGCTGGGTAATTTGCAATATCTTGATTTTGGTACTATCGTGGTCGGTGTGAGTTCCCGAGTTATGGTGTAATTCACATGGCGCAAGAGGGGGGCCCTGGTTATGGTTTTCAGACCCACTAGTGTTGAAACCTTAGCGGTAGTATCCGGTTAAGCGAGCATTGTAAAGGCTTTGTTATAATCACTGCCTTGGTGGTGTTTGGTTGTATCACGTGGGTAAAGTGCATAACCTCTGAGTGTGAAACTATTCGGATAGCCGTGCTCATGTATTGAGCAATGCTCGGGAATTACAGTTAAGGGTTAGTTTAATTAATTGGACAACTTGGTTGGGATGGCGGAAGGCCATATGGAAGATGGAATTTGACTTAGGATTTGAAACTTGGTTCACTTGAGAAATACTGAATTTATTTACTATTGATATTTGTTTTACAGTCTTTACAATCTATTTACTGTATTCGTTCATAAATGCTGCTTATTGCAAAATAGCCATGATAGCCTATCCATTGGAATAAGCCTTGCATATAGATACATAGAATTGTATTCCGTGCACAACTTGTTGAGTGCTTAAGTACTCACCCTTGCCAAACAACAATAATCAACAGTTGAAGAATCTACACCTTTGTTGGAAGATGAAGTCCAGGAAGACACGAGTCATTAGGGTCCGAGCCTTGGCGGTTGCCTGTGGTGAACTGATGAGCTATCTACGTTTTCTACTTTCCGCTGCTTAATTATTTGTTTATATTTTCAGTCTTGCCCTGCGTGGCTTAATAATGTAAGTCGGTCATAAGATCATACATTTAGCTATATCAATAAATGAACTATTATTCTATTATCGTTGAGTATGATGTGATATGTACCGATGTTGAGCTGTGTGCACTAGCGTTGATCCTGGGACTAGTGCGGTAAACACAGTGGGTTCGAATCGGTGGATTCGGGTCCTTACAACTGGGATGGTGCAAAGTTAGGTCTAAGTGATGTAACGGTTTAATCATGATCCCTCTACCGCACACCACAGGAAGTGTGATAATAGCTTGGCAATAAGAGTTGGTTATGACTTATAAGTAAAGCTATATACTTCCGCAGATTGTAAATCTTTTCAAAAAGTTGTACTCATAGTCAAGAGAGACTTGGTGCACTGGCACTAGTTAGTTCCTGGATTTTAATAAAATAGATTGAATTGGCACTACAACAAAAACCTCACGTAGATGCACTTTCATATAGACATTTTTTTATTTACCTCTACAAATTGCCATAATATATTTGTAAAGATATTTGTTTGAGGCATGTTAGAAGATGTCTTAAATGTAGAGACTATTTTGAGACATTTTAGATAAAGAACATGAAATGTGGATCATAGAGGCATTTTGAGGCATTTTTAAATTGTCAATAAAAATCATATAGAGATACTTTTTTGAGACACTTCTTAATTGACCTTTTATTTCAAAGATGATATCTGAAGCATTTTTTATTCTCTAGAGACATTCTTTTAGATGTTTAACACATGTTGTATACTACTCATAAGAAATACAATATAAGTACAAGAAAGTTGTGATGTGAGTATGAGATGGTTAGTCAAGCTACATGTTTATCCACAATGTCTCGAGTTCGAGGATTGGTTCCAACATATTTTTATAATATATTTTTTATTCTCTAGAGGGTGCTAGAGACATAATATTGTGCCTTTAAAAAATATCTTATATAATATAATGACACACTATTACAAAATGATACAACACTATCGCTTCATTTGGGTCGGTTCCCAACTTTTCAAGAAAAAAATGATTGTGATAAATTATTCTGCTTATATGGTGGTGAATCATCACAATCTATTCTCAAGTTAGAACCGATTGTGATGTAGCATCATGCACATCACAATAGGTTCTGACATTGGAACCGATTGTGATGTGCCATGTGTAGAATTGATTGTGATGTGCATGTGCATGTGCTCATCACAATCGGTTCTTACTTGAGAACCGATTGTGATGTGCTCGGGATAGTCTTTTGGCGGGTCAAAGTGAAATTTGGGTGCCGAGCGGGTTCTAATTTCAAAATAATTTTGCTAGGTACACTTCACACATCCCTTGTATATTTATACACTCCCTTGTGCAACCCACTCATCTCCTCAACTTGCTTCTCTCCCTCTCCTGCTCTCCTTCTCACTTGCACTCCAGATGACATGGATTTCAGTTCCTACTTCCAACGGTGCAATCTTGGAGGCAATTTTCTAGGAAATATTCTCACTAGATGTGGTTTCTCGTATCTGTTATACTTGTCCTTTTGTTTCTTTCGTTGTTATATAGATTTGGTCATAGAGTATTTCCTTAATACATTGTTGTGTTCTAAATTTTTGAAATAATCATGTTACCTTTGCCTCTTTTTAGGTAACTTGTGGTATTTGTTCCTACATGGATTTATTTGAACTTATGGATCCTATAGATTGAAGTACCCACAAGGCACCTCTGGCTATCTAAATAGCGATAGGAGCTGGGAGAGGAGTGAGCTTCAACCAGATCATTGTTATTACCTCAGAGGGTGCCTTTTCATATTTCAATAGTCTAGATGTTACCTTCCAGAATCACCAAATCATGCTGCCTATGCTTCAAGATTCTAGCATTGATGAATACGTGAGAGGTATGTGTTCTTGAAGTAGCAGTATTTTTTTAAAAGCTTTCTAATGTTCCAGCTGCTTTTGGTATTAATGTTTTCTAGGTTTAAGTGTGCCCAAGTTGTTTCAAATTCTACATCTGTACTGCGTTTCCATTTAGTATATTGACTATTGAGTATGCATCAATTCAAAACATTTACTTATGTGCCACTTTGCCCTCATCTGCTACTTGATTTCGATTTAGATGTGCAGGAGCTATATAGCATGCTGGCAAGAACAAGAAAGTTAATAGTTTTTATTTTTATATGTAGCCTTGTAGTTTTACTGGTCATTTTGGAATAATAGGACAAATTGTTAGCTGATCTTTTGAGATCATATGTGTGCCAAGTTATATAACCTTTAACCCATCCCGTCATAGCAAAACTTGTTGACAATGCTGATGAGCATGACAGTATTCTGATAACAATTAAAATAGATACTTAACATGTTGTGAATTTCTTAGTGTGGTGGATAAAGTAAACTATAACCAACTCCAATGTCAACAAGCATGTCAGCATATAAACTTTGTTTCTTATAGTTGACAAAAGCTTTTACTTAAACATTGTTGCATTTTGATTTTGTTTAAGTAACAAAGAGTGTTTTAGAAATCAAATGTGAGCAAAATCAAAATTGTCTTAAGCTATTATTCTACGCAACTCTTAGTGTGGGTGTTCCTTGTTCGACTCTAAAGTAATGGAGTTTACAAGTCTGGTTTAACTATCAACAACCTTCCTACTGGTATTGATGCCGATACGTATGATGAGATGTTAATGACTTAGTGAAACAAGAACCTTACTGGCTTGAATGTAGAATTAACTCCTAAACCAACTGATGTGCCAGATTTTTGGGGGTGAGTTATTTTTAAATTCTCAGTTATGATTGTTAATTGATAAGATATTTGAGTTCAATTCCACGCTAACTGGTGGATTGTTGTTTTGTGACAATGATTGATCTCCTGTCAATTCTATAGTATTGATTCGGATTTAGTTCCGTATTGCTTGTTGCTTATTTTTTCTTGATGGCTCCTAGTATCAGAAGTAGTTAGTCTTTATATTAAGATGTCTAGCTGAAGTATCAACCCTATCATGCCTTTTAGAGATACAAAGGCTAGCTAGCTGCTATTCATATGTATTGTTGTTGGCAGGGTTCTCAATATCGACGAAAATCGACCGATTTTTGCGATTTTCGCCCTTATCGCCATGGTCCGGCTTCTAAAACCGCTCAATAAACCAGTGAAAGATCGAAATGGCGATCAGAGGGGGTAAATAATCCCAAATAAAATTTTTCCCTACTCAAAGTACTCCAAACAATCTCGCAATAAAAATCTGAAACACCCAAAGATTTTCCTTCAAACTGGTGTTTCTCAAATTCGCATACCCTCCAAAACCCGAAGAATTAGACAACTATGTGTACCTCTAGCTTGCATGGATGAGAACCATGAATCATGTGAGGGATTTATTAATCACAATCCTAGTTGTCAAGTGTCCAAAAAAAAAGGAATAAACTCAAAGAATAGTTTTCTAAAGGAGATAAAGCTAAAACACCAAAGTCTCTTTCCAGAAAAGTAAAAGCAGATTTTTCAGGAATTGTCCTCAATTGGAGCAGGTGGTTGGTGAGTTTCTATTGCTCTAAAATTTTTGCGATTTTTTTCCCTGTGAGAAATTGAGTCGTGAAACACTCCACCAAAACTAACCTCAAAAATCTTTGTAGAATAAACATGAAAAATCAAGCATTACAGACAGTCAAGAACGTCGACCAGAATGTTTGAGGCTCGGTTTTCACTTCATAGCGCTCAAACGGTGCAACCAGTGGACTCAAAAGTTTTTCCAGAGATGGATATATGCGGTTTGCACCTTCTTAAACAAGAATCACTTAAAAAGAATTTTCCTAGATTTTTATCAAAATCAAGGACTGACTGCTGCGCGAAGAACAAGTTCTGGACAGATTTGCAATTTGATAAAAACTTGATGTCTAGTCTATCCTAGGGTACAAGAAAGATGTAAAACCATATGAACACCCTCAAGACATCCTAGAAGAACAGCATTTAGAAGGAGGGGAGGCAAATCCAAATTGCAATAAAGTAAATTGCGAGAATGTAAATGCGGAATTTAAATTACGTAATTTAAATGTGTAATGTAAATGCGTAAAGGAAATAAAACATGAATATAAATGAAGAACATTTCATTTCTAGAAGGAGAGGTTACAAAGCCTCACATTTCATGTTGGCAAAGCTCAAAGGAGCATCGAAAACCTCAAAAACCTTCAAGGGGGGAAGGCTACCCATTCACCCCTATTTATACAACCTTTGGGCCACCTACCACCCTTGGATGAGCCTCTAAACCCTAGAGCATCCATCAAGGGCTAGGATTTACCCACTCAACCAGCCATGCAAGGGTTCACCCAAAACCCACAACACATAATAGATTTTCTTGCACGGTTCTCAAAGCACACTAACTAGACCCGATAACCTATCAACTAGACCAACATCAAATGGTCCTCATTGATCCATGCAGCGTCTGGCTAGCATCTCAACCATTCCTTGTCTTCACGGCTTGCCACTACTCCGTTTCCGATCATCTTCCGACGATCACCAACCGTTTGGACCTCCGACACTCCTCGCCTTGTCCCGGTCATCCTTCGCCTCACCATGATCTAGCATCGTCAACCTGCAACCATCAAAAACAAGGAAACTCCTCACATAGCAATGCTCACAAAGATGTGCAATAAATCCATCAAAGTACACTCATTAAAATTCATTTTTCCTCATTCTGGCCGGTAGCACCGGGAAAACAGAGAAGACCTCAAATTGCTTCCAATTGAAAATCCAATTCAAATCAAACTCAAACAAGAGCAACCCAAGCTCAAATTTAGTCAAATACTCATCACAAATCTGGATGGACCTCCACATGGTCCTTCAATCTCCCCCTTGATGAGTATATTGACAAACACAACAAAAGGCATATGATTTGAGTTTGAAGAGGATGAAGAAGAAATCAATTTTTTAGTTACAAAGTCAAACTTGGTCCAAAGGTAAAAATTAGAACCATGACCAAGTTGACGAAGAAGAATTTAGATTTCAGAGTTAAATTTAAGAAAGAGCAAGTTTTCAACAAAAACTCTAAAATCCAACTAAACATGTCAAATGTGATTATGAGATTATGATCCAAAAGAAGTAATAGCATAGTTTTACAAAGATCATAATAACCAAATAAGCATTCACATTTTTATCTTTTTAGTGATGCCTTTTCTACGTTTTCTCCCCTTTTGGCAATATAGGCATCAATTTTTTATGTATTCATGAAATGCAATCGAAAGAGCTTTGAAGATTATCCAATTGATCAAAATGGAAGGATATTACACCAAGCTTGTCAATTTCAGAAAATGACTAAACTAAGACATGTCCAAGACCAATACATTTTATGAAAAAGCTTAGTTTTACAATATTTCATTTTAACATGATTTGACAAGTGCAAAACTTAGCAAAGTTTCAAAGCTAGAAGCAAAACCACTCAAGGATCAAATGGAAAACCTAGAGTTCAACCTACTCAACACTTTGGGGAATTTTGAAGTGCATATAAGGTCCTTCAAGCTCATTTTTCAATTTATGCAAATTTTCTTTAAGACTTTAAAAAACATAGCGGGGTGCAAATGTTTGACATTATTTGCATTCTTTACCCACTTATGTGTTTGATGTTTGCATTTTTTTTAAATTGACTCAAGCCATTTTCGATCATCTCAAGAGTAACTCTTAAGAGAATGATCTTGGTCATACACAATATATTCCAAGTTCATCCCAAGTGCAATGGGAAGCAATCTCGTGAATATAAAGTGTTGAGATCAATTTTGCACAAAAGAGTCAATTTTTTTTAATTTTCAATTTAGCACATATGAGCAAATCTGAAGGACTCAAATATGGATAAAAATTTTTCACCCAAGTTGCTATAGGGACTCTAGAGAAATCCAAAATTTCACAATTCATGGTAAAAACCCCTAGAGAAGAAACTTAGTAAGTAAAAGCAACATGTTTCGTCAAGTTTTCATTTAAAGCTTTCAAATTTTTCAGATTTTAATAAGCTTAGCATGATAAATGGACTTGGACATATCTAAGCTAGTGATTCTCTTCAAAAGATATAACATGATGTATTTCATGAAGATTGAGTCAATTGCATAATAGACAAAGCTCATAAACCAGAAAATGCAGTCTAAATGCAATGCATGAACAGATTCCCAAACTCCCCCTCAACAAATGAATCAATTTTAAGCTCAAATCTGGTTAAAGATTTTGTTGAGGGACGTATGGAGAGGAGAACTGATGCTCTAAACCAGACTCTACACAGAAACTCTCAAAATAGGAGTACTGTACTCATCTAGCATCATCCTGGCCATCTCTACCAGGGTCCTGTTCTTCCTTTCCACTACCCCATTTTGTTGAGGGACGTATGGAGAGGAGAACTGATGCTCTAAACCAGACTCTACACAGAAACTCTCAAAATAGGAGTTCTTGAACTCCATGCTATTGTCAGTGCGTATAGCTCGTAGGGCACTAGGGAACTCAAAAGACAACCTATGAACCAAACCCCTAAAATAGGTAAAAGTCTCATCCTTCGAGGTCATGAAAAACACCCAAGAATACCTCGAAAAATCATCAACAATGACAAGAACAAACCACTTCCCACCCATTGATTGTACTCTAGGTGGACCAACAATGTCCATATGTAAAAGCTATCCTGGTTCATCAGTCATCACAACAGTGACTGGGGGATGAGAAGCAGCAACCATCTTGCCATGTTGGTAGGGAGAGCAAACTAAGTCTTTGACCATTTTGAGTTTGGGCAAACCACGAATGAGATCGTGGCTGCTAACCCGGGTCAAATGATCAAATCCAATGTGACCAAGTCTCCTATACCAAAAGGAGAGATCACGGGACTCTCCTGCAATGAAACACCGAAGAGAGTCTCCAGAAGAAATAGAAAAATCAGCATGGAAGACTCTCCCAAATCTAGAAATCCCACAAACTATCCCTCCTGATGAATCGAGGATTCTACAGGCATTACTCTTAAAACTCACCTCGAAAGAGTCATCAATAAGCTGAGAAACAGAAAGCAAATTGTATTGCAGCTTACTTACTAAGGCAACATCTTTAAGAATGAAATTGTCATTAATGCAAATGGTACCTTTAGCAATGACTCTACTTGAAGAAGCATCCCCGAAAGTGATCAACTCATCACCGGGGGCTCGAACTAGGGAAGAGAACCATCGAGAATCTCCGGTCATATGACGAGAACAACCGGAGTCGACAATCCAAACATCTCCCTTCCTCATCCGACGAACCTGATCAAGACACAAGAGATAAAGATGACTCAGTACTGGGATAGAGTGAAGACTTAGGAACCCAATACTGAACCATACGACACCTCAGTACCATCCACGAAGGAGATCGACTCAAGTGTCTCTCGACGCTTAACCCTAACAAGATCGGTAGCAACTCTAGTAGATGATCTTGAGCTGAAATCGGGTTGGCTGCCGTGGTGCAACAAACGAACCACCCGGTGAAGCTGCCTAAAACTCCTACCAGAAAACACCTCACGCCGCTGATATCTACCTCGATGAGAAAAACGAGGAATATTAAGACGACGGCAGAAAGACTGACTACGAGCAGCTCTAGGACTAAAACTCGAAGAACTAGCATGAAAACCGAGTCCCGGGCGCCCAAAAACAAAGCGACTCTCTAACACGCTTAGAAGCAGTGTGTGCCTTAGGAGCACTCAAAGTCTGGGGATGACCCTGAATACCCCTAAGAGCAGCAACACGCTCACGCCAAGTGATCTTGGCGCGCCTGAAGCAGAAATCTACTAGGTGACCATCCTTCTTAAGAAGGTGCATGCGTACTTCGCCTTGCTAGAGACAGAAGCAACAGGAGTAACACCCTTCTATTCAGAAGTCCTATGGACAACCCCAGCAGACCTAAACACGGTGGTACTCACTCTGGGAGCTACCACAATCTCACCACTCTTGGAGCCGCGCACAATGGTTGGAGGATGCACCCGAGCGTGCTCTAAGGGATCAAATTCTAGACCTTGATTGAATCTACTAATCTTGGATTGGTCTAGAATAAGATTGAGCTTCTTCTTGCCTCCAACAAACTTCTCGAGAGTGCTCATAAGATACTGGCAATCTCAAAAGAAAGACGCACAAGATGAACAGGAGGGAGTAGAAGAAGAACCAGAAAGATGAGCTCTCTCAGCATGTGCATTTTTCTCCCTCAGCACGGCTGCCTCAATCTTGAGGGCCTCACAACAAACGCAAGACGCATTTCTAATTCTATGGGCTTGGTCTTCTAATTTCTTTCTAAGCTCGACATGGATTTTATCCAAGTCCCCCTCAATCACAGAACATCGCAAGCAACATTCTTGTGACTTATCTAGTAAGTCCTTAGCAAGTTTAGCACGCTTAAAATTTAAGGATTCATTGTCATGTTTTAGTTACCTACAGCCCTCACATGAGTTGACTGGGTCCTTAGAAGCATGCATTTCAAGTTCATCATTTCTAGAAGAAAGCTTCCAAAGGTTATCGCTCATGGCATCAATGTCGGCAAGCAATTTAGGGCAATTTGAACATGAAGGAGTAGAGTGAGCATGAAGAAAACTAGCCTCAACAGGAATAGCATCAACAGAACTAGTGCTAGCATTTTTAAACCTAAGACCATTAAGTTCAACAAGCACACAATCATGTATGGTCCTTAGTTTCTATAACTCCTCAAGCACGGCATCACACAAAGAACAATCATCAGTGACTCGAGAGGGAGAAGATCTAAGAGAAGCTAACTCCCGAGTCAAGGTACTTACTTCCTTCTCTAGCTCCATACACCTAGCTCTAGCTCTAGCATGAAATTTTCCTAATTTGCAGAAAGCTTTATTGAGCTGGTCATAGGAGGGTACCTCGTCTGAGTCGCTGTAGAGCTCGGAGTCGTGATGCCGTTGGCGTCGGCCATGAAGCACATGCCTGAGAAGTCGTTGCCGCCTTTCTTCTCTTGCAGATCATCCTCGCCCTCGTCGCTCCATGTCTCTGTGTCGGAGAGGTTGATGTCGTCAAGCGCGGCGAGGATGCGGTGGAAGAGCTTCTTGTTCTTGGAGAAGTTGCGGTACTTCTTCTCACGCGCCGGCTCGCGAACTGGAGACTTCTTGTTGCAGTTCTTGTCGATGCATTCGTTCTTTGCCGAACCGCTGGTGTCGTTCTTTATCTTCTCTAGTTTGGGGCAATTAGCCCGAATGTGGTTGGGGCCACCACACTTGAAGCATGTGATCATGCCACCTCTCTTTCTCTCTCTCTCACCCTCTTGTATGCATGAGAAAACTTGCGAGCAAGAAGAGCAAGCTTATTTTCTGGAAATTTTTCCAGTTGGTCATCGCTTAGCTCGCAAAGGGGCGAAAAGAGAGAAACTAGCAGAAAGATCAAGGGAAGATCCAGTGGGATCAGTGACCAAGGCGATCGACTGTGATTTCATCTTGCGAGAGACGACGTCAATCTCATAAGTCTTGAGACGGGAGTAAAGCCCATCAAAAGTCAAGGTCGACAAGTCGGTAGTGTCCTTGATGGTGGTCACTTTCATTTCCCAAACTCGAAGCGGTCAAGAAATGTAGGGCATTATCCAAGTCAGGGTATATACAACCAACTGCTCGAAGATCGCTCAAAATATTTGTAAAATGACCGAAACACTCATCAAGACTCTCACCAGCGTGTTGTTCAAACTTGTTGTACTCACGCTTGTACTGATCCTGCCTCACGGTCCTGATTTGAGTAGTGCCCTCATGGTAAGCATCGAGGGTCACCCAAATCTCGTGAGAGGAACGGAAGTGAGAAATCCTATCGTACTCACTGTGGCTAAGACCCTGTATGAGAATGTTCCTTGCCTTAGCGTTCGCCTCAACGTCACCCATATTGCTAGTCGTGACGTTTTCATTAGCAGAAACCTCATACGGGAGTTTCACCTTCTTCCATATCAGGAAGCCCTAGGCAGTGATGTATGACTCCATCCGCGATTTCCAAAACGGAAAATCAACTCCAGCAAAAATAGGAGGCTTGGTGGAATACTTGTCCATCGCCATGGCTCTTGAGACCGATCAAGATCTATGAAAGAGCAAAACCGGATCTGATACCAATTGAAAGATCGAAATGGCGATCAGAGGGGGAGTGAATGATCCCAAATAAAATTTTCCCCTACTCAAAGTACTCCAAACAATCTCGCAATAAAAATCTGAAACACCCAAAGATTTTCCTTCAAACTCGTGTTCCTCAGATTCGCACACCCTCCAAAACCCGAAGAATTAGACAACTATGTGTACCCCTAGCTTGCATGGATGAGAACCATGAATTATGTGAGGGATTTTTTAATCACAATCCTGGTTGTCAAGTGTCCAAACAAAGATGAATCAACTCAAAGACTACTTTTCTAAAATAGATAAAGCTAAAACACCAAAGTCTCTTTCCAGAAAAGTAAAAGCAGATTTTTCAGGAATTGTCCTCAATTGGAGCAGGTGGTTGGTGAGTTTCTGTTGCTCTAAAATTTTTTGGAATTTTTCTCCTTGTGAGAAGTTCAGTCATGAAACACTCCACCAAAAATCACATTAAAATTATTTGTAGAATAAACATGAAACATTAAGCATTACAGACAGTCAAGAACATTGACCAGAATATTTGAGGCTCGGTTTTCACTTCATAGCGCTCAAACGTTGTAACCAGGGACTCCAAAAATTGTCTAGAGATGGATATATGAGTCATGCACCTTCTCGAACAAGAATTAGTTAAAAAATATTTTTCTAGATTTTTATAAAAATCAAGGACTGACTGCTGCGCGAAGAACAAGTTCTCGACAGATTTGCAATTTGATAAAAACTTGATCTCTAGTCTATCCTAGGGTACATGAAAGATGTAAAACCATATGAACACCCTCAAGACATCTTCGAAGAACAGCATTTAGAAGGAGGGGAGGCAAATCCAAATTGCGATAAAGTAAATTGCGAATATGTAAATGCGGGAAAGTAAATACTGAATTTAAATTGCGTAATTTAAATACTTAATGTAAATGCGTAAAGGAAATGAAACATGAACATAAATGAAGAATATTTTATTTCAGGAAGGAGAGGTTACAAAGCCTCACATTTCATGTGGGCAAAGCCCAAAGGAGCATCAAAAACCTTCAAGGGGGGAAGGCTACCCCTCCACCCCTATATATACAACTCTTGGGCCACCTACCACCCTTGGATGAGCCTATAAACCCTAGAGCATCCATCAAGGGCTAGGATTTACCCACTCAACCAGCCATGCAAGGGTTCACCCAAAACCCACAACACATAATGGGTTTTCTTGCACGGTTCTCAAAGCACACTAACTAGACCCGCTAACCTATCAACTAGACCAACATCCAATGGCCCTCATTGATCCATGCAGCATCTAGCTTGCATCTCAACCGTTCCTTGTCTTCATGGCTTGCCACAACTTCGTCTCAGTTCATCTTTCGGCGATCACCGACCGTCTGGACCTCCGACGCTCCTCGCCTAGTCCCGGTCATCCTTCACCTCACCATGATCTAGCATCGTCGACCTGCAACCATCAAAAACAAGGAAACTCCTTACATAGCAATGCCCAAAAAGATGTGCAATAAATCCATCAAAGTACAGTCATTAAAATTCATTTTTCCTCGTTCTGGCCGATAGCACCGGGAAAATAGAGACGACCTCAAATTGCTTCCAATTGAAAATCCAATTCAAATCAAACTCAAACAAGAGCAACCCAACCTCAAATTTAGTCAAATACTCATTACAAATCTAAATAGACCTCCACATGGTCCTTCATCCGGTCCAATTAAAAAAATAAAAAAAATTCAAAAATTCAGAAAAATTTGTGCGACGTAAACCGATCGAAAATCGTTGAAAATCGCTCAAAAAAATCGACGACCAAAAAAATTCATCTAGTTCGTCGATTTTCCACGAAAATCGTCGATTTTTGAATTTTTTTTTCAAAAAATTTGATTTTAAAACTCTACGATTCTTGACGATTTACGACCAATTTTTGGCTCGATTTTTTTATTTTAAAATGTCAAATTTCATGCGATTTTTGAAGTTTTGAAATTGTTAACCCTGGTTGTCGGGATTTGAACTTACAAATTCGGACCCTCTGTGTATACCGCACTACTTCAGGATCATATTAGTGCACACAGGCTCAACATCAGTGAATATCACAATCATACACATCGATAACATAAAGAAGACTCCATTTATCAAATATAACTTAGTGCATGACCTTATGATCAACTTACATGATTAAGCCACGCAGGGCTAGACTAAGAATAATAAATTAAAACAATACAGTGGAAAAGAAAGACGTAGATAACCCATTAGTTTCCATGGGCAACTGACAAGGCTTGAATCCTAAACACTCGTGTCCTCCTGATACTCCTCCTTCACAACAGGTGTAGATTCATCAAATGATGATGTTGTTGTTGGCAAGGGTGAGTACTTAAAGCACTCAACAAGTTGTGCATATAATACAATTCTAATATTACTATATACAAGGCTTATTCCAAAGGAATGTCTAACATGGTTCCTTTGATGAAAGGCAACGTTTATGAACAAGTACAATAAGTAGATTGAAAGGGTAGTAAAACAAATAACAGTAAATAATAAATTCCAATATTTCCAAGTAAACCAAGATATCCAATCCTATGTCAAGTTTTCAACTTCCAATTGTAACCTGCCATCATAACCAATTTTTCATTTTATAAAATTTAACCCTTAACAGTAATTCCTGAGCTATGCTCAATACCGCGAGCACGGTTATTCGAATAGATTATACACTCTACAGAGGTTATACACTTTACCACATGATACAACCATCTCACCACACAGCCGAGCGATTATAACAAAGCCTATACCATGCTCTGTCATGACCCAGTACTACCCGCTAAGGTTTCAACACTAAAGGGTTAAACCACCACGATAGGGCTCCCCTTCCTCACCTTGTGAGTTAATCTGTAAACCCGGGACTCACACCACCACTAGTAGTACCAAAGCTAAGACATTGCAAATTAGTCAGCTAGGCTTTCCCATACCAGACATGTGGTTGCATGTTTGCCTCAGGTCAAAGGCTTGCAAGGTTAAGTTCTTAAGATGACTAGGGCAAGACTTGCACCTATCCTCTGTCTTTCAGTCCACCTTGGCACCCTACCCCTTGCCACTTGTCCTAGTGTAAATGACTACCACCCTAGTTGATTACCAAGCACCACATGCTATCAACAAGTCAACATCGTTGTGTGACCTCCTTGCTACAACAACTCAATATCATCGTGTGACAGTACTTGACACATCAATTCATAATCATATTCTATAATCCATTATTCAAGATTAAACTTTGATATTCTAAGTACATGAAATGACGTGGCAGGGCTAAGCATACTAACACGGTCTAACCAACCCATGTTGATTTTAATATTAACCAACTAGTATTAAACAAATCTAGGGTGACAAATAAATCATGGCATACAAATGACAAGGTAGGGTATAGTTCAACTAGGTAGATTAACTAAGTCCCAAACTATTTCGAAACAGTTATACACATGAAATAACATGAAATAATGTAAAAGCAATATAGTAATTTTATAAATTGGGTTCAACATAATCAAAGCACAACTTGCCTTGGAAAAGGTCTTGTTCTTGCTCTAGAACCTGCTCTTGAGTCCTTCGACATCTACGCGAAATGAGAGAGAATACCAAATAAATACCAAAACAGATAGAAAACAAACTCCAAAAATCAAATAAAATTCCCCACTAAATAGATTTCAATTTTACAAAATTTTAAAAACATGAATCACCTCAATCGGAACTCGTATGTGGAAGAATGGGCTCTTGGAAGATTCAAGAATTCTAAAAATCAAAAGATTGAAAAAATAAATAATAACTGTTTTTTTATTAAAAAGCCTTTTATTTTGTCAGCAACAAATCCAACCAATCAGGATCCAACATGTGGCTGCACTGTGCTATGGACTCGGTCCACCAGATCAGCTAGTCCACCGTGGACTCGAGGCACTATGCCGCGCACCCGCTGACGAAAGCGTCGATGTCAGCGGTTACGTCATGTTGACAATAGCGTCGCCTCGGACAAATCACAGCGTGACACGTCAACCAGCTCATGCACCGAGTCTGTCGCACAATGCTGGTTCATGGTGAGCACGGCACATGACGCTTGGGATGCTGTGCCCACATGTCGAAGCCCCATTGGTCCTGTGCTCGGTGCAATCCGAGCCGCACGCCACGATCTAATGGCCAGATTAAACCTCGACGACCAGGACACGCAGTGTGATGCAGAGACATCCACGCGTCGCTCATCTATCAGTTACTCCTCAGATCGGACGGCTCTCAGAGCTTCAGAAACTTGGAGGCATGGCGCAGCGGCGGTCTCATCGGTAGGGAGGAAGATGACCAGCTTGAGGACGCTCCAGCGCTTCCCAGATGAGGTGATGGTGCGGTTTTGGTTCGACGCAAGATGACGAGTCCAAATTCGGTGCTAATGCGGTCGAATATAGCTTGACAGCAATAGAATCGAGTGAAGACCCTCGGCGATGCACACGACAAACTCTGACGAGCCCTTGTTATGAAACGGTGATGGCTCTGGTGATGATTAGCAGGGCAAAAGCGGCGATGCAGCTTAGTGATCCTTGGGACAGGATCAGTGGCTTAAATAGCCCTCTCGGCATCCGTGTCTGAGGTGGAGTTCATCTCGTACGCGATGGCGTAGTCTGGATCCAACACGGCGGCGACGTCATGGGGCAGAAAGAGTCTCGGTCGTCCACGCGTCGTAAATCTGACTAACACTATTGCGCATGACGTGGCAAAACCTCGAGCCTCCACATGACTCAATCCAAGGGTTTAAAGCCATAGGGTGTCCAACCTCATTAGCTAACCTCAACTGTCCGATCAAATCCCAACGGCCGACACTTCATCATGCACGTGGCATGAAAATGCTCGTGCTGAGATTCGTCCTTCTAGAAACAGGCTGAGCGACGGGCCAGACTGAGCCATTCCGTAAGCACAGTAACGGGCTTTTCGGCCCAACATTGTTTAAAGGTTTTCCAAATGAAAATAATTTTATTAATTAAAATAATTAGTTTAAGGCATTAAAAATAGCATGAAAAATCTAAGAAAATTCTTATAAATAGTTTAAGATATTTGGAAATCAAATAAAATATTTTTAGCCAACCTTTATTTTAATTCTCTCTATAATTAATTAGTTTTCACAAAAGACCAATATACTTTATTTAAAATAATTGCAAATAAAATCCAATAAATTTAGAAAAACCATAAAATGCACAAATAACATAATAAATTAATAAAAAGCAAAAATAGGATGTTACAAACCTCCCCCTTAATGGAATCTCGACCTCGAGATTCAGGGCTAACTAGAGAATAAGTTAGAAAATTCCGACTTCAAATCCTCTTTACGCTCCGAGGTAGCTTCACTTTCTGAATAATTACTCCATTGCACTGTATAAAAGCAAACTGACTTGTTTCTTGATGTAAGATTGTCCCCGATCTTTCGATGAGAGCGATACCTTCGATTTGGTGGAACTGAATTTGACGATCCGACTATAACATACGACGACGATGCGCCATAGCAATCGCTAAACCAACTTTGGAGGGTTATTGATCTTGCCGTGGGCACGATCAACCTGAACACGAGATTCAATTCCTGTAAGCAATCGAAGAAACATGCAAGAACAATAGTAGCAGCAATCTGAAATTGCAAATAGGAATTGAGGTCCAGGAATATTTAGATCAATAGAAAGGTGGGGTTCTGCGAAGAAGTCTCAACAGGCGGTTGTTTGACATGTCTAGTGGACAATGTAGTTTTGCCCTAGGCTAAAACTCTGCTCAACAAAAACCCAAGTGTCTAAAGTGGTGGCTACTAAGTATATGAGAGAGAGGGACGTGAGAGGGTCGTCCTAGGGTTGTGTGTAGCTAGGGGCACAAAACTTGGGTTTGGGCCCCCACACGCTTACAAGGCCCGAAACAGCTCATAACAATGTTATAGTACATTATTTCAATAATTCTGGCTGATCCACAATGAATCTGGGGCTGGGACAAGACCCATTGGAAAGGTCTCATTGTAAGTTTTAAATCAAGTGCAAGAACTCTCCAATCGGACACTGTATGCAAAATTTATGTTGTTTTACTTCGGACTGCTATCCAGAGGACAAATTTTATTCCAGAACATGATGGATTTAATATCTCTCTCTTCTTGGCCTATGGATGATGTGTTGGAGTTGGTCCAACCAGGTGTGATCGTATCCATAGTAGTGATGTCCTCATCAACCTCTCCTTGAATTTGAGTCATCCTCGACTCAAGCTCACCTTTTAGCTCGCCCTCAACACAAAACATTATCATATTGGTCATGTATTAATTAAATAAAATAGTAGCTCCGCCTCTTTATATATTTTAAACACAAGAAAGACATTTAGAGGATTCACCTGATAATCATCCACATAGCTCAACAATTCTTTACAGCATATAAAGGCATGACAAAAACTAGCACTCTTGGATGCTTTCTCCCCTCCTTGAAGGAAAACCATCCTTGGTTTTGGACAAGCTGGAGAAGAAACAAGCAACAAAAAGAACAACGTGTACGCAACATATATGTATATATCTCATATTTCCTTGTTTGTTTGGTTTCGTGTAATGCTATTTGTCGACTTTTGTGGTCGACAATAAATTTATGGGGCAGGCGCTAGATCTTAAACTCGAAGGTCACACAAGACGAAGATTTAGACAGGTTTAGGCCCTCGACGGAGGAGGTAATACCCTAGTCCTGTGTGCTAGGATTATGTGGATCTAAGATTGCTCGTGTGCTCTCTATCTGTTATTGCCCGCCCTCTCCCTTATATAGTGGGGTGGGGCGGTTTACAGAGTCCTGATCGGTTAAGGGATTCCGATCGGTTATATGATTCTAACCGGTTACAGGATAGAGTTTACATCTTTATCTACCCTGTTAACAACTCGGATTACAATCATATCTTTTATATCTAAATACATGTCCAACTGTCTATAAGATGTATCCCCTTCTGCACGGCAGCAAGGCTTGGCGCGAAGCTTATCCTTTGGGCCTTCCTCTCGGCCCTATCTCTCCCTTAGGCACTTCTAGGCCGGTTATGAAGACACCTGGTTTCATATATTCCACAGTAGCCCCTGAGTGATTCATGATCCGGTTGCTATATCTTTATCTGGGACTTAACTTGGATCCGCGCTTTCAACTTCTAGCATAAACCTCTGACTAGTTTCTTCTTTGATTTGAATGCTTTTCTTTGTAGCAAGGGGATTATGAAGGACTCAAATATAACCCTGGACAGTCTTCGAGGTTGTTTTGACTTCCTGTGCCAATTCATTTTCCGAAAAACTCTTTGGCTTTTGAATCACTTTAACTCCAAGTCCCCTCGGCTTCTGATGTCTTTACATCCTCGCATTTACTTCAACCTTATCGCATTGGCTATAAAAGGCGAACCAGCGCTTTTAGAATTCTCTCACGCTTAGTCCTCCATTTCTTACGTCAAGCTTCACTTTCTTCTCGAGGAATCTAATGGACAACTAGGACCCATAGCTCGCTGAAGAGTGGGCGCTTTTCGACATCACCAAGGCTGAATGGGCGAAAGACGAAGTCGTCGTCCTCGACCAGGTCGCCGTCGACACTTTCCTCGAGATCGTTCCCGCCCTTTATTGTGTTAGGGAAACTGTCGTGGAGGCGCTCGGTCGCATGAGCCGCGGAGAAGTATAGGACCCCTGTAAATGTAAGAAAATATTTTCCCAAGCATAATGCCTGGGGAACTTTATATATAATAAAGAAATACCTTTCCCAAGTGATGTCCATGATTGTCGTTAGACCCAGCTTGGGGTACATCGAAGCTTGCATGGCTCTTTGGTTGGGTGATATTCGTATCCAATCGTCGTAGGATATATTTTAGGTCCGACTTGGGACATATTAGGATTTGCGTGGCTCTTGGTCGAGTGACACCTATATCCGACTGCTGTAGGATATAGCTCTAGTCCGACTTGGGACATATCATATTCTCATGGCTCTAGGCCGAGTAATACCCATATCCGACTGGTGTAGGATATAGCTTAGGCTCGACTTGGAGCGTATCATGTTTATGTGGCTCTAGGCCGAGTGATACCCATATTCGACTGCTATATGATATAGCTTAAGCTCGACCTGGAGCATACCATACATACGTGGCTCTTGGCCGAGTGACACATATCCGACTGGTGTAGGATATAGCTTAGGCTCAACTTGGAGCCTATCATGTTTACGTGGCTCTTGGCCGAGTGACACATATCCGACTGGTGTATTCGTACTCGTTTATTACGACGCACAGCTTATCGACCCATCTTGGGGCATACCATTGGAACTGTGCCTTATCAGGCTCAACCCGTGACATATGATTCCGCAATGCGGTAACCAACTAGCGACCCAACATGGGGCATATCACAAGAAGATATTTTTAATCCAAACTAGAGGACACGCACGTCTCGATTAGTTCGATAAGTGGTTAAACATCCCATCGTGGGGAGCAACGTGTCCCAAACATGACTTGGTCAAACCGCGACTGCCTCTGTATGTCAGGACGTGGGGCTAGCAAATCATTACGAAGCATAGAGCAGGGTGAGGTGTTCTGCAATCTTTTTCCCGCCGATTCGGCGAAAACCTAATTTCCCCCCTTTAAAGACTAAGCCGTGCATTGTCCGATGGTTCATTTCTCCACCGTGCACCCCTGCCTCTTCTGCTTCCTTGTCTCTATGACTTCTCTGCCGCTAGGGTTAACTGCTGTTGCGCTTGCATCTTTGCGCTGACGTTGATCTTTTCCTCCGAAAATGTCTTCTCATTCTTCTAAAGACACCTCCTCACAGCCTTTGCCTCAAGATTGGACCACCTCAATCACAACGGAGGAGCGGCTGCAATCCATGGTGGATGACGTGGTTCTTCCAACCCTGAATTTGATCTCTGCACGACCGGCCGCAGGTGAATCCATCCCTACCCCCCGTTTCGAAGAGATTGTGGTTTTGGATCTTTCTTCCAACGTGGGCTGGGCCTTCCTGCCTGCGCCTTTCTTCGTGATCTTCTCTTCTTTTACGGCATTGAATTGGTGAACTTGAATCCTAATTCCATCTTGCAAATCTCCCCTTCGTTCACCTCTATGAGGCTTTCTTGGGCATCCGCCCCCATTTCGATCTCCTTCACCATTTTTACCTTTTGAAACCTTATCCCTCAAAGAGCGACCCCAAGGTAATTAGGGGAGCCGGATTTCAGCTGCGGGAGGCATGGAAGAAAAACTACTTTGCTGTTCCCTTCAAAACTTCCAATAAAGGTTGGCACCTAGAGTGGTTCTACTGTGCCAATCTCGATCCTGCCCTCCTCTCTTTTGTCGGGCGCCGGCCTAAGGTGTCCCTTTCTTGGGTATCTTCTCCCAATGCTAGCAATATGGATCAGGTGCAAGACCTCTTGGTGCTAATTGATCAATTAAAGGAAAATGGTCTCACGGGAGTTGGTCTGGCCCTTCATTTTGCTGCTCACTAGATACAACCTCTGAAGGAGCGAGTCCATCTGGGATACGCATTTGAAGGAAAGGACGATCTGACCCGGGAACTGCCCGAAGCACTGTCAAAGGAGAAGGTATATGCTCGGGTAGGGGACTTTTTCATCCCGAGAGTTGAGATGTCCACCACCAGATGCCCAAAGTCCTTTACTTCATCAAACCCTCCTCCTGAGGTGAGAAAGTTTAGCTGATAGATTTCCACATTCGCCTCTGAATGATTCTTAACTGTTTTAACACTCCTTTCCAGGATCGATTGGCTTTTTTCAGTGATGCGCCTCTCCCGGAGATGCCCGTTCATAAGAGCGCTCCCTTTAAACGACCTGCGAGCTCCCCGGCCGGAGACCCCACCGCCAAGAAGGGGAAGAAAGCGATTGCCAAGGACCCCGCGAAGCCTCGGCACCCGACTGATGGTCCCAAAATTTAGGAACCGCTAGCACGAGCCCCAGTGCCTTCAGCTCCCCTTCCCCACTAGCCCGTGGTACAGTCGAGTCCAATTTTGAGAGACTCGGGCAGTCGAGAAGAGCCCAGGGTTCCAGTTTGTAGCGCCCCGAGTGGTCCCTCCAGGAGTGGCTCTGCCACCCGAAAGAAGCCCCCAATAAGAATAAAGAAATCCGACAGGTTTGATGCCCCATCGACTCTTATTCGACGCGTTTTGTCGGCTTATTTACTGATCGTTCTTCTTATAGGAATCCTTCTTATGATGTTCCTGTTGAGACACCATCTGGGGCCCCTGAGGGACTTGAGCCCCAGGACATACCTAACCCGATTGAGGGGGCCCCAAAAAATGCCTCGCCTGGAGACACCGGGGCACCCTCCGAGCCACAGCCGCCTTCGTTGACACTCCGTGCTTCGGCATCGGGTCCTGCTGCTCGAGGGCTCGTCTCCCGTCCATCCCCCGAGGTAGAAGAGATTCCCCAGGTTCTGCCGACTCCTACTCGCCCCCAACTCATAATGCACACCACGTGGGTTGATGAGGAGGGCGGCTTGGAGTCCCTTGACGATCCGACGGAGAAGGAACGGAACGACTTTTATAGTCATGCCGCTGCTTGTGCTCGCCTGGTCCAAGTAATATTTTCTCTACTCTCGCCGCCTTCTTGCTTATGCCAGTTAGCACGTAGTCACCTTTCCCTGTGATGGTTACAGAAATTGGGAGAGCGCTCCGCGAAGAAGTTCGAGTACCTCCAGAAGATGCTCCCGAAGGTCAGGACATGCCAGGAATATCTGGTCGACTTGGAGTAGATCAAGGCTGGACATGCAGCCGAGCTGCGAGTTCTTCGATCGGAGGTCTAGGCGTTGCGGGAAGAGCAGCAAACCCTGCGGCAGGAGAAGCTAGACATCGTTGGCTCACTTCGAGGTAAATATTCCCTGGGCCACCCCATGCTCTTGTTCAATCGTCCGGTCTTTTGATTTCCTTATCTCCGTGTCAGCTCGGGATTCCACTGTTGCAAAGCTTCAAGAGCAACTCAAGGTCTCGGAGGCCTCCAAATTGAAGTCAGAGAAGGAGTTAGAAGGTACTCTCAGTGGCTTGGCCCTCCCTTGCCTTCATTGCCTTCTTAGCATTCCTTGATAATCAGTTTTGCTTGCAGACTACAAGTTCAAGACGCGGACGCAATACACCGCTTATAACGAGAGGGTTGAGGCCCTTGAAACGTCTTTCTCCAAGCTTCGCGAGGCCTCTGAGCCGCTGCTGAGGTTGCTTCATCCCGGAGGCGAGAGGCCGCTCAGTAGGGACCAAGTCATCTCCCAACTAGAGGAAGCCCCTAAGGAGCTTAAGATACTCTTGAAGGAAACGGCGACCAATGGCGCTAGCCAGGCTCTGGCGATCACCAAGTCGCTTTATCCCCGAGTGGATCTTAAGGCTATTAAAGATGGCTATGCCTGTAACGTGGATGAAGACCGGGCAGCCGAACTCTGGGAGGAAGTTAAGGATGCTTCTTCGGCTGTCGCGGAAACCTTGGACCTGTAAACAAATTATTGAAAGTATTTCTTTGTTCTTGCATTTTGTCTTTAAATATGCTGCATTGCCCGAGTGGTTTTGACATATCATGTCTGACTAGTCCAGCCCCCAGGCTCTGAGTCATGGTTCATGACGCATGTCTCAGAGTCTTAAAATTTGTTGGAGCAAAGCACTCAGACGCATAATTTTCGAGAAGATTATACGAGAACAACTTTAAGAGCAAACATTTATTCATAAAGAAACAATTGAATTACAAAGTTCAAGTGAAAAAACGACGTAGCTATTCTATGTTCCAGGTGTTGCTGATAATTGTGCCGTCTTCACGCTTGAGCTTATAAGCCCCAAGTCGTATCTCCTCATCGATGATGTAAGGGCCTTCCCATCTTGGGAAGAGCTTATGCTCGCATTTCTGATTCTTTCTAAGGACCAGATCTCCTTTGGAGAATGCGCGGCTCCTTACATTGCGACTGTGATAGCGATGTAAGCCCTGAAGGTATCTTGCTGACTGAATTGTCGCGACGTCCCTGGCTTCTTCAAGTCGGTCGAGGTCTTCTAGCCGGCTTTCTTCCGAAGTGACTTCTTCATAGCTCCGAACCCGTTGGGATCCGAATTCTAAGTCGGTGGGGAGGACCGCCTTCGAGCCATACACCAGGAAGAAAGGTGACTACCCGGTTGCTCTGCTGGGGGTAGATCGTAGCTCCCAGAGCACCGAAGAAAATTCTTTGACCAACCGAGTGGCGTATGGTTTGAGACGATAAAAAATTCTTGCCTTTAGGCCTTGTAAAACCTTGCTGTTGGCTCATTCGACACGCCCATTACTTCGGGGGTGTGCTACTGATGCGAAGCATATTTTTATGCCAAGTTCACCGCACCAGTCTTGAAATATGCCACCTCTGAATTGGGTGCCGTTATCCGTGATGATTCGGTTTGGTACGCCGAACCTAACCACGATTTCATGGAAGAACTCTTTGGCTTTTGCGGCTGTGATTGTGGCGACTGGCTTGGCCTCAATCTATTTGGTGAATTTATCAACGGCTACAAAGAGATGAGTATAACCACCTTGAGCCTTCTTCAAAGGTCCCACCATGTCGAGCCCCCAGACCGCAAATGGCCAGGTGATTGGGATGCTCTGCAGTTCCTGTGCTGGTTTGTTCACCTGTCGCGCAAAGAACTGACATCCTTCGCATGTTGGACGATGTCCTCTGCATCGGTGACAGCAGTCGGCCAGAAAAGTCCCTGACGATAAGCCTTGCCAACTAGGGTTGATGACGCCTCGTGATTCCCACAAACTCCCGAGTGGATTTCCTTGAGAAGATCTCTTCCTTCTTGTTCTGATATGCACCGTCGTAGTACACCAGAGGAGCTCTTGTGATAGAGTTCTTCCATGATCACCACATAGCTCTTGCTTCGGCGCATTATTCGCTCGGCCTGCATGCGATCTTCAGGTAGCTTGTCCTTCGTCAAATAGTCCAGATACGGAGCTGTCCAATCGGGGGTAATGATCAGGACTTCTGCCTCTACGTTCTTCTCCACTGGGACGTCCGACTTTGGCCGAGTGCTTATTGTGGGCTTATGAATTTCTTCGACGAATACTCCCACAGGAACTGTGGTCTGGCAAGATCCCATCTTTACTAGCTCATAAGCTGCTTCATTGTCCTGATGGATCACATGAACAAGTTCCAAACCGTCAAAATTGCCTTCTAGCTTGTGTACGTCCTGGCAATAGGCAGCCATGTTGTCTTCGATGCAGGACCATTCTTTTTGCACTTGATTGACCACGAGCATTGAATCTCCACGAACCATCAAACGTCGGATACTGAGTGATATGGCGATACGGAGCCCATGGATGAGTGCCTCGTACTCGGCTGCGTTGTTCGACGCAGGAAAAAGTATTTGAAGAACGTATCTCAACCGTTCTCCACTTGGTGATATGAGCACTATACCAGCCCCCGCGCCACTGAGCATGAGGGAACCGTCGAATTACATCGTCCAATACTCGAGTTCCTTGACGACCGTCGGGCTTTGAAGTTCTTTCCATTTGGCGGTAAAGTCGGCGAGCGCTTGAGACTTGATGGTCGTGCGAGGCTTGAATAAGATGTCAAAAGCTCCAAGCTCGACTGCCCACTTTGCAATTCTCTCAGTGGCCTCCTGGTTGTGAAGTATATCTCCTATTGGGAAGGAGGTGACCACCGAAACAGTATGCTCTTGGAAGTAGTGCTTAAGTTTGCGAGATGTAAGAAGTACGGCATATAATAATTTTTGAACTTTTGGATACCGCACCTTAGACTCACTCAGGACCTCACTGATGAAATAGACCGGATGTTGGATCTTCTGCACATGCCCCGGCTCCTCCCTTTCTACGATGATTGCAGCGCTGACTACGTGAGTCGTTGCCATGATGTAAAGTAACAGAGGTTCCCCTGGCATCGGTGAAACCAAGACCGGGGGTGTCATCAAGAAGGTCTTCAAATCTTCAAACACTTGTTGTGCCTCAGGCGTCCATTGGAACTTGTCCTGCTTCTTGAGGAGTTTAAAGAATGGCAACCTCGCATACCTAGTCGGGAAATAAACCTGCTGAGTGCGGCCATGCACCCTGTGAGCTTCTGGACGTCCTTTTGGCAAGTCGGTGGTTCCATATTTGATATGGCCCTGATCTTTTCTGGTTTGGCCTCAATGCCTCGTTGGGATACGATAAACCCGAGCAGTTTTCCCGAAGATACTCCGAAAACACACTTCTCGGGATTAAGCTTCATGCTGAAAGTCCTTAGGCTTTCGAACGTCTCTATTAGGTCGGCGATAAGGTCCTTTTTTTCCCGAGTCTTTACCACGACATCATCCATATATGCCTCCACATTGCATCCGAGTTGGGTGTGAAAACACCGCTGTATTGCGCGCTGATAAGTTGCACCAGCATTTTTCAATCCGAACGACATTGTGGTATAGCAAAAGGTCCCAAAGGGTGTGATGAATGAAGTCTTGATGTGATCTTCCGCCTTTAGGCGAATCTGGTGGTACCCTGAGTAGGCATCGAGGAAACTCAGGATCTCGCACCCGGCGGTTGAATCAACCACCTGATCAATTCGAGGTAGCCCGAATGGATCCTTCGGACATGCCTTGTTGATATCAGTATAGTCAACGCACATGCGCCAAGTTTTATTTTTCTTTTGAACCAGTATAGGGTTTGCCAACCAATCGGGATGATGCACTTCCTTGATAAAACCTGAAGCTAATAGCTTGGTGATCTCCTGCTTGATGGCCTTCCGACGATCTGGAGCGAACCGCTGGAGTCTCTGCTTGATTGGCTTTGCCTTTTCGTCGACGTGTAGAGAATGCTCGATCACCTCCTTAGGAACAACCGGCATGTCGGATGGTTTCCAGGCAAAGATGTCCTGATTAGCCTGGAGGAAGGTGAGGAGCATATCTTCCTATTTATCCTCGAGCCCTATCCCGATCAGAGTCGTTTTGGATGAGTCGGATGGGTCGAGGACAATCCTCTTGGTTCCTTCGCCGGACTTTATCCTTGACGTGGCCTGCTTCTTGGATGGGATGTCGCCTTCTTCTTGCAACGTGGCAGCCTCTGCCTGTATATTCTTCCCCTCGGAGGTTGCCTCCTACAGCTCTGCAAGTTCACAGTTCTCTCGGTCGCATTCCAGAGATCGCTCGATGCCGCTACGTACCGTGATGACGCTTTTGGGTCCCGGCATCTTCATCATCAAATGCGTGTAGTGCAGGACGGCCATGAACCGAGCCAGGCTGGGTCTTCCCAAGATAGCGTGATATGCTGTCTCGAAATCCGCTACCTCAAAATTTATATATTCGGTCCGATAGTTGTCTTTGGTACCGATGGTGACGGGCAAAGCAATCTGCCCGAGGGGAAACGAAGACGCCCCAGGGATCACCCTGTGGAACGGCTGTGAGCTCGGCCTTAGCTCGGAGCGGGGGACGTTCATGTCGTCGCAAGTCTTGGCGAACAGGACATTGAGTCCACTCCCTCCATCAATCAAGACTTTCTTGAGTTTTACACTGCGAATAATAGGGTCGAGCACTAGAGGGTACTTACCCGGATGTAGAACTCGGTTGGGGTGATCCGAGCGATCGAAGGTGATCGGACTTGCACCACTTTAGATATCGGGGGTTCTTTGGTTCCACCGCATTGATCTCCCGAGCGGTAAGCTTTTGCTTCCGCTTGGACTCGTATCCGGTGGAGCCCCCGTATATGTAGTTCAGCTCATGCTCGGGCTCTTGGTAATCGTCTTTGCCGGGAGGGTCTTTCTTCTTGGCAGCCTCATCCTTCGCTGGAGCCGGTTGCTTGTTGCTTTCACACGCAAAACGCTTCAGGGTGAAGCAGTCTTTGGCAGCGTGCTTTCCCTTAGGGTGGAAAGGACAGATCGCTTCCATGAAAGTACTGTAATCGGGCGCCTCCCTCCACGTGGCTCGGGGCCGGTTGCGTTCTGCTACCGCGACTAGCTCGTCGCCTTTCTGCTTTTTGTCTTTATGCTTGGAGGACTCGGCCCTGTCGCCTTTGTTCTTCTATTGCGGGCGATCTTCCTGGCGCTCGCCTAGGGCGTCTGAGGCCGTGGCATAGCTGTCGGCCAATGCAAACATCTCCTTTACGGAGGCCGATCATTTCCTGGACATTTTCTTGATTAGATCAGGATCACTGGCCCCTTTCTTAAAAGCTGGTACCACCACTGCATCAGATACATCTCTAATGGTGTTCTTCTTCTGCATGAAACGCCGATGAAATCTCTCAGTGTCTCTTCTTTCTTCTGCTGAAGCTGGTATAGGTCCCATGGGTGCCAGGCCTCTCGTAGGTTCCCTGGAAGTTCGCGATAAATTGATCGCAAAGATCGCTCTAGGAGTCCACCGAGTTCGCAGGAAGTCCTGTGAGCCATGCTTGAGTCGAAGGGGTGAGATTGACTGGTAGATAATTTGCCATCATGTTTTTATTGCCCCGGCTGCTTTAACCGCCAGGGCGTAGACATGCAGCCAAGCTTCGGATCTCGCTCCCCGTCAAACTTAACGATGCCCTTAGGGTTGAAGCCTTCGGGCCATACCACTCGGCGTGACCGAGAAGTGAACGTTCGGATCCCGTCGATGGATCTGTCGTCAATGCATCGGGGTGGAGTTCGGCGCGGTGAGTCCATGACTTGGCGATCGTCGTCGTCATTCCAACCCCGGCGGTGATGGCCTCTATGATCATCGCAGTCGTCGTACCGTCGATCACTTCGTCGGTCGTGGCTGATGCCGAAACGTTCGTAGTCGTCGTAGCACCAGCGTCATTCTTCCTCGTCCCGCTCTTGCCGTTTGGCGGTGATGTCTTGGCGGAGGTCACGGTTGAGATGCCGACAGGCATATCCGACTGGTGGTGTGGGGCGTCGACTGTCGGTATTTCGACTGGTAGCAGTCCGACTGCTAGTGACACGAGTAGCCACGTGGGAGCGTGAGTGTGATCCCCTACCAGCTTTTCCTGATTCTGCTGAATCGCTGCCGCCATCACCATGGCCTTGATCTGGGCCACGATCCGGGCTGCCGGGCTATCAGATGCAATCATCGGGTCCAGTGTGTCGAGAAGCGTCTTGGAAGCGACGACGTTCTGCAGCGGTGTGTGGAAGACATCTTGGTCTCCCAATCGGGATTGTAGGATGTCCTCGCGAACATTGCGGCCGCGAGATCGAAGCGATCGCGCTTGTGCCTCCTTACCCTTATGAAGAAGGCGATCTTCCTCCGCAGCTTCTTGAATCTCTTGCTGGCGTTGGAGATCGGTCTTCTGCTCTTCTATTGCGTAGATGCCGCGAAGATCGTAGCAACTCCTCGCGACGCCGACTGGTTTGCTGGATGAGTCAGAGTGGCATACCTGAGATGGGTCGGCCTGATCTTTACCAGATTGGATCTGGATCAGGTCCAAGCAGACATGTTCTCCGTGTGCATCTGCGACGAAGTCCAGGTTTCCAAAGCGGAAAGTCTGGCCAGAGACGAAGGTGGCGATGATTCCGCTGGTTGCTGCCATCGAGTCTGTATGAAAAGATTATAGCGCTTCCCCTACTTGGCGCTAGATCTCAAATTCGAAGGTCACACAAGACGAAGGTTTAGACAGGTTTAGGCCCTCGACGGAGGAGGTAATACCCTAGTCCTGTGTGCTGGGATTATGTGGATCTCTTGGATCTAAGATTGCTCGTGTGCTCTCTGTCTGTTGTTGCCCGCCCTCTCCCTTATATAGTGGGGGTGAGGCGGTTTACAGAGTCCCGATCGGTTATATGATTATAATCGGTTACAGGATAGAGTTTACATCTTTATTTACCCTGTTAACAACTCGGATTATAATCGTATCTTTTATATCTAAATACATGTTCAACTGTCTATAGAATGTATCCCCTTCGGCACGGCAGCAAGGCTTGGCTTGAAGCTTATCCTTTGGGCCTTCCTCTCGGCCCTATCTCTCCCTTAGGCACTTCTAGGTCGGTTATGAAGACACCTGGTTTCATATATTTCACACTATTTACATAACAACAAATGAGGAAATTAAATTGAAGCAAAGCACCTTTCCTCAAATTTTTGGAACTCAATTTTTTATTATAAGTGAAGCATATAACATAAATATTAACAAGATTCAGTTTGTAACTTATTTTGCAAAAATAGGTAAAGCACATATCTATCCCTGTCCTTGTATAAAGAGTACTCATGTTTTGTAAGCCTTGTTCAATAACATAGTGGGGTAAAACTACTTGTTTTGGCAACAAGCATAGCTCATTCATATTATCAGATTGTAAACAAGCAATATCAAACCATTCCAACAATGGTGATAGAATTTTAATGGGCTTCCACTCATTAACTACGATATACAGATTTGTAATACAAGTCAATGTACCAAAATTCGAACAATGAGATAGCAAGCTATGGGTATCACACATATCAGGAAAATTTGATGGTGCCGCAAATGAAACAAGCGGTTTTATATAGCTAGGATTGCACAAAACAGCTGAAAGTTCAAGCTTCATTAATTTTGTTTTGGTGTTAATAACAAATCTAATATGGAGAAAAACTCTTTTGATAATCATAATATTGATTCGTCTCAATTGTTAATTAATGACAAATCTTTTTATAAGACTAACTCTTTGTTGAGTTCAACTCTTATTAGTCTTTTTTGGATGAAAAAGGTGAAAATATCAAATGTATGCATTCGAGTTCATACTATCATATCTTGTTGCATTCGTTGGATATAATTTTCATGATCATATTGATAAATGTAAATATAAAACTAACTCTTTTATTGAGTATATCTTTGATTAGTCTCATCTCATTGAAAAATGGAAAACCCAAGGTATGCACTCCTATTAATTTTACGATATCTTAATGCATATTTTGGATTCCAGTTAAAGGATGAACTCTACCATTATTAAGACCTCAAAATGTGCATAATGTTTTCAATTCCATATAGACATGAAGGCACACATTTAGGGGGAGTTCATACTTTACCTTGATGTTTCAATGGTATTGATCTAATTCATCTTTCTATATGAAGGATCATTACTTTAAAACAATCCCTTGAGTATATTTAACTTGTGTAGTTGTAGTATACTCATGGCAATATAGGATAAACTCCAAAGCAATCTCAAAAAGTGAATATGTGCATATTGATTTAAGTTCAATTATTTGTATGCACATATTTAATGGAGTTTATTCTATTGTTGATGGTATTAAGAGTATTGATCTGTTTCCACCACTCCAACATAATTTGGATCATTACTTAATAATTATCAAAACGAGTATATGAAACTTGTGTAGTTAATATATACTCATGTCAATTTAAATTGTATTCGATTGCCATTCAATCAACAAAGAACTATTCATGTGTTGATGGTTCACTTTGTTGATCCTAGGGCAATCGAAAGTTCTTAAGTATATGAAGCATTGGTTGCATTAGTATACTCAAGGCACAATTAATCTTTCAATCAATTGTCTTTGGGTTGTCGTCAATCATCAAATGAAAAGATCAAAAGTTCTTGGGAGCATCCATTATGTATTAATGGAGTGCATTGAAGATTGAGACAACCGTGTGTTTTAGACTAACACTTTCAATGAGTTTGGAATAGGTTACGTCCTAGGTTGAGATGGATAAATGGGATAAGAACGTCATCGTGTGTTGATGAGCATCAAAAAAGGATCTCTAAGCAAAGACAAGGGGAGTCCATCATGTGTCGAAGAACAAGATGAGATCCCGACATGCAGACAGGATGATGGTAATCATAAAAGCTACAAGTGGAAGTGCTAGAGGCAAAGGTATAACTAGCATAGGGCTAAGGATGTGTTCATAGTCTTTTACCGATCTCGGTGTTTGGTTGGGAGACCGGATTGCTAATATAGGTTGCCGTACTATTAAGAGAGATCGAGTCTTATTGCTTGAGTCTCATCAGGTGTTGATAGCTCAATCTTGTTTCACTAGCTCACACTCGCTTGATTTGGTCTTTGCATGGAGCTAATATTTGCGAATGTATTTTGCAATTAGTTAGAGCTCATGCACTTGGTTTCTTAGCATGTGACTAGAGTTTTTAAATATGTTTTGCAAATTGCTAGAGATCATGCGTTGATCATCACATGACTAATCAAGAAGTCTTGTTTGTTCCTTATAGTGTTTATTTGCTTGGATTTGTTATTTGCAAATGCATTTTGAAGGTAAGCTGAAGTTTATGCAATTCTTGTGGAGCATGTGATTAGCATTTGGAAATGTGTTTGCAAAGTGTCGTGATCACATGTTGATCATCACATGGCTCAAGAATTGATATTTTTGGTTTTTGGTTGAAATTTGAAAAGAAGATTTCTATGTGAATCTTGCTTTTGATCTGTGATCGGCACTACCGCTATGGTGAGGCCGGTTCTACTGAAGTTCGGTAGTACCGCTCATGTGAACGGAAGTTATTTTTCAAAGAATGTGTTTATTGGAAAATTCCTCAGGGCGGCACTACCGCTGTGTTAAAGCCGGTACTACCGCAAGTCCGGTAGTACCGCGGCATTTGTGCAATAGTTATTTTACGGAAGTGTGTTTTTCTCTGAGTTTGAATTCCGAGACTACCGTGGTTCAAAGGCCAGTACTAGCTATTTAGTTGCCGGTATATATTCTCCAGAGAATGTGATCATTGGAGTCTTTGTTTTTGTGATATTTAAATATATCTATGGTTACTTAAACCATAAAGATGGGTGGAAATTGTAGCCCTCTTGATAAGCTTCGTATAGAGTCAAAGATAACCTATATCGGAGTTCGGAGTAAAAAGTTATGACCGTTTTAGTTGCTGATACAGTGGTACTAACGGGATTTACACGGTGTTTTCGGTACTACCAAATTTTACATGGTGGTAGTACTGCTCCAGAAGGCCGGTAGTTATTTTCTGGAGCCGTGTTTTTGAGTTTTTGGGGTGAAAAATATCGGTACTACGTGGATTTTCAGGGCGGTAGTACCAGGGTACAGTAGCAACGACTATTTTTAGTGTATTTTGTGCCGAGAACTATCCGTTAGGGTTGAGGCCGGTACTACCGCCCTTTACATGGCGGTAGTACTGAATATTACTGATTTTTGGGTATTTTGCTCCCAATGGCTAGTTTTCTTGAGGGGCTATAAAAGGGGTCGAGCTAGGAGAGTTTTGCTATTGCTCTAGCACCCATTTGAGGTATTCTTGTGAGAGGAAAACCTCAAGAGATCCTAAAATAACATTTGAGTGATTCGAGAAGCTTTTGAGCTAGAGATTCTTGTGTAGAATCTCTTTGGTGTTGATTTGCATTCTCCTGAGCTAGTGTGAACCTCTCCTCTACATTGTGCATGTGTTGCACTTTGTGAGCAAAGAGAGAAGGTCTCTAGTTTCATTTCTTGCATCTAGAGAAGGATTAAGCATCCTTGTGCATGTGTTGCACTTGGTAAGGATCAAGCAAGAGGCTTGTCCTATTACTCTTGGTGTTTGCCGACACCTAGACAGCGTGGAGGCGTCGTGGTCCGGTTATGTTCTCAAGAAGGTTGTGAGAAGGCTCGGCGAGTTGTGAAGGTTGGAGCTCACCTACCCATAGAGGGAAAGAGCTACCGCTAGTGGATTCGAGGTGCTTGGCTTAATACGTGCAGCCGGTCCAATTCATTTGGGCTTACCTCAACGTGGATCAGGGGAGACTGGGAAGTCTTCGAATACCATGGTAAAAAGTGTTGTCTCCTTGTGTATGCTAACAATTCCTTATTTACATTGTTGCAATTTACATTCCTAGAATTAAATTGCTTGCTTGTCTTTAGGATTGTAATTTATTATTAGAGGCATAATTAGCTAGTGCACTTAGTGAGACTAGTTGACTTAGGCTTTAATTGTCAAAACATTAGTTTATCGCTTCCGCATTGTTTATATTTTAGGTTTTGACACAGGGATCAATAGAGCGTGTATTTAGTGAGAAGAATTTTTAAAGCTGCCTATTCACCCCCTCTAGTAGGCATTCTCGATCTTGCAAGCGGTATCAGAGCTTGGTCTCTCGTTTATTAGGCTTTACCGCCTAGAGAGTAAGATGACGACCAGTGGTTTAGTGTATTATAGCAATTCACATATTTTTTATGGCTCAAATTTTGCTTCATGGAGATTATTTATGATTTCTCATTTTAAATCCATGAGCCCTCAAATATGGTGGATCATAGATGTGTGCTTTTCTTCTCCATTGGATCTAATTGCTCCAACTAGAGTTGAGAAGAAATGCCTACATCTCGACGCTCAAGCTAATAACGTTTTATTTAGAGTTGTGAGCTTAGATGTATTCAACAAAATTTGCAATCTCAAGAGCGCTCATGAGATATGGGGTCAAACTTCAAGAAATATATGATTCATCCACATTAACCAATGAAGATTGTTTTGATGAATGTATTTCGGTAGAAGAATCCTCTACTTCTACCTCAAGTGACGAAGAAGCCACAACCTCCGCCTTAAGCAACGATGAGTATCCAGTGCTATCTTCTCTAATTCGTTGCGTCATGGCAAATTGAAAAGATGAGGTATGTGTTGACGAAGAGCCCTCATATGATGATTTGATGGATATGTTAGAGGAGCTCAATGATTAGATTGGAAAGGAGAAAGCTAAATATAAGATTTTAAAGCTTGAGCATGACTCACTTCAAAATGATTATAATGCACTTAAAGAAAATCATGAATCCCTCCTTCTCAAGAAATCATTAAGTCAAGAGTGGACATAGGAATTTCTTGTGATATTCTAGATGATATGCCATGATTAAATAATAATTATTGCATTTCATCTAAGATAGAAATGTCCACCTCTTATGATGATTTAATTAATTTGCCTTGTTGCTCTAATGAAATTGCTTCAAGTTCATCTTGTAGAGGAGAGCTCAAGGAACAAGTCACTAAATTGAGAAGTGACTTAGAAAAGTTCTATAAAGGGAAGGCCACCCTTGACAACATTTTAAGCAAGCAATGGTGCTCGCAAGACAAGAGAGGGATTGGCTACATCTCCAAGAGGGAGACTAGCAAGACAAGGCACAACGCAAGACACTCGAAGACCATCAAGTGCTTTGCTTGCAACAAGAAGGGACACCTCTCCTCCGTGTGCTCTAACAAAGTGGAATTCAAGTCACAACCATCAACCTTGAGGCATTGAGCAAGTCAAGAAAATCAAAAGTGATCATAATGGTCAAACTTGCTTCAATTGCCGTGAAAATGTCACATTGGTAAACAATGTCCCTTAGGTAACACTCCTAAGTGTTTGCTATGTTTGTCAATTATCCTAAGTCTATGCAAAATAATAATAATCAATTGCTTAGGAGAAATAACAATAGCAAACCATTTGCTAGATATGCTAGATCCTCTAAGCTAATTTATTATAATGATCATCATGTGCTTAGAAAGGATAAAACTAGAAATAGATTTGCGAAAATTACTAATACTCCTAAGCCTTCTCATTTCAATGCCAATAATTCGCTTAGAAGTAATAACAATTGCAAATCATTTGCTAGAAATGTTAGTTCACCGAAAATTGCTATTGCTAGAGCCATTTGGGTCCCTAAATATCTTGTGACTACATTCTTGGACCCAACCAAAATTAGGTACCAAAAAGTGCTTACAATATTTAATAGGCACTTGGAGAGGCATTGAAGGTTTGGCTCAATCATGAAGAGGCTTCACCATATGCAAAAATAGAGCCAAGCATGAGGACGATCACTTCAATCATTAACCAATGACATCTTGGGTAACAAGTATTTAAATTGATTCCTTATAGCTTCTAGCCTTGTGTAGGTTAAGTTGCATTATCATGAAAATCATTTAAATTATTTGTTCATGTTCTTGCTCATGCTTATTAGTTGTATTGATTGCAATCTTGAGCAAGTTTGGGTAGTGGCACATTAAGGGGGAGTGCTAAATCATAACCATGTACATCACATCTCTATGTGTGCCCATATTTATATAAGTGCTAATATATTTTCAAAATAAAGCCATTTAGCCAAAAGTGAAAAATCTTAGTAACTATTACTATTCTTATGAAAAACTAGTTGCAAAATGTATACAAATGCTTTTAAAATGTTTTCCGAAGGTTTTGGCTTCACAAGAACTAACTTCAAAAGAAAATGAGTTTGAAGACCAAAATCTAGTTACTAGTATCTTGTTTTGGATTTAAACTTATAATTTTCATAGAATAAATTGTAAAAGGATTTTGAAAATAGCTCCAAAACGAAAAACTTAGAGTTGGTCATTTTTAACAATTCTTGTATTCAAAATATTTTCAGAAGACCAACATATCAAAGGTTATTTGATTTTGAAACTCAACCAAAAACATCTATTGATCTATATTGGTATATTCTAATACTTTGTGAGTTTCACCTTTTGGACCGGATTCTTGGATATATCTTAGTTAAAAATGGTATTTCAAACTCATACATACCAATTCTAGTCAAATATCTTTTCATTTACTTCATTTGATATTTTTGGAATGTTGTTGAAAACCATATGCATATATATCGTTTTGTATGAGCCTTTTTGGTCAAAAGTCAAAAATCTTGTTTAAAAGGCCCAAATTTGTGAAAAGGTTTGTAAAAATATTCTAATATCTATTTCAAATGTTTTACAATGATTTCGGAGTAAAAATCCCTACTTTAGAAACAAAATAGCAAATTTGACCTCAAATGGATCTTATAGGATCTTGATTTTGGATTAAATAAAATATTTTTATAAGTTAATATCTATTGAGTTTTTGAAAAGTGGTCAATTCAAAACTCGTAGGGTTGGTCATTTCAAGCATTTCTTAGTTCAAAGTTTTTCGAAACGACCAACCGTTCAAAAGTTATAGCTATTTGAATTTGGCCAAAATCCTTTATTTGACCAAAATGACCTATTCTTGCATATTGTGGGTTTTACTATTTGAGTTGGATTTCTTTGTGCTTATTGGATTAAAATACTATTTCTAACTCATACAAAGCCATGAAAGTTAGAATCTCAATAAATTTCAATTCGGATTGCATTTTGAGCTATCGATAGAAATTCAACTTATCTTTATACCTACAAAGCGCATTTTACCATATCTTTTGAAATAAAATTCCTTTTTCAAAAATTCTTCTTTATAAACCTCTTAAATAGTCGAAAGTTCATTTCTGAAAATTTTCAAACCATTTGAACTTCATTTGAAAATGTTTTGACTTTTCTCCCCTTTGCTCTTTGAGTAAAATTCATGCCTACAAAGCAAAATTTGGGATATCTTTTGATTGGAGACTCCTTTTTCAAAAATTCTTTTTTGAAAAGATTTCTATGATCCCAAAGTCTGATTATACAAAATTTCAAATAATTTAAACTTCATTTGAAAAAGTAATGGCATTTTCTCTCTTGGATCAAATGCTGAAAATTCTGACTTTTGCATGGTTTTGAGCTGAATTTTGATTTTTGTATCTGTAAATCAGATTATAATTTGAGAGGACCATATTTGTAAGAATTGATCCTAAATAGTTTGTCTATTATCCCAAATTTATTCAGATTTTTTAGACCTCTTTTGAGCAATTTTTTAGCCATCTTTTGAAGCCTAAATGAATTGTTAAAATCTAAAAACCTGAAATTTTCAGTTTCTAAAATCCTTATGGTTTTCATATCTTTAAATTGGCTTCAAGTTGCTAGAACCTCTCAAAACAAAACTTGAGAATGTTTAAATATATTAGCTTCATGATTTATCTTAGAATCCTCTTCGAGCTTGTTTAATCAAGTTTTGTATATTTGAAAAAGGCTCTTCTTTTTGGCTATGTCATGGTATCAAGTTGATTTTTAATTGATATATAGTTTTGATCTTTGAGAAAATGAGATTATTTTAAAAAAAATGTCAATGTTTTTCTCAAAAGTGGTATCCTTATGCAAAATGACTTTTACAAGTGGTATCTCTTTCAAATAATATCATTAACAATCTTTTCATGTGGTATCAATTGAAAAATGAGCATTATAAGTGGTATCACTTTAAAATTGCTCTTTACAAGTTTTACATTTTCTTCAAGTGATTATACAAGTGATGCTTCTTTAAAACTTTCTACAAGTGGTTTCATTAAAATTTGAAGCTTATTTGGATGTTTTCCTCGTTTAAGCGCATTAGGCTCTCAAAGACCTCTTTTGTGAGTTTATTTGTAAATTGAAAAGCCTAATAAATTGAGGAGTTTATTTGAATGTGTTTCAAATTTCCTTTTCATGCTTAACTCAAAATATAGCCTCGTTTCCCTTTGGTTTACTCTTTTGGGCTATATAAAGAAGAAGTTTGCAGAATTCTTGAATCTTATTGATAATTCTTAACATTTACAAGTGGTATTTTATTTAAAAATTCTTGCGAACTTCAATAAGTCATATGTATTCGTTTCAATCTTCTTATGACCTTATTTCAGATAATTTCTTGCCAAGCTCTCTCTTTTTCAAAGTGGTATTTCCTAGCCAAGCTCTATACTCTAAAAGGTCTCCTTTTTGGATTCGTTTTCCATTTTTGGTGTTTAATGCCAAAAGGAGGAGAATTTGTGGGAGCTTAATACCTCATTTGGTTAAAGGGGAGTTTGTAGGAACTTAATTTGGTTAAGGGGGAGAATTATTTGTCTAAAAATCTCTCATATACATGATCAAATAGATTAAATTATCTCAATATGACGATTTTCATCCAAATGTGGATATTAAGCTTGGATTTGTCATCAATCACCAAAAAGGGGGAGATTGAAAGTTCAAGCTCCATTAATTTGGTTTTGGTGTTAATGAAAAATCTAATATTGAGAGTACCTCTTTTGATAATCATAACATTGATTAGTCTCAATTGTTAATTAATGACAAATCTTTTTATGAGACTAACTATTTGTTGAGTTCAACTCTTATTAGTCTCTTTTGGATGAAAAAGGTGAAAATATCAAAGGTATGCATTTGAGTTCATACTATCATATCTTGTTTCATTCCTTGGACACAATTTTTATGATAATATTGATAAATCTAAATATCAAACTAACTCTTTTGTTGAGTATATCTTTGATTAGTCTCATCTCATTGAAAAATGGAAAACCCAAGGTATGCGCTCATATTCATTTTATGATATCTTAATGCATATTTTGGATTCAAGTTAATGGATGAACTCTACCATTATTTAGACCTCAAGATGTGCATAATGTTTTCAATTCCATATAGACATGAATGCAAACATTTAGGGGGAGTTCATACTTTACCTTGATGTTTCAATGGTATTGATCTAATTCATCTTTCTATATCAATGATCATTTTTGTGAAACAATCCCTTTAGTATATTTAACTTTTGTAGTTATAGTATACTAATGGCAATATAGGATAAACTCGAAAGCAATCTCAAAAAGTGAATATGTGCATATTGATTCAAGTTTAATTATTTGTATGCACATATTTAATGGAGTTTATTCTATTGTTGATGGTATTAAGAGTATTGATCACTTTCCACCAATCCAACTTAATTTGGATCATTAACTGATAACCATTAAAATGAGTATATGAAACTTGTGTAGTTAATATATATAGATGTCAATTTAAATTCAATTTAAATTGTGTTCAATTGCCATTCAATCCACTATGAACTAATCATGTGTTGATGGTTCACTTTGTTGATCCTAGGGCAATCGAAAGATCTTGAGTATATGAAGCATTGGTTGCATTAGTATACTCCAGACAAAATTAATCTTGCAACCAATTGTCTTTGGGTTGTGGTCAATCACCAAAGGAAAAGATCAAAAGATCATGGGAGCATCCATTATATATTAATGGAGTGCATTGATAATTGAGACAACTTTGTGTTTTGGACTAACACTTTCAATGTGTTTGAAATAGTTTACGTCCAAGGTTGAGATGGATAAATGGGATAAGAACGTCATCGTGTGTTGATGAGCATCAAAAGAGGATCTTGAAGCTAAGACAAGGGGAGTCCATCATGTGTCGATGAACAAGACGAGATCCCGACATGGAGAGAGGATGATGGTAAACATAAAAGCTCCAAGTGGATATGCTAGAGGCAAAGGTATAACTAGCATAGGTCTAAGATGTGTTCCTAGTCTTTTACCGGTCTCGGTACTTGGTTGGGAGACCAGGTTGCTGTATAGGTTGTCGTACTATTAAGAGGGGTCGAGTCTTGTTGCTTGAGTCTCATCATGTGTTGATAGCTCAATCCTATTTCACTACCTCACACTCGCTTGATTTGGTCTTTGCATGGAGATAATATTTGCGAATGTATTTTGCAATTAGTTAGAGCTCATGCACTTGGTTTCTTAGCATGTGACTAGAGTTTTCAAATATGTTTCGCAAATTGCTAGAGATCATGCGTTGATCATCACATGACTAATCAAGAAGTCTTGTTTGTTCCTTATAGTGTTTATTTGCTTGGATTTGTTATTTGCAAATGCATTTTGAAAATAAGCTGAAGTTTATGCAATTCTTTTGGAGCATGTGATTAGCATTTGGAAATGTGTTTGCAAAGTGTCGTGATCATATGTTGATCATCACATGGCTCAAGAATTGATCTTGTTGGTTTTTGGTTGAAATTTGAAAAGAAGATTTCTGTGTGAAATCTTTCTTTTGATCTGTGACTAACACTACTGTCGTGGTGAGACCGATACTATCGAAATTCAGTAGTACCACTCATGTGAGCGGTAGTTATTTTTCGGAGAATGTGTTTCTTGGAAAATTCCTTAGGCCAGCACTACTGCTGTGTTAAAGCCGGTACTACCGCAGGTCCGGTAGTACCGCGGCATTTGTGCAGTAGTTTTTTTCCAGAAGTGTGTTTTTCTCTGAGTATGAATTCCGGGACTACCGTGGTTCAAAGGCTGGTACTACCGCTGGTCTGGTAGTACCGCTATTTAGTTGCCGGTATATATTATCCAAAGAATGTGATCATTGGATTCTTTGTTTTTGTGATATTTAAATATATCTATGGTTGCTTAAATCTTGAAAATGGGTGGAAATTGTAGCCTTCTTGAGAAGCTTCGCATAGAGTCCAAGATCACCAAAATCGGAGTTCAGAGTAAAAATTTATGACCGTTTTAGTTGCTGATACAGTGGTACTACCGGGTTTTACACGGTGGTAGTACAGATTTTTGGTACTACCAAATTTTACATGGTGGTAGTACCACTCTAGAAGGCCGGTAGTTATTTTCCAGAGCGGTGTTTTTGAGTTTTTGGGGCGAAAAATATCAGTACTACAAGGATTTTCAGGGCAGTAGTATCGGGGTAGTGTAGTAACGGCTATTTTCAGTGTATTTAGTGCCCAGAACTATCCGTTGGGGTTGAGGCTGGTACTACCGCCGGTAGTACCAGAAACTACTGATTTTTAGGTATTTTGCCCCCAATGGCTAGTTTTTTTGAGGGGCTATAAAAGGGGCCGAGCTAGGAGGGTTTTGTTGTTGCTCTAGCACCAATTTGAGGTATTCTTGTGAGAGGAAAACCTCAAGAGCTCCTAAAACAATATTTGAGTGATTTGAGAACCTTTTTGAGCTAGAGTTTCTTGTGTAGAATCTTTTTGGTATTGATTTGCATTCACTTGAGCTAGTGTGAGCCTCTCCTCTACATTGTGCATGTGTTGCACTTGGTGAGCAAGGAGAGGTCTCTAGTTGGATGTTTTGCATCTAGAGAAGGATTGAGCATTCTTGTGCATGCGTTGCACTTGGTGAGGATCAAGCAAGAAGCTTGACCTATTACTTTTGGTGTTTGCCGACACTTCGCTGGCGTGAAGGCGTCGTGGTCCGGTGATCTTCACAAGAAGGTTGTGAGATGGCTCGGTGAGTTGTGAAGGATGGAGCTCACCTACTCAGAGAGGGAAAGAGCTACCGCTAGTTGATTCGATGTGCTTGGCTTAATTCGTGGAGTCGGTCCAATTCGTTTGGGCTTGCCTCAACGTGGATTAGGGGAGACTGGCAAGTCTTCGAATACCACGGTAAAAAGTATTGTGTCTCCTTGTGTATGCTTGCAATTCCTTATTTACATTGTTGCAATTTACATTCCTAGAATTAAATTGCCTACTTGTCTTTGGGGTTGTAATTTATTATTAGATGCATAATTAGCTAGTGCACTTAGTGAGCCAAGTTGACTTAGGCTTTAATTATCAAAACCTTAGTTTATCGCTTTTGCATTGTTTATTGTTTAGGTTTTGACATAGACATCAATAGAGCGTGTTTTAGCAAGAAGAATTTTTAAAGCTACCTATTCACCCCCCTCTAGTCAGCATCCTCGATCTTACAACAGCAAGCTTCAATTCAGCATGTTTGTCACAAGTTATGCATATTCTGTAGAGAAGAAACTTGCCATCTATACCATAATCTCCAAATAAATTGAATTTAATACAGTAGTCATATGTGCTAGACAAAGACTTAAGAGATAAAATTTCAGAAATCTTATTCATAGCACAATTCAAGCTAACAGGCTCATTCAACAAGATATAGTACAAAATAGTGGCAAGGGATATTCTTTCTATCACTTCCTTATGTGTAATCAGCACCACATTATCAAAATTATAAGCATGCAATTCATCACATGGTTCTACAATTTGTGGCACAAGATGGTAACTCACTAGAATTAAGTATAGCAGGAATATACTCACAAATTTGCTCCCTTTCTTGTTGTAAAATCATATCTATACCATGGTCATTAGCATCCTCCTTAGAATAAGTAGGTACCTCAAAACTTTCACTTAATAACGCAGGTTTCTTAGCCTGTAGCTCGCCTTCTTTAGAAGTATCCTGCATATAACATGCAACAGCAACAACAGAAGTAACAAAAGTAGATTAGGTTACTTTAGTAGAATCATCATCACATGTGCTATCCTCTACTTTACTCGAATTTTCTGGTATTTTTTTCGCATGCTCGGGGTGTATGCTCTCATTAAGATTTGGTGCAGTGCATGCAACAAGAGTTGTATTTCACTCTTGGAACTTGAATTGTGGTTGATCGTCTTCTCTGTGTTTTTCTTTCGGCTTCACATGAAAGATTAAGCAAACATGACATAGAATTGAATTCTTTACAATATATCATGATCTGAATATCAAAATCTAGTCCACAATAAAAGTTATTCATTCGAGTCTTTTCGGTCTCTTCTAACCCACAACGGAAAGATCTACTCTGAAATTCTTGGTATTACTCACTCACAGTTTTACTACCTTGTTCTAGACATTGCAATTCATTTCATAATTAACAAGTTACATATGAAGGAACAAATCTAGCTCTCATAATTTTCTTCAATTTAATTCATGTGCTAGGGATGTCCTGATTTTTACGCATATAATCATTCAACCAAAGTGTAGCAAAATTAGTAAATCCACTAGTAACAACCCTAACCTTATCATGCTCAGGAATTCAATGTTTATCAAATGATTGTTCTACAGTTCATTCCCATGTAAGATAATCTTCATGATTATATTTATGTGGGACCCCAGATTTACCATCCGGAATCTCCTGTGTATTTCTGTACTAGTCCCAGATCAGTTGCTAGTACACACAGTGAAGCAGTGATGATCATAACCAGAACAGAACGAAAAAAATATAGCATAAGTATAAATTACCAGCCACATGGCTATTTATTACATCTCCTGGTCACATGACCAGAGTTCTCAGCAGCGGAAACAAAAACAACAAGATAAAACCCAAAAGACACCACAGGCGACGACTAGGAGCGCGCGCTTAGTTATCTTGGCGATCTCCAACGAACTCCTCGCCATAGAATTCATTGTCTTCGACTGCATCTTGATAATTCTCTGATGACAAAATTTTGTGTAGCATGTGAGTACAAACGTACTCCGCAAGTCTGGGAAAATGCATCATGAAGGGCTTTCCAAGGAAGGCTTAATAGGGTTCTTTTGCACAAAGCCGGATTTAACAAACATTATTAATAATAATTTTCAGAAAGCAGTTTTAACAATTATTTGTACAATTAAAATTACTTCTAACTCTAGTGAAGGTTCCAACTACCAACACTACTATACAGGCTCTAACTGCCCATTTTGAAAGATCTTGTTAAACCATCACATGACTCCATCTGTCATGATTCAAAACAGGTTCCATCTACCTGATTGGCTCAATCCGCCAAAGAAACATTGGAGAGTTCTAACCACTCCCGAATCCCAAAGTATCAGTTATTTTGAAAACCAAAACCAAGTCTACCAGTATGAAAGCATTCTTTGCTTTGCCTTTGACCGTAGGCACGGCTATTCGAATAGATTTACTCTGCAGAGGTGTATAACTTTACCCACAAGACATGATCATCTCTTTAATGCCAAGCGCTACGAACACACTTCCATTGGTGTGCCGGCAGAGAGATCATGACAAGGCCTTTACAATGTATACGCCTAACCCGACCCACCCGCTGAGGTTTCACCGCTGTTAGGGTTCCATCCACCCAGTACAGAAGCCCCCTCTTGCGCCGTGTAAGGAATACGACTTGCCTCCATCCGGCACCCACATTCCACCAATCAAGTAGTCTAAGTTAGGTTTCTACAAATTATTCAGCCAGGTCGTACCCATTATAGACTTGTGGTTGCACGGTAATGCTTAGAATGGACAGTCATAAGCGTCGGTCCTTAAATTGATTAGGGCGGCTTTCACAAACCTGAACCAGTGCTCCATCCGCACCCGCACGACAAACCATTCCTCCCCAATCTAAACCATTTTTATTTTGTTTTTATTTTACAATCACAGCAGCAATCACCTTGCTACAGTTCGATAAAACACATTTCAACAATATTTTAGAATTTATCCCACCATAGGCATTTTGATCAATGTCAATCCTAAGCACAGTCTACCGTACAAAACAAGGTTAATCACATAATACATGATTTCATGATTAAATCTTAAGGCTACAAAGACATGGTAATCAAACAGCAAGGATGTTATTTCGAAATGGGTATAACTAACATTCTATATTTTAACATCATCGGTTTATGTAAATAGCCATGCAAGTTGTAAATATTTTATAAAACAGTTATAAACAATGGGATCAACGTGTGTCAAGGAGACTTGCCTTCGTCAACGGAGTGCGCTGCGTTGTTCTGAAGGTCTTCTTCTTTGTCGGCGACGACGACCGCTTCTTCGACTACGCGCAAAACGGTGCACGAAATGAATAAAATAAAATAAATAGACACTAAAAATTATAATACAAATACTGGCAGATAGAGGATGAATTTATATAAATTTAGCAATTTGAATCACTCTATTCGGAGTTACGACGGAGGAGAAACAATTGTTTGAATTCTATCGGATTGGAAAAATGGAAAACGGGAATATTCCTTTGGCATCTTTTTCTTTTTCTCAAATCCTGATTTTTCTCACTCTCTTCCATGCGGGCCCCACGAGTCATTGGCTAGTGCTTCTTCTCCATTGCTCTGTACACAGAGATAAGAACAGAGACTAGCAACGCCATGGAAGGCTCGGCCATGGGGGCGGCGCCGACGTCTGGAAAAATTGAACGGCGACGGAGTCGCGGCACCGAAGCCGAAGCAGCGCGGTCGGAGATGGCCGGAGCGCGTGCAGCCGCGGCCGGAAGCAAGGCGTGGCGGAGGCGCACGTGGCCGGCGATGGGATGGGAAGAAAAGGGTGAGCATCAAGTAGAGCTCGATGCCACGAATCCAAAGGTGAAATCGGATTTCGAAGAGGCTTACCGGAGACGACGAATCGACGGCGCAAAGATGGTTAGGCCAACGGTGTTCAAACGTCAAATTCGTCGCCGTCCTATAATGAAACCCAAATTTTCTTTAGGGCTTTTGATCTTTGCGACTAGATGCACAAAATGATGCGAACCGAATTTGATTTGGCTCACCGGATCAAAAGTTGGCTCACCGGTGTCTTTGGTCGACGTCGAGGTGCGGTCTTTGTGAGTTTTGGAGAGGAAAAGTTTGAGGAAACAATTGGAAATGGTGAGCACGGCGTAGAGGACAGCAAGACGAAACTTTTGAGTACTCACACGCCCGGTGACGTGAAGAAACGTCCGAGATAATGACCGAGCAATAAATTGTCATTAATGCTTAATTGCGGCCGTTTCGCTCGGATTAAGGATGGGTAATAGCAGGGAATTGAATCCTTGCATCAATACGGTCGCAATGCTTCAACTCTCCCTTGATTTGATACGAAAATGAAGAAGTTATAAATTTTATTCTTTTGGTCATTGAAGAGGAGAGATACGTGAAGAACACAAGGGCTGGAGGTTGAAGACGCACTGTAGCTCTCACATGTGGTTCTAAATGAATAGTGTTGAGAATAAAGCGCGAAGAATAAAATAGATAACAAGATCTAAAAAAAATCTGAAAAAGATCCTAGAAATCCTAATGAGTAAAATGGAACCCAATAAAATTGGTTTCACTTATTTTGGATGAATTTTGAAATTTATATAATTTCAGGACGAATATAATGGATTTGATGAAAGCGCGAGAGATAAAATAGCAAAGTCATTATATAAATCTCGCAAAAATTCCCAAAATCATTATAAAATATTTTAAACCTAATTCAATGTGTTTTGAGATTTTTAGAGCATTTTGGAACTCGGGTGGAATTTCGAATAAAGACCGGAATATGGAATTTTAACTTTGCGGACGATAAAGAATTGAACTCCAGTTTTGGGAGGATATGGATGCCAGGTTAATTAGAACACCAAGGAAAATCCAAATTTTGAATTTAATTAATTTTAAAATAATTTTTGGAACAACAAAAATGGGGATGTTACAAACCTACCCTCTTAGAGAGAATCTCACCCGAGATTCGGATGGAGAAAGAAAGAGATCGGAAACTCACTCGAGGTCCTCTTCTCGCTCCCAAGTTGCTTCTTTCTCAGAATGGTTGCTCCACTGAACCTTGCAAAACTTGATCACTCGGCTTCTGGTTCGACGCTCAGCTTCATTCAAGATTTTGACTGGATACTCTGGAAATGACAGGTCTTCTTTGAAATCCAATTTCTCCAAAGACATCTGTTCTTCTGGAATTCTGAGGCATTTCTTCAACTAAGACACGTGAAATACATCATGCACATCAGACAACTGCGGAGGAAGTTTCAACTTATAAGCAACTTCTCCTCTTCTAGCAACCACTGGAAATGGACCGATATAGCGAGGTGCAAGCTTCCCGCTAACTCTGAAACGACGCATTCCCTTTAGGGGTGAAACTTTCAGATACACATGATCACCAGGTGCAAAGCTTAAATCTCGACGACGATTATCAGCATAACTTTTCTGCCTTGACTAAGCTGTTTTTAAATTCTGACGAATCACTCTCACTTGCTCTTCTGCTTCTTTCAGAATATCAGGCTCGATTACTTGTCCCCCCTCTGTCTCTTTCCAATACAACGGTGTTCATCATTTTCTTCCGTAGAGAGCTTCGAACGGTGCCATCTTTAGCCTTGACTGGTAACTGTTATTGTACGAGAATTCTGCATACGACAAATTCGGATCCCAAGATGAACTGTATGTCAAAGCACAAGCTCTCAGCATATCTTCTAGTAATTGATTTATCCTTTTCGTCTGACCATCTGTCTGAGGATGGTAAGCAGTACTGAAGTTTAGGTTTGTGCCCAAAACCTCATGCAACTTTTGCCAAAACCTCGAGGTAAACTGGGAACCCCGATCTGACACGATCTTCTTTGGCACACCATGCAAACATACAATTTTGGCCATGTATAGCTCTGCGAGTTTATCACCAGAATATGTTATCTTCACAGGAATAAAGTGTGCAACCTTAGTCAATCTATCCACAATAACCCATATTGAATCATATCCGGACTTAGTTCTGGGAAGTCCGGTGATAAAATCCATTCCTATTTCTTCCCATTTCCAAACAAGAATCTGCAATGGTTGCAATAAACCGGCTGGTCTCTGATGTTCTGCTTTAACAAGTTGACAAATATCACAACGTGCCACAAAATCAGCAACTTCTCTTTTCATATTGGTCCACCAATATTTCTCCTTCAAATCTGCGTACATCTTGGTACTTCCCGGATGAATAGAATAAACCGAATCGTGGGCCTCCTTCAAAATTACATCTTTGATCTCTTTTTGATTAGGGACTACTATTCTTTTCCCTGACCAGATAGTACCTTTCTCATCTTCAGAAAATTCAGGAAATTTTCCTTTCTTCATACCATCTTTTAGGTCCAAGATACCACTATCATTCTTTTGAGCCTCTCTGATATGATCTTCCAGGGTTGAATGCACTTTGACATTGAAAACACAACCTTCATTTACCAATTCCATGTTGAGGCATCTGAACTCTTCATGAAGTGCTGGCTGACTTTCGTGAACCATAACATTGTTGCAATAACTTTTCCTGCTCAAAGCATCCGCAACAACATTAGCTTTTCCGGGATGATAATGGATACCAATATCATAATCTTTAACTAATTCCAACCATCTTCTCTGCCTCAAATTGAGATCCGGCTGAGTAAAAATGTATTTCAAACTCTTATGATCCGTATAAATCTCACATCGATTCCCAATCAAATAATGCCTCCAAATTTTGAGTGTGCACAACCTACGCTAACTCCAAATCATGAGTTGGGTAATTTTCTTCATGGGGTCGCAGTTGTCTTGAGGCATAAGCTATGAATTTACCTTCTTGCATCAATACACATCCGAGACCTTGCTTTGAGGCATCACAGTAAACTTCAAAATCCTTATGAATATCCGGCAGAACAAGTATCGTGTCTTGAAGTTAACCTCTTCTTCAATTCCGAAAACTTTGTTCACAAGATTTAGTCCATTCAAACTTCTTCTCCTTCTTCAAAAGTTGAGTGAGAGGTTTCGCTATCTTGGAAAAACCTTCAATAAAACGCCGATAATAGCCTGCTAATCCAAGAAAACTTCTAATATCCGGAACTGACTTGGGTTGCTTCCAATCCAAAACATCCTTCACCTTCGCAGGTCTCTCGCTACTCCTCCAGCAGAAATAACATGACCCAAGAAAGCAACTTCCTTCAACCAAAAATCACATTTACTGAACTTAGCATAAAGCTGATGCTCTCTAAGCTTTTCCAAAATGATCCTCAAATGATCCTCATGCTCTTTTTCATTCTTGGAATAGATAAGAATGTCATCAATAAACACGACAACAAACTTATCCAAAAACTCTATAAACACCTTATTCATCAAATTCATGAAATATGACGGTGCATTTGTTAATCCAAAGGACATCACTGTAAACTCGTACAATCCATAACGGGTAGTAAAGGCTGTCTTCGGAATATCTTCTTTTCTTATCTTGAGCCGATGATATCCCGATCTTAAGTCTATTTTTGAGAAAACCTGAGCTCCTTTCAACTGATCAAATAGATCATCTATCCTTGGCAAAGGATACTTATTCTTTATTGTGACCTCATTCAGTGATCTGTAGTCCATGCACATTCTTAGACTGCCATCCTTCTTCTTAACGAAGATTATCGGTGAACCCCAAGGTGATGAACTTGGTCTTATAAAGCCTTTCTCCTGCAGTTCTTCAATCTGTTTCTTCATCTCTGCTAATTCATTAGCAGGTAACCGATAAGGCCTCTTCGAGATAGGAGATGTACCAGGTACAAGCTCAATCATAAACTCAATATCCCGGTCTGGTGGCATAGCAAGCAAATCTTCTGGGAATACATCTGGGTATTCATTCACTGTGGGCACATTTTCCAAAGATGTACCTTTTAGTCGGTTCAGGGTACTACCCCCTTAGAGAAGAGATTAGACAAGAACTCCACTCGAATTCCCTCAGGACTAGTAAGGGAGATAGCTCTACTAGCATAGTCTATCTGACCCTTGTACTTGGTTAACCATTCCATTCCAAGGATTACTTCTATACCCTTAGTATCCAATAATATTAAGTTCGCTAGGAACTTTGCCCCTTTTATAATTATATCTATTTTTGGACAAATGCAGTTGTTCTTAGTTCTTTACTAGGGGATTGAACTAGCAAGGGATTTCTAAGCTGAACTGTATCCCATCCATGCTTTATAACCAAATACTCTGATATGAATGAATGCGAAGCACCAGAATCAAACAATACTGAAGCAGGAACTGAATTGACGAAGAACTTACCATACACCACATCAGGTGCGTCCTGAACTTCTTCAGCAGTGACATGATTAACACGTCCTCTTCCGATGGTGCGAGAAGTACGTGGAGTCTGCGGCGTTCCTCTTCCCAGAGCTGGTGCTGGGGTGCGAGCTGGAGTAGATCCCAGGTTGAACCGAACTGGGGTCACAGCCTGACGCTTCTGGGGACATTTACTAGCGTAATGTCCCATCTCCCTGCAGTTAAAGCATTGGATTCCTGCAGTTGCTGCGTTGCTCTTCTGAACTTGATTTCCTATATTGTCAGTAGGGGCTTGAGTGAACTGACGAGGAGTGGATATTGGGGTCCTGGAAGTATTGGTGGCTACTGGCCTGATGGACTGAGGCTGGAAGAAACGGGGTTTGGAGCTACTGGCACCATGCTGCGTTTGAAACATCAACTTCCTCTTTCTTGATTCAAACAGCTGACGCTGAGCATCCTCTTGTATCAAAGCTTTGTTCACCATGTGCTGGAATGAAGGGAAGTCATTTGATACCAGCTGAACTTTGATATTGGGGTCAAGGCCCTCCATGAAGCGCCAAATCTTAGCCTCATCCGAGGCAACATCTTCGGTAGCATAACGAGAAAGCTGGGTGAACCGATTCAGATATTCGACATCGAAGGTTTCCTTGTCGCACTTGTGAAACTCACGCCTCTTCATTTCCATAATCCCCTTGGGAATATGGGTAGCCCGAAAAGCTTCCACAAATTCATTCCAAGTGATGCTCTGGGATTCCTGGTGGGCAGCGAGGTAATTTTCCCACCAACTTGCAGCGGTTCCTTTCAGCTGATGAGAGGCATATAAGACACTCTCAAATTCATCACACTGGGCTAAGTAAAGCTTCTTTTCTACATCTTTTAACCAATCGTCAGCCTCCAAAGGGTCAACTGATCCTGCGAAAGTTGGGGGTCTGGTCCTCATGAATTCCCCGAACTTAGACTGGGGTGGCTGAGCTGCAGCCTGAGCTGGGACTGCTTGAGGCGGATTCAGCGCATTTTGCGCCAAAGCTTGCAGAATTTGCATTTGCATGGCCATCATCTGCTCCATGCTTGGCGGCTGGTTGGGGGTGAGGGTGGCACTTGGTTCTGCTGCGCTGGAGGTGGCACTTGGTTCTGCTGCTCCACAGGAACTTCCTCTTGAATCTGCACTCTTCCGCGACCACGACCGCGGCCTCCTCTTCTTCCTCTGCCAGGGTTCTCCATCTGAAACCAAGGATAGGAAAAAGCACGAGGAAAGAGGGAAAAGCAAAGATAAGAAAACAGGGGACTAAACAACATCCACCAAAACAAAAACACAACAAAAGAAAGGAAACTCCAACTAAAATCTTTATTTAAACCAAAATAGCTTTTAAAGAGAAAATGGCTGTATCACAAATGCATAAAAGCACGATACAGTCCATCGCACAACTTATTCATCGTTCTAAATGTGAACAAATGGAAGGGGGCTAAGCCAGACTAACTACTCCCCCTGCTCTCCACAAAACACGAGGGGAGGGATCCTCCAGCTGATGCGGCAAAGATGGTGTAAACTGACATCTACAAATTTTGAAATAGGACAAGGTCAGTAAACAAATTTCAAATGAAGGATGAGGTAAAGACCAGACGCTAAGACAGAAAAGGTAGAAGCAAAGGAACCTAAAAAATTTTTATAAGTATATTTTTATAAAAAAATTAATCCTTAAGGCTTTGCCATTCTAACTAAGTTGCGTCCTACAGTCGTCCAGGCTCTGATACCACCTCTGTGGGACCCCAGATTTACCATCCGGAATCTCCTGTGTATTTCTGTACTAGTCCCAGATCAGTTGCAAGTACACACAGTGAAGCAGTGATGATCATAACGAGCGAATGTAACGAAAAAAATATAGCATAAGTATAAATTACCAGCCACATGGCTATTTATTACATCTCCTGGTCACATGACCAGAGTTCTCAGCAGCAGAAACAAAAACAACAAGATAAAACCCAAAAGACACCACAGGCGACGACTAGGAGCGCGCGCTTAGTTATCTTGGCGATCTCCAACGAACTCCTCGCCATACAATTCATTGTCTTCGACTGCATCTTGATAATTCTCTGATGACAAAATTTTGTGTAGCATGTGAGTACAAACGTACTCTGCAAGTCTGGGAAAATGCACCACGAAGGGCTTTCCAAGGAAGGCTTAATAGGGTTCTTTTGCACAAAGCCGGATTTAACAAACATTATTAACAATAATTTTCACAAAGCAGTTTTAACAATTATTTGTACAATTAAAATTATTTCTAACTCTAGTGAAGGTTCCAACTACCAACACTAGTATACAGGCTCTAACTGCCCATTTTGAAAGATCTTGTTAAACCATCACATGACTCCATCTGTCATGATTCAAAACAGGTTCCATCTACCTGATTGGCTCAATCCGCCAAATAAACATTCGAGAGTTCTAACCACTCCCGAATCCCAAAGCATCAGTTATTTTGAAAACCAAAACCAAGTCTACCAGTATGAAAACATTCTTCGCTTTGCCTTTGACCGTAGGCACGGCTATTCGAATAGATTTACTCTGCAGAGGTGTACAACTTTACCCACAAGACATGATCATCTCTTTAATGCCAAGCGCTACGAACACACTTCCATTGGTGTGCCGGCAGAGAGATCATGACAAGGCCTTTACAATGTATACGCCTAACCCGACCCACCCGCTGAGGTTTCAATGCTGTTAGGGTTCCATCCACCCAGTACAGAAGCCCCCTCTTGCGCCGTGTGAGGAATACGACTTGCCTCCATCCGGCACAAAAATTCCACCAACTGGCGAGTCTAAGTTAGGTTTCTACAAATTATTCAGCCAGGTCGTACCCATTATAGACTTGTGGTTGCACGGTAATGCTTAGAATGGACAGTCATAAGCATCGGTCCTTAAATTGATTAGGGCAGCTTTCACAAACCAAAACTAGTGCTCCATCCGCACCCGCCCGACAAACCATTCCGCCCCAATCTAAACCATTTTTATTTTGTTTTTATTTTATAATCACAGCAGCAATCACCTTGCTACAGTTTCGATAAAACACATTTCAACAACATTTTAGAATTTATCCCACCATAGGCATTTTGATCAACGTCAATCCTAAGCAAAGTCTATCGTACGAAACAAGGTTAATCACATAATACATGATTTCATGATTAAATCTTAAGGCTACAAAGACATGGTAATCAAACAGCAAGGATGTTATTTCGAAATGGGTATAACTAACATTCTATATTTTAACATCATCGGTTTATGTAAATAGCCATGCAAGTTGTAAACATTTTATAAAACAGTTATAAACAATGGGATCAACGTGCGTCAAGAAGACTTGCCTTCGTCAACGGAGTGTGCTGCGCTGTTCTGAAGGTCTTCTTCTTCGTCGGCGACGACAACCGCTTCTTCGAGTACACGCAAAACGGTGCACGAAATGAATAAAATAAAATAAATAGAAACTAAAAATTATAATAAAAATACTGGCAGATAGAGGATGAATTTAGATAAATTTATCAATTTGAATCACTCTATTCGGAGTTACGACGGAGAAGAAACAATTGTTTGAATTCTACCGGATTGGAAAAATGGAAAACAGGAATATACCTTTGGCATCTTTTTTTTTTCTCAAATCCTGATTTTTCTCACACTCTTCCATGCGGGCCCCATGAGTCATTGGCTAGTGCTTCTTCTCCATTGCTCTGTACACAGAGATAAGAACAGGACTAGCAACGCCATGGAAGGCTCGGCCATGGGGGCGGCGCCGGCGACTGGAAAAATGGAACGGCGAGGGAGTCGTGGCACCGAAGCCAAAGCGGCGCGGTCGGAGACGGCCGGAGCGCGTGCGGCCGCATCCGGAAGCAAGGCGTGGCGGAGGCGCACGTGGCCGGCGATGGGATGGGAAGAAAAGGGCGAGCATCACGTAGAGCTCGACGCCACGAATCCAAAGGTGAAATCGGATTTCGAAGAGGCTTACCGGAGACGACGAATCGACGCTGCAAAGATGGTTAGGCCAACGGTGTTCAAACGTCAAGTTCGTCGCCATCCTGTAATGAAACCCAAATTTTCTTGAGGGCTTTTGATCTTTGCGACAAGATGCACAAAATGACGCGAACGGAATTTGATTTGGCTCACCGGATCAAAAGTTGGCTCGCCGGTGTCTTTTGTCGACGTCGGGCTGCGGTCTTCGTGAGTTTTGGAGAGGAAAAGTTTGAGGAAACAAAGGGAAATGGTGAGCACGGCGTAGAGGACAGCAAGACGAAACTCTTGAGTACTCACATGCCCGGTGAGGTGATGAAACGTCCGAGATAATGACCGAGCAATAAATTGTCATTAACGCTTAATTGCGGCCGTTTCGCTCGGATTAAGGATGGGTAACAACAGGGAATTGAATCCTTGCATCAATACGGTCGCAATGCTTCAAGTCTCCCTTGATTTGATACAAAAATGAAGAAGTTATAAATTTTATTCTTTTGGACATTGAAGAGGAGAGATACGTGAAGAACACAGGGGCTGGAGGTTAAAGACGCACTGTAGCTCTAACATGTGGTTCCAAATGGATAGTGCTGAGAATAAAGCGCGAAGGATAAAATAGATAACAAGATCTAAAAAAAATTTGGAAAATATCCTAAAAATCCTAATGAGTAAAATGGAACCCAATAAAATTGGTTTCACTTATTTTGGATGAATTTTGAAATTTAGATAATTTTAGGACGAATATAATGGATTTGATGTAAGCGCGATAGATAAAATAGCAAAGAGATTCTATAAATCTTGGAAAAATTTCCAAAATAATTATAGAATATATTAAACCTAATTCAATGTGTTTTGATATTTTTAGAGCATTTTGGAACTCGGGTGGAATTTCGAATAAGGACCGGAATATGGAATTTTAACTTTGCGGACGATAAAGAATTGAACTCCAGTTTCGGGAGGATATGGATGCCAGGTTAATTAGAACACCAAGTAAAATCCAAATTTTGAATTTAATTAATTTTGAAATAATTTTTGGAACAACAGAAAATCTAGGATGTTACAATTTAGCACTAAAAGTGGGTACTGTGAACTTACTTGTGGTACGTGTGCTATGTCGTCGTACCTCTCGTGGTGATGAGGCTGTGCTCGTACGTTCTTCGTATCTCGGAGTTTGAACTACCTCTTCTCCTACGATGTTGTTGGTCAAAGCACTACGACGTTGAGAACCTGCCATTGTTAGTAAAGGCAAGAAAGAAATCACAAGTATAATGTTCTTATCACTACGTAGGATATGTTGAAAAGTCGCTCAACTCTCAAGCTTTGACAAAGCTCTTACAAGTTCTTACCGTGGAGCAGGTGTTGTCGGCCATTGGCAGTGTCAAAAGTTCTTCGAAACTTAGATAAAGCAATTGCCATGGGACCGAACAAATGTATGACCGTAGAATATGTGGAGCTAGGTAGGCTATAATTATTTCCTATGCAACCTGATAATTCTAGTTATTTTAATGATAACTAATAACCAAATTAGAATTCACAAGTCCTAGTTTCCAATCACAAAGATATAAGCGAATTTCAAGACAACTCACGCTCAAAGATGATGGAACTTAATGCAACCAATGGAATTAGGTAAATAAGAATAATTTCAACACCAAAGCTCGTGTTGCATAAGTTATGGAGTGTCAGGACCCGAATATGCAAATCTGGACCCTCTGTTATACTGCACTAGTCCAGGATCACGCTAGTGCACACAGGCTCAACATCAGTAAATATCAAAATCATACACAGCGAAAACATAATGAAATACATCATATATTAAATAATACTCGTTGAATGACCTTAAGGTCAACTTACATGACTGTGCCTCGCAAGGCTGAATAACAGCTTAAATTGCAGCGGAATGAAAACGTAGATAACCCATCAGTATACCACAGGTAATTGACAAGGCTCGCACCCTAAACATTCGTCTCCTCCTGGTACTCCTCCTCCAGCACTGGTGTAGACTCAACTGGTGATGATGATGTTGGCAAGGGTGAGTACTTAAAGCACTCAACAAATTGTGCACAGAATGCAACTCTAACATAACTATATGCAAGGCTTATTCCAAAGGATTGGTAAACATAGCTATTTTGCAGTAAAACAACATTTGTAAATGAATACAGTAAATGGATTGTAAAGACAGTAAAACAAATAACAATAATAGATAGATTCAACATTTCTCAAGTAAACCAAGTTTCCAGTCCTAAGCCAAGTTTCGAACCTTCCATATGGCAACCTACCATCCCAACCAAGTTTCCATTTAATTAAACTAACCCTTGACTGTAATTCCCGAGCTATACTCAATACCGCGAGCACGGCTATCCGAATAGATTTACACTCTACTGAGGTTATACACTTTACCCACATGACATGATCATCTCTTGTTGCCATGCATTAACAAACTTCTTTTGGTATGTCAGCGGAGAGATCATGACAAAGCCTTTACAAAGCTCTACCTTAACCCAGTACTACCCACTAAGGTTCAACACTAGCTGGTCTGGTTACCACATCCAGGGGCCCCCTATTGCGCCATGTGAGTTGATCCATGCGAGGTCTGGTAACCACAACTTGGGACTCACACCGTCATTGGTAGTACCAAAACTAAAACATTGATAATTAATCAGCTAGACTGTCCCATGCCAGACATGTGGTTGCATGATTAACTCAGGTCAAAGGCTCGCAAGGTTAAGTCCTTAAGATGATCGAGGCAAGACTTCCACATACCCTCTGTTGTTCGGGCCCACCTTGGCGCATTGCCCCTTGCCACCTGCCCCAATCTAAATGACTACCACCCCGGATGATTACCAAGCACCACACGCCATCAACAATTCAATATCGTTGTGTGACATCTCTCGCTACAACAACTCAATCTCATCGTGTGACAACACCTGGTACATCAATTCATTAATATGTTCTATATCGATTAGTCAAGATTAAACATTGATGATTCAAGTACATGTGATAACGTGGTATGGCTAAGCATACTAACACGGTATAACCATCCCATGTTGATTTCAATATTAGCCAACTATAATGAACCAATCTAGGGTGACAAATAAATCATGGCATACAAATGACAAGGTAGAGTATAGATAAAATTGGTAGATTTACTAAGTCCCAATTTATTTTGAAACAATTGTATACATAAAATAATATGCAATAAGGTAAAACAATATAGCGATTTCATAAACATGGGTTCAACATGATCAAAGCACAACTTTCCTTATAAAAGCCCTTATTCTTGCTCTGGACATGGTCTTGAGTTGATGGATCTTCCTCAGAAGCTTCGCACAATTCAACATCTACGCAAAAACGAGAGGAAAAGCCATATAAACACCAAAATAGAGAGAAAACAGAATCCAAAAACCAAATAAAATTAAGCATTAAATAGATCTCAATTTTAAATGTTTTTAGAAATTTGAATCACCTCAATTGGAGCTCGTACGAGGGAGAACGGGCTCGTGGAAGATTCAAAAATCTAAACATCAGAACATTAGAAAATCAAATATTAATCTGAATTATTTTTCTTTTGAAAAAGATTTTTATTGTGTCGGCGTGATGTCACCCTTGGCCTGAATAGCTCTCAGGCCGACAAGTGTTCTCCAGTCCACTGAATTGAGTCCATGGACCAGATCATGGTCCACGCGCTGATCTTTATGGATCGGGTTCACACGTCTCGGCGGCTGACAGTGGGACCCGCACATATTGACGCTTGCGCACACACACGCGCTGATGTGGTTGACCACTCGGCGCCATCTATTGACACATTCGCGGTTTTTGTTGACGTGGCATCCACGAGTATCTCACCGAAGCACGCCACGTAGGCTGGCTAAGCGCGCGACTCTAGGGTCATCAGCGTCGGCGAAGAGTACCATCACCCGCAAGATTATGACTTCATGGTTTGGATGACGCTATTGGCTCTTTACCTGGTACCCTAGAACATCGGCGATGGCGAGGCGAGCGGCGACCGATTTGGATCTCTGCGGAGATGAGGTTCTGATGATCTTCTGATGACGAGAGTGCGCGCACCAGATGAGGTGGTTCACAGCGAAACTAGAGGTGCTGCTGATGCTCCAATCAATCCACCACCGGCGATGAATCAACGAAAATTGAGTCTCAGGGGCCCATGGCGAACTTCACGAATTCCTGACGAACGGCAGCGATTTTCGACTGGCGAACCTAGGGTATTGGTTTGCGACTTCAAGGCGAAGCGGGCGCGTGCTTTTATAGCGTGAGAAACCCTCTTCGGCGGTGACTCAGATGATGAGTCTGTGGCGGTTACGGCTCCAAGTCCTGGTCGGCCACGACTGGGAAGATGAGCCACACAGCGACACGTGGCGAAATCGGATGGCTTACGACGCTTGGCTACGCGGGTGGTTCACAGCCGAACAATCAAATCCAGCGGCTAACGCAAGCGGGGCTTAGGGTTTTGGCCTGAGGACCTGCGGTGGCAGGCCGGGCTACACGACGGACATATGGGCCTAGGCCCATTACTATTTTCTATTTTCAAAGCATTTTTTATTTTATTTAAATCCAGTAATTCACTTGTTTAGTATAAAGCAACAAAAATGCTAGGAACAATCCAAGAAAAATCTCAAAAATACTTTGAGACTTTTTAACACAAATAAAATATTTTTAATAAAACATTATTTAAATATTTCACATATTAAAATAAAATCCTAATTTGAACATAATTCAAAATAGAAAATAAGTTCCAAATATATTCCAGAAAATTCACAAAATTCACAAAATGCGCAAATAACATTATTTTATTATTTTAACCAAATTTTGGGATGTTACATGGTGAGGCGTTAGCTAATTGCTTCAGAAAAGGTAAAAAGGCACAAGATTGCTCACTAATTAATACAATTGCACAATCAAAAAATAATGAACACAATTTAGGGTTTTGCTCAATGCAGTGTTGCATGCCACTATTCTATTTTCTTTTCTTTTTCTTTTCTTGGCCTTTTGGCTCTTTGTTTCCCTTTTCTTTCTTTTTGTGACTTTCGTCCAACACAAGTGTGAACAATGTTTTGGAATGCCTAACTCGGTGTCACAAGATAGTACGATATGATAATTCAAGATTATACAATGTATCAAGTAGAGCACCCCTAAGCAATATCATATAGCTAGTCTCAATTGGGATCAAAATATTCGCCAAGGATGAATTGGTTCCCAAAATGTATGTGTACTAACTTTTTTGGAGTTTTATAGTTTGTAGATGCTACTGGAGTCAACCAACCAAAGGAACAAAGTTTGAACACAAATTGAAGCATGAAACCCAAATTTGGCCAGAACAGTGCAGCAAAGTTGTTGCCACAATTAAAGTATGAAAATCACCGAATCTAGTTTGCTCACAATGTAATAAATGGAAGGTAATGTTCTACGCTTTAAAACAAACACAAAATTTGGAGCTCGTATATAGAAGTTATAGCCAAAACACTTAGGTGCACATATTTGACCTAAATTCAGCATATCTAACCAAATCCGAATCCGAATCCGAATCAAATTCGGTTTGAAAAAGTCCGAATCACAAAGGACACCCAAAAACGTTTTTGTAGAGGACTCTTCAAGGATTCAGGAAAGTACAAAAACTTCTCTCAATCGGAGTTCAGACATGAGAAGTATGATCAAAATACCGAACCGATCTGGATTGAAGTACAACTTGCTTCACCAACTTTGACATCCAGATTAAACTAACTTCGATACAGAATTAGAGTCTATGCCCAACTAGGTTTTTGTAGATTTCATTTCAAGGTTTAATGAAAGTGCAAGAACACTTGAATCTGAGCTCGTATGCAAAAGTTATGGAGAAAACAATATACTGAACATATTGAAATAAAAGCTACACGAAGGAAAAACGATCAGCAACTAAAACAAGGACCCTAATGAATCAAAACCTAACAAAACTCACTAGAATACCAGATTAAATCTAAAGGTTAAATTTTTGTGGAGTAATTTTTAATTTAGGATAGAAAATAAAAACTAATCTAAGGTACTGAATCTCTCACCGAGCAACCTAGTGCTCTGATACCACCTGATGTAAGATTGTTTGCGATCTTTCGATGAGATCGATATCTTCGATTTGGTAGAACTGACTTTGACGATCCGACTACAACGTACGACAATGATGCGCCTTAGCAATAGCTAAATCAACTCCGGAAGGTTATTGATCTTGTCATGGGCACGATCAACCAAAACATGAGGTTCAATTCCTACAAGCAGCCGAAGAAACAAGAACAATAGCAGCAACAATCTGAAATTGCAAATAGGAATTGAGGTACATGAATATATAGATCAATAGAAAGGTGGAGTTTTGCAAAGAAGTCTCAACAGGCAGTCGTTCGACACGTCTAGTGGACAATGTAGTTTGGCCCTAGGCTAAAACTATGCTCAACAAAAACCCAAGTTTCTAAAGCGGTGGATACTGAGTATATGAGAGTGAGGGATGTGAGAGGATTATCCTAGGTTTGTGTGTAGCCAGGGGGCGCACACAACTTGGGCTTGGGCCCCGTCATACTTAGAAGGCCCGAAACAGCCCAAAACAGTGTTACAGTACATTCTTTCAATGATTCCGGGTGATCCATGATGAATCTGGGGCTGGGACAAGACCCATTGGAAAGGACTCATTGTAGGCTTCAAATCAAGTGTAAGAACTCTGCAATCAGACGCCGTATACAAAATTTATGCTCGTTTTACTTCAGGCTGCTATTCGGAGGCCAAATTGGATTCCAGAACGTGATGGATTTGATATCTCTCTCTTCTTGGCCCATAGATGACGTGTTGGAGTTGGTCCAACCAGGTGTGATCGTATCCGTAGTAGTGATGTCCTCATCATTTTTGGTCCTGCACTCTATCACATCCAAAATCTTGATCGGCTGCTCTTTATAAGTCAAATCTTCCTGCAGTTAAATTGCTTCCAACGATGTGTGCTTTGTTGGCACTCTGAAGCACTTCTTAAGCTACGACACATGAAACACATAATGTATTCTTGCCAACAACTGCGTTAGCTCTAACTGATAAGTAAACTCTCCTCAACGGCTTAAGATTTTGAACGGACCAACATATCTCGATGCAAGCTTACCTTTAGCATGTAAGCTTTTAACACCTTTAAGAGGGGTAACTCTGAGATACAAGAAATCATCTGCCCCGAAAATAAATTCAAGACGATGATTGTAGATCAACGTAGCTTTCTGTCTCGACTGAGCCACTTTCAACCTTTCCCTGATCATAGCAATCTGCTCTTCGGCTTTCTTAAGAATATCAGGCCCAAATACCAAACGCTCTACTGTCTCATTCCAATTCAACAAAGTACGATAGGCACGACCATATAAAGCCTCGAATGGTGATATTTGTAAACTGGCCTAATAGCTATTATTATAATAAATTCAGCATACGGCAAACACTTATCCCATGAACTAGCATAATCTAACGCACAAGCTGTCGGCATATCCTCTAGAATATGATTAACTCTCTCAGTCTGACCATCTGTTTGTGGATGATACGCTGTACTAAAATTCAAACGAGTTCCCATTGCTCCGTGTAGCTTAACCCAAAACCTCGAGGTAAATTGGGTACCTCTATCTAACACTATCTTCTTAGGCACTCCATGCAAACACACAATCCTTGACATATACAGATCTACCAAGTGATTTCTTGAGTTGGTAGTCTTTACTGGTATGAAGTGAGCAACCTTGGTTAAACAATCAACTAATGCCCATATGGAATCATAACCTTTCTGAGTTCTTGGCAAGCCAGTAATAAAACTCGTACCGATTTCCTCCCACTTCCATTCAGGAACCTTTAACAGCGGTAACAAACTAGCAGTTCTTTGGTGCATGGCCTTTACTCTCTGGCACACTTAGCTACTTCACGGTTCATGTTAGGCCACCAAAACCTTTCCTTAAGATCTTGATACATCTTAACACTTCCTGGATAAATTGAATACTTGCAATCATGAGCTTCCTCAAGAATCAACTGCTTAAGCTCCTTCATGTTCGGTACACAGATTCAGCCTTTAAACCATATGGTACCTTGCTCATCCAAAGCAAAATCCTCAACTAATTCTTCCTCCTTAGATTTGGTTATGTTGATCATTTCATCATCCTTCTTACCATGTCTGATCTGATCTTCTAGAGTTCACTTCACTTCCATAGCAGCTAAAGATCCTTGTGGGACAACTTCTAGCTTCAACTTCTGAAATTTCTTGCATAACTCCGGTTGATCATTTAACACTATAATATTAGCACTATGGCTCTTATGACTCAAGGCATCGGCTACCACGTTAGCCTTACCAGCATGATAATGGGTTCTAACATTATAATTTTTTATCAACTCCAGCCATCTTCTTTGTGTCATATTGAGATCCGACTGAGTAAATATATACTTTAGAATCTTATGGTTTATATATATCTCACATCTATTTCCAATGAGATAATGACGCTACAACTTCAAAGCATGCATTACAACAGCTAATTCCAAATCATGCGTAGGGTAATTCTCCTCATGCATCCTCAATTGCCTTGACGCATATGCAATAACATTGACATTCTGCATCAATACGCACCCAAGACCTTGTCTGGATGCCTCACAGTATATATCAAAAATGTTCCGTACATTTGGCAACACTAACACTGGTGTTGTCGTCATACGCTTGTTTAATTCTAGAAAACTCTTTTCGCATTCTGGTGTCCAAGCAAACTTTTTATCCTTTTTCAACAATTGCATAAGCGGTCTAGCAATAGTCAAAAATCCTTCTATAAATCAACTATAATAACCCCCATTCCCAGAAAACTATGAATCTGGGTGACAAACTTCGGTTGTTCCCAATGCAACGCTGGTTCTACTTTGTTTGGGTCAACAGCAACTCCTTTAGCAGTCATCACAGGGCCAAGCAATTCAATTTTTCCTTCCAAAAATCACATTTACTAAACTTAGCATTGAACTGTTGCTCACACAGCATTTCCAGAACCAATCACAAGTGTTCTGCATTCTCTTCCCTCGACTTGGAGTAAACAAGAATATCGTCTATGAACACAACGACTTACTTATCCAAATATTCCACGAAAACCTTATTCATCATGTTCATGAAATATGCAGGAGCATTGATCAATCCAAAAGACATGACCGTGAACTCATAATATCCATATTGCGTAGAGAATGCTGTCTTAGGGACATCCTCTGTAAGAATCTTTAACTGATGATAAGCTGATCAAAGATCTATCTTGGAGAAAACTCCAGCTCCTCTCAACTGATCAAACAAGTTATTGATCCTGGGAAATGGGTACTTATTCTTAATCTTCACTTCATTAAGTGCATGATAATCAATACACATTCTTAAACTCCCATCCTTCTTTCTGACGAATAGAACAGGCGCTCTTCATGGAGACGAACTAGGTCGAATGAAACCTTTTTCGAGCAACTCCTCGATCTGCTTCTTCATCTCAATTAACTCATCGTAGGCATTCGATACGGTCTCTTAGCTATCGGTTTTGTTCCAGGCACTAACTCAATATCCCGATCTGGCGGCATACCAGGCAAATCCTCAAGAAAAACATCCAGGTATCCTCTAATAACTAGCACATCTTCCATGCTAGCAACTTTTACATTATTTACTATTAATTGACCATCACGAACTGCAGTCGCTTGAAGTCGCCACAATCCAAAACAACTTTATGTTTGGGCAGCCAATCCATTCGAAGAATTACATCTAATGTCTAGGTATCCAACAAGATAAGATTTGCTAGGAAGTCTATCCAATCCATGAGTAGCTTAACTCCCAAACACCCAAGGCTAGACCGAAGTTCAGATGCTGGGGCTTGGATTAATGGCACACACTTAGGATTATTAACCTCCAACCCATTCTCATCCACAAGATTCCGAGAAACAAACGAATGCGAAGCTCTAGAATCACATAAAACTGTAGTAGTTTTTGAGTTAACCAGAAACTTACCCAGCATAACGTCTGATGCCTCCTGAGCTCCATCTGCGGTAATATGGTTGACTCGACCTCACACTGTTGCTTGAGGCGTAGGTCCAGCTTGACCTGTTGCGCGGTTCTCTCCTGATACAGGTGCTTTGGCAGGTGTAATTCCTAAATTGAAGCAAACTGGTGTGATACCTCCCTTCTTCGGAATTTGTTAGCAAAGTGCTCTGGCTCATTGCAAGAATAGCGACACTTAGCAGTAGACTGTTGATTCCCTCCTAGCGCATTGTCCCCTTGAGCAGGCATTTGAAAATTGTGACTAGCAGGACGTGGTGCATGAGTTGATGTCTTATTTGCAGACTGTGACTGAAATCTGGCATACTGTTGAGGTGTCATTCTCAACCTGAACTGATTTGGGCGTCCTTCTTGATTAGCCATCCTGCGCTTGCGGTCCTCACCAAACTCCTTGCATTTATCTTCCAAGATTAAAGCTTTATTGACTAATTCCTGAAAATCAGGGAAATTATGGGTAATCAATCCTACTTGCAACCCAGAATTTAGTACCTTCCTGAAATGAGACTGTCTAGCTTTATTGGCTGCAACGTCTTCAGGGGCATAGCGTGCTAACTGAGTGAACTTATTCAAGTAATCAGCCACTGACTGGCCACCTTTGTTGAGTGCCTTGAATTCTTCCTTGTTTAAGTCCATCATCCCCTCATGTACATGATATTGTCTAAAGACAATAGTAAACTCTTCCCAAGTGATCTCTAATGAGGCTTCATAAGAAGCACAATAGTTCTCTCACCATTCAGCTGCAGTTCCTTCAAGTTGATGAAAGGCATACAACACCTTATCATTACCCTCACATTGGGTTATGTGCAGCTTCCTTTCAATAGTTCTGAGCCAATCATCGGTTTCCCAAGGGTTGACATTCCCAAATGATGTCGGCGGATGAGTCCTCATAAAATCAGACATCTTTGAGTAAGGACGTGATCCATTGTTGTTATGTTGAGCCTTGTTGTTATTGTTAGTTGCAGCTTGAGTCGTCATACTTTGCATCTGCTGCATCATTGTTTGCATAAGTTGAGTTTGAGCAGCTAGAAAATCTCCTAAGTTTTGCATGTCAACTAGCGGTGAAGGTTGTGGTGGTACTCCATCATTGGGATTATCATTGGGTCGATGTCCGCTACCAGAAGCTCCGTTATTGCCATGAGTGTTCACCATCTGTTGATTGCTTCACGGGGTTAGGGGAAAGAGAATAGCATAGGTAAGATACAAGATTCCTAATACAGGGAGACAGGTTTAACCCAGCAACTTAATTAAACTTTATTAATACTTGGTACGATTGCTTACAAAAGCTTAAAGGCTATGCAACACATACTGCACACTCAACAAATAAAAAGAATCAAACCAACCTAAACACACCAACTAGCGACTACCAGAATGGTTCTAACACTTAGACAGACGCGACTCCACACATCAGTGTCAACTAAAAGCTAACCCTATCACTCATCCAACCACCTAGGCTGGGGCTCTCCCAGTGCATACACCGATGGGTGGGCTGGGATAGGAACAAATCTATCTTGGTGACCAGCGACCGTCACCTCCATGTCCACGTGGATGTCATGCTCCTTAGGCACCATCTCCACCTCCTCAGGCTCTTCTTATTGATCCTCATCATCCTGCCCCTATGCTGCTTGATCACCACCATGTAGGGCCTCCTCAAGCTCCATGATCCGCTCCATAGCTGAGATGCGGGTCTCATGTAGCTCCTCCTCAGCAAGCCTCAAAGCCTCGTACACCTACTTCAATTCTTTGGTGGTATTCTTCATATGAGCATCCTGAGCAGTTAGGAACTAAGCCAAGTGTACAACGGTAGCATCTTCCTCCTCGTCGATCCACTGGAGCTAAGAAGCTCATCCCATTGGGTGTAGCCTAAAAACCATGTTCTCAAGCTCGTGGGCATAGTCTTGACAGATCCGTCGCAAAGCAAGTCGCGAAGCATCCTGAATCCTAATATCGAAAGTGGATCTCCTCACTCTGATATTGATCGGCTTGCTTGCCTTCTCATCCTCCGAGCATAAATGAGAATGTTGCAAATGATCTCATGTTCAACACCGTTAACCACCCAACAGTTGCCTCGGTAGAGTGGTTGTACAAAGCCTCCCAAAACCTGTAGAACTCTCCACAGCTCTATGGTGTAGCCTCCCTCATGCTCTCCGTAAGTCTACACCATCCTCATCAATTTAAAAGAATCATAAATGAATCCTCCACTCGAAACGACAATAAGAAGAGTCAAGAATGTCTTGTTAGACAAATTTAATTTTTTCTTTAGAAAATAGTTTTGGACACGCTTAAGACACAACTATGCATTCTAGGGAAATTCCTACAGTCAGTATGGCTCTGATACCACCTTTGTTGGGACTTGAACTTACAAATTTAGACCCTCTTTGTGTACCGCACTAGTCCAGGATCACTCTAATGCATACAGGCTCAGCATTGGTAAATATCACAATCATACACAATGATAACATAAATAAGACTACATTTATTGAATATAACTGAGTGCATGACCTTATGGTCAACTTACATCGTTAAGCCACGTAGGGCTAGACTAAGAATAATAAACTAAGATAATGCAATGAAAAAGAAAGACACAGATAACCCATCAGTTTACCATGAGCAACAGACAAGGCTCAAACCCTAAACACTCGTGTCCTCCTGATACTCCTCCAAAACAGGTGTAGATTCTTCAACTGTTGACGTTGTTGACAAGGGTGAGTACTTAAAGCACACAACAAGTTGTGCACAGAATACAATTCTAATATTACTATATGCAAGGCTTATTCCAAAGGAATGGCTAACATGGTTCTTTTGCAGAAAGGCCGCATTTATGAACAAGTACAATAAGTAGATTGAAACGGTAGCAAAACAAATAACAGTAAATAATAACTTTTAACATTTCCAAGTAAACCAAGATATCCAATCCTAAGTGAAGTTTCAACTTCCAATGGCAATCTGCCATCCGAACCAAGTTTTCATTTTATAAAATGTAAACCTTGACTGTAATAGATTCTACACTCTGTAGAGGTCATACACTTTACCACATGATACAACCATCTCACCACACAAATGAGCGATTATAAGAAAGCCTATACAATGCTCTGTCTTAACCCAGTACTACCCGCTAAGGTTTTAACACTGAAGGGTTAAACCACCACGACAGGGCCCCCTCCCGCGCCATGTGAGTTAATCCGTAAACTCGAGACTCACACCACCACTAGTAGTACCAAAGCTAAGACATTGCAAATTAGTCAGATAGGCTATCCCATACCAGACATGTGATTGCATGTTTGACTCAGGTCAGAGGCTTGCAAGGTTAAGTCCTTAAGATGACTAGGGCAAGACTTCCACCTACCATCTGTCCTTCGGCCCACCTTGGCACCCTGCCCCTTGCAGTGGCCGTAGTCTAAATGACTACCACCTCAATTGATTACCAAGCACCACATGCTATCAACAAGTCAACATCGTTGTCTGACCTCCTTGCTACAAGAACTCGATATCATCTTGTGACAACACATGACACATCAATTCATAATCATGTTCCATAATCCATTATTCAAGATTAAACTTCAATAATCCAAATACATGAAATGACGTGGCATGGCAAAGCATACTAACACAGTCTAACCAAGCCATGTTTATTTTAATATTAACCAACTAGTATTGAACAAATCTAGGGTGACAAAAAAATCATGGCGTACAAATGACGAGGTAGGGTATAGATCAATTAGGAAGATTAACTAAGTCCCAAACTATTTCGAAACGGTTATACACATGAATTAACATGCAATAATGTAAAAGCAATATAGCAATTTTATAAATTGGGTTCAACATGATCAAAGCACAACTTTCCTGGGAAAAGGACTTGTTCTTGCTCTGGAACATGCTCTTGAGTCAACGGATCTTCCTCAGACGCTTCGAGCACTTCGACATCTATGCGAAGTGAGAGAGAATGCCAAATAAACACCAGAACAGAGAGCAAACGAACTCCAAAAAATTAATAAAAGTTGTAATTAAAAAGATCTCAATTTTACAATTTTTTAGAAATTGGAATCTCCTCAATTGGAGATGGTATGTGGAAGAAAGGGCTCTCGAAAGATTCAAAAATTCTAAAAAATCATAAAATGGAAAAAATCAAATAATAACCGAATTATTTTTCTATCGAAAAAGACTTTTATTGCATTAACAATAAATCCAACCAATCAGATTGTGACACATGGTTGCACTGTGCTATGGACTTGGTCCACCAGATCGGCTAGTCAGCGGTAACGTCACCTGATGCACCTGTTGACGCAAGCGCCAATGTCAGCGGTAATGTCACGCTGATGGCAGCGTCGCCCCGGACCAATTACAGTGTGACACATCAATCGGTTGATGCACTGAGTCCACCGCACAATGCTAGTTCACGATGAGGCTGGCGCATGACATTTGGGATGCCATGCCCACGTGTCGATGCCCCATTGGTCCGGTGCTCGATGCAATCCGAGCCGCATTCTGTGATGCAACGGCCAAATTAAACCCCGGCGACCAGGACACGCAGCCTGATGCAGAGATGTCCACGCATCACACATCTATTGGTCACTCCTCAGATCGGATGACTCTCAGAGCTTTAGAAACATGGCGGAATGGTGCGGCGGCGGTCTCACTGTAGGGAGGAAGACGACTAGGTTGAGGGCACTTCGGTGCTTCCCCGATGAGGTGATGGTGCAGTTCTGGTTCGATGCAAGATGAGAAGTCCAAATCTGGTGCTAATGCGGTGGAATAAGGCTTGACGACGATGGAATCTGGTGAAGACCCTCGGCGGTGCACGCGACAACCTCCAAAGAGCCCTTGCGATGAAACGGCGACGGCTCTGGCGTTGATGAGCGAGGCAAAATGGGCAACGCAGCTTGGTGAACCTCAAGGCTGGGTCCGTGGCTTAAGTAGCCCTCTCCGCATCCGTGTCCAAGGTGGAGTTCATCCCATACACGGCAACTAGTCCAGATCCGACACAACAGCGGCGTCATGGGGAAGACGAAATCTCGTCCATCCACGCATCGTGAATCTGATGGACACCGTTGCGCGTGATGTGGCAAAACCCGGAGCCTCCACACGACTCGATCCAAAAGTTTAAAGCCATTAGGGTTCCCAACCTCATTAGCTAACCTCGACCGTCTGATCAAATCCCAACGGTCAACACTTCATCACGCACGTGGCCTGAAAATGACCGTGCGATGAGAATCTAACGTATCAGATTCGACCTTCTAGAAACTGGCTAATCAGTGGGCCGAACCGAGCCATTTTGCAAGCACAACAACGGGCTTTTAGGCCCAACACTATTTGAGGGTTTTCCAGGGTTTTTCGAATGAAAATAATTCTATGAAATAAACTAATTATTTTAAGGCATTAAAAATGAGAGGAAAAATCCAATAAATTCTTATAAATACTTTAAGATATTTGGAACTCAAATAAAATATTTTTAGCCAAAATTAATTATTTTTCACCAAAGACCAATATACTTTATTTAAAATAATTTCAAATAAAATCAAAAAAAATCCAATAAATTCTTAAAAACCATAACAAGCACAAATAACACAATAAATTAATAAAAAACAAAAATCAGGATGTTACAATTGTGTACCAAGTGTGAGTGCTGCGTTTATTCTCTTAATGATGAAAAAACAATTGTGCTAAATCATGTGTTTTTTGTTGCAATGCACGGGCACCCTACTAGTAAGTGCAGTAGTGATTTTCAGGAATATGGGCCTAGGTTGTCCTCCAATTTCCATATTTTTTTGTCTTTGTAGGGTCCCCCTATTACTTTTGTGAAGTCACCGATAATTGTCTTCTCTGTCTATGTTCTACTCAATTTCTAATTGCTTTCTTCTTTTGCAGGTGGTTTATTGTGATGGATTGTATGGCTGATTGGTTGCTAGCGATGAGTTGATATGTCCTAGTAATTTAGTCATATTTTAATTTAAACATGCAAGAAATGTTATTGTGACAGATTCTCAGATCATGTAGCTGGTTTCAAATGTTGTGTTCGAGACTATATGTATATGTTCGGATAAAAATTTCAGTATGAATATATGTGTGTTGCTTTGAATGTATCTTAGTTTTGATATATATTTCATCCATTATTTGTTATAAAAAATAGTGGTTGATTAATTAATTAATTGTTATCCATATAGTGCTAGCTATTAGATGACAAAATAGAGCTAAAGGTGTGATGAACACCACATCACAATCGGTTCTTAGCTCAAAACCGATTGTGATGTGCCTCTCATCACAATCAGTTTTGAAATAAGAACCGATTGTAATGACACTACATCTCTATCGGGTGAAAATCGACTGTGATAGCGTCTCCTCGTCACTATCTAATGACTTTGTATCACCACCAAAACCGACCCGGATGATGAAAAAGAACCGATTTTGATGTTCACTTCTATGGTACTAACATTTTAGTATGTCTCTTTGGATGTAGCGACACTGCACATTGAGGCACCATTGTAGTATTCTGAAATATGCCTTTAAAATCACATAGAGACATAAAAGTATATTTTTTTGTACAATAAAAACGCCTCTACAGGTGTTTCTCCTGTAGTGTGGAAAATTATGGGATAGCCATGTTTTGAATGTTGTGCCTGGTATGGCAGGATATGGATCATTGATCACAATCATGGAGGATTGTGAGCTACTTTTATTTATGTTATATACTTGGTATTTACATACTTGGTTTTATTTATGTCAACTGCTCTGTACAAATTCCGTTTGCGATATACTATTTGTTATTGTTGACTAAATTTCGCATTATACAAAAGAAATAGTAGGATAGCTATTTTTTTAACATAGCCAAGCATATGCTTATAATTATGATACACTACAAGTCTTGCTGAGAACAAATGTACTCACCATTGCTTGTTTATATTCACTAGGTGAAGAAACTGAGGTCCTCCGATGACTCTTATTGTACAGCGGGTTTTGGGGAATATGGCAACGGCCCTTTTCTAGGCTTAATCTAGTCGGTTGCTTGTGGATATTTTGGGCAAAGGCATACCATTGGACCTTGAATATTTGTTTACTCTTTGTCCGCTGCATTTTATTCAGCCACAGGACCTCTTATTGTAAGGACAATGTACCTACAATGATATCTATGCCATATTGTGAATGGATGTGATGACAATGTTGTGAATATGTGTAGAAAATGTTGTGAATATGTGTACTAGGCACTGATCATAGACCTAGTACATAATACACATGAGATCCTTAGGTATTCTACGGCTAGGTGAGGGTCCCGACAACAGTGTTTTCAATAGAGTGATACATTTGCCCACACAAAGGAGAACTAAAATTACGAGAGCTGTAGAGGTTTTTGGAGGAATTTTTTTTTGCAACGAAGATTGCTCCATAGGAATTTCATGTAAAAATTTCCTCTAAATCTTTTGGAAGAAATCAATTACATGAAGTGCTCCACCTTCACGGTAAAATTTCTTTTGAGTCCCCAGAAATGCAATCTCTCTTCTCTCTTTTAATTTCACTCTCTCAACTACATATATCCAATACATATTTCACAACAAAATTTCTATATTTTTTCTGTAAATCATCAAAACATTATATTATTAGGTATGTCGATTATGTGTTTTTTCTGTTCTATTAGTTTTTGTCTGGTGTCTTACAAATGGACCCTTAAGTTTTCAGGTTGAATTAACACTTAATTTTCCTTTTAAAATATATTGCCTATGTATCCTCAGCAACTTATATTTTTGGGTGGATTGGTTGGCGTAAGCAACCTACTAAATATGGCATCAGAAGCAAGATACTAGACCTGGCTAACACATTTTTCCAAAAAAGAAATGATTGCAGACTACTTCAAAAATTTCAATTATTTTAACGATGTTCTCATTTGCCCCAAGCCTCCTTTGTGAAACTTAATAACCCTAGTTATCATCCTGTAGAGATACAAATTAACTACAATGTATACGTACTTGCTAAAAGGGATAAACAAAGTTGGTATCATCTAGTATAGTTATTAATTTCTCTTTCATATCAGAAGGCACTATGGTATTGATGAAACACTCACTACTACAAAAGGTGTTATATTAGACACATCATCACTGACTGTTTTGTATAAAAACCATCTGCAATGAGTCTCGGGCACATCACAGACGGTTTTAGCCAAAAATTGTCTCTGATGAGGGGGAGAACACCATAGACGGTTTTTGGCTAAAACCGATTGTGATGAGGGGCACATCACAGGCGGTTTTAGCCAAAAACTGTATGTGATGAGGGGGAGAATATCATAGACAGTTTTTGGCTAAAACAGTCTGTGATGAGTGACACTTCACAGACGGTTTTAGCCAAAAACCGTCTGTGATGACCATTTCTAGTAAATAAGAATAGAGAGCCTCGACCTCCTCTATATTTTTAGGGTTTCTCAAGCTATTTTTGAGGTGGCTGCGATTGAGAGGTGAGCAGGTAGAAAGAGACCCTAGATTTGGAGTTGTAATTTTAGATCCTTATGCTCTAGGTCATTTAAGGTTAGTAATTGGTTCAAATTTGCATTATATTTAAGATCTAGCTTGGTAAAGAGGGAAATGTGGCTGGTTTCTAGATCTTGCATGGTGTAGATCCATTTGTTCTCTGTGATGTAAAATAGTAATTGGTTCAAATTTGCATTATATTTAAGATCTAGCTTGGTAAAGAGGGAAATGAAGCTGGTTTCTAGATCTAGCTTGGTGTAGATCCATGTGTTCTCTGTGATGTAAAGTAGTGATTGTTTCTAATTGTATTATAATCAATATGTAGATAGTTACTTAAAGGAAGGTGGCTAGGCTAATAATTGGTTGTAATAGCATTATATTCAAGGTATAAACATCTAGCTTGGTAAAGTGGGAAGTATGGATGGTTTTCATATAGCTTGGTGTAGATCCATTTGTTCTTTTTGATATAAAGTAGTAATTGGTTCTAATTGCATTATACTCAAGATGTAGCTAGCTAAGTAAAGAGGGAATTGAATTGTAATACCCCGGCATCTATCATGCCCGAATGCTACCAAACATAGAAACTCCAACAATTAAATATCCCAAAACAAGCTAAATTTCAGCAAGGTTACCAATTGCTAATACCAAAAATTCGGCAGCATAACATCTGTTTTTATCATGAATTTAGCAACGTTAATATCCTGGCAAGTAATATCAATATATAAAGCATCTAAAGAAGCAATGAACATAAATGTAACATCCACAAAATCTCATACTAACAGTTCCAATCTCACTACAAAAAAAACGAACCCAACGAGAGATTTAAGCACTCCAAATGACCATTTAACAAGTTTCATGGCCTTTACTTATTTCCAAGAATTCAAATCGTAACTTATAACATTGCCTAAAGTGAAATGCTATGTGAGGAGGTGTAGCTAATCCCTTATCCAGCATGCCGACTTTTTGGTACCTAAAAAAAACAACATTAAACACAAGAGTGAGTTTAAAACTCAGCAAGCATAATGAAATAAGTGAAAGAATCATTTAGCACCAACAACAACATATTCATCATTTTCATATTCATAATATCGTTAACAATTCGTACTCATCTCCTTGAATAAGATGCAATGCCATGCGATGCACATGTCCTCTCAAAGGCGTATACCGGTATAGCTGAGTGCACACCCGTCGGTGTGCACCCTCTTCCCCCTTCCATCCCGTAGATGGAGGGTGCCTACTCCTCGCTTCCATTCGCCACGGTGAATGGAATCACGATGTAGGACTTACTCTATGGCTCTCCGGATTAGTCATAACTTTCTCACCGGCTTTACCGGACTAGTTAGGACTTTCTCACCGCCCTGGCCAGATTTCATGCCATGAATGCAACATGTACTAGTAACCCAAAACAACATGTACAACAATTTTATCTCATCTTGGCATAGCATTACTATGAATCAAGTCCTCATATCCTGGTTAACATTAGACATAGAAAATTAATCTATCAGTTACTCATTCATCACATAAGCATCAACATAACAAACCACTCATCAACTAGTCCATGGCACACACAGTATCTCTAACAATTTCCTACCACACACTACCCATTCCAAAATACTTGCCTTAGCCTCAGGCGACGGAATGGTGAGATGAGGAAGGCACTCCCGGGGTCACACCACCTGCAAACACACATCAAACACTCAAAATGTACCCCCAAAACAGTACACACTAGATCATCTATCCGACTACACAAACTACTCCCAAAATCTGAAAAACGGAGAGTCTGTCCCTGCCGGACAGCAGACTTCGATCTAGAATAACTTTGGCTAGGGGCTCCGAAATGATTAAACGAGTACATCATCGCGAAGCTTAGGAAATTTCCTAATTTTTCCTAGGTATTGAGAAAAGGTGATTCGGCCTTTAAAGTTGTTTAATCTACAAAAATACTATGATCTGTTCCAACTGCGCCACAGATTTGAACATGTTCGATAAAACAGCCATAATTTTCAAACGGCTGATCGGAATTACGCGTTCTTTATGCCCAATTAAAGGTATTGAAATTACCTACAACTTCTTCAACAGGCGACTGACCAAAATCCGACTCTAAAATCGCTTAATCTCAAACCCTAGGTCAGCCGCCCAATCTGCCCGAACTGCTACACATGCACAACTCTTAAAATCTTCCAATCTAACCAATTACCGCACCACCAATTGTTCTAAAAACTTGAGATCTACCTTTAGCACAGATCCTAGCCCATCCCCATGGCTCACCCAAGACCATACCTCTTCCGAAGAACGGAGGACAACGAATTCTTCCTCCCGGCTCCCCGATCTGCCTTTCCCCTGCTGGAACACGCGGATCTCGCGTCGCGGAGCCTCCCGACGAACTGAGCAGCAAGGGGGGTGAGGTGGGGAGCCTTCCTAGCCCACCAAAGAGGGTGGAGAAGGGAGGAGGCGGAGGAGGAGGTGGCGCAAGGAAGGGAGGGGGCGGCTGGTTGGGGGAAAAAAAGAGGAGAGGGGAGGGAATTAGGGCATGGGAGGAGATATGGGGCGTCCCAACGAGGTCCCCAAGTGGGCTCCCACCCCCACACGGGCCCAAAATGGAACCCACTAAAGCCCACACTCCTTTTCTTTTCGGTCCAAGCTTCCCGAACAAGCCCAACACCCAAAATCAGCCCTAGAACGCCACTCCTTTCACACCGAAAAATTTTAAACCCAAAAAAAAATAATTTCATATTTCAAAATATATATAAACCTTCCGAAGCATCACATTCTTCCCCCTTCAACAGGATTCGACCTCGAATCCTTGGCATGCCACTAGGTGACCAAGCCAACTATAGATATATTTTTTTAAAAAAAAAGAATCACCACCCATACCTGAGGTGAAAAGTTCAGGGTACTTCTCGCGCATGCGAGACTCCAGCTCCCACGTCGCTTCCCTTTCAGTTTGGCGCGACCACAGGACCTTGACAAATTTGAGTGTTCTATTCTTCAACACTCGCTCTGAAATTTCCAATATCCTCACAGGCCGGGACTCAAACATGAGATTTTGGTCCACCACCAATGGCTCCAAGGGAACCATCAACTCTGGGTCATGCAAGTATTTCCTCAACATGGAGACATTGAAAACATCGTGGACTCCTTGCATTGACTCCGGAAGATCCAAGCGGTAAGCCAATTTTCCAATGCGAGCTATGATAGGGGACACTCGCAACAAGACGTTGTCACCCCCTTGGTAGGGGACACTCGCAACAAGACGTTGTCACCCACTGCAAACTCTAAATCTCGCCTTCTCACATCAGCATAGCTTTTCTGTCTACTCTGAGCTGCGAGAGTACGCAAACTTGCATGTATGTCTGGTGTGCAATGCATCCTGGTATAAGCATAAAGATAGATCAGATGATGACGATGAGAGCATCGAGGCGAAGAAAGGACCTCCTGCTAAGGTGACGTGGTATTTGCCTGTAATTCCCTGTTTGAAGTGTTTCTTTGCGAACCCAAAAGGGGCAAAATTTCTTCGGTGGCACTCAGATGAGCGTAAGAACAATGGAATGATAAGGCACCTTGCTAATTCCACCCAGTGGAGAAACATCAATAGGAGGTTTCAAGAATTCACAGTGGATCTGAGGAATATAAGGTTTGGATTTAGTATGAATGGAATGAATCCATTCGGCAATATGAGCAGCCGTCATAGCACTTGGCCCGTGAATCTCTGTATCTACAACCTTCCTCCTTGGTTGCCTATGAAGCGGAAGTACATTTTTCTGTCTATACTCATCCAAGGCCTGAAGCAACCTGGAAGTGATATTGATGTGTACCTAGCACTATTGGTGGAAGATCTAAACAAACTGTGGGCTCCTGGGGTACATGTATGGGATGCTCACAAACAAGAGTACTTCACTTTGCACTGCCTATTGTTTGCACCATAAATAATTATCCTGCCCTTGCTAACCTATCGGGGTAGAGTACAAAAGAAGCTAAAGCCTATACTCACTGCTTAGATGATACCGAGAGTGTGTGGCTGAATCACTTACACAAAACCGTATACATGCGTCACCGTAGGTCTTGCTTGTTACACTCTGTCCAAGGCCGAGAGAATTGAACTGTGCTGGTGCTTTCATGCTGTCAAAGTTCCATCCGATTACTCCTCCAATTTGAAGAGACTTGTTTCGATGCAAGATTTGAGTTTAACTGGCATAAAATCTCATGATTGCCATGTGCTTATGACACAGATGCTCCATGTGGCAATTAGAAGCATCTTACCGAGCAAGGTCCAGGAGACAATCACATGTATGTTATTTCTTTAACACAGTGAAAGTTCAAGCTCCGTTAGTTTGGTTTTGGTGTTAATGACAAATCTAATATTGAAATTAACTCTTTTGATAATCATAATATTGATTAGTCTCAATTATTAATTAATGACAAATCCTTTCTATGAGACTAACTCTTTTATTGAGTATATCTTTGATTAATCTCATCTCATTGGAAAATGAAAAATCCAAGATATGCACTTGTATCCATTTTATGATATCTTATTGCATACTTAAGACTCAAGTTAAAGGATAAACTCTTCCATTGCTTATATATTAAAAGATGTGCATTATGTTGCCAACTTCATCCATATTACATGAATGCACATATCTTTGGGGAGTTCACAATTTAACTTGATGTTTCAATAATATTGATCCATGTCCTCTTGCCAAACAACATATAGGATCAAGACTTTGAAACTGTCCTTTAAGTATATATAACTTGTGTAGCTGTAGTATACTCATGTTAATATAGGATAAACTCAAATGCTATCTAAGATTGATTATGTGCATATTGATTCTAAGTTCAATTATTTATATGCACATATTTAATGGAATTTATTCTATTGTTGATGGTATTAAGAGTATTGATCCATTTCCATCACTCCAACATTATTTGGATCATTACTTAGTAACCATCAAAATGAGTATATAAAACTTGTGTAGTTAATATATACTCATGTCAATTTAAATTGAGTTCTCTTGTCTTTTAATCATCAAAGAACGCTTCATCATGTGTTGATGTCATTCTTTGTTGATTTAGGACAAACGAGAAGTTCTTGAGTATAAAGAAGCATTAGTTGCATCAAAGTACTCAAGACACAATCAATTCATTCAAAATTGATTTGGGTTGTACTCAATCGATCTCTAGGGCATCCATTATGTGTTAATGGATTGCAAGTGATGATTGAGACAACCGTGTTTGTTGGACTAACAATCTTCCATGAGTTGTGAAGTAGGCTGAGTCCAAGAAAATGAGGAATCGGGAAGAAGAATTTATCATGTGTTGATGAGCTTTAAAGATGAATCCCGAAGTGGAGTGAAGCTAGAGAAGGTTCATCATGTGTTCATGAACAAGAAGAAAGATCTTGACTTGGAGAAAAGATGATCGGCAATCATGAAAGCTCCAAAAGGTTGCGAGAGGCAAAGGTATAACTATCTAGCGCTAAGGATGTGTTCCTAGTCTTTTACCGGTCTCGGTGTTTGGATGGGAGACCGGGTTGCAAGTATAGGTTGTCGTACTATCAAGAGGGGTCCAGTCTTATAGCTTGAGCTTCATCATGTGTTGATGAACTCAATCCGGTTCACTCTAGCTCACTCTCTTATTTGGTTCTTCCATGAGCTAAGTATTTGCATGTGTTGCAAATAAGGGAGCTCATGCTTGCTTCTTATTGAATCTTGATTTGGTTTTTGCATAGAGCTATGGATTTGCATGTGTTGCAAAAAGGGAGATAGCTTATGCAAGTTGATTTAAGTGGTTGTTTGTATGGAGTTAGATATTTGCACATGTTGCAAATAGAGAGCTCATGCATCGGAGTCTTAGCTTGTGAGTTGATCATGTGTTGATCATTACAAAGGCTAAAATAGGTTTATACTTTGCGTTTGCAAAATGAGTTTTTGCAAAATATGATTTAATTGAATCTTATCTTGGAGCATGTGAATAGGGTTTGCAAATTGGTTTGATCATGTGTTGGCCATCACATGGCTCAAATATATGATCTTGATTGCTCTTGTTTGCAAGATTTATATTAGCAAATGTGTTTTGCAAAATATTGGTGTTCATATATTTGATATTGGAGCATGTGATTAGAATTTGCAAAATTGTTTTGATCATGAGTTGATCATCACATGGCTCAATATTTGATCTTATTTACTTTCTCTAGAATGTAGTCACACTCTTGATCAAGTCTATGTGAAGGATTTCGAGAAATCAGATTTTAGACTTGAATGACTACATTAGAATCTTTGTTTTTGTGATATGTAAAAATTATCTATGGTTGCTTAAATCTTGAAAAAGGGAGGATATTGTAGCCCTTGTGATAAGCTTCGCATAGATTCAAAGATCACCTAAATCGGAGTTCGGTGTAAAAAGTTATAGGCGTTTTAATGGCTGAAGGAGTGGTATGATCGCCCCTTGTCCGGTCATACCACCCCAAATCCGGTATGACCGGGGACACCCCGGTGTGTTTTTATAGAGGAGTGTCTTTTGGGGGATGTAGCCTGGTATGACCAGACTCCCCTCCGGTCATACCGGCGGTAGAGCGGTCATACCAGCCTGGGGTGCTATATGACCAGATTTTCTGTGTAACGTCTAGTTTTTTCTAGCCGTTGGCCCAGAGGCTGGTTGTACCGGCCCTAGGGTGGTATGACCGGGCCTCCTAGGCATTTTTGCCCATTTTTTCCCCCAACGGCTAGTTTTTCTTGTGGAGGCTATATAAGGAGCCTTAGGGGCTGGCATTTGGATGTTGTTGGCTTTGTCGAGCATTTGGATGAGGTTGTGCATGTGTTGCACACTCATATTTGGTTTTTGAGCTAAGAGTGAGCACTAATTGCATGTGTTGCAATTAGGAGGGGATTGAGAGCCTCTTGTGCATGTGTGGCACTTGAGGGAAGCCTTGTGCATGTGTTGCACTCGGTGATCACCATTGTACATGTGTTGTACTTTGTAGAGCTCAAACTAGAGGGTTTGACTTGTTACTCTTGGTGTTTGCAGACACCTAGACGGCGTGTGGAGACGTCGTGTGCGGTGATCTTCTCAAGGCGATTGTGAGAAGGCCCAGCAAAGTTGTGAAGATCGGAGCTCACCTACCCGGAGCAGGAAAGGGCTACAACTAGTGGAATCGAGGCGGGTGCTCAATTCGTGGAGCCAGTCCAAAGTGATTTGGGCTAGCCTCAACGTGGATTAGGGGAGACCGGCAAGTCTCCGAACACCACGATAAAATATCGATGTGTCTCTTTTTGGTTGCTTGCAATTCTTAGAATTAAATTGCTTGATTGTCTTTAGGATTGCGTATTCTTGTTAGAGACATAATTAGCTAGTGCACTTAGTGAGCCAAGTTGACTTAGGCTTAATTGTCAAAACCTTAATTTATCGCTTCCGCATCTATTGTCATTTTGTTTTTGATATAAGGGTACTTAGGCGAGATTTTAGTTAATCGCTTAGAAGAAATTTTTTAAAAGCCGTCTATTCACCCCCCCTCTAGTCAGTATCCTCGATCTTACACACAGTTGCTGAGAAGGTCATCGATCCCGAAGGACTAGAAGCTCTACAGGCCGAGGTGGTAATGACTCTATGTAATCTTGAGATGTATTTCCCTCCGTTATTTTTTGATGTCATGGTCCATCTCATTGTTCACCTTGTGAGGGATAAAGATGTGCGGGCCCATGTTCCTACATAGCATGTACTTATTTGAGAGGTACATGATAATTCTCAAGTCTTATGTACGGAATTGATCTCGACCGGAGGGTAGCAATGTTGAAGGTTATGCAACCAAAGAGGTCGTCGAATTCTGCGTGGATTACATGGCTGAGGTCAAGCGGATAGGTGTACCTCGATCCCGCCATGAGGGGAGGATCCAGGGTATCGGGACCATCGGAAGAAAAGCAATCACGCTTGATCCAGCTACGTACGCTAAAGCCCATTTCATGGTTTTGCAACACATGGCTGTTGTGGCCCCATATGTTGACGAGCACAAGAACTAGCTACAGCAGGAGAATCCGTCATGGTAGGAGCCTTGGATCATCAGACAGCATAATTTTCAGTTCAATAGATGGTTGAAGGAGCGACAACCCATGACTGGAAGCTCGTCAGGTGATACGCTGGCATGGTTGGCAAAAGGGCCAGCATTTACGGTTGTAACATGGAAATGATGTGACTTAAATTGGTACACATTTTACACAAGAGATCAAGACATGAAGAGCACAAACCAGAATAACGGTGTTCGCATAGATGCGTTGAGTACCGCTGGGTCGACAAGGAGCCCGTACTATGAGTTCATTGAGGAAATTTTGGAGCTCAACTACATACTATTCAAAATTCCCTTATTTCAGTGCCGTTGGGTTCACCTGCAGCACATGAAAGTTGACAAGTATGGTGTCACAACTATGGACCTCGAACGTGTCGGATACCAAGAAGAACCATTTGTACTCGCTAACCAAGATGTTCAAGTCCTCTATATAACTGACCCGTCCAACAAGAAGCATCACGTGGTTCTTCACGGAAAAGAAGGATTGTCAGAGTCGAGAATGTGGTAGATAAAGAAGAATACAGTCAATTTGATGAGTTGCCTCCTATTGATACTGGCGTCATGGTCTAGGAAGAACAACCGAAGGAAGCTAGCTACACTCGTGTTGATCATCGTGAAGGGCTAATTTTTATACAAAAGAATAGCAAGTGGAGTTGTGATGAGGTCGTTATGTTTATTTCAAGTGTACCTGTATTATAATTAATGACATGTATCTTTGTGTTTAAGTTAATAAGATGTATGTAAGTGTTATAATTAATGATATTTATTTGTTACATTTTATTATTAATTTCAGATAATCTTAAGTTGGATAACAAAATTAACTTGGGTTACAAAAATTAACTTGACCAAAATTAAGAAATTAAGTTGGGTAAACAAATTAATTTGGTAGTAGGAAAAACTAAATGCAGAAACAAGTTTAAAAAACTAATTACAAAAACAGGCATAAAAAACTACTTAAAAATAAACTACTTAATAAAGCAGTCTTAAAATAATCTACTTAATGTTAACCTACCAAACAAAGAAAAATTACACATCATAAACAGTTCTAGTTTTGAACCGTCTGTGATGGGTAGAATCACAGACGGTTCAAAATTAAAACCGTCTATGATCCACTCTGTCGGGCCCTAGCCCGTTGCCCCTGCCGCGCCCTAGCCCTTTGCCCCTACTGCGCCCTAGCCCTTATCACAGACACTTGAATATTACAACCGTCTATGTTGTAACCGCTTGTGGAAAACAAAAATTGCTTTCCCTGGAATTTGAATCCGGGACCCTACATATTCAGGCCAAGCCTCTTGCCAACCGAACTAAGTACCACTTATTAAACTTCACACACATTTAACATATGAGGCAGTTTGTATCATAGACGGTTCAATGTTTGAACCTGGGATATGTTGTCAGGGATGGTGAGGAGTAGCGGATCGCTGGAGGGTTATGAGCATCTAACGGTGGCGATAGGAAATGGTAGTTGCGAAGAATTACTGTTGATGTAATATGTTGTCAATTACTGCAGTAAGTTTGTAATGAGTAGTTAAACATTTTGAGTGGTAACTTTGATCGTGGAGGGGAGTCTGAGTATAAAACAAGGGAGGCTATATCAGCGTGAGGAACAAGAAAGAAATGAGATATTGATTAGTCATTCCGTATCTTCCTTGTTCATTGTTTGTTCTTCCCTGTTCCACGTCTTCGTCTCGATCTCACGCCATCCTGCTTACTTCAGTGGCAACGGGATATCACAACTGGTATTAGAGCCAGTGCGATCGGGCATAGAGCTGTAAAATTCCGGAGAAAGGTTGGGGAACCTGGAGTCTACTTCGGTTGATCCCTGTAAAATTCCGAAGATCTGGTTGGGTCGGCACGATTTGGCACCACGGCTCCACCAAAACCCTCAGTTCAAACCCAGTTCATTCTGGATGCCATGGGAGAAACAGCGGGGAGATCGGAGGAGAAATGGTCTGCTATGAAGGAGAGTCTGGAATTTCTTTTAGTTCGGGTGGGAATGGTAGATTATACATAACAACAATTGATGAATCAAACAGAACTTACTGCCAAGGCGGTGGAACAAGGGGCGAAGGAGCAGCAACTGTTAACAAAGCAGTTGGAGGCCACCGCGCAGGCAGTAGCTACACTTTCGGCCGAACGAGCAATTGAAGGAAGTCAAGATCCGGGAAGCGGGGGTGCGGCAATGGGGAAAGCACTGCTCACCCCAGCCCCACCAGAACAATGGTCGGGAATGGAGGATGAGGCTTCACCATCTTACGGGGGAATGCGCACCAGGTGCTCGTGTGGGAAATTACCAGATGTTGGAGGAAATATTGCAAGGCCACCCCGAGAGCTGGGAGTACATGTAAGAACTCCATTGCCAAAACTTTCGTTTCCTCGGTTTGATGGGGATGGACCTCGGTTGTGGAGAGACAAATGTGTCGACTATTTCCGATTGTACAACATCCCAGAGGCTCTGTGGGTAAATGCAGCAACCATATATATGGAAGGCAATGCTGCTCGATGGCTCCAGGTTTATAAGGCTAGACATGAGTTGGGAAATTGGGAACAATTCATCCAAGCTGTAGAAGAAAAGTTTGGGGCCTTTGATCATCGGAAATGGTTAAATGAGTTGGTGGAGATTAAACAAAATGGAACCCTGAATGAGTATAAAACGCAGTTTGAGGAGCTTATGTACAACATCTCTATGCACAATCATTATTATGGGGAAGAACTTTTTGTTTCACATTTTGTTAGAGGATTGAAACCAGAACTGAGGGTGCAGTACAAGGGCAGGTTCTAGAGACAATTGATCGAGCAATTTTGTTGGCACGGGTACAACAAGATGTGATCGATAGAGGAAGAGGCTGGAAGTTGAAGCTAGGTGGTGGCCGTGATGGGGGTGGTTTGAACAAGACAGAAACTCAAACATTAAATCCGAAATTCGGGCAAAGGGAATTGTGGAAAGCAAGACAAGTACGAGAATACCGCCGAGCAAATGGGTTATGCTACCAATGTGGAGAAAAATTTGTAACATCCCGAAAAATAAAGTAATATAAAAATAAATATTTGAAATTTGAAAATATTTATTTATGAGTTTTATTGGATTTATTGGTTCTTATTTGAATTTTCTTGGATTTTTGTATTGTATGGAAATCCAACAAATAGAATTAGTAAAAGGGAAATGGTAAAAAGGTAAAATGGTAAGAAGATAAAAGGTAAAAGTAAAATCTTGAAAAGTGTATATATTTAAAATCATATTAGCTGGTACATGAATTTTAATGCATAGCATAGTGAATAAAAAGTTGAAAAGACATCCCTTTGACCTCCAAATAGTGCAAGGACAGATTTATTATAAAATTTTAGAAATTCATCTGCTCCTGAAAAATTTACCATAATATCCTTAAGGTAATATTTACCTCTGGTAAAAATATCACGAATTAATAATGTAATTTAGACCATTTAACAATTCAAAAACAGCGGCATTGAAAATCTGAAAATTTCCTTGTCAGCATTTTTCTAAAATAATTACCTAATATTTTGACTTGAAATTTTTATAGAGACATTCTCAACCCAATAAAAATGACTAAAAAAAGTTTTAAAAATAAATAATAAAGTTTCACCTTTAATTAAATCAAAATTCTGAGCAGTGCACAGTGTCAGAATTTTAATTAATTAACCATGCGGTATTTTAATCCCAAAATTTTACTGGAAGCTAACCACTCCCATTAGACCATGGTCAAAAAGTTTTGAAATTCTTCAACTCGGTTGATGACCATTTTAATGCCCAATCCTGAAGCTATCTTGTCTGCTGTTCTTTGGGGACACCTCATCAAAGTCTAGAGCCTTCCATCAAATGCAGCAAGCCTCAAACCAGCACACCAAGCCAGCGCACAAGCCAGAGAATTCCCACGCCAAGGCAAAGCCAGCAAGCTTGCAGTCATTTGAGCAAAAGCCTCATACACTCATCTCCTCCATCACATGAGCAACATGCATCCAACCTCCAAACATCAGTAAGCCAAAAGAGGAAGAGCAAGTGAAGAGCTCGGCTACTGCATCCTCTTGCACGCCTTCCAGGAACCTCGCAGCCTGATCATCTCCTCAGCGTTGCCGAGTTCAGCTCTTCCCTGCCATTGCCGCCGCAAGGAAGAAGAAAGGGGAGAAAGCCGATCAAGCAAAATCGGTGAGTCACTCTCAAATTCCTCGCAACCGTGGCGTCTCTGAGTATCACTGAACTCATCTCTCTCATCGATTTTTGCTCTTCTTGCCTGAAGCACCTCTCTTCTTCTTCCTTAGCTCAGGCGCACGGTGGTGGCCCAACTCAGCACTTGTCCGGTTGAATCGATCCCAAAAATGGTACCCCCTAGCCTCAGTGATACCCACCCCGTTACCCATTCGAACCGAAACTCATTTCTTCTTCTTCTCCGGTGAGCTCCCGCCATTGCCGCCGCCCCCTCTCGACGGCGAGGTACCTCCGGTCATCTCCGGTGGCGATTGACCCCACCATCAGGTGCGGGGTGGTCCATCGAGGCTCATTGTCTGTCGATTCGCCCGAAGCCACGAACGCCGCCGCCGCCGTGCTCGTCGCCCCCCTGCTTGCTCATCGCCGACGGGCCCGCTCATCACCAGATGCGCCAGAGTTGGTTCAATCGGTAAAGGCGTTTTCTATTTTGTGAAAGCGTATTTCCGATTTTTAGTAAATTTAGTGGCCGAGCTAAATTCAATTAGCTATAACTTTTGAACCATAGATCCAAATTGAATGAAATAAGTTTCTATATTCATCTAAAATCATGTTATTTCATAATATGCAAAAAAAATTTGAAAAACAGTATTGGGTTAATTTGAAATTCAAATTTGATAGGCTACATATTAAAATGTTGTAAACAAATTCAAAATGGAACGAAACTAATTTTATTAGAATCCATATACGTCCAGGAACACAAATATATTAAAATATTTATGTTTTACCTTTGTTTAAATTATTTCCCATTAAAGGTTATTCTCAATGGAATAAATAATCAAAAATGAATAATTGTATAAACGAAATTCTAAAATAAATAAGATTTATTTCTAAAGCACTTGTATGTCAATAGCCCACCTTAATGTGCTAAAATGATTAAAGTATGAATTTGATTTAGACTTGTTTATGAATAATAAATGGTTTAATGGAAAAGATGTGTGTATATATGTAAGTGCATATAGTAATCAGTAACGATATATATATATATATATACATATGAAAATGGTCTAATAGTTATACAAGAATATGAATAGCTATCGGAATGAGTAGGTTGTCACTATAGAAATGTTTTTAATGAAGTATCGCATATGCACAAGTTTAAATTACATCAAGAGCATAGGCATTGTATATGTAGAAAAATGTATATAGGTATAGTTAATAAAGAGCATAGTCATGATAAAGAAACTGGATTCTAAAAATCTAAAGTAATCAAGCTATTTGATCTAGCAAGAATAATTACAATAAAGTCATAATCAACGCGTAACCAAATAGTTTAATTTCCAATGCTTGTATAGTTTGAGTAGTTATAAATTTCACAAACTAACTTCAAATCTGACAAAACCAAATCCTAATAACCTGAAGTATAATATCTTTGATGTTTATGTAAAAATACATTATGTTTGAGTAAGTCTGAACTAAGCCCATGTTAGGCCTTAATGATCGTTTATATGGAAAACATTTCGGATAAAAGCCAAATATCACAAAACTAAATTTAAAACGCTCTTATAGTCATCCTAGGTTTATACCTGAAAAATGGATAGATTGTCATATAAGGTGTAATCACAAACTTAAAGCGGAAATCGAACTTTTATCGTATAAAGTTAGAAACACTTAAGCATTTTCAATAGCCTATAAAGTACCTCATCCAAAAGAAAAGAATTATGAAAATAGTGTACAAATACTCTATAAAGTGCATACTACTGTATTTTAAAGAAAGTACTTTGTTATACTATGTTTTACATATAAAATGAACTAGCAACATAACCCTAAATGTTATGTTTTCTGAGTACTAGAAATCACTTAAGCCTTTTCGACAGCTCGTAGAATATCTCGTCTAAATGCTAATATTATGAAGATCGGTTTAGAAATGATCTTTAGGATATGTACTACCATAATCTGGAAAAATATTCTTATAACAACTTGGTTTTCATCTTTGTTCTACTAGTGAAATAACCCTAAATGTTAATCGTACACTTCACCTCAATAATCCGATTTCTTATAATGTGACCTTTAATACCATATAGGCATTTTCAACAATGAGTATAATGTCTCGTCTAAACACTAAAAAGTGTGAGATCAGCCTAGAAATATTCTACAAAGTATATTCTATCCCTCTCCGAAGAAATAATCTTGTTTCATCGTGTTCTGCATATAAATCTTGTCACCCAAATAACACTAAGTATTATGATTCATGAACATCATAATATGAAAGAGCAAACTTTGTAATAATGAAGAAATCTATAGTTAAGATATTTGTATCACCAAAACCTTCATAAAAACCAAGGATATTTGACCGGTAATCTAACTTATCAGATCTGTCATATTCGGAGTTACTCATGCAAAGTCAATTAAGAATTTAGTGGTGTTCATTCATACCTTTAAGCACATTGACTAATATCTTAATTCTATTAATCCAAATAATTTTAGCATCTATAATTCGAAGTCATAAATACAAGAATTCGTAATTTTAGCCTCTTGAATTCGTAATTCAAGAATAGATAAGCTATAAAAGAAGCTGTTTATTGCTCAATGTTAAAAGCTAATAACTATATGGATATTTAATCAGCTAAACGCGATATGAAATCATCTAATTCAACCCTAAAGCTTTCCTATTTTCTGTAGTGAATCTTTATTTGATTTGCTGTCTGTTTTCTTTTTGCCCTTATTGAAGCTTATTGTTTGCTATATTTTCGATTGATCGATCTGTAGAATCCGACGTCCCTTCCTCTGTCGTTGCCTCCGTCAGCCGTGACCTCGTCTTCACCGTAAACAATAAATAAGCAAGGCAAGCGCCCCTTTGACCATATTGATCCCAGTATTTTATATTCCTTTTGTTCATCAAATTGTTTCATGCATGCGTTTACTTTCTGTAAATTCGCTATTTTGTGGTACTGGTAGATATACATGTTGTCCATGAAACTCCTTGATAATTATGCACATGTGAACCTTGATAACCATAGAAAAGGGCTAGGCATTACTTAATGCCAAATGGGATATATGCGATCATGTTATCCTTGCTTAGCCATGCTTTAGCTTCTTGTGGGGCAGATGATCATGATTAAAATAGTTTTTGAAATGTTTTATATGGAACCTAAATGGTCCTTTTTGGGAAAATGGTTACTGTTAGTTTGTTAAAAACCCAAAATAAAACAATGGTTTGATGCGGGCGATTATTGGCAATTGCCAGATGTGCAGAGGGATTTGCACGTAGTGTAGGGTGGAGTATCGCCCGTGTCGGATTAAGGACCGAGCAATGGGACGGTAGATCCAAGATTTTCGTGCAACCACGAGGGCTTGTATGGGCGGGTCTTAGCCTATTAAGTTGTTTAGATGTGGCTTTGCATCAATGGAAGGCGGGAGATTGCACAGGCATTCCGATCAGGTCTGTCTGTAGGGGTTTCTACATACCAATGCATCGGTGTACGCCATGCCCTGGACAGAGACGTGGTGTTGTGTGTGATAAATGTGGATCCACGACTTGGGTGAGTGTCTCTGCTTTGGCGAGGTTAACGTCCCGGCTGGTGTAAAGCCACGCCTAGATAATGTAACGGCTCTGTATGATCTCCTTGCCGACACACCAAAGGAAGTGTGTTAATTGATCTGGCAAAAAGGTTGATCATTCCTTGTGGGTAAAGTTGTACACCTCTGTAGAGTGTAAGATCTAATCGATTAGCCGCGTCCACGGTCAAGGACACTTGGTGATGTTATTCCATGTTAGAGTCTTTGGTATTTTCTAAAATGGGTTTGGTCTGAACTTGTTTTAGCAACTGTTGCTTTATGTCGAAGGGCTGACATTGATGGACCTTGTGGTTTGGTTTATTCGAACTCACATCATGGAGGACTGTGAGTATTACTTACTGTTGTATATATTTCTTATCAATCAACTCGCTCTTATAAATTCCGTTTGCAAATGATAACTTGTTTTACAATTCAATTTCGCTTTATGCAAATTAACTGTATTAGCCTTTCCTTTGAAATGGCCTGCATATATTATAGGTTTTGCTCAAGTCTTGCTGAGTACGTAAAGTACTCACCCTTGCTTAATTATTATTTTAGGTGGATGAGTTAGCGAGGCTTTGAGTCTCTTTTCATCGCAGGTTGCGGGATCTCCTTCGTCGTGTTCTATCTGGAGTTTATACCTTGTCAGTTGCCTGCGGGTCGGATGGGCAAACTACAAGATATTGCTTCTTTTGCTGCTATCCTCTGCTTTGTAAGCTTCTCTTTGTATATTAGTTTCCGCTGTAATTATTTGTTGTGTGGTTGTGATTCCAATTGTTGTAAACATGTGAGTGCTAGCTACTGATCCAGGGAATAGCACAGTAATCACATGGAGGTTCCTGTTCATCAGAACGGGGTCTCACAGCAGTGGTATCAGAGCTATGCTGACTGTAGGATAAACCCTAGATAGAATGGTCGTTAGTAGTAGAAGAATCAAATTCAAAATCTTATTTTTAGTTGTTACTATAATTGAAAAATGTAGTTTTTGCTATTCTTACCTCTTCCTTAAGATACTACTCTTACCCGCACTTTCATTTTGATTTGTAAACAAATTCTTCTTTCCTTAAAAGTAATTCTCGCTATAGTTCATCTTCGCTAATTACTTCTGAGGATACCCGAGACATGTCGCTACCACCCTTCATGTTGCAAATGAAGACTACAAGATCTACGCCAACAGTCTCAAGAAGTAGACAACGCTTCACTACCTTCGTCGAAGTAGAAGTAGAGTACAAAGATTCTACTTCATGAAGAACCAACATCACTCGATAGTGAAATGCAGAAGATTAGAGTATATTAGGTTCTTCGTTAGCAAAGGAACCCTTATACGTGGCATGTTATTCCACTCGAGTTATATAAAGCATTTTTATGTTGTGTCTTTCTCTTGCTATTGTGAATTGGTTTTTAATTTGTTTGCCCGGGTGATTTATGTGTAAACTTAACCTCTAGGTTAAAGTTTCACAATAAGATGTCCTTATGTATAGGTATGGGAAAACTTAACCCATATGGTCAATACGCAAACATCAAATAGTTTGTCTCTTATCCATATAAAATTTCTTACAAGCTTATCCTTCCTTTTTGTAGACTTCTCACCTATGTAGTCTTTTAGGTCACTAACTTTTCTCAAAAATTAGGCTTATTAAGATTAGTAATATAGTCTCTATTACTACTTCTAGCTTTACTTGAGACCATACCATTCATAAATAAACCAAGGCCAAGATGCTAGTAACCACCAATTTACATAAGCTGCTTTAGGCTAGTTAGAAACCTATTTTTTTCCAATAATAACTCTTGATCATGCCTAGAAATTCACCTCATCACCTTATCTAGATTATATGCCATGAATCCGAACTAGAACTAGAAAAGTCCTACGTTTTTGAAAAGAAGCTTTAGCAGGGTCATTAAAATGGAAACTGGAAACAAATCGGAACCTCTGTTTCCTAAAAGAAATATAAAAGAGTAGTATTAGTTGTATGTATGCTCTTTTTCCATCTATAGGATTTTATCTCCTTATCTAAATACTCGTTTCCTCCTCCCTGTAGAGCTTTCTTTTCTGCTCTAAAATTGTTTCTTCTGAAGGAATTCTCTCCTTATGCTTAATAAAAACTACCGACAAATCGTTTTGAAAGTAATTCTGGTAGTAAGTCAACAACATCATGACGTTCGCGTAATAACTTTAAGAAGATGGAAGTAGCAAAGAATCATAACTTCACCGACTTCATAGAAGCTTTGGATTACTAACATCAGCAAATGGAGCAAATGTTAAAAGAATCTCGTCACCGAATAGCCTACTATAAAAGAAAGTATTATCTAAAGTGAGGGGAAACGCGATATGCTACGCTAGCACAAAAAAAAAAACTACCGCGCAACCAGAAAGCTACTCGCAAGAAGGGGATCATAGATAAGATTACCACTAGACGCGTAGTTGCGGAATCCTTCGCGCGTCGATGTAGTGGTTCGTCCTCGCCGCAGTCGTTGCGTCGATGTAGTAGATCGTCCTCGCCTCGCCGTGGATCGTCCTCCCACGCCGCAGCCGCATCGCCACCACCGCAGCAGTCCACACGCCCGAGATGGAACGCCGTGCGTCGTGTGCAAGCACCTAGTCGCTCGGCGGGCGAGAGGAGGAGGCTAGGGTTTCAAGTGAATCAAACCTAAACCGTGGAAAGCACACTCTGCGCCTCCCCTCCTCCCTCCTTATATAGCCACGAGATGAAACCCTAAACCAGGGCCCACCAAAGATGCTAAGCCCACGAGGTTCATTAATTACGGATCCAATCCAAATTAATGCGTCCCACCATTAAGTGTGTGACCTGCAGTTCACATACGTTTGGACATGGATTCGAAAACTCCTTTTCAATCCAATAGTTGGTAGCGGCTTCTTGCAAAGTATGCCAACTCCCAAACATACTGTGATCAAATCGAATGTAACCTATCAAAAGAACTCATGTAATAATCCCTTTGCCAAGTATATGAAGATTGATCTCAAGGCGAGAAGCATGTCATCCTTTGATGATTCAATCCATCTCTCGTATCCGTGATATATTAATAAGTTGTGATTGACTCTCAATCACGGCATGGCCATGCACTTTCTTAATCATATCACACGAGTGGCCTTGTCATATATCTCCATTTCATTGGAGTGGCAAATTCCATCTTGATCGCTCACTTCCTCTCGCACGTTTCATAGTAAACATGAAAGCTACCTTTATAACTATCCGGTTAGGAAGTAGTGTTTGATAGCCCCAAGGAAAACTATTACACATGTAGGGAATATGACAATATCGGTCTAAGGATCATACATCTTCTAGGTATGAGATACACCGATGACACATAAGAATGAAACATTCTCGCAGTTGTCCCATAGCGGGTCTATCTAACCCATGTTCTTCAACATGGTCCACAATGTAGAGATGATATCTCCATATCCCATGATCTATGAAGCATGATCATCGATCACTACATGTGCCGATCTATTCATCGTAGTCCTATACGATGATATCCGATCGAGATATTTATCGAATTACATCATTAAGTAAAGAGCTTCATAATCAAGTCACATACTTGTTGATCAATACAATGATATACATTCATTGGACCAATAATCATATTATTATTCATAAACATAGTCATGTTACAATCATCTAAATGATTGCCTCAAGGGCATAACACTAACAATCTCCCACTTGCACTTGAGTCAATCAATTAAGTATCTAATACCAATAGACCTTGTGTGCGCCTCATGCTTAGGTCAGTGGCGGTGGCTTTGTCAACGGATCGGCCACATTGGCTTCCGTATGTACTTTGCATATTCTGACGTCACCTCTATCCACAATCTCGCGAATAAGGTGAAAGCGACGGAGTATGTGTTTAGACTTTTGATGTGATCTAGGCTCTTTTGCTTGTGCAATGGCACAACTATTATCACAATAGATGTCCATTGGACTAGAGACACTAGCGACCACACCAAGCTCTGTGATAAACTTCTTAATCCACAGCCTCCTTTGCGGCCTCCGAAGCCGCAATGTACTCCGCTTCTGTCGTAGAGTCGGCCACCGTGTTTTGCTTGGAACTCTTCCACCATCGCTCCTCCATTAAGTGTAAACACAAACCCGGATTGCGATCGAAAATCATCTTTGTCGGTTTGGAAGCTTGCATCGTGTAACCCTTTGCAACCAGATCTTCCTCACCTCCAAAAACAAGGAACATACCCTTAGTTCTTCTCAAGTACTTGAGATATTTTTACGGCTATCCAATGACTATCACCAGATCCGCTTGGTATCCGCCGTGACACTTAGAGCATATGAGACATCCGGGCGTGTATGATCATGGCATACATAATAGACCCAATAGTGAAGCATATGGAATCTTGCTCATCTGTCTCGCTCATCGATGTCGAAGGACACCGATTCTTGCAGATCGATGCCATGTGACATTGGCATGAAACCTCTCTTGGATTCATGCATATTGAACCTTTTCAATATCTTGTCAATGTACGCTTCTGACTTAATCCAATTAACCTTTTGATCTATCTCTATAGATTTTTATGCCCAAGATATAGCATGCTTCTCCCAAGTCCTTCATCGAGAAACTCCTTTTCAATGAAGTCTTAACATCTTCAAGCATAGGAATGTCATTCCGATTAATAATATGTCATCCACATACAAAATCGTAAATACAAGTGCGCTCCCACTAGCCTTCTTGTAAACACAAGGCTCTTCTTCATTTTTGATAAAGTCAAAACCTTTGACTACTTCATCAAAACGAATGTTCCAACTCCTAGATGCTTGCTTTAACCCATAAATGGATCTTTGAAGCTTGCATACCCTTTTAGCATATTTAGGATCAACAAAGCCTTCAGGTTGTATCATGTATACATCCTCGAAAGATTCCCATTAAGGAAGGCTGTTTTGACATCCATCCGCCATATTTCATAATCAAAATATGCAAGAATAGCTAAAATGATCCGGACAGACTTGAGCATGGCTACGGTGAGAAAGTTTCATCATAGTCAACTCCTTGAACTTGTTTGAAACCCTTTGCCACCAACCGTGCCTTATAGATCTGAACATTTCCATCTACGTCTATCTTTTCTTGAAAATCCATTTGCACTCAATGGTTTTACACCATCAGTGAATCGACCAAGTTCCAAACTTGATTGTCATGCATGGATTGAATTTCGGATCTCATGTCTTCAAGCCATTTTTCGAGTTTGGGTCCATCATTGCTTCTTCATAAGTCGTGGGCTCATCATTGTCCAACAATAATATGTCATTCCCATATCTAATAGGTACATGACGTGGCCTCCCGACCTCGTGGGGTGGAGTCTCTTCCACAGTTGTACAACACTTTGTACATCTTGTGAAGGTTCAGAGGTAGCTTGAACATATTCATGTGATTCTCGAACTTCATCAAGATACACATCACTCCTACTGATTTCTTTTGAAAGAAACTCTTTCTCCAAAAAGACACCATTTCGAGCAACAAAAACTTTGTTCTCGTTTCTTTTGTAAAAGTAATATCCTTTTGTTTCTTTAGGATGCCCCACAAAAAAGCATTTTTCCGATTTAGGTGCGAGTTTATCTGATTGTAAACGTTTTACATAAGCCTCACATCCCCATATCTTGAGAAATGACAACATGGGTCTTCTCCCAGTCCATATCTCATATGGCGTCTTCTCAACGGATTTTGATGGGACCCTATTCAAAGTGAACGCAGCTGTCTCTAGAGCGAAACCCCAAAGGATAATGGCGATCTGTTTGGTGATCATTGACCGAACCATATCTAATAAAGTCCGATTACGTCGTTCGGACACACCATTCCATTGAGGCGTTCTCAAGGAGAAAGTTGCGAACGATTCCACATTGCTTTAAATGATCACCAAACTCTTGGCTCAAGTATTCGCCACCACGATCGGATCGTAAGTGTTTTATTGTTTTGCCAAGTTGAATTTGTACTTCGCTCAAACTCTTTGAACCTTTCAAAAGTTTCAGATTTATGCCTCATTAAATAGATATATCCATATCTCTGAAGTCATCGGTAAAAGTTACAAAATCATCAAACCCACCCCTAGCAATCGAGCTCATTGGTCCACATACATCCAGTATGTACTAGGGCCAATAATTCACTTGCTCTCTCACTAAAACTCGTGAAAGGGCTTTTGTCATCTTGCCAAGTAAACAAGATTCACATGTTTCAAATGATTCAAAATCAAATGAGGTTAGAAGTCCATCACCATGGAGCTTCTTCATGCGCTTCTCATTTATATGACCTAAGCGACAATGCCACAAAAGGTAGGGTTCAAATCATTAGGCCGGTGCCTTTTTACATTAATATTATAGACAGGTTTTTCTTCGAGTTCAAGGACGTACAACCCATCCACCATGGGGCAACGACCATAATACATATCATTCAAAAATATTGAACAAACAAAGTTCTTTATTCTGAAATCATAACCTTCATGTTCCAAACAAGAAGATGAAATAATGTTTCTACTCAAAGATGGAACAAAATAACAATTATTGAGTTCTAAAACTAATCCTGAAGGCAAATGCAATGGGTATGTGCCAACGGCAAGACCAGCAACTCTTGCTTTATTCCCCACGAAGATCCACTTCTCCTTTTGCCAAGTCTCTACTCTTTATCACCGCAACGAATTGCAAATGTGAGCAACCGAACCGTATCATATACCCATGAGCTGAGTGAAGAAGTAGCAAGATTAATTTCTATAACATTAATACCAAGTGGAAACCACATTTCCATTCTTCTTATCTGCTGTACTTTTCAGCCCGCTTCCAATGCCCCGATTTCTTGCAATAGAAGCATTGGGTATCGAGTTGAGGGCCAACTTTAAGCTTCAAGCTTAGTTTTGAGGCTCATGATCTCATCTTGAGCCTTGCCCTTGCCCTTGCCCTTGCCCTTGCTCTTTCCGTTCCCCACCTTAGCCTTTCTCTTTTTGAAAGCGGTTGTTTTCAACCATCATCACATGATTGGGTTTTTCTTAATGCTTTCCTCCGCACCTTGAGCATCCCATGTAGCTCGGTTAGGCTCTTCTCCATGCTATTCATATGAAAATTCATAATGAATGGCTCAAAGCTCTGAGGCGAGACCGGAGAATAACATCGTGGCCAAACCGAGGCTAAGGGAAACTCAAGTTTTTCCAATCTCCCAATGTAACCAATCATCTTGATCACATGAGGATCGACCGGATCGCCTTGACCAAATACAAGCAAATAAAAGCTTTGAGATACCATACCTCTCAGCTCTTGCTTGATTCCCAAACATGCCCTTCAAGCCCACAATCATATTGTAAGCATCCTGGTCCTCATATTGCTTTTGGAGCTCGAGTCCATTGTGACTAGCATGAGACAATGACTTCTCTGTAAGCATTAACATGCTTTTCATATTCAACCTCAAATTGCGAGCAAGATTTTCGGCCGGTTCATCAGAATTGGATTCTCTAGAACATAGTCCTTCTTTTCATGCTTGAGAACAATTCTCAAAGTTGCGATACCAATCAACAAAATTAGTTCCATTCAGTTTTTCCTTTCCAAAACCGATCTCAAAGCAAAACCAGTGTAGCAGAGTAGGAGAAGGTGCCATTGAACTACAACAAAAATATGCAAAGATTCTAAGCACTATGTTTATGTAAAACTTTTATTAAACTTTTAATTAAAGACACTCCTATTTTATGTCCTTTTATAGACACATAGTGAGTATTCAAGATCCATATTCATTAAACACTAGTGAGCTTTGGCATCACTGCTAGAAATTTAATGACATAGGTAAGCAACACCTTTGCTAATTACATCATATGTAACTCTTGTTTGTTGAGTATGAAAACAAGTAATGAATGCCTCCATCAACTTGACTCATGGCCAGGTCAACCTGCCCCAAGGGCTCACATGAGGGAGGGAGCACTTCCCGTATTCGGGTGCCAATTAAGAAACCTGCCTCATGTGTGTTTTCCTAGACACCAATTGTCTTGTATAGGTTCCTTCATTACTGAAATCAAATCCCAACCACTTATGTCCTCAAGCCCAAAACCGCTTTTGATAGCTCGTTTAAATCTGCCATTGTTATGCGTGATGTGTCCAACACATCCCTATCATCTATTGAGATAGCCATTGATATACTACTTTGGCGATCATATCAATAACGATCTAAATTCTTGATAGGTGCAACAATTGGATGGACAATTTGATTTAAGATTTTTAACTATAAGGATGAACAAAGATTACTATGAACATAGCATCACATGCAATGAGCATAAAGAAAATAGCAAGGATAAAACACACATCCACGTAAAATCAAAATAAGTCGTGAAATAGCATGGCCCTTAGCATTAAGATCTCCATCATCATGCTTGGTTGTTCACCGAGCCACCTTGCTTGATTTGTTCACCTAGCCATCGTCTTCATCATTATGGATGCAACTCCTTACAACTTTTGATAATGAATTTTACATGAGGGTTTGAAGCATCACAAGTCGACACGCAGTCGTTATACAATTTAAATAGCCTTATGGCTTAACACGGCACGCAGCCATGTGGAAATTACATGCATCACATACACATAGGCCATACTATTTCACATAATTCCTGCAAAACGAGTTAAACGAAGCAACCCTCGACTCGGTCCGAGGGGCGCCGCGCAGGGTCAAGGGCGGCGGCGTCCAAGGCAGCGCTCGAGGCGGCGCCCACCGTAATCCGGCCGGCGGTCGTGGCGGTCCGAGGCGCGCCCAAGGGTCCAAGGCGAGCCCGCCGTCAAATGCGGGTCGAGGGCAGCGCCCTTGGAAAATTTTTTTAGAGGCATGTCTTCCGCCATGGGAAAACACCCTCAAAATTTCCACGGATCAACCAGATTGACCCAATCCGATCTAATATAATTGGCTTGGTCCCATATGGATACGTTTCAGAAACCCTGATGGCGGTAACCCGACCGGTAAGGGCAACGTCGTACCATGAACGGACTCACCCAAATCAATATTGAATTTGTTTGCGCTTACCATGGATCAACCAGATTGACCCAATCCAACTCGATCTGATTGGCATGGTCCCATATGGATACGTTTCAGAAACCCTGATGGCGGTAACCCGACCGGTAAGGGTAACGTCGTACCATGAACGGACTCACCCAAATCAAGATTGAGTCGGTTTGCACTTTCCTCAAACCCTAAATCGATCGATCTCATCGATGGTCGCCGTCACCAATTCATCACATGAACCGGCCGAACATGTAATAGATCCAATCTACTAACCTCACACATCATATGTGCAACATCCGGATCACAAAACTATACGAGATGGCTCGATACCACCGAGGGAAACGCGTATGCTACGCTAGCACAAAAAAACTACCGCGCAACCGTAAAGCTACTGCAAGAAGGGGATCATAGATAAGATTACCACTAGACGCGTAGTTGCGGAATCCTTCGCGTCGATGTAGTGGTTCGTCCTCGCCGCGATCGTTGCGTCGATGTAGTGGATCGCCCTCGCCGCCGTGGATCGTCCTCCCACGCCGATCGCAGCAGCCACACCGCAGCAGATCACACGTCCGAGATGGAACGCCGCGGCGCCGGTGTGCAAGCACCTAGTCGCTCGGCAGGGGCGCGAGAGGAGGAGGCTAGGGTTTCAAGTGAATCAAACCTAAACCGTGGAAAGCACACTCGCGCCTCCTCCTCCCCTCCTTATATAGCCACGAGATGAAACCTAAACCAGGGCCCACCAAAGATGCTAAGCCCACGAGGTTCATTAATTACAGATCCAATCCAAATTAATGCGTCCCACCCATTAAGTGTGTGACCTGCAGTTCACATACGTTTGGACATGGATTCGGAAAACTCCTTTTCAATCCAATAGTTGGTAGCGGCTTCTTGCAAAGTATGCCAACTCCCAAACATACTTGTGATCAAATCGAAGAACCTATCAAAAGAACTCATGTAATAATCCCTTTGCCAAGTATATGAAGATTGATCTCAAGGCGAGAAGCATGTCATCCTTTGATGATTCAATCCATCTCTCGTATCCGTGATATATTAATAAGTTGTGATTGACTCTCAATCACGGCATGGCCATGCACTTTCTTAATCATATCACACGAGTGGCCTTGTCATATATCTCCGTTTCATTGGAGTGGCAAATTCCATCTTGATCGCTCACTTCCTCTCGCACGTTTCATAGTAAACATGAAAGCTACCTTCATAACTATCCGGTTAGGAAGTAGTGTTTGATAGCCCCAAGGAAAACTATTACACATGTAGGGAATATGACAATCTCGGTCTAAGGATCATACATCTTCTAGGTATGAGATACATCGATGACACATAAGAATGAAACATTCTCGCAGTTGTCCCATAGCGGGTCTATCTAACCCATGTTCTTCAACATGGTCCACAATGTAGAGATGATATCTCCATATCCCATGATCTATGAAGCATGATCATCGATCACTACATGTGCTGATCTATTCATCGTAGTCCTATACGATGATATCCGATCAGAGATATTTATCGAATTACATCATTAAGTAAAGAGCTTCATAATCAAGTCACATACTTGTTGATCAATACAATGATATACATTCATTGGACCAATAATCATATTATTATTCATAAACATAGTCATGTTACAATCATCTAAATGATTGCCTCAAGGGCATAACACTAACATAAAGTGCATATTATTCTACGTCAACCTCTTGAACATAAATACGTACGATTAGGCTAATAGAAGAAAAACCTTAGGTACCCCTCCCGTATACTAAGTTGAATGCATATATAATTTTACTATGTTGTTGAAATTTTGTTGTAAACCTTTTGTATTGTTTTCTGGGTTACTCTCGTAAATCTGAAACCATTTGGTTAAAAATTACGATGTGCCAACCCTTGTTTAATAAGAAAATTTAATTAAGAAAATTTTAAGGAACGAAAAGTTGCCTTATGAACTAATAACTACCTAGTAGCCAACCTTGAAACGATGTTTTAATGAATGAGAAATTGCCTTATAAACTAACTAGCAATTACCTAACCCGTATATAGGCTATTCTCAAAATAATATTTTAAGGAACGAAACGTTGCCTTGTAACCCAACAGAGTTTCATCTAAATAACCTTATCCTAATAAATCTTGTTGCAGGATGCTTGCGACACAATGCATTAATGCATCCGCAAAAATTAATGAGTAATAAGTTTTTCAGCCTTTATAATCGACCTTCGGCTCTTCCCAAATAACTCTAGTTGAGATGTATCCTTTCAGTCATCTCAAACATTTTAACATACTGCATACCTCTCCTTAAGTTAGCTTATTTTTACTAAAGATTCTTGGTATAAATTGCTGACATTCCTCATCTACTTCGTGAAACCCAACCAAGAAAAATGAATGCCAGAATCTCCAACCTTAGCACAAATGCTCACCGTAATAAAACAAAATCACTAGACACATACTTTTCTTCTCCACGACAGCAAGCAGCCAGCTTTTTGTTAAAACCAAACATCTAGTGCAATTCATTGCACCGAACACGTAGCTTCACTGCACACACGACAAAAAGGATTAATTTGACACTGCACCATTTCACCTAGTCTTTTCCTTCTCCTCTCCTTTGTCTTTCTTTCGAACAAGCCAGGTACAGAGTAGAGCGCAATTTTTCTTTGCGTTCGCATTTGATGCGTGCTTCGGTGGCTTGTTCCCACTGCCCGATGGTCACCACGGTAGGGCGCACCGTCTCCCTCACTCCGCCGTGGCAGGCCAACACAATGCCCAACTCACCGATGCCAGTAATGATAATGAGACAGCCGCTATACTCTTGTATCTGTCTTAGTTATGTTCTGCGCCATCAAATTTCCAATGTCATCACTTGACCGGCTACCAAAACTTTCGCCGTTCAAACCCCGTCTGTACTGCCTTAAGCGCCTATATATAGGTCACTTTACACCTCAATTAGAAAATTGTATCACTCCCCGTTACCACCATCTCTGCACAAGTGCACCTAGTTCAACCCTGTCATTCACTATCACCGCACATACATTCAGTCAGTAAGCTTTCCCTGTTTCTTTGGTCAATCAAACAGTGGAAACAACACTTGTTGCACAGACCCGTTGCAACTTGGCCGCCTTTACTTGCACCCGTTCATATTTTGTGGAAACATCTTCATTCCTTTTTAAATACCTAACCATGGTTCTCTTGGTTTACCCCGCTTCTTTTCTACAAACACCACAAACTTCTCTGTGTTGGCAAGGATTGTGCTCAGCCAGCCATTGCTTTTATGATGATCTCAAACGTTTTAGCGCTTTCCTTGTCCTGCATCTTGTAGAAAACATTCTCCACAAATCTGCATGTAAGATAAAAAAATAAAAAACTAGCTGTCAGATGAACTTAAAACTAATTGCTGTCCTAGCCTATTTTTCCTTTGAAAATAACTTATTGTCTTCGAGTAATAATTCTTTTCGAACTCTGTAGTACCGCATGTTCGTTTGAAAAACGAATATCTTGTTCTTTTGGATCTTCAACAAGCTTTGAAACATGACCATATCTCCTAGAAGACTCGGTCAAAATTATGACACCAAGAGTAAAAGAAATAAAATCCGAAGCAGTTTACTCGAAAAATCAATTAAAGAAATGATGCTTGAACAAAGATACTTGTTCTAAAAAGAATTCTACTCAACTCCATGTTAAATTTCAATCGTCATTTGTCATCCCTCCAACAACACCAATGAACATCTGTCTATTACTCAAAACCGGAAAGCCAAAATTTCTTGCTTTTGATGTAGTAAACATGGGCAATATCCCAACAGTCGCCTAAAGAAGAAACAAAATATATTTCATTCTCAACCCTAGGAAGCTTTGTTATAACCTTAAAACTGACTTAAAAAATCTGAAGATCAACGATTCCTTAAACATGCACCTAATCTAACTCAAGGTGTCAATCATGGCATACCTTACGCAATGCCAGGCACATCTCTTGTAAAATATAGTTTCTGCTAGAACTTAGGTTAATTTGAAATCCTTGTGTCTAGTCTTAAAGTGATATTTCGATAAGCGGAATATTGCCTTATAAATTTAACTGAACTCTCATCAAAATATACCTTATTTTAATCTTTCCAAATGGGCGGTTAAAGTATAAGTGCTAAACTTTCAATTTTCATCTTTGACCATTACCCGATAAATCCTCCATCTATTTTATAACATTAGTAAATAACCTTTTTGTTGTTTCGAATAAAATGGACAACATTACCTACATCAACCAAGAAGAACTTGAACAGTTCGCTAACATCTGTCCAAGAACAGTTCTACTACATCTCGTCAAGGAAGACATTAGTAATCTCCAAGCCATTACAAAGACTTAGGAAAACATCAAGTACCTAGAGTAACCCTGCCTCGACGATAGGCTCTGGATATAAACATTTTTCTCAGGCGATTGCACCTGACACTTATGTGGTATTGAGTACATCCCTTGTGTAATCAATTCCTGCAAACAATCTTTTTCATTTTGTACATTCCAATCCTCCATAGTTGCCAAATGCAAGGGAAATCCAAAACCCTCTATCTACTAAGGTGGTCAAACGAATTAAATCAACAGGATCATCTTATAACCCTCTTGCCTTAACTCAATCCTTGAATCATCTCTATTATGTTGTTAATCTATAGACAACTTTGAATAACAATTAATTTCGATTAATTTCGTCAACCGTTGTTAAACTATACCGAACAACCGTTGTATTCAAATATCCTGCTTGATGTTGACAGTCAGTTCCTCCCAAATGAATTTAATGACAATACATCTATTCTTTCACCTCAAGTATCCTAAGCATACTAAGTGCTATTCTCTAAATTTGATCATCCTTATTAACAATCCTAGATTTTTAATCAAAATAGATATATAATAATATCCCTTATCTGCTTACGCAAAACCCAAATAAAAGCCTTCTCTATTCTCAGCACATTAAATCAGAATTACAAGAAGAAGATCCAGTAAAGCGAATACACTGAAGATAAGAATACAAGGAAACGATAAAGTTACTTCCGAGAAGAAGAAGTTCCATAACCCATTTAGTCCTTGCAAATCTCGAGGACGAGATTTCTGTAAGGGGGTAGATTTGTAACATCCCAAAAATAAAGTAATATAAAAATAAATATTTGAAATTTGAAAATATTTATTTATAAGTTTTATTGGTTCTTATTTGAATTTTCTTGGATTTTTGTATTGTATGGAAATCCAACAAATAGAATTAGTAAAAGGGAAATGGTAAAATGGTAAAATGGTAAAATGGTAAGAAGATAAAAGGTAAAAGTAAAATCTTGAAAAGTGTATATATTTAAAATCATATTAGCTGGTACATGAATTTTAATGCATTGCATAGTGAATAAAAAGTTGAAAAGACATCCCTTTGACCTCCAAATAGTGCAAGGACAGATTTATTATAAAATTTTAAAAATTCATATGCTCCTGAAAAATTTACCATAATATCCTTAAGGCAATATTTACCTCTGGTAAAAATATCACGAATTAATAATGTAATTTAGACCATTTAAAAATTCAAAAACAGCGGCATTGAAAATCTGAAAATTTCCATGTCAGAATGTTTATAACATAATTACCTAATATTTTGACTTGAAATTTTTATAGACACATTATTAACCCGATACAAACGACTACAAAAATTTTTAAAAATAAATAATAAAGTTTTCACCTTTAATTAAATCAAAATCCGAAATCAAAATTCTGAGCAGTGCACAGTGTCAGAATTTTAATTAATTAACCATGCGGTATTTTAATCCCAAAATTTTACTGGAAGCTAACCACTCCCATTAGACCATGGTCAAAAAGTTTCGAAATTCTTCAACTCGGTTGATGACCATTTTAATGCCCAATCCTGAAGCTATCTTGTCTGCTGTTCTTTGGGGACACCTCATCAAAGTCTAGAGCCTTCCATCAAATGCAGCAAGCCTCAAACCAGCACACCAAGCCAGCGCACAAGCCAGAGAATTCCAACGCCAAGGCAAAGCCAGCAAGCTTGCAGTCATTTGAGTAAAAGCCTCATACACTCATCTCCTCCATCACATGAGCAACATGCATCCAACCTCCAAAAATCAGTAAGCCAAAAGAGGAAGAGCAAGTGAAGAGCTCAGCTACTGCATCCTCTTGCATGCCTTCCAGGAACCTCGCAGCCTGATCACCTCCTCAGCGTTGCCGAGTTCAGCTCTTCCCTGCCATTGCCGCCGCAAGCAAGAAGAAAGGGGAGAAAGCCGATCAAGCAAAATCGGTGAGTCACTCTCAAATTCCTCGCAACCGTGGCGTCTCTGAGTATCACTGAACTCATCTCTCTCATCGATTTTAGCTCTTCTTGCCTGAAGCACCTCTCTTCTTCTTCCTTACCTCAGGTGCACGGTGGTGGCCCAACTCAGCACTTGTCCGGTTGAATCGATCCCAAAAATGGTACCCCCTAGCCTCAGTGATACTCACCCCGTTACCCATTCGAACCGAAACTCATTTCTTCTTCTTCTCCGGTGAGCTCCCGCCATTGGCGCCGCCCCTCTCGATGGCGAGGTACCTCCGGTCATCTCCGGTGGCGATTGACCCCACCATCAGGTGCGGGGTGGTCCACTGAAGCTCGCCGTGCCGTCGATTCGGCCGGAGCTTCGCCGGAACGCCGTCGCCGCCGTGCTCTGGTCGCCCACCCCTTCTTCGGCTCACTGCTCGACGGGCCCGTTCTGTCAGCCAGATGCGCCAGAGTTGGTTCAATCGGTAAAGGCGTTTTCTATTTTGTGAAAGCGTATTTCCGATTTTTAGTAAATTTAGTAGCTGAGCTAGATTCAATTAGCTATAACTTTTGAACCATAGATCCAAATTGAATGAAATAAGTTTCTATATTCATCTAAAATCATGTTATTTCATAATATGTAAAAACATTTTGAAAAACAGTATTGGGTTAATTTGAAATTCAAATTTGAATGAAAGACCTAAAGATAGGCTACATATTAAAATGTTGTAAACAAATTCAAAATGGAATGAAACTAATTTTATTAGAATCCTTATATGTCCAGGAACTCAAATATATTAAAATATTTATGTTTTACCTTTGTTTAAATTATTTCCCATTAAAGGTTATTCTCAATGGAATAAATAATCAAAAATGAATAATTGTATAACAAAAATTCTAAAATAAATAAGATTTATTTCTAAAGCACTTGTATGTTAGTAGCCCACCTTAATGTGCTAAAATGATTAAAGTATGAATTTGATTTAGACTTGTTTATGAATAATAAATGGTTTAATGGAAAAGATGTGTGTATATATGTAAGTGCATATAGTAATCAGTAACGATATATATATATATATATATATACATGTGAAAATGGTCTAATAGCTATACAAGAATATAAATAGCTATCGGAATGAGTAAGTTGTCACTATAGAAATGTTTTTAATGAAGTATAGCATATGCACAAGTTTAAATTACATCAAGAGCATAGGCATTGTATATGTAGAAAAATGTATATAGGTATAGTTAATAAAGAGCATAGTCATGATAAAGAAACTGGATTCTAAAAATCTAAAGTAATCAAGCTATTTGATCTAGCAAGAATCATTGCAATAAAGTCATAATCAACGCGTAACCAAACAATTGAATTTCCAATGCTTGTATAGTTTGAGTAGTTATAACTTTCACAAACTGACTTCAAATTTGACAAAACCAAATCATAATAACCTGAAGTATAATATCTTTGAAGTTTATGTAAAAATACATTATGTTTGAGTAAGTCTGAACTAAGCCCATGTTAGGCCTTAATGATCGTTTATATGGAAAACATTTCGGATAAAAGCCAAATATCACAAAACTAACTTTAAAACACTCTTATAGTCATCCCAGGTTTATACCTGAAAAATGGATAGATTATCATATAAGGTGTAATCACAAACTTAAGCGGAAATCGAACTTTTATCGTATAAAGTTAGAAACACTTAAGCATTTTCAGTAGCCTATAAAGTATCTCGTCCAAATGAAAAGAATTATGAAAATAGTGTAGAAATACTCTATAAAGTGCATACTACTGTATTTTAAAGAAAGTACTTTGTTATACTATGTTTTACATATAAAATGAACTAGCAACATCACCCTAAATGTTATGTTTTCTGAGTAATAGAAATCACTTAAGCCTTTTCATCAGCTCGTAGAATATCTCGTCTAAATGCTAATATTATGAAGATTGGTTTAGAAATGATCTTTAGGATATGTACTACCATAATCTGGAAAAATATTCTTATAACAACTTGGTTTTCATCTTTGTTCTACTAGTGCAATAACCCTAAATGTTAATCGTACACTTCACCTCAATAATCCGATTTCTTATAATGTGACCTTTAATACCATATAGGCATTTTCAACAATGAGTATAATGTCTCGTCTAAACCCTAAAAAGTGTGAGATCAGCCTAGAAATTTTCTACAAAGTATATTTTATCCTTCTCCGAAGAAATAATCTTGTTTCATCGTGTTCTGCATATAAATCTTGTCACCCAAATAACACTAAGTATTATGATTCATGAACTTCATAATATGAATGAGCAAACTTTGTAATAATGAAGAAATTTGTAGTTAAGATATTTGTATCACCAAAACCTTCTTAAAAACCAAGGATATTTGACTGGTAATCTAACTTATCAGATCTGTCATATTCGGAGTTACTCATGCAAAGTCAATTAAGAATTTAGTGCTGTTCATTCATAGCTTTAAGCATATTGACTAATATCTTAATTCTATTAATCCAAATAATTTTAGCATTTATAATTCGAAGTCATAAATACAAGAATTCGTAATTTTAGCCTCTTGAATTCGTAATTCAAGAATAGATAAGCTATAAAAGAAGCTGTTTATTGCTCAATGTTAAAAGCTAATAACTATATGGATATTTAATCAGCTAAACGCGATATGAAATCATCTAATTCAACCCTAAAGCTTTCCTGTTTTCTGTAGTGAATCTTTATTTGATTTGTTGTCTGTTTTCTTTTTGCCCTTATTGAAGTTTATTATTTGCTATATTTTCGATTGATCGACATGTAGAATCCGACGTCCCTTCCTCCGTCGTTGCCTCCGTCAGCCGTGACCTCGTCTTCACCGTAAACAATAAATAAGCAAGGCAAGCGCCCCTTTGACCATATTTATCCCAGTATTTTATATTCCTTTTGTTCATCAAATTGTTTCATGCATGCGTTTACTTTCTGTAAATTCGCTATTTTGTGGTACTGGTAGATATACCTGTTGTCTAATGAAACTCCTTGATAATTATGCACATGTGAACCTTGATAACCATAGAAAAGGGCTAGGCATTACTTAATGCCAAATGGGATATATGCGATCATGTTATCCTTGCTTAGCCATGCTTTAGCTTCTTGTGGGGCAGATGATCATGATTAAAATTGTTTTTGAAATGTTTTATATGGAACCTAAATGGTCCTTTTTGGGAAAATGGTTGCTATTAGTTTGTTAAAAACCCAAAATAAATCTATGGTTTGATGCGGGCGATTATTGGCAATAGCCGGATGTGCAGAGGGATTTGCACGTAGTGTAGGGTGGAGTATCGCCCGTGTCGGATTAAGGACCGAGCAATGGGACGGTAGATCCAAGATTTTCGTGCAACCACGAGGGCTTGTATGGGCGGGTCTTAGCCTATTAAGTTGTTTAGATGTGGCTTTGCATCTATGGAAGGCGGGAGATTGCACAGGCATTCCGATCAGGTCTGTCTGTAAGGGTTTCTTAATACCAATGCAACGGTGTACGCCTTGCCCTGGACAGAGACGTGGTGTTGTGTGTGATAAATGTGGATCCACGACTTGGGTGAGTGTCTCTGTTTTCAGGGCGAGGGTTAACGTCCCGGGCTGGTGTAAAGCCACATCTAGATAATGTAACGGCTCTGTATGATCTCCTTGCCGACACACCAAAGGAAGTGTGTTAATTGATCTGGCAAAAAGGTTGATCATTCCTTGTGGGTAAAGTTGTACACCTCTGCAGAGTGTAAGATCTAATCGATTAGCCGCGTCCACGGTCAAGGACACTTGGTGATGTTATTCCATGTTAGAGTCTTTGGTATTTTCTAAAATGGGTTTGATCTGAACTTGTTTTAGCAACTGTTGCTTTATGTCGAAGGGCTGACATTGATGGACCTTGTGGTTTGGTTTATTCGAACTCACATCATGGAGGACTGTGAGTATTACTTACTGTTGTATATATTTCTTATCAATCAACTCGCTCTTATAAATTCCGTTTGCAAATGATAACTTGTTTTACAATTCAATTTCGCTTTATGCAAATTAACTGGATTAGCCTTTCCTTTGAAATGGCCTGCATATATTATAGGTTTTGCTCAAGTCTTGCTGAGTACGTAAAGTACTCACCCTTGCTTAATTATTATTTTAGGTGGATGAGTTAGCGAGGCTTCGAGTCTCTTTTCGTCGTAGGTTGCGGGATCTCCTTCGTCGTGTTCTATCTGGAGTTTATACCTTGTCAGTTGCCTGCGGGTCGGATGGGCAAACTACAAGATATTGCTTCTTTTGCCGCTATCCTCTGCTTTGTAAGCTTCTCTTTGTATATTAGTTTCCGCTGTAATTATTTGTGGTGTGGTTGTGATTCCAATTGTTGTAAACATGTAAGTGCTAGCTACTGATCCAGGGAATAGAACAGTAATCACATGGAGGTTCCTGTTCATCAGAACGGGGTCTCACAAAATACGAACCCAATCATCATTTGCAATGCAAGAAAAAGGTTCAAGCACAGCTGCAGACTATGGTGCTTGAAGATTCAGGAGAATACTTGTCGGATACGGTGTTGGATTTACTGGAAATGGCAGAGGTAAACCAGGATGAAACATTTAACTTGTCTTTGAATGCATTATTAGGAGTTGAAGGAACTGAGACGATACAGATTTTAGCACTTGTCAAAAATCAGAAGATCTTTTTTCTGCTGGATTCGGGCAGTTCACACAGTTTTGTCAATGCTACCTATTTGTACCGAATTGGGTACAATCCAACAGAGGCAAAACCGGTTCAGGTGCGAGTGGCAAATGGGGAGCTGATACACAGTAACGGTTGGGTACCTCAAATGGAATGGTGGTCGCAAGGTCATACATTCCGCACAGATTTGAGGGTACTCGATTTAAGCGCATATGATGGAATTTTAGGTATGGATTGGCTGAAAGCGCACAGCCCTATGATATGCAACTGGAAGAAGAAATGGGTTGAATTCGAATATAAGGGGAAGAAGATATGACTACAAGGAATACAGAGAGAAGCTCAGGCTGAGTTGCAAACTTTAAAGTGGGAACAGCTAGAGAAATGGAGGAAAGGCAACGACATTTGGGCTATGGCCGTTTTGCAAAGAGAGCAACAACCTGTGGAAGAACCAGTACCGACTGAAATATTGGAGGTAGTCAGAAAATATGAAACTGTGTTTGTTGAACCAAAAGGACTACCACCAAAGAGGGTGTATGACCTTGCCATAACATTGATACCAGGTGCTATAACAGTGAATTCCAGACCATATCGTTACTCACCGTTACATAAGACTGAAATAGAGAGGCAGGTAGCAGAGATGCTGTCATCTGGATTCATTTAACCCAGTGTGAGTCCATTTGCCTCTCCGGTTTTGTTAGTGCAAAAAAAGACGGTATCTGGAGGTTTCGCATAGACTACAACCGGCTCAATGAACTAACCGTGAAAAACAAATTTCTGATGCCGGTCATTGATGAACTATTGGATGAGCTAGCTGGAACAAAGTACTTCTCTAAATTGGATTTGAGAGCGGGTTATCATCAAATTCGTTTGAAAGAAGAGGATGAAATGAAAACCACTTTCAAGATGCATCAGGGGTACTACCAATTTAAAGTTATGCCATTTGGTTTGACAAATGCACCGGCCACTTTTCAATGTGTCATGAATTCAATCTTGGCACCATTGCTTTGAAAATTTGTTCTGGTTTTTATAGATGATATATTGGTTTATAGTCCGGATCTGAAAACTCATGCGGAACACTTAATTCAAGTGTTGCAAACTTTGGAGGAGAATCAATTGTTTGTGAAGAAATCCAAATGCACTTTTGCACAAAGGCAGTTAGAATATTTGGGACATCTCATTTCTGATCAAGGGGTAGCCACGGATCCCCAGAAGACTAAAGCAATGTTGGACTGGCCAAGACCGACAAACATGACTAAGTTGCATGGGTTTCTTGGGTTAACAGGATACTATCGTAAGTTTGTTAGGAATTACGGTATAATAGCTAGGCAATTATCTAATTTGCTGAAGAAGAAAGCCTTCAATTGGGATAATATGGCGGAGGAATCATTTGTCAAGCTCAAGGCTGCTATGTCAACAACACCGGTTCTCAAGTTACCCGACTTCGATCAGAGTTTTGAAATTGAAACAAACGCTTGTGATGATGGAGTGGGAGCAGTTTTGCTTCAGCAAGGACATCCTGTAGCATTTTTCAGTAAGGCTTTGGGGGCAACACACAAAGGATTGTCGATATATGAAAAAGAATTCCTAGCATTGATGCTAGCTATGGAAAGGTGGAGATCTTATTTGCAACGCAAGGAATTTGTCAAAAGAACAGACCATCGCAATTTGAGCTATTTGAACGAGCAGAAATTACAGTCCGACATGCAATGCAAAGCGATGACTCGGTTAATGGGATTGCAGTTTCGGATTTTGTATAAGAAGGGAAAGGAAAATACAGTTGAGGATGCCTTGTCATGGGTGGGTCCATTGATGATGATGCAAGCAGTGTCTGAGGTTCAACCAATATGGTTTCAGGAGATAGTTAACTCTTACGCTACCGACAAGGCTGCACAACAGTTACTCTCTCAATTAGCCATCCACAGTCCGAATGAGAATCATTATGAGCTGCAGCAAGGATTGATCCGGAAATAGGGGAGAATATGGATTGGAGGGAATTCAGCATTGCAAACCAAAGTAATCACAGCTCTCCATTCAAGTGCCATTGGAGGTCATTTGGGTATCACTGCGACTTACCAGTGAGTCAAGAAATTATTTTGTTGGAACGGGCTTAAACAAGCGGTAGAGGATTTTGTTAAGCAATGTGAGATTTGTCAATTGGCAAAAGGGGAGAAGGCTAAGCCAGTGGGTCTTTTACAACCCTTGCCAGTTCCGGCAGCGGCATGGCAAGACCTAACCATGGACTTCATTGAAGGACTGCCGATGTCGGAAGGATGCAACATTATTATGGAGGTCTTGGATCGTTTCTCAAAATACGCCCATTACCTTGCGCTCCGACACCCCTATACGGCTAGTACAGTAGCAAGACTGTTTTTGGAACAAGTAGTTAAACTTCATAGATTACCGAAAACCATCACCTCTGACAGAGATAGGGTGTTCACGAGCGTGTTTTGGCACAAATTATTTCAAGCTCTGGACACCAAACTTCAATACAGTACTTCATACCACCCACAGACGGATGGGCAGAGTGAACGGGTGAATCAATGCCTTGAATTGTATTTGCGATGTGCTATCCACACGACACCAGGGAAATGGAAGAAATGGATAGCGCTTGCAGAATTGTGGTACAACACAAGTTTCCATTCCTCTCTGGGATGTTCACCATTTAAAGCCTTATATGGAATGGAGCCTAATTTCGGTACAGAACATCGAAGGATTGTTAGTGAGACTGATGAAGTGAGTGAAATACTGCTCAATCGAGAAAGATATAATGATATGCTGAAACAACAATTGGTTCGAGCTCAAAATCGCATAAAACTTCAAGCTGACACAAACAGAAGGGATCGACAATTTGAAGTCGGAGAAAAGGTATTACTTAAGCTGCAACCTTATGCCCAATCTTCACTAGTGAATATACCTTTTCCAAAATTGGCACATAAGTTCTTTGGCCCATATTCAGTGGTGGAGCGCATTGGACCAGCAGCTTACCGTTTGGATTTACCATCTGAAAGCCAGATCCACCCGGTGTTTCATTTTTCTCAATTGAAACCGTTTACTGCTGATTATACTCCAGTATTTACCGAGCTGCCAAAGCTGATCGAGTTGGATATCAGTTCTACAGAACCAGAAAAGATTTTGGAGGGAAGGTTAGTCAAAAAAGGGAATGCAGCTGTGACACAAGGATTGATCAAATGGACTGGACTGCCAGTGGATTCAGCGACCTGAGAGGACATCAATGTGTTACGGGAGCATTTTTCGGAAGCAGTTGCTTGGGGACAAGCAACATTTGCAGAGGGAGGTGATGTCAGGGATGGTGAGGAGTAGCGGATCGCTTGGGGGGTTATGAGCATCTAAAAGTGGAGATAGGAAATGATAGTTGCGGAGAATTACTGTTGATGTAATATGTTGTCAATTACTGCAGTAAGTTTGTAATGAGTAGTTAAACGTTTTGAGCGGTAACTTTGATTGGGGAGGGGAGTCTGAGTATAAAACAAGGGAGGCTGTATCAGCGTGAGGAACAAGAAAGAAATGAGATATTGATTAGTCATTCTGAATCTTCCCTGTTCATTGTTTGTTCTTCCCTGTTCCACGTTTTCGTCTCGATCTCACGCCATCCTACTTACTTCGGTGGCAACGGGATATCACATATGTCCCCCTTACCCTCAACCCTCTGCCCTCACGCCCGAACACACTTGCCATTAATTGCATTGCTGGCCTCATGCCCTCGCCGCCCTCCCCAATCGCCTCGGCCCTCGCCGGTCGCCTCCACCCCACGCTTCGTCCGCCCCAACTCCGCCTGCGCCTCCGTTCGCCCTACCTCCATCTCCCCACCTCCTAAACCCTAGTCGTTGTCTGCCCCACCTCCGATCAGCATCCCCCTAGCTCGTCGCCTACTCCCCCTAGACGCCAAGTGGGACGCGCGCGTGCCTCGCCATCTCCATCCGTCGCGGCCTCCCCATCATGTGCATAAGTCCCCCTCAGTGCGGTGCCGGCCTCCTCCCCCTTGGTGCGGCGTCCTCCGCCTCGCTGTCCACCTCCCTGGCCCCCTTCCTCCTACTATTCATACTGCTCCCCCAGATCTATACCAACAAGACCAAGGTACGCTGTTTTGGAAGTTGATGGGGGTATATGTATATTTTTTGGAAGAGAATAGATGTATAAATGATGGCACAATTGTTTATGTTCACTGAAAATTACTATTGGATGCCTTTTATGGTTAAACAAACAGAAATGACATCTTGTATTTACATGGCTGATTGCATTTATATATGGATTTTCTGTCTATAGCAAAGTAAGATATCAACATATTTTTAAACTTCTAGATGCATTCCAAACGTATTTTGATATATACCAAGTGAGCATGTTTTGATGTTTAGAATTGTCCACTAACATTAGTGTACTGGACGTCTACCTATGTGATAAAATAATCACTAATCTGCAATATGTATCTTCACCTTGTGAGCTATATACATGCCTTATAATATTTGGTAGTTGAAGTGGTTATGTGTCATTATTGAGCTTCTCCAGTTGTGGGCTTCTAGGCTCTTGTCATCTGAACATTAGGCTATGACTGTCATAGTGTTCTGTTCTGTTGTGTCCTGTTTTATAAATTCCAGCATACATATGGATAAGCTTTTGTGCAAATGTTCATTTATGAGGTCAACACTGCCGGGTTGAGCTTGAACCGGCAGTGATAATTCACCTATCACTGCCGGTTCTCTTTATTATCCGGCAGTGATAGTGTATTACTGCCGGTTTTTGTTGTGACCCGGCAGTGATACTCTAACCCTATAAATTCGAACGCCGCGCCACTCAGCACCTCATTTCCACTTCAACCTGACGCAGCCACTTCGTCTCCTCGCATCGCCCCGCCGTCGTCCCGCATCGCCCGGCCGTCGCCTCAACCTCACCGCCCCGCCGTCGCCCGGACCTCACCGCCCGCCGCGCGCGACCTCACCACCCAACGCCCCCCACCGCCTCCTCCGGTTTGATTTGCTTTTCTAGGATGAATTTAACCTATAAAAGGCTATATACTAGCATGCTATCAGTACAATTTAGTGCCCAATCTACTATGTTTTGACATAAGATTAATCTGTAGCTTGGGTAGTTATATCTGGTGCTGATACTCTTGCCATTCAATGAATTTATACTGAGCATTCTTCTTTGGCGTGCAAATGTTACTTGGCGGTGTACTGTAATTTTAGTATCATTAACTTTTCCCACAATCACTAGAGAAAATGAATGCACCTGTAATTCTTAGTAGCATTAACTTTTTCCCAAAGGCTAACACTAGAGAAATTCTTGCTGGGCAGGCAAATGCATGCTTGTTTTATGTTAGCTTCCAGTATGCTTTGTGCATGCAATGTTGTTGATGTTCTAATTTAAATTTGCTTGAACCTCTAGTGTAATCGTGGATTCATTAATGGGTGATTCCTATATTGCATCCAATGCAAACTTTATTAGGTGATTCCTGTATTGTTGCATCATTGTTCTTTACTTTTCTCTTACTCCTTTTTACATGCACGTTCCACACACATGATCTGGTACACATAATAACATAAATTTGTTGAATCTAATCTGATAAGGAGGAAAATAAAACCCTCAATGGCTGTCTCTGTTTTACAGTTTAGGATTCTATTTTACAGTTCAATAGTATCTTCTTGGTTGTCTCTGTTTCTTGTTTGTTAGGATAGAATTGTTTGAGGACCTCGTCCATTTGGGGACACAAATGAGCCACTCGTGTTAGAGATTGTTCTCAATGTCTGTGGAGTACAGTGGCACATATAACTGGATAGATTTTTCTTGAGATTTAAATAGCCTACTTAGCAAATATTAAGTTGGTAAAGCAAGGGGAGTAGTAGTTCAAGATGATTAGTGCAACTGTCAAGTGCTTTACCCTGATGTTAGTATAAGTTTAGAATATCCCTTTCCTGTAAGTCTGTCATATATTCTTTTTTATTTTTGTGTCATACGCTATGCTTCCTCTTATATTCCATTATTCAATCCATTTTGAACATGTTCAATTGTAAGTCAGAATGAATGGTTTAATCTCGCTTCAGATTAGCATAGGTGACTGTGAAATGTTCTTATTTTGTACGCACTTGAGGAGGATAAATAAGCAGCCTGAAGCTCTGTATGCATGCTATGTACTAATATCGATCCTTCAAGGGATGCTTTTGTCCCTCTATATTATTTTTTTAGTTAATCTTTCATATAACCAAAGTTTATTGGTTGTCTCATTTTCCTTCAATAACAAGAGAAATATCGATCCGGATCATCGCAACATTTTCTTACTACGTGTGAAATACAAGTGCGGAATGGCCTCCGACGAAGGACAAGTGCCGGAGGGAGTTGGGCCCTCAAATATGGACGAAGGAGGAAGGAGTAGCCCGAATAATAGCCCAACGTCCTATATGAACCTGCAGGATCCAGCCATGGACCTACCTGACGATACTCACGTAAGCGAGGTAAAGTTTTAGTACACTGTGGTTCCCAAAACATGGTAGGCCCAGACGACTAATAATTTAGAAGATCAATTTGTAGGCTCGGGCGTCGATCAACGAAGCGCGCGCAAGTCGTGGTCCGAACAAGATGCCTAAGGGAATTTTTAACATAGTGGAGCTCTCGCGGTCGGGAACCTGCTATGCCGAGTCATCATTGGGGCCGACAGACAGCTGCGGGTTATTGCTAGGGATGATGTGCCCATCGGCTATAGATCATGGATTGGCCATGAGGTGACCCATGGGTGGTACCCAATGACTGAAGAACTCATTATGGGACAAGTGAAACAAGTTTTCTAGTTCCCCAAGTGACCGAGCTGGTTGCAAAGAAACAAGCACTCGCATCATGTGCAATCGCATGGAAGAATTGGAAGACAACACTAAACAAGAATTACGTGAAAAGAATGAAACGCGAATTTTGACACGCACTCCAAAGTTAAGGGAGTTCGGGATGAATTTGTGGCGTACATAAGAGGTCCAAGAAGCTCACATAGTAAGTCAAAGGAACAAAGCAAACACGGATAAGAATATTCACCTCACAAACTAGGAACCGGAGGGTACGTGAAGAAAATACCAGCATGGGATCGGTCCAAGAAGAAATAACCCGCAAGGGTATAATTCTGCAACGGCCGCCTTAAGCTTAACGATCGAAGCTAATCGTTGCTTAGGAGGGGTGCTTCTATCTCCGATGATGGCGGCTTAAGCTTCGTGGCGATAGAGAGCGTGAAGTGCGCGCAGAATCACGATGCTCACACGCAGCCTTCCCAAGGATCTTTCGCGCCACGAAGGGAGAATGACGAGCTAACCATAGCCCAGGTAACAAGGAGCATCCAGTCGCACTGAGGGGTTGGTTTGGTCACGTGGAAAGAAGCCTTCCCGCAGCACGCATGGATGTACAAACGCTCAAAGAGATTAAGAGAAGATCGACCGAACGCCGATAAAAGATGCTTTGTCGCGAGCGCTAGAGGAACAAAGATCGGAACTAGATAAGGCCGTGGAGCAAGCCGCATGAAATCTCTCACTCACGACCGCCACCCGTGAAAGCCCCGAGCTCATCGGTCCGGTGCTCGTAAGGGCAGCTACGCGTCCCACTGTGGATTCCCAAGAGCATGGATCGCGTTTTCTGTGGATGACATCAAAGAACCGACACCGCAAGCTACATTTGGCCGCACATGGCATTACCATAAAGGTGGCCGAGGCGTGGCTTGGCCATGCCAGAGTCACGGACTTTGCACTGTCGCCCGATACCGCAGGGATTCTCCAGGGTCGAAGTGGACAGTGTCATCCGCCAATACCGAAAAATGGAGGTAGAGACCCCTGGCGAAGATGGGAACAAAAAGCTAGGAGAAAACGTGAATGGCTTCCTCGCGTGGCGCAAGAGCTTGATTAAGTTTGGCTCGGACGATGAGGGCGACGACGATGATGATCAACCGCACTCTCCACACAGAGACCACCCGCCCTTCTCGCCGCCAACCAGGAAAAGTCCAACTCCTCCGTCGGCACCAACCAGAAAAAGCCCGACTCCTCCGCCAAAAATCTGTAAAGAATCGAACAACGGAACATCTCGGCGATCGGCACCGCCTCAAGAAATCTTAACCATCCGTGAACCCAGACAACCACAAAAGAAACTATCGGCGGACATGATCATGGAAGAGCGGAAAAAGCATGTAAGCGCTGCGTAGCATCTCACTTTAAAAAGGTGCCATCAAGTAAGAAGACTAAAGTTGATGCAGACGCAAAAGTTTTTCTTGAGTATGGCAAAAGTGCAAAAGACAGGCGTGCTTCAACCTTGCAAAATATCGGACTACGAGCATATCCGTAGCAATACTTGCAGCGGCTAGTGCCGACACGCTAAAGCGGGATGCTCAAGCGGATGATGTTCAACTAGATGCTCGCGCAAGGTCTCGGTGGAAGTTCGTTATGAGAAAACCGCTGGTTGAACCACTCATTTCGACAATCTTACAACTCAATCTGGCGGCCCATCGCTGGTACATGCAAGATCCAACGATGGTATGGAGGCGTTCCCGATCGATACACGAGCAAGATTTTCACAATGGGGATAACATCCGCTGGGTTCTTTTCACGGAGTCAGATATGTTGTACCAAAGAAGATGCCCCGGACGTGAACATACTTAGACTATGGACTTTGTAAGTCCACAAGATATCGTTGAGCATTTACATCGCTTAATTGCATCTCTAACTTCTTTCTTATGTAGAATGGAGGTACGACATGTAGAAGAAATAACAATGACAATCTAGCATTCCTAGATCCGGGGCTCGTCAACGAGAAACTTGTGAACGATAATCCACAGCTCGTTGAAGACTATTTATTTAATACTTTTTGAAGCGCAATACAAAACCTCCGTACTTTTACCCTATAACTTCAAGCACGTATCTCCGACTTATAATATCGCTTTACTATTTTTGCGTAATACATACGATGTGGGAGTAATTGACTACGTTGACATATATGTGCAGGTTTCATCGGGTCCTCCTCGTCATCCAGCTTAGATTCTAGCAGATTTTGTCTTGGACTCGAGGAGAAAACAAACTAATATGTACCAAGACCTTTGGGACATGCCAATGTAAACTCGATCGTTGCGTTATTACTCTAGCAAAATTCCATTCTATTGCATTTAAGTTTAATTACTATTCAAAATCATTCACAGGGGCTTTAAATGCATCGCAAGAAAAGTGTTCTGATCGTCCATATCGGAAAAATTTTGAAATAATAAATGACTTTCCATGCATGAAGCAGAACCCTAAACAATTTATGTGCATTCTATGTATGTACAAATATGCATTCAATTGTCACGAGAGTGTCGGCTATAACGGCCATGGTACGTAATTACACTTTGATGCCCTTTTTATTTAAAAATATCATCATTAAGTAACTTCCTTTTTTGTTCAAAAACAGCGCTCCAAACTGAGAACCAATAAGTTATTGCTGATAGAAATTATAGCAATTCAAGAACAGATCGCCGGATTCATTCATGATGAGATCATCAATCCAAACGGCGAGTTCCACGAGTAGCCTCATCGCCCTCATTCCTACGGCCTAGACGCGTGACATGTCTACTTCGACTTTTGTAAAATCAAAGCGAACGGGATGACATGTAGTCGAGCTACATTGTAAAAACAAATTATGTGATGCGTAATTTAATATATTTGAATTATGATTTTAACGATGCTTAGTCGATACATGCATATATTTGAATTATGATTTGAACGATGCTTTATATACTAACATATGGACACTGTAAACAATTATATAAAAATATATATATATTGCACAAAAAATATGCAAGCTTGTCACCTGCGGTTCTTGGAGAAACCGGCGGTGATATGTATATATCATCGTCGGATTATGGTACAACCGGCGAGTTGCTAGTACAATATCACTGCCGGTTTTATATATAACCGGCAGTGATAATTATCATCACGGCCGGTTGTAGATATAACCGGCAGTGATAATCCTTATCACTGCCGGATTTTGGTTTGATCCGACAGTGATAGTCCTTATCACTGCCGGATTTTGGTTTGATCCGCAGTGATAGTTCAATATCACCGCCGTTGTAGGTAGAACCGCAGTGATAATCTTATCACCGCCGGTTCTGAGCCGGCAGTGATAATCCTCGAGTATCACTGCCGACCAATCACTGCCGGCGCCAATGACTGGCAGTGATGGGGTTTTGGAACCGGCAGTGATATGCTGTTCTGTAGTGGTGTCTGCATGCTGGATTATGAAAAACAAGCTGGTGTAATAGCTACCCCCAACTATGTAAAACATGGATAACATGAGTCTAAATCAATGTTTTCTGTTCATGCTGTATTCTTTCCTTGTACAAATTGAATTTTTTTAACTGTAGACAAGTTAGGCAGGACCAGCAGGCTATTGGTCGAAAACAATAGATTGCGATAGGTTAAAACTGGCAGATTTAACTAGATTTATCAATTTTTTGCTGAATTAAATACTTCAAATAATGCTCATCCAGGTCATTTAAAGAGTAAGAATGCAAGTATGGAATTCTAACTTGTGCTAAATAAAACCATAGCTGCACTACCAAACATTGCTCCAAAAATGTCTGCTTAAAATTTACTGATTATTTTTTATGTTGCTATATATTTAGCTTGTATACACAACCAATTTTACTACGACTGCCTAACATGCTATTGGGCAATACCTTTCACCTCTCTGATGAAATGGTGCCAGTTTTCTAACGTGTTGTTTTATCATATAGGAGTAACTGCAGTCAGTAAAGAAATATTTCATGAAATTGTGATCGTCACTGATCAGGCATATGATCTTCCAGGTTCTTCGAGGAAGACTATGGTTAAATTTCATTTTTACCTTTTTGGGCACTCAATAGCATTATCTAATTTTCTCAGTCTTCTTCTACATGTCTTGAGAGGAAAAATATATTGAATTTATAACATGCTGTTCTGCTGCTCAACCTTGCTGCCTTCTCGTTGCTCAATGATGATAGTGGGTGAAGTAATGATCATAACAGTTAATTTTGCGAGTTTGGCCTTGAACCAATAGACTTGCATGCTAATAAGTATTGATTCAATTCACTGATTTGTCTAATTAGTGTTCAATACCTGCTGTCACTTTACTTCTGTCAGTACCAATTCTCTGTCTATATTTTGTTTAGTTTAGTTGGTAAGGTTATTTGACATTGATATGAATATTACAGTTAGATTCGGTTGATATCTATTGATTAGAACAGCTTTGCTTGATTCGCTTATGTTAATCTGAACTTTGTCTCTTATATCTGCTGGTACAAGTGTTCGGCTACTGGTATTAATCTTCTCTGTTGCTTCGGTTCATTAATTAACATTGGTTGACTTGAATATAATCTGGTCTTAGACTTTTAAAATAGTGATCTTAATTGTCAATTATTTAATGTGTATGATAAGGTGGTAAGGGTTCAAGGCCACATTTGCTTAATTGATTGTTTAGCCCATTTGTGATTCAGATTGAAGATTCAAAATCTTCAAACTTGCCCGATTTCTGAGAGCACCATAAACAAATTACATCAATTTGTTCAGAAAACATGATTCATTGCTCAAAAGACATAAAGTTTATATGCCTCATTTTGCTGGTTATGTCTTTAATGCTCTTATTATCGCATTTTGTTGAACAATATTGATTGGTCTTGTAAGCAATATTGATTCTCTTAACCTTGTATGTACAAAACAACTCTTAACTTACCTTCTCTTAAATTTGCTTCTCTTAACTTACCTTCTCTTAAATTTGCTTCTCTTAACTTACCTACTCTTAACCTTGCGTCATACAATTACAAACGTACTAAAAAACGCTTAAATTTACTTTCTTTCCGCTTCTATGAGCCTTTATAAGTTGTTAATTTACCAACTTGCCTCTTCTATGATCTTCATTACAAGATGGCATCCCCTCATTTCTCGTTGCCGAATGCATCTGATGAGGCGTCCGACGTAGGAAATCAGAGGCGCGGTCCAAGAGGGCTTAGTAAAAGGCCTCAGAGCCGATACACCATCAGAGCGATCGATCTGCACGATGGGGCCCCTACCGCGCCTCCTAAGGCTGTGGCATCTTTTCGGACATTGTGCGGGATCGTTGGGTGTGAAAGGGCCCCCATCACCTATCCATCATGTAAGACGCTGACAGATGAGGAGCGCGATAACCTGGTGATAGAAATTTTCGCGTCGTTTGAGCTCCCACAAGATGCCATTCTCACACTGTGACAGTATGCATTGCTAATGGCAGGAAAGACGTGGAAGAACTTCAAGAGCATCCTCGCCACTAATTCTTGAATAAGGAAATGACTACATTCCAGAAGTACGGGTTCATCACTGAAGACGTGTGGGAACGATTTGTTGAGATGAAGATGACGGAAGAGTTCATGCCTCAAAATGCGGCGCACAAGATCGTCCAGTCGAAACACACCCATCCACATAGACTCGGCTCAACTGGGTACGTGGACAAGATTGCGCAATAGATGAGGGAGGACGAGGCAATCCAGAAGGAGGTCATGCCGCTGTTTGCCTCAATCGTGGACCCGTGCGCCCGAAACTAGGTAAGAGCAAGGTCACGTCACACGTCTTCGGGCGGCGTGTCCTTTGCCAACCCCGCTGACGAGGTAGTGTTCCAATGCCTGATATTGTTGAGCACGAAATCTTCCCAAGGCTCTTTCACTTCGGACAGAGAGAAAGATATACTCTCCACAGCCTTGGGAAACAAGAGCACCTAGGTCACACCCGAGGCCTAAGTGTTTTCATTCCTTGGAAAATGGGATTACCACATGACTCCGACACATACCGGAGTAGGAAGAGAAGCAAAGTCGAGTGCGAGGAATGGCTAGTAGCCCTGATTGAGGAATGAGTTGAGGAAAGGTTAAGAGCACAGTTTGACAGTCAGCTAAGAAGCTTTGAGGAAAGGATGGAAAAAAGGGTGGCTGCGGAGAGGCAGGCACGGAACGTGTAAGCCCAAGAAGCAGAGGCCCAGTTCAGCCCAACAAACCATCAGAGCAGCTGCATGTTCACCCCTAAGATGGACGTGGACGAAGCCAGATTTTCTCCCGATGACACCCGGGTAATATGCGTGTCTGCAATGATCCTTAGATAGACCTGTTGGATGTGTTAGCTAATTAATTGTGTACCCTTATGTAGGTGGCCACGTCGTACAATTTACAAGTGAGGCTTGCTAACGGCTCTGTTCCCCTACAGGCTACTTGGGGACGCTCATATGCATTCGGTGTAGGGGCGTTTGTTCACGATCGTACTTTAGATCCAGGATACACGAAGGTCCATGTCAACGGTGTACATGAAATTTGCAAGGCCGTCATGCTGGAGATACCCCCAAATGACAAGATCGCCACACTCGAGGAAGCTATCGACACATTCATCCAGTAGCCCAAGAAGGACATCTCCTTTGACACGCACCCAGCAGCATTGAAGCTACAAGCACTACCGGAGCCACATCATGCTCCTGAGATACCAACACTACCGGAGCCATGTGCTGCACCAAAGGAGCTGTCCAAATTGGCTACAGTATCCCGTCAGGCATAGGCCGATACTACAGTTCGGGCCAAGTCATCTCCCATGAAAACAACATTTGGTAGACGATGAGGCGGCGACAAGGGTAAATCGAAAGGGAGGACCACATTAGCCCATGACTTGTTGTTTGCCCCATTGGCGCGGCAATTCGAGTTGGGACAACCATTCGTACTGAAAGAGCACTTGCAGACGCTTACATTATCATGCGTTAGATTGCAAGATTGGTGCATGGAACAAGGCAACAAGTCGATGGCACAACGTGCATCGAGTATCTCGGTCAGCTTCAAGGAGGAGCATTTCTTACACCGGTTTTTGGATGGCTTGTTCGTGGTCAGATTCAACGACCCTTGACGCATCACTCATAAGATGCTGGACATTGTAAGTGTGTACAATCACAGTGTACATTTGTGTCGTATCGATAAATGTCAGATATATATGATACTTGATTTTGTATATGTAGATACATGATCATGGAAGCAAAAGCAAGGAAATAACAGGTGGGTTTCCTCTACCCACACATGGTGTCCAAGCAAACCATGGACGAAAATTTGCAAGTCATCCACGAGTACGTGGAAAAAGTACTACTGCCTCAATGGGACAAAAAATTCATCCTTTTACCCCACAACCCGGGGTAAGTGCTTCATCCAGTTGCTATACTTATTGATTTGTACTATATAACGCAGCTTGAAGTTAGGTTGAATGACCATGTCGACATAACTTTGCAAGTATCACTGGGTTCTACTCGTAATTATACCAAGACAGAACCGAGTAATTTACCTTGATTCCAAAAAGGGCGGCACCCACGACTTGGCACCCATCAAAAATTTACTTGACGCGGCGTTCTCTATTTACAAAGTTTGTAGTGGTCCACACAGGAAGGACCCAGCAATGCTGAAGCATATTTATAAGTTTTCGGTATCCGCTAGTACGCAATAATCCTTCACACTTCATAATAATACCTTTGGAACTAATTAGAGTATTATATTTTGGTAGTGTCACCAGCAGCCAAAGGAGACTAACCTATGTGGATTCTACGTTTGGCAGAATATGGAACTCCTCATTTTTCAAAGAATACCAATGTCATAGAGGTTTTGTCAATCTTACAACAATTGTTTTCACATACAAATTTATATACACGCAAGACTTTACTCTTCCCATCATGAGGCTTGGCAATGCGCTGAATCTGCGTTGGAACAGGATGACCTACAAGGTATCCGTGGACAACTCTGTGTCTTCATGATGCATGAGATCATTAATCCAAAAGGCGAATGCCACTCAAGCTCGCCTGATGATTTGTGAATTTGTTAGCTACCGTTTTGATTAATTTGTGAATCTTGTGTTGTGAATTTGTCATTTGCAGCTCTGAATTCAATTGGTTTTTGTATATGTGAGTTGATTTCTGAAATGGATGCGCTGTACATTGTAATGTGCGATCAGAGTTAATTACTAAAATGGATGTGTTGTATGTTGATATGTGATCGGAGCTCATTTCTGAAAAGTATATCATAATAATGCTGGTGATGCTCTATATTGTCTTTTATTTCAGAGGGCATCGCTAGCATTTCCTGAGGCTTGCCAATAAATTAAAATTTAGTAAAAAGTAAAAAATCAACATCTTAGACGGTTCCAGTCTGTGATGAGGGTTTCATCCCCAACGGTTCCAAACTAGAACCATTTGTGATGAGTTTTTTCACTGATATCATCACTGACATTTTGATACAGACGGTTCACTGTGATGTGGGGTCGTGCAGTAGTGACTGCGGCACTCATCCTGAGCCGTTAGATCTGAAAATAGGTGGCTGAGATTCCTTGCAGTTCTCAGTGGCAGTTGCTGCCATAATGGGAATGTAGCGATCTCCTTCCCTATGGTATCCATGTAGTCAAAATTTTCAAACTCTATTCACGAATATATAGAGATGTATTTTGATCATAACACGTGAAAATAGTACATGTAGACGTATTATATATCAAAAGTATATATAGTTTTATAATATTTCAATAATAAAATAGTATTCAAACTAATAATGGTCAAAATTGCGTATGAGAACACTACGAGACGTCCACGACAGCACCATATAAACACGAAATGGAGGCAGCAACAACGTTACACATATATAGAGCACAACAAACGGAGGCTCATCAATTTGGTTGGAAGCACAAACACGCATTACGTACATATATGTGTACGGACGAATTTAGGAAAACAAGAGGTACGTATATAGAGTAGTTATTCATGGGCCTCTTGGACAAGTGCTCCTTAATTCACGGCATGGACATCAATGGCGCAGTGCAGTCATGCAAACGCATGCACTCCTATCTACTTGGCTTCACGTGGATGTCGACATTGATGATCCTCCTGCGCGCGTGCTCCTTGACCTTGGCGATGGTAACCCTTAGCACGCCGGAGGAGAGCTCGGCCTTGACGCTCTCCCTGTTATACCCTGCCGGGACGAGCAGCCGCGCGTAGACGCCGCCGTCGTAGGCTGCGTCTGCCTGCTTTGACCTTGGCCGCAGGCTTGTCCCCGCTGGGCCTGTGGCCGCCGGTCGCCATCGGGTCCCTGCCAGGCTTGGCGCCGGCATTGGCCCATTGGTCTTGGACGTCAGTCACTACTACAGAACAGCTAATCCTTGCCGGCATATCACTGCCGGTTAGGACCGAGCCGGCAGTGATAACGTATCTCTGCCGGTTCGAAAGTTAAGTTGGGGGGAGAACTTATCACTGCCGGTTCATGCAACTAACCGGCAGTAAAAAGCAAGATATCACTGCCGGTTTGAGACAACAACCGGCAGAGATATATCACTGTCGGGTCGTTCTTAAACCGGCAGTGATACTTGCATTTTCACTGCCGGTTTAAAGCGAGAACCGCGGTGATATTATCTTCCCGCGCAATATGTTTTTCGCGCATTCAAAGCTTATCACCGCCGATTCTGCGCAGAACCGCAGTGATAAGTCTTTATATAATCGAGACCCTGCCTCCCGACCGATCGAGCAAAGACAGAGGCGCCTGCCTTTGCTCGATTTGTAGATTGCAACGATCTGCTGCGAAAAATTTGTTAAAATTTGTATTGTACTTCTTTTGAGGTTAGTAATTTGATCTCTATTTTTGTAAATAATAAAAATTGCCATGTGGATTTTTACATAATGAAAAAGGTGTATTTTCAAATGTTGAAATAATAAAAACTTGTTAGATGGATATTTACCTAATAAAAAATGTTGATATTTTTAATGTACTCAAGTATATCCTAAGTACTTACAATTTTTCCAAATTTGTAAATAATAAGGAATTGCAAGATGGATATTGACGCAATGAAAAAAAGATTGATATATTTTGATATAGTCTAAATATATCCTAACTATTTACAATTATTTTCATTTCTTACAATACTAAAAAATTGCTATATGGATATTTACATAACGGAAAAAGGTTGATGTATTTTAATATAGTCAAAATTGCTACATATGTTTTTAAATCTAATCGTTTACAATTATTTGTTATTTGCAATTATATGCGTATGTAATGTTTGATTTAATTAATTGTAGATGGATCGAAGGTGGATGTATGACACGGACCGTTGTGGGGCAGAGTTTTTTAATGGTGTGAGTTATTTTCTAAGCGTGGCTGCGCGCTAAGTCGAAGAATCAGCGGACTACATGTCTTGTCCATGCGTTATTCGCAAAAATCGTAAGTCGCTTTCTACCATAGAGTCGATCGTGCACACTTGCTTCGAAGAGGTTTCAAGGCTGGCTATACCTGTTGGACCAAGCACGGCGAAGATGAGATTGTACATGAAGGCCAACACATTATTGAAGATGACGGAGACAACGGTATGACGGCAGTTGAAGATACGTTTGTCGACAGCCACGACGACGATCTGAATCAAATGTTGCGTGATGGGGAGTGAGACTTCACGAGTGAAAGAGAGTTTCAAAAGTTCCAACATATGGTACAGGACTCCACGACACCATTGTACCCAGGCTGCAAGGAGGAGCACAAAAAATTGCAGACCGTGCTTACACTACTGCAGTTGAAGGCAAGCAATGGTTGATCCGATAAGAGCTTCACCGAGCTCTTATGTCTCTTGGGGATTTGCTTCGAGGGTAGCGTGTTGCCTACAAATGCGCATCGGGCCAAGCGGGTTGTCCGCCCGTTGGGATTGGAAGTACAAAGGATACACGCATGTCCAAACGATTGCATGTTGTATCGCAATGAGTTTGCGGACTTGGATGGTCGTCTTGTTTGCAAAGCAAAGTGGTATAAGAACAACGATGATGACATCGATAATGAAGATGTCGGGTGAAGCGTAAGAAGATGAGATCTCCCGTAAGGTGGTGTGGTATTTTCCTATAATTCCCGTCTCAATCGATTGTTTGCGAACAAAAGGCATGCCCAATTGCTACGATGGCACGCCAAGAGCGTAAAACGATGGAATGCTCGGACACCTGCGACTACGTGCAATGGAGGAACATCGACGTAAAATATAAGAAGCACTTTGCATATGATGTAAGGAATATAAGGTTCGGGTTGAGTACGGATGGGATGAATCCTTTCGGTAACATGAGCGATCGTCATAGCACTTGGCCGGTAACTCTATGTATCTACAACCTTCCTCCTTGGCTTTGTATGAAGCGGAAGTACATTATGATGCCACTCGATCCAAGGGCCCGAGCAACCCGGCAACGATATCGATGTGTACCTCAAACCATTGGTTGAAGATCTTCTAATCTTGTGGAGCGATGGAGTGCGGGTATGGGATGAGTATAAAGAGAGAACTTTATCCTCGCGCATTGTTGTTCGTAACCATCAATGATTACCCTGCCCTTGGTAACTGTCGGGCCGCACGACAAAAGGCTTCAAGGGATGCGTCCAATGCTTAGATGGTACAACTAGTCGGTGGTCAAGAACTGTCGAAAAATGTCTTACATGCGGCATCGTAGGTTCCTCCGCAAGGATCACCCATACCGCAATAATAAGAAAGCTTTTGATGGGACAAAGGAGACCGCTTTAGCTCCAAAGAATCACACTGGAGAGAGATATTTGCAGCTGTAAGGGATCTTAAAATTATCCACGGAAAGGAGCGAGCGGTACATCTATCCCGAGTTCGGTGATAAGGCTCCTTTGTGGAAAAAGAGATAAGTATTTTGGGTCCTACCTTCTCGGCGGACTTAGAAGTGCGACACGCAATCGACGTCATGCACATAGAGAAGAGCGTGTGTGACGACTTGCTTGGTATCTTCTTGGATATACCGCAAAACAAAAGATACTCTCAAGCACGGATGGACCTTGAAGATATGAAACTCGGGAAGGAGCTGCATCACGAGACATGGATCTGGGGAAAAAGTACCTTCCGCAGCCTACTACACTCTGAGCAAGAAAGAAAAATTAGCTTTGTGCGAATGCTTGCGGAGTGAAAGTTCCGTCTGGATACTCTGCCAACATAAAGAGACTAGTCTCAATGAAAGACTTAAAATTAATTGGTATGAAGTCTCACGATTGCCACGTGATGATGACGCAGATGCTTCCAATTGCGCTTAGGGTGTTCGCGGAGAAAGTCCGAGACCCAATTGTGAAGTTGTGTTCATTCTTCAACGCGATTTCACGAAGGCTATCGATCCATTGAAACTAGATAAGCTACGAGAAGGCGTGGTCCACACTCTCTGCAGGCTCGAGATGTGTTTCCCTCCATCTTTTTGATATTATGGTCCATCTCATTGTTCGCATCGTGAAAGAGATACGGATTCTCGGTCCCGTGTTTCTACATCAGATGTATCCTTTTGAGAGGTTCATGGGGGTCATAAAGAAATATGTTCGTAACCGACATCGGCCGGAAGGTTGCATTGCAGATGGTTGGGGAACCGAGGAGGTCATTGAGTTCTGCGTTGATTACATGGATCTCAAACCGATTGGTGTGCCTACATCACGACATGAGGGTAGGCTACAAGGAAAAGGGACATCAAGAGAAATCACTCCGTACAAACAATCTAGCTTCATTCACACAAGCACATTTCGCAGTTCTGGGACAATCAGTTGTGGTGGCCCCGTGTGTCAACATGCACAAGAGCATGCTATCTAGAACAAACCCAACGAAGTCAGAGAGTTGGATCGCAAGAGAGCATAGACATAACCGGCGATTGGTTGCGTAGGCACATGATGCATACGAGAGCAGTGCGCTCGATTGAAAGTGTTGGCTCGTGGACCGTCCACTACAATTCGGACATTCAAGGATACGATATAAATGGATTTACTTTTTATACAAGAGCACAAGATAAAAAGAGCACCAACCAAAACAGCGGTATCCGTACAGATGCCTACGACAGCAACGGAGATAGGAAAACCTACTACGGATTCATAGAAGAGATTTGGGAGCTTGATTACGGACCTTTGAAGGTCCCTCTCTTTCGGTGCCAATGGGTAAGACTTCCAAGGGGCATGAACATCGACAAATGCGGTATCACTACCGTGGACCTAAAAGCTGGTCTGATCTGAGAAGAACCATTCGTACTTGCTAATTGTGTTACACAAATCTTTTTTGTAACCGATCCAGCTAACAAGGAGCGCCACGTGGTTATTCAAGGAAAAAGAAGGATTGTCGGGGTTGAGAATGTTGTCGACGAGGAAGAGTACAACCAATTCGATGAGCTTCCTCCTTTCGGAGAGGACGTTGACCTCGGTCTCATGGAAGAGAGTGAGGACGAAGTTACATACATACGCCGCGATCATGACGAAGGTCGAATCGTAGCTTAGTTGTCCTAACTAAATACATTTTATTTTCTCATATGTAACAATTAATGTATTCTTTTGTCATATGTATCAATTTGTGTGAATTCAACTTCATCTGTGTGTTTTTTTGTATTTGTGTGAATTTTTGAAGCGATGGTTGGTCTACTGCATTTGTTTGAATTTAAATCAAATATTACATGTCTGAATTATTCTTCCAAAATTTTCAAAAATTTGGATAAAAATTGATAGGATTTCAAAGCAGTGAGCAATTTGAATTTTTTATTTTGAAATATTAAAACTATGAAAACAGTGAGCAATCTGGATTTTTATAATTTTACAACTTTGTCAAAACTTAGGGGAAATATATAAATCAAATATTACATGTCCTGAAGTATTCCTCTAAAAATTTGCAGAAAATTTGGATAAAAATTGATAGGATTTAAAAACTCCCAAAGCAATCATCCTTTGAAAACTTTGACATAATTATGCGGAGCTTATCACTTGCGGTTGTCTCATTAAGCGGCGGTGAAGTGCTTTATTACTACCGGTTTTGTTTTGAACCGCGGTGATAATGTATTATTACCGTCGGGTTGAGATTGAACCGCGATGATAAATACTTTCACTTCTTTGGGTGTAGATAAAACCGGCGGTGATAATGTATTATTACCGTCGGGTTGAGATTGAACCGGCGGTGATAAATACTTTCACCGCCGGGTTGAGCTTGAACCGGCGGTGATAATTCACCTATCACTTTGCTGTTCTCTTTATTATCCGGCGGTGATAGTGTATCCTTACTGTTTTGTTGTGACCCGGCGGTGATACTCTAACCCTATAAATTCAACGCCGCGCCACTCGGCACCTCATTTCCACTTCAACTTTGGCGCCACTTCGTCTCCTCGCATCACCCCGCCGTCGTCCCGCATCGCCCGGCCGTCGCCTCAACCTCACCGCCCCGCCGTCGCCGCGACCTCACCACCCAACGCCTCCCCAACCGGCCTCCTCCCGGTTTGATTTGCTTTTCTAGGATGAATTTAACCTATAAAAGGCTATATACTAGCATGCTATCAGTACAATTTAGTGCCCAATCTACTATGTTTTGACATAAGATTAATCTGTAGCTTGGGTAGTTATATCTGGTGCTGATACTCTTGCCATTCAATGAATTTATACTGAGCATTCTTGCCGGGGCGGGCAAATGTTACTTGGCGGTGTACCCGGTAATTCTTAGTATCATTAACTTTTCCCACAATCACTAGAGAAAATGAATGCACTGTAATTCTTAGTAGCATTAACTTTTTCCCAAAGGCTAACACTAGAGAAATTCTTCTCAAGGTGCAAATGCATGCTTGTTTTATGTTAGCTTCGGTATGCTTTGTGCATGCAATGTTGTTGATGTTCTAATTTAAATTTGCTTGAACCTCTAGTGTAATCGTGGATTCATTAATGGGTGATTCCTATATTGCATCAATGCAAACTTTATTAGGTGATTCTGTATTGTTGCATCATTGTTCTTTACTTTTCTCTTACTCCTTTTTACATGCACGTTCCACACACATGATCCGGTACACATAATGACATAAATTTGTTGAATCTAATCGATAAGGAGGAAAATAAAACCTTCAATGGCTGTCTCTGCTTTCTGATTTAGGATTCTATTTTGAGTTCAATAGTATCTTCTTGGTTGTCTCTGTTTCTTGTTTGTTAGGATAGAATTGTTTGAGGACCTCGTACATTTGGGGACACAAATGAGCCACTCGTGTTAGAGATTGTTCTCAATGTCTGTGGAGTACAGTGGCACATATAACTGGATAGATTTTTCTTGAGATTTAAATAGCCTACTTAGCAAATATTAAGTTGGTAAAGCAGGGGGAGTAGTAGTTCAAGATGATTAGTGCAATCACAAGTGCTTTACCACGATGTTAGTATAAGTTTAGAATATCCTTTTACGTAAGTCATCATATATTCTTTTTATTTTTGTGTCATACGCTATGCTTCCTCTTATATTCCATTATTCAATCCATTTTGAACATGTTCAATTGTAAGTCAGAATGAATGGTTTAATCTCGCTTCAGATTAGCATAGGTGACTGTGAAATGTTCTTATTTTGTACGCACTGGAGGAGGATAAATAAGCAGCCTGAAGCTCTGTATGCATGCTATGTACTAATATCGATCCTTCAAGGGATGCTTTTGTCCCTCTATATTATTTTTTTAGTTAATCTTTCATATAACCAAAGTTTATTGGTTGTCTCATTTTCCTTCAATAACAGTAGAAATATCGATCCGGATCACTGCAACATTTTCTTACTACGTGTGAAATACAAGTGCCGAAATGGCCTCCGACGAAGGATAAGTGCCGGAGGGAGTTGGGCCCTCAAATATGGACGAAGGAGGAAGGGTAGCCGAATAATAGCCCAACGTCCTATCTCGAACTGCAGGATCCACCAATGGACCTACCTGACGATACTCACGTAAGCGAGGAAAGTTTTAGTACACTTTGGGTTCCCAAAAAATGGTAGGCCCCGACGACTAATAATTTAGAAGATCAATTTGTAGGCTCAGACGTCTGATCAACGAAGGCAGCGCGCAAGTCGTGGTCCGAACAAGATGCCTAAGGGAATTTTTAACATAGTGGAGCTCTCGGCAGTCGGGGAACCTGCTATGCCAGAGTCATCATTGGGGCCGTCTGGGACAGACTGCGGGGGTTATTGCTAGGGATGATGTGCCCATCACCTATAGATCATGGATTGGCCATGAGGTGACCCATGGGTGGTACCCAATGACTGAAGAACTCATTATGGGACAAGCTAAAACAAGTTTTCCAGTTCCCCCAAGGGACCGAGCTGGTTGCAAAGAAACGAGCACTCTGCATCATGTGCACTGCATGGAAGAATTGGAAGACAACACTAAACAAGAATTATGTGAAAAGAATGAAACGCCGAATTTTGACACGCATCAAAGTTAAGGGAGTTAGGATGAATTTGTATGCGTACAAGAGGTCTGAAGAAGCTCACATAGTAAGTCAAAGGAACAAAGCAAACGCGGATAAGAATATTCACCCTCACAAACTAGGAACTGGAGGGTACGTGAAGAAAATACCAGCATGGGATCGGTCCGAAGAAGAAATAACCCGCAAGGGTATAATTCCTGCAACGGCCGCCTTAAGCGAACGATCGAAGCAATCGTTGCTTAGGAGGGTGCTTCTATCTCCGATGATGGCGGCTTAAGCTTCGTGGCGATAGAGAGCAGGAAGTGCTGTGCAGAATCACAGATGCTCACACGCAGTCTTCCCAAGGATCTTTCGCGCCACGAAGGGAGAATGACGAGCTAACCATAGCCCTGGGTAACAAGGAGCATCCAGGTCGCACCAGAGGGGTTGGTTTGGTCACGTGGAAAGAAGCCTTCCCCGCAGACGCATGGATGTACAAACGTTCAAAGAGATTAAGAGAAGATCGACTGGAACGTCAGATAAAAGATCTGTCGCGAGCGCTAGAGGAACAAAGATCGGAACTAGATAAGGCTGTGGAGCAAGCCGTACAGAAAGCTCTCAGCTCACGACCGCCACCCGGTGAAAGCCCTGAGCTCATCAGTCCCGGTGCTCGTAAGGGCAACTTGCGGCGTCCCACTGGATTCGAAGAGCATGGATCGCGCTTCGTGGATGACATCAAAGAACCGACACCGTGCAAGCTACATTTGGGCGCACATGGCATTACCATAAAGGTGGCTGATGGCGTGGCTTGGCCATGCCAGAGTCACGGACTTTGCATCGCCGCCGATCGCAGGATTCGCCAGGGTCGAAGTGGACAGTGTCATCCGCCAATACCGAAAAATGGAGGTAGAGATCCCTGGCGAGGATGGGAACAAAAAGCTAGGAGAAAACGTGAATGGCTTCCTCGCGTGGCGCAAGAGCTTGATTAAGTTTGGCTCGGACGATGAGGGCGGCGACGATGATGATCACCGCACTCTCCACACGAGACCTCCGCCCTTCTCGCCAACCAGAAAAGTCCAACTCCTCCGTCGGCACCAACGAGAAAAAGCCCGACTCCTCCGCCAAAAAGCGTAAAGAATCGAACAACGGAACATCTCGGCGATCGGCACCGTCCTCGAAGAAATCTCAACCATTTGTGAACCGGGACAACCACAAAAGAAACTATCGGTGACATGACCGAGGAAGAGCGGAAAAAGCATGTAGCGCTGCGTAGCATCTAACTTTAAAAAGGTGCCATCAAGTAAGAAGACTAAAGTTGATCTTGTGCGCAAAGTTTTTCTTGAGTATGGTAAAAGTGCAAAAGACAGGCGGTGCTTCAACCTTGCAAAATATCGGACTACGGCGCATATCCGTAAAGCAATACTTGCGGCGGCTAGTGCCGACACGTTAAGCGGGATGCTCAAGCAGATGATGTTCAACTAGATGCTCTGGCGCAAGGTCTCAGGTGGAAGTTCGTTATGGGAAAACCGCTGGTTGAACCAGCTCATTTCGACAACCTTACAACTCAACTGCGGCGCCCATCGATGGTACATGCAGCAGTCCAACGATGGTATGGAGGCGTTCCCAGTCAGATACGGAGCAAGATTTTCACAATGGGGATAACATCTGCTGGGTTCTTTTCACGGAGCTGTATATGTTGTACCAGCAAGATGCCCTGGACATGAACATAATTAGACTATGGACTTTGTAAGTGCACAAGATATCGTTGAGCATTTACATCTTTGTTTAATTGCATCTCTAACTTCTTTCTTATGTAGAATGGAGGTACGACATGTAGAAGAAATAACAATGACAATCTAGCATTCCTAGATCCGGCTCACAACGAGAAACTTGTGAGCGACAATCCACGATTCGTTGAAGACTTTTTATTTAATACTTTTTGAAGTCGCAATACAAAACCTCCGTACTTTTACACTATAACTTCAAGTACGTATCTCGACTTATAATATCGTTTTACTATTTTTGCGTAACACGTGCGATGTGGGAGTAATTGACTACGTTGACATATATGTGCAGTTTCACTTGGGTCCTCCTCGTCATCCAGCTTAGATTCTAGCGAGATTTTTGTCTTGGACTCGGGAGAAAACAAACTAATATGTACCAAGACCTTTGGGACATCTTTGAGCATGTAAACTCGATCGTTGCGTTATTACTCTAGCAAAATTCCATTCTATTGCATTTAAGTTTAATTACTATTCAAAATCATTCACAGGGCTTTACTTGCATGCATGCAAGAAAAGTGTTCGATATCGTCCATACCGAAAAATTTTGAAACAATAAATGACTTTCCATGCATGAAGCAGAACCGGAAACAATTTATGTGCATTCTATGTATGTACAAATATGCATTCAATTGTCACGGAGAGTGTCGGCTATAACGAAGCCATGGTGCGTAATTACACTTTGATGCCCTTTTTATTTAACAAATATCATCATTAAGTAACTTCCTTTTTGTTCAAAACAGCGCCCAAGCGAGAACCAATAAGTTATTCTTGTAAATTATAGCAATTCAAGAACAGATCGCGGATTCATTCATGATGAGATCATCAATCCAAACGGCGAGTTCCACGAGTAGCCTCATCGCCCTCATTCCTACGGCCTAGACGCGTGACATGTCTACTTCGACTCTTTGTAAAATCAAAGCGAACGGGATGACATGTAGTCGAGCTACATTGTAAAAACAAATTATGTGATGCGTAATTTAATATATTTGAATTTTGATTTTAACGATGCTTAGTCCATACATGCATATATTTGAATTATGATTTGAACGATGCTTTATATACTAACATATGGACACTATAAACAATTATATAAAAATATATATATATTGCACAAAAAATATGCAAGCTTGTCACTGCCGGTTCTTGGAAAATCGGCGTTGATATGTACATATCATTTGTCGGATTATGGTACAACCCGGCAGTGCTAGTACAATATCACTGCCGGTTTTATATATAACCGGCAGTGATAATTATCATCACTGCCGGTTGTAGATATAACCGGCAGTGATAATCCTTATCACTGCCGGATTTTGGTTTGATCTGGCAGTGATAGTCCTTATCACTGCCGGATTTTGGTTTGATCCGGCAGTGATAGTCCAATATCACTGCCGGTTGTAGGTAGAACCGGCAGTGATAATCCTTATCACTGCCGGTTCCTGAGCCGGCAGTGATAATCCTCGAGTATCACTGCCGACCAATCACTGCCGGCGCTAATGACCGGCAGTGATGGGGTTTTGGAACCGACAGTGATATGCTGTTCTGTAGTGGTGAGTGTTCACGTGGCCCTTGGGCTTTTTCCTGATGACGAGCACGTCCTTGTCGATCTCGACGACGAGGTCCTCCTCGGAGAGTCCCGGCACCTGGAACCACAGGGTCATGGAGCTGGCCTCCTCCTCCAGCTCCCACCGCTCGTCCCGCGGCGGCACCGGGTGCACCAGAGCTTCGTACATATCACGACGTCAAATGAATGATGAATTAATTAATTAATTAATTAGCTGAGCATGATCAATTTGATGGACGAAATGTATAACATCATACTATGCATTAAGTATACAATTAAATACTTAATTATCTCCAACTTTAACCACTAATTTATATAGAGGTAACAGATATTTGCTATCAAACTTATTTCCACAACATTGCTCTTTCATAATCTTTTTACTAACATTCTGCAAGCGGTAGAAATTGTTGGTCAAAGCTGTATATCAAAGACAAAAAAAAGAAACGCGAGACAATGAACGATGCTAAGAGGGTACATGAGCTTACCGACGGGTGAGATGTTAAATGGCGGCAAATCCGTCTTTGGACTGTGCTCCCCCTTTGCACTATTTGCAAAGCACACAGAAAGAGCCCGGGAGCTTCTTTGGAAAGAAAGGACAGCAACTGCTGGTACCTTGCCGGACTGAAGGCGACTGCCGGAGGTATCCACCAGTGTCGCCACCGGCCGGCGGGTCAGGAGGGTGCAAGAGGTGACCGTCGACATTGCAATTCTAATTGGCTGTCGTGTAACTCTAGACAGTGAGATCAAGACCGGAGAGAGTGGATCAGCTAGCACATGTAATGAGTGCATGGAAGGGATTGCCTGAGGGGCCTTTTTATAGATACAGAGGACAAACTGAGGATATCTGAATCACCTTTGCTTGGGCCATGCATTGGTGCGAATAAAGAGGTTTGTGAGTTGCTTTGGTAAATGAATTTGCAATTGGTGCAATTGATTCCAATCCAGTTGTTTGCAAGCTAGGAAAAAGAATAAGACCAGGTGTCTGTACGTGGTCTTTTTTTTTTTGGTTCTCTTTTGGATACCCCCATTTGGTCTAGGTCTAGTGTATAAGGAGATTGAGTTCTACAGGCATTGCAGGAACTCGATCCGACATACAAAGCGAGATTCCAAATCGGTTCCTTGATAGATGAGGGCAATTAAGAAAACGAAGGAGAGAGAAATGCTACCATGCTTTCTCATAGATGCGTCATGAGTGCATGGTGCACACACTTTTTCAGTAGCTTGGTGGCATATTTGAGGAAAATATGTATCTCTGGTGCAAATTTTATATCTATTATATTATTAAAACAATGTCAAAAGAAATCATCATGCATGCTCACTCTTAGAACTAGAAATTCTCTCGTTAATTAGAGAGAAAAAAGAAAGACTTACACCGTCGATTTTGATGGGTCTAGAATATAATGGTGTAGGTCAATCGTACATGTACAGGAACTGTCACTACTGCAGAACAGTACATCCTTGCCGGCATATCACTGCCGGTTGGGATAGAGCCGACAGTGCGAACATATCACTGCCGGTTCGAAAGTTAAGCCGAGGGAGAACTTATCACTGCCGGTTCGTGGAACCAACCCGGAGTGATAACCAGATATCACTGCCGGTTTATATATAAAACCAGTAATGATATATCATTGTCGGATCTTCTATCAACCGGCAGTGATATTGGCATTTTCACTGCCGGTTTTATACCAGAACCGGCAGTGATATTTATTTTCCCACCTGATTTTATTTTCCCGCGCATTCCGAGCATTCCATTGTCGGTTCTGCGCAGAACCGGTAGTGATAAGTCCTTTATATATCTGGCCGTCCCTTCCCCCGATCGATCGAGCATAACAGAGAGACGTCTCTGCTCAATTTGTTATGACGGATTGCTGCCGAAAAATTGTATTAAAATTCATATCTATTTCTCTTCAAGGTTAGTAATTTGATCTACATTATATTTGTAGTTGGATTTTACGTTATAGATTGCTTTAGATTTTGATAGTTACAATTCTTATTCATTTCAGTGATTTAGTGGATTTTTTCAAAAATGAAAATGGCTAGATGAATTTTGCAATAATGAAAATTGCAAGATATACTTGTAAATCGATATTTTTACAAATATATCGTGTACTTTCAATTATATGCTTTTTTCAATTATTAAAGTAATTAACAAATTGCTACTTGGATATTTTTAATACAATAAAAATATATCCTAATTATATACAATTATTTTCTATTTTGAAAATAATAAAAAAATTGCTGGATGGATATTTACATAATGAAAAAAGGTTGATGTATGCTCAAATTTTGAAATAATAAAAAATTGCTAAATGGATATTTACATAATGGAAAAAGTTTGATGTATTTTAATATAGTCAAAATATATCTTAACAATTTACAATTATTTATTATTTTGTAAATAATAAAAAATTGCAAGATGGATATTTACATAATGAAAAAGATTGATGTATTTTAATATAGTAAAAATATATCATAAGTATTAACAATTATTTTTATTTTATAAAATAATAAAAATTGCTAGATGGATATTTACATAATGAAAATAAGTTGATGTATTTTAATATAGTCAAAGTATATCCTAACTATTTACAATTATTTATTATTTTGTAAATAATAAAAATTGCAAGATGGATATTTACATAATGAAAAAGATTGATGTATTTTAATATAGTAAAAATATATCCTAAGTATTTACAATTATTTTCATTTTATAAAATAATAAAAAATTGCTAGTTGGATATTTATATAATGAAAAAAGGTTGATGTATTTTAATATAGTCAAAATTGCTACATGGATTTTTAAATCTTATCATTTACAATTATATTGTTATTTGCAATTATATGCTTATGTGATGTTTGATTTAATTAATTCTAGATGGACCGAAGGTGGATGTATGACACGGATTGTTGCGGCGCAGAGTTCTTTAATGGTGTGACTTGTTTTGTAAACGCGACTGCGGCGCACAAGTCGAAGAATTTGGTGAACAATATGTGTTGTCTATGCGTTGATTGCAAAAATGAGAAATTGTTTTCTACCATAGAATCGATATGTGCACACTTACTTCGAAGGGGTTTCAAGGCTGGCTATACCTGTTGGACCGAGCACGGTGAAGATGAGATTGTACATGAAGGGCAACACATTGGTGAAGATGACGGAGACAATGATATGACGACGGTCGAAGATACATTTGTCGATAGCAACGACGACGATCTAGATCAAATGTTACATGATAGGGAGGGGGACTTCACGAGTGAAAGAGAGTTTCAAAAGTTTCAGCATATGGTAGAGTACTCCACAACACCATTGTACCCCGGCTGCAAGCAGGAGCAAAAAAACTGCATACCATGCTTACACTATTGCAATTGAAGGCAAGCAATGGTTGGTCCAATAAGAGCTTCACTGAGCTGTTATGTCTCTTGGGGGACTTACATCCAAAGGGTAACATGTTGCCTACAACTACGTACCAGGCCAAACAGATTGTCTGCTCGTTGGGATTGGAAGTACAAAAAATACACGCATGTCCAAACGATTGCATGTTGTATCGCAATGAGTTTGCAGACTTGGATGCCTGTGCTGTTTGCAAAGCAAAGCGGTATAAGGGCAACGATGATATCCATAATGATGATGTCAGGGTGGAGCATAAGAAGAAGATATCCCCCGTAAGGTGGTGTGGTATTTCCCTATAATCCCCCGTCTGAAGCGATTGTTTGCGAACAAAAGGCATGCCCAATTGCTACGATGGCATGCCGAAGAGCGTAAGAAGGATGGAATGCTCAGACACCCTGCTGATTCTGTGCAATGGAGGAACATCGACAGAAAATATAAGAAGCACTTTGCATATGATGTGAGGAATATGAGGTTCAGGTTGAGTACGGATGGGATAAATCCTTTCGGTAACATGAGTAGTCGTCACAGTACATGGCCAGTGACTCTATGTATCTACAACCTTCCTCCTTGGCTTTGTATGAAGCGGAAGTACATTATGATGCCACTACTGATCGAAGGGCCCAGGCAACCTGGCAACGATATTGATGTGTACCTCAAACCATTGCTTGAAGATCTTCTAATATTGTGGAACAATGGAGTATGGTACGGGATGAGTACAAAAGAAAGAACTATATCCTACGCGCACTATTGTTCGTAACCATTAATGATTACCCTGCCCTTGGTAACCTGTCGGGACAAACGACAAATGGGTTCAATGGATGCGTTCAGTGCTTGGATGGTACAACTAGCTGGTGGCTGAAGAACTATCGAAAAATGGCTTACATGCAGCATCGTAGGTTCCTTCGTAAGGATCACCCATACCGCAATAATAAGAGAGCTTTTGACGGGACAAAGGAGTTGCCTTAGCTCCGAAGAATCGCACTAGGAAACAGATATTTGCGGCTGTAAAGGATCTTCATATTATTCATGAAAAGGGAGCTGGCAGTACATCTATCCCGAGTTCCCGTGATAAGGCTCCTTTGTGGAAAAAGAGATCGGTATTTTGGGTCCTACCTTACTGGCAACACTTGGAAGTTCGACACGCAATCGACATCATGCACATAGAAAAGAATATATGTGACAGCTTGCTTGGTATCTTACTGGATATACCTAGCAAAACAAAGATACCCTCCACGCACGGATGGACCTTGAAGATATGAAACTCAGGAAGGAGCTGCATCACGAAGACATGGATACAGGCAAAAAGTACCTTCCCGCAGCTTGCTACACTCTGAGCAAGAAAGAAAAAATTAGCGCGTGCGAATGTTTGCACGGAGTCAAAGTTCCGTCTGGTTACTCTGCCAACATAAAGAGACTAGTCTCAATGAAAGATTTAAAATTAATTGGCATGAAGTCTCACGATTGCTACGTGATGATGACACAGATGCTTCCAATTGCAATTAGGGGTGTTCTGCTAGAGAAAGTCCGAGACCCAATTATAAAGTTGTGTTCATTCTTCAACGCGATTTCACAGAAGGCCATCGATCCGTTAAAACTAGATAAGCTGCAGGAAGACGTGGTCCACACTCTGTGCAGGCTCGAGATGTGTTTCCCTCCATCTTTTTTTGATATTTTGGTCCATCTCATTGTTCACATTGCGAAAGAGATACAGATTCTTGGTCCCATGTTTCTACATCAGATATACCCTTTTGAGAGGTCCATGGGGGTTATAAAGAAATATGTTCGTAACCGACATCGAGCGAAAGGCTGCATTGCCGACGGTTGTAGACCCGAGGAGGTCATTGTGTTCTGCGTTGATTATATGGATCTCAAACCGATTGGTGTGCCTATATCTCAGCATGAGGGGAGGCTACAGGGAAAAGGGACACTAGGCGAGAAATCAATCTGTACAACCAATCTAGCTTCATTCACACAAGCACATTTCACAGTTTTGGGACAATCAGTTGTGGTGGCCTCGTATGTTAACATGCACAAGAGCATGCTATCCAGAAAAAACCCAGGGAAGTCAGAGGGTTGGATCGCGAGAGAGCATAGAGATAACTTCGGCGATTGGTTGTGTAGGCACATGATGCATACGGAGACAGAGTGCGCTCAGTTGAAAGTGTTGGCTCAGGGACCGTCGACTATAATTCGGACATTCCAAGGATATGACATAAATGGTTTTACATTTTATACAAGAGCACAAAATAAAAAAGCACGAACCAAAACAGCGGTATCCGTACTGATGCCTATGACAGCAATAAAAATAGGCAAAGCTACTACGGATTCATAGAAGAGATTTGGGAGCTCGACTATGGACCTTTAAAGGTCCCTCTCTTTCGGTGCCAATGGGTCAGACTTCTAGGGGGGTGTTAACATCGACAACTACGGTATCACTACCATGGACCTCAAACTCGTCTGGTACAGGAAAGAACCATTCGTACTTGCTAATTCTGTTACACAAATCTTCTTTGTAATTGACCCGGCTAACAAGGAACCCCACATGGTTATTCAAGGAAAAAGAAGGATTATTGGAGTTAAGAATGTTGTCGAGGAGGAAGAATACAACCAATTCGATGAGCTTCCTCCTTTCGGAGAGGACGTTGACCTAAGTCTCATGGAAGAGAGTGAGGAAGCTACGTGCATACGCCGTGATCATAACGAAGGCCGAATCGTAGCTTAGTTGTAAAAATTAAAGATATGCTTTCTTTTGTACGAACGATATGTTTATTTTCTCATGTGTAACAGTTAATGTATTATATGAAGTAATGGATTTGACTGCATTTGTGTGAATTGTTACATTTTTTGTGAATATGTACATTTGTGTGAAATTATTTATAGCATTTGTGTGAATTTTTGAAGCATTATTCGATTTATGAAATATTAAAACAGTGAGCAATCTGGTTTTTCAGAATTTTAGAACTTAGTCAAAATTGGGGGAAAATATTTATATAAAATAGTATATGTCCTGTAGTATGCCTCCAAAATTTTTTAGATAATTTGGATCAAATTTGATAGTATTTCAAAAATCCCAAATCACTCAGCCTTAGAAATGAAATAAACTGAAAGTTTCACTTAATTGGGCGGACACCAGCTTATCTCTGCCGGTTTCCCTAGAAAATCGGTAGTGCTGTCTATTATTAGTGCCGGTTTGTAGGCTCAACCGGCAGTGATAAGTCCTATCTTTGCCGGTTCTACTAAAACCCAGCAGTGATACCTCGTATTACTGCCGGGTTTGGGTTGAGCCAGCAATGATAAGGAAACTATCACTGCCGGTTCTACTTAACCCCGACAGTGATACTTCGTATTACTGCCGGGTTTTAGTACAACCGGTAGTGATAAGGCACTATCACTGCCGGCTCTCTTTGTGACCCAGCAGTGATATACTATCACTTCTGGTTCTGTTGGGATCCGATAGTGATAGTCGACCCCTATAAATATCACTGTCACGCCTAACTCAAACCCTCTCCGGTCACTTGCATCTCTGCCACCTTCACCTCCGCGCCTTCGACTGCATCGAGCCTCCCCGCCGCCGCCTCGGGCCTCTCGCCGTCACCTTCGCCTCCGCACCGCCTCGAGCCTTCCCGCTGCCATCTCGTCCGCTCCGCAGTCGCGGCCGTCGCATCCCCTCGCCGCCGTCGTATCGTCACCGAGATGAAGCCCTTTCTCTCCCTTCCCCGTGCCCTCCTCCTCCCTCCCAAGTCCGCCGACGTCCCGCCGCTATTTGCGCTCGCCGGTGGGCTAACCGAGTCGAAGAGCCGCCGCTGTGGATGAACTGATTCTTATGTAGTTTTGTGTTCTGCTGCAGGCTTTGTATGAATCTCCTAATATATGAAAATGTAGTGTGTGTTCTGTTATAATGATTAGTTTCACATCAAAGATTTGAAATCCCAAGTTTGTTGATTTAGTACAGCATCAACATTTGGTCCAAAACAAGATGCCCACCTGAGCACAGCACCACCATGGCTAAAAAAAACTCGGCGAGGTTTATGCCGTTGATTGATGTTGCTTGATTCTTGACTTATTATGAATCGAGAACCATGATAGCATGTTGGAAAACTAGTACAAAATAATTAGGGCTATGTTCATGTTTAAGGCAGTAACGCAGCAACCACCCCGCTTTCAAGTTTCCCTGAGCTACTAATAAGCTGGTACCACAATATGCTTTTAAAATTTATGCAGTTTAAGGAAATCTCAAAAACTTTAATCAACATGAATGACCTGTAATTCCTATATTATTACTAAAAATCCATAGAAAAAAGTTGCCACATTTGCTCTCAAGAGCTAGAAATTACTACATGAATCAAATGAAAAGGAAGAAAATATATACCATTAATTGTGATGATACAAATTATTATAGTGCAAATTAATCAAACATAAAGATATATACCGTTAATTGTGATGATCCAAATTATTATAGTGCAAATTAATCAAATTATTATAGTGCCCTACTAGGTTTGAACATCACTCGTAGCTTTGAATGAGTGTATATTGGATTGTTGGTATCATTTCTACTTTTGAACCGTGACATTTTATATGCTAATCTACTTTTGTCTTCAATTAGTACACGGCAGATCATGTCATTTCTTGCCCATATGTTTTCTGTTAGAAAGAGTAATATGTTATAGTTATCTTCCTGTCATACACGGAAGCACAAACCTTTTTTTTACTTTTTTTGTGGATTCCAAAACCATTACTGCTTTTGCTTGTGGCAATGTACAAATCTTGGTAGTTTTTTTACTATATATGTGTCCTTGAAATCTGTATATGTGTATGTATCCTCGAAAGATGTATGTGTATGTATCCTCGAAAGCTGTATGTGTATGTATCCTTGAAAGATGTATGTGTATGTATCCTCGAAAGCTGTATGTGTATGTATCCTTGAAAGATGTATTTTGTACTATACACTTGTTATGTCATTCCCTTGCTTAATGGTAATCTATATGAAAATAATCTCAAATAAGTGCAAAATATCTCGAATATGAAAACTGGGCCGCAAACGTGCAAACAACATGGTCATTTCAGCTTTTCCGGCAGCCCGTATAATATCCTGTATGTGTATATTTGTGTTCATGGTCAAATATTTATTCTGGAGCATGCAGATTCAAAAAAAAGATGTATATGTGTATGTGTCCTTCAAAGATGTATGTGTATAAAGATCAAAAAATATATATATGTGTATATGTTCTTCAAAGATGTGTATGTGTCTTTCAAATATGTGTATTAATTTTATTTCTTAGAATTGATAAGTTCGGGGATTGTTATGTACATTATTATTGAGTACTCCCTCTTTCAATAAATATTAGCTGTATTTTAATTTTATAATTTGTGGTGAAATTGAAATTGAGAAAGACAGGAGAGAAAATGACTTAGGTCAATCTGCTACTGCCTCTAAGTTTAAGCCTTATTGATAATCCATATTAAGGGTTAATGATAATCTATATGGAAACAATCTCGAATAAGTGCAAAATATCACGGGACTAACTTTAAAACACTCGTAGGGATATATATACTACCATAGTCTAGAAAAGGATCCTAATTAGAACTTGTTTTGCATATGAATATGTACGCTCATATGCTTTTACATCTATGTTCATTCATTATGTCAATCTTCATTTGTATGTGTGTTTCAATAATGACCTTGTTAATTTGAAATTTCCGATAAACTTGCTAGGAATGGCCTCTGACTAAGGACAAGTGACGGAGGGAGTTGGGCCCTCAAATATAGACGAAGGAGGAACGGGTAGCCCGATCCATAGCCCAACGTCCTACCTAAACTTGCAGGATCCTGCAATGGACCAGCCTGACGTCAGTAACGTTGGCGAGGTAAAGTTTTAGTACACTGTGATTTCCAAAACATTGTAGCCCCAGACGGCTAATATAAGATCAAATTGCAGGCTCAGACGTTTGATCAACGAAGGCAGCGCGCAAGTTGTGGTCCGAACAAGATGCCTAAGGGACTTTTTAACATAGTGGAGCTCTCAGCAGTCGGGGAACCTTCTCTACCCGAGTCATCGTTGGGGCCGTACAGGATGACATGCGGGGTTCTTGCTAGGGATGATGTGCCCATCAGCTACAGATCGTGGATTGGCCACCGAGGTGACCTATGGGTGGTTCCCAATGACCTAAAGAACTTGTTGTGGGAAAAGCTAAAACAAGTGTTTCAGTTCCCCAAAAGGGACCGAGCTGGTTGTAAAGAAACGTGCACTATCCATCATGTGCACAGCGTGGAAGAATTGGAAGACGACACTAAATAAGAACTATGTGAGGAAGAATGAAACGCCGAATTTCGACAAGTACCCAAAGTTAAAAGAGTTTTGGGAGGACTTTGTGGCGTACAAGAGGTCTGAAGAAGTGCATATAGTAAGTCAAAGGAACAAGGCAAACGCGGATAAGAATGTTCACCCTCACATACTAGGAACAGGAGGGTACATAAATAAAATACCAGCATGGGATCGAATCGAAGAAGAACTAACCCTCAAGGGTGTCATTCCTGCGACGGACGCCTTGAGCGAACGATCGAAGCACTGGTTGCTTGAGAGGGGTGCTTCTATCTCGGATGATGGCAGCTTAAGCTTCAGAAGCGATAAAGAGCAGGAAGTGTCGCGCAGAATCACGGATCCTCACATGCAGTCTTTCCAAGAATATTTCATGACACGAAGGGAGAATGACGAGCTAACCGTAGCCCTGGGTAACAAGGAGCATCCAGGTCACACCCGAGGAGTTGATTTGGTGCCGTGGAAAGAAGCCTTCCCATCAGACTTATGGTTGTACAAGCGTCCAAAGAGATTACGAGAATATCAACTGGACCGTTAAATAAAAGATGCTGTGGCGAGAGCATTAGAGTAACAGAGAGAGAAACTAGATAAGGTTGTGGAGCAAGCAATACAGAAAGCTCTCAAATCACGACCGCCACCCGGTGAAAGCCGTGAGCTCATCAGTCCTGGCGCTCGTAAGAGCAGCTGCGCGTCCACAGGGATTCCCGAAGAGCATGTACTCCATTTCCCTGTGGATGGCATCAAAGAACCGACACCGTGCAAGCTACATTTGTCCGCACATGGCATTACCATCAAGGTGGCTGAGGGTAGGGCTTGGCCATGCCAGGAGTCGCAGGTTTTGCACTGTCGCCCGATACGGCATGGATTTGCCAGGGTCGAAGTGGATAGTGTAGTCCACCAATACCGTAAAATGGAGGTAGAGATCCCTGACGAGGACGGAAACAAAAAACTAGGAGAAAACATGCATAGCTTCCTCGCGTGGCGCAAGAGCTTGATTAAGTTTGGCTCCGACGATGAGGACAACGAAGATGCTGATCAGCCACAGTCTCCACACGAAGACCTCCTGCCCTGGTGGCCACCACACAGACAAAGTCCAACTCCTCCGCCGGCATCAACCAGAAAAAGTCTGACTCCTCTGCCCAAATCTGAAAAGAATCGAATACCATCACCATCTCGGAAGTCAGCACCGTCCTCGAAGAAATCTCAATCATCTGTGAAGCAAGGACAATCCCAAAAGAAATTACCAGCTAACATGACTGAAGAAGAATGGAAAAAGCATGTAAGCGCCAGCGTAACATCTCACTTTAAAAAGGTGCCATCACCTGACAAGACTAAAGTTGATGCTAACGCGCAAAAGTTTTTCTTCAGTATGGCAAAAGTGCAATTGACGGGGCAGGCTTCTAAACCTTGCAAAATGTCGGACTAAAAGCGCATATCCAGAAAGCAATACTTGAAGGCGGCTAGTGCTGACGCATTGAGGTTGGATGCTCAGACAGATGCTGCTTAACGAGATGCTCAAGCGCAAGGTCTAAGGTGGAAGTTCTTTATGGGGAAACCACTGGTTGAATCAGCTCATTTCGACCACCTGACAACACAACTGCAACGCGTCCATCAGTGGTACATGCTGCAGTCCAATGAAGGAATGGAGGCGTTTGCAGTCCGATACAAGGAACAAGATTTTCACAATGGGGATAACATCTTCTGGGTGAATTTCGAGGAGTTGTACCTGTTGTACTAGCGCGTCGTGCCGTACCGGGCTGGCCCAGCACGGGCCCATCGTGCTTCGTGCCTGAACTGTGCCGGGCCGCGACGACCCGTCGTGCCCGCCGTGCCGTCCGTCGTGCCATGCCGCCCGGCCGGCCGGCTTTCCGCGAGCCGAGCCTTGCCATTTGCGTTTCATGCCCCTTCGTGCCGTGCCGGCCTAGGCCCGACACATTTGCACTATTTCAACAAGAGAAAAGGAGCTGCAGACACATATATTTGAGGTGGTGAATGCAAATATTATGAGAAAAGAACTAAAATTTATTTATTGCTGAACAGTTATATAGAGCGAGGGGATGTACTCAACAAGGGCGAGAGAGGGGGCAATGGGCGTGAAAGAGAGTGAGCGAGACAGACGAGAGAGATTGAGAGGGAAATTGAGAGAGACTGGTGAGAGAGAGCTGAGAAAGATTGAGAGAGACGAGCGAGAGAGAACAGCTTTTTGCACCGTCTCTCAATCTCAGCTCTCTCTTCTGTTTTGTCCGTCTCTCTCAGGTGTCGGCGATAGGGGTGGCATTCATGCTACTGAGTGCATCTATGACGGTCATGCTCTATAAGTCAGTGACCTTCATGCTAGACTTCTTTCTCATACCCTAGTTCAGCGGGCCCAGTACGGCCCATTCTACAGTGTCATGCCGGGCCAAGCCGCCCATCGTGCCTGATTCTTGATCCCAGCACGGCCCGTGCCAGTGTCGTGCCGGCCCGGCACGGTCCACTTCATGCCGGTCGGGCTTCGTGCCGGGCCATAACGTCGTGCCTCGGGCCGGCCCAAAAGAGCCCGGCCCGAGTGCCCACCTCTAGCTAGGTCCTGCTTGCGGATCGAACAAGGTCCTAGGTAGTATGCAGTAGTAGTACACTAACGTTGTCTCTAATCTTTAGGTTACGGGTTTTACAGCTTTCTTCCTTCCATTCAAAAGAAAATCTGCAAGTCAATTTATAGGTTTCTCGGGTCACCGACAAGTGGAAGTGTGGTATATCAGCTCCACATTTTGAACGGATTTGCTTCATTGACCTACTCTCTAAACAAAGGACAAGTGGAAATGTGGTACTGCCATGGCAATACGTTAGTTGTACTATCCATCTATCACTAACTTAAAAACTTTTAATTTCCATCTCAAAAAAAAAATGGCTCATTTAAAAGCTGGTACTATTCAGTACTGCTAAAAAGCTCAAGGGATAAAATAGAATTGATCATAGAGTTGAGGAGATCAAAAGGACGACATTTCTATAAGAAAGAGAATATAAAAAATGGATAGACTCTGGTCGTTTGAGAAGGTGTTATTTTAAAACTTATTTCGCATAATTCTTCCTTCAACAGGACGAAGCAAAGGTCATTATTCTCCATGCTCGACCAAGCAAAGGTAGTCGTCTGCTGTGCCCTATACCTCTGCAATTGGCCTCCTTGCAATCACCGGTTATAGTACGTAATACAAACTAGGTAGGGACGCGCGCGATGCCGCGCCGTGCGAAAAAGTTTGATCCGATTTTTTTTTCTAAAAAAACATATTTTCGTTCTTCATACCCTTTTTTTTAAAAAAATTGGTTGGCTAAGAGCCAACAGCGAATTTGCATAACTGCCACGCGAAAAATTTGATCCGATTTTTTTTTGTGAAAAAACATAATTTCGTTCTTCTCGGTTTTTTTTCTAAAAAAAAGTATCTCCGTTCTTCGTGCCTTTTTTTGGAAAAAACAAATTGGCTGGCTAGGAGCCAACAGCGAATTTGCATAACCGGCACGCGAAAAAATTTGATCCGTGTTTTTTTTCTGAAAAAACATAATTTCGTTCTCCTTGGCTTTTGTTTAAAAAAATTTGTCTGGCTAGGAGCCATAGCGAATTTGCGTAGCTACGTTTTTTTCTGTAAGGACCCACTCAAAATCTTAGGGTTAAAAATCAGTTGTATAGTCTAAGTTTAAAGAAAATCGGCGTCCGCGTCGAATTTGTGAAAGCACAGTTTTTTTTACAGAATAACTGGACCTAAACGTAATTTCAAATCGTTCGGGTCAGAAGAACCGGCGCCCGCGTGGAATTTGCGAAACTATGTGGTCTTTTTTGCAAAATAACCTGTAGAAGGACTTGTTCGCGATTTTAGAATCTTTCGAGTCAAAAGAACCGGTGACCTATTCGTGATTTTGGAATTTTTAGGGTCCTTTCTGCAAAATAAACAATAGAAGGACTTATCTACGATTTTGGAATTGTCGAAGGGCTTTTTCGCAAAACAAGTGACGTGGCATGGCTGGCCTTGCGCCATTCCTTTCGTTTATTTTCTTTTTAAAGATTAAATCATGTTTTTTTATTACTCCCTCCATTCCTCAATAGATGTGATTATAGGTTTTTGTACTTTTACTAAGATACATCTACAAAAGATTGTGTTATTGTCTATTATATCTTTGTATGTTGTGCCTTACCCTATTTTATAGTAGTAAATGTCATTGAAAATAGTTAAAAGGAGAGGTATAGAAGAAAAAAAATGGTAAAAAACTCAATGGATAAAATAGACTTCATCATATAGTCGATGAGAAAAAGACCACCTTTCTTTAAGAATGAGAATATAAAAAAAAGGATAGATTATTGTTATTCGAGGAGGTCACTTATTTCGCATAATTCTTCCTTCAACCGGAACAAGCACAGGTAGGTCAGTCACTATTCCCCTTGTCCGACCAAGCAAAGGTCACTATTCCCCTTGCCCGACCAAGCAAAGGTAACACGTCCTCTGTTGTGCCCTATGCCTCTAGAAATGGCCTCGCAATCACCGGTTACAGTAGTACAAATGAATGATGGGTTTCTTTCTTTTTCACTTTCTTTTTGAAGAATAAAATCATGTTTTCTAGTACAAACTAATGATGGATTTTAGGTTCTTGCACTACGACCAAGAAATATCTACAAAAAGCGGCATTATTCTTCTTTATTATATCTTCATATAGTGTGTCTTGCTCTAGTTTATAATAGTAAATGACAATAGAAATAGCTAGTGGAGGAACATAGTCGTGTAGATAAAAAATGGTAAAAAATCACATCAGAATTGTAAAATGATATGTATTTAGAAATAAAATTTAAAAACTAGAATTACATATATTAGAAAACGAAAGAAGTAGTGTACAGTATACTGTATAGCCATCACATTAGCTGCTCGGATCTCCATGATGTCAGGCTCTCCAATCTACATGTAACACGGAATACCCAAAAGAAAAAAAGAAAAAGAAAAGGCCAGAAGGAAAAAAGCAAAAAAGCGGAAATTTTCGTTGTCTTGTTGCAGTGACGAAGGTGAACCCCATTGCTACGCAAGATTTAACCATGCAATCTAGCGAGGAATTTTCAATTGGCCTCCTCAACAGTTCATCTCTTACCATCTGACCTCCCGGGTGGAAATATTCTGATTTCCCCCTGCTTGCATGTTAGCAACCAGGCAATCAGGCTTATAGCTTGTCCGATGACATGGGTAGAAGCAGGTCTGAGCGTGAAACAAAGCATTAGAAGTTGCACATCATCACATTATACATAAGTACGAACGTACATACATACATAGTAAAATTATTTGGTATGATCTAGTACTATGGTCCTAGCAATTGAGAGACCATATGATTGTAACATCCCATAAAATTCAAAAATATGAAAAATAAAACGTTTAAAATTTAAAAATGGAATTGAATAAAAATTTTAAACGGAATCAATATTTTGATTTTAAAACAATATCTTTTCCTCTTCTCTTACATTCTAATCTTAAGAAAAGAGGGATAGCAATATTAAAACTATTTCTTTCAAAACAAACAAACTATAAAAATGAAGTTGAGATGTGATCTTTAATTTGAATTTTAATTTCCTGAGTTTTCTTAATTATTGATTTTCCTTGAGTTTTGCTCTAAAAGAAAAGTCATATATATTGAAATGGTAAAATGGTAAAAGTAAAAAGGTAAAAACACAATAGCAATAAAAATCTGCAAAAAATAATATTAAAATATGAGAAACTGCCAGAAGCCTTGTCTTACTGCCAAAGATAATCTGAACACATTTAATGAGGATAAGATATTAGAATCATGAAGATTTGAGATCAATTCAGATAGTATCATATTTATGTAAAACTCTAGATACCCTATCTTGAGCTGATACTTTTACTATGCTAACATAAGATCCTTATCTATCTCTGGTAAAAATATCAAAAATTAGAAATTAAATTTAGAGCTTTTAATAATTCAAAAATAGAAAGTAAATAACTTTGAAAATAATAATGTGAGAATTATTAAAATTTAAATATCAAATATAAAAATATGAAAATTTTACAGAAGATAAATAGTACCATTTAATATCCTCATAAAAATTATTATAAAATATTAACCTAGTTTTGAGCCTTAATTAAATAAAAATCAGAACAGATAGAAATGATAAAAGTCTCATTGTCAGAATTTTAATAAAAGTTTTACCAAGATTTTTTATCTGTAAATTTTACTATATTATGAAAATTACCTTACCGACTTACATAAAAATCTTCCTAAAATCTTGAGTCGGTTTGATAGCTTAATCCAGTGGATCTATTTTGTTCTGTCCAGAGTCTTCAGCAGTGCAGCTCCTTTTTCCTCTCACTGACAAGTGGACCCCATGCTTGAGCTGGCCCTTTGCCGACTTCCTCCCTGCTAACTTGTCCCCACATGTCAGCTAGCACAGCTATCTCCCATTCCTTCTTTCTTCTTCTCCACACCTCTCTCTCAGTCGTAGAGACAGAGCAATACCGCCTCAATTCTTGTCTCACGTACGCTGCAAATCGCATCGCCCGATGCTAGCCACAGCCAGTGCACCACCTCTGATCTCCTTTCGGTCAAAATCGAGCCCACATCAACTTATTCCCCAATCTTCTCCCGTCTTCTTCCTTCTCTCTCTCTGTTTCTCTCGCGTGCGCAGTTGGCCAAACCGCCCTTGCTCTCCACGTTCAATCATTGACCCAACCAACCTTGCCACCTATTTAAGCATGCTACCAAATACCCGTGAACTCGTTTGGTTGAACCCAACTCTATTTGCGACAATCTCCCCTTTTCTGGTCACTTCACCGCCGCAAGCAAGAAGTCCTTCACTTTCTTCCATAGACCACCAAAGCTCAATTCCAAACACTTGGAGCATCCTCAATACCCCTGCAACTCATCACTATCTCCAATTGAATCCTTTCTTTTCCGATGAGTCGCCGCACCGAAGCTTTCCTTCCGCCGTCGCCGCGTACAGTGAGTGCCCTTCTCTAATACTCATTTCTTTGAATAAGTGGCAAAATGGGATCTCTATAACACAATGATGCACGTCCGAACCTTCATTTCCATCAAATCACAGTAAAACTTGAGTTTTGCTCACCGTTCATGCGCGACCACCGCAGCCATGCGGTGGCATGCCACTTTGTTTTGTTGCTGATAACCAAAAAGACCTTCCCTAGGTGCGCATGATCTTGATGAAGCTCATGGCGCCGTCGGTTCGCCACTTCCGGCGCTCCTTCACCGGCTAGCCATGGTGGCCGCTGCCCCATCACGGTGGCGCGCCAACTTCGGCCACCACCGGCCGAACCTGCACCACCCCTATGTGCGCATGGACACCCTAGTGCTTGTTGTGGAACCGATTCCTCTCCTCCAGCCTTCCTTCGCTGATGGTGAGCTTCAGAGCTGCCTCCCCTGCTTCGGGTCACCGACAGGCAGGTCCCCGTGTCAGCTGTCTGCGTCGCGCCGGCCACTGCCGAGCAGACCCCGCTGGTCAGCAACATGCGCCGTGCAGCAACGGGCCCTCGCATCAGCCGCATAGTGCGCAGTCTCCCTCTTCCATGAGGGACCGGATGCTAGCCTCTGAGCCGCGCGTGCTGTGTCTTGTTTCACAGCCAAGCGGGCCCCGCCGGTCAGTTAGTCACACTGCGCAGCTCGCGTGCCCGCACATCGGTCTCATGCGCGCGGCCTATCGCTGCAATATGGGCCTGGTTGTCAGTGCCTCGGCCCAGCGCGACTAGAAAAGTAAAGCGTATTTCAAACCCGAAGGGGCACTTTCCTATTTTGGTATATTTTCAATTTTCACCATTTTCCTAAACCGAGCATATTCATTTGCTTATATCTTTTGCATTTTAGCTCCAAATGAAATGAAGTAAATTTATAAATTCATGATAAATCATGTATATTGAGAACGTAAAATTTTTTTTTGAAAATAAACTCTGTTTAAATTTTGAATTCGAATTAAAAAAGGGATCTAAAATATGCCATACATAGAATTTTTACAAATGAACTCCAAATTGAATGAAACCAATTTTTTTAGAAATATTAACTCCTCAGGAACCTAAATATGCAAAATTATTTATATTTATGCTTGATTTACATCTTTTTCTAAAGTAAGCTGTTTCCAATGTATTGAATATTCAAATATGAATATCTTTTGCAAAAAGCATTCATATCATGTCAAACTAGTTTCTATGTGTTTAAAAGTTAGTAATCTACCTAGATATGTAAAAACATTCAGAATTGAATCTAGTTTGAATTAAATTTGAAAATAGATTATTTTCCAATGCATAGAAATTAAAATAAATATAACTTAAAGCATAAAAATTCAAATAATGGTAAACTGATTCTTAGGTCTTTAATAAAACCAAAATACCCCTGTTTATGCAAGAATATCTCATGTTTGTGCATATTTGAATTAAGTGCATATTAGATCTTAATGTTTATTTATATGAAACACATCTCGGATAAAAGCAAAATATCACTGAACTAACATTAAAACACTCTTAGGGTCATCCCATGCTAATGCCAGAAAAATGTATAAATAATCTTATAAGGTGCAGTCGCAAACTAAGAATTAAAACTAAACCTTTGTCGCACAGAATTTAGAAACACTTAAGCCTTTTTAGCAGCCTGTAAAATATCTCGTCTAAATGCAAGTATTGTCCAGATTAGCCTAGTAATGATATTTAAAATATGTACTAGCATAATCCAGAAAAATATTCTTATTACAACTTGCTTTGCATCTGAATCCTGCTAGCCCAATACCCTTGAGTGTCATGGTCATCAGAAACCCTAATGCTATATAAGCTATTTCAGCACTGAATATAATGTCTCATCCAAATTCTAAAATTTATGAAATTAGCTTAGAAACGCTCTCTAAAGTATAGACTACCCTATTATGAAGAAATAATCTCATTTCGTTATACTTTGCATATAAATCCTGATAGTAAGATAACCTTAAGTGTTATGATTTCTAGACTTCATAATATGAATAAGCAAATTTAGTAGTATTGAAGAAATCTGTAGTTAAGATATTTGTGTCATCAAATTCTTCTTAAAAACTGCAAATATATAACTAGTAACCTAACTTAACAGATTTATTCAAAACTACGTCTCATGCAAAATCAATTAAGGATTAAGTGCTAATCATTCACAACAGGCAACTTAATGATCTAATGCGATTTTCTATTAATGAAAATAATTTTACCATCAAGAATTCGTAAATCAAGAATAGATAGTCTATAAAAGAAACCATGCATCGTTCAACATAAAAGCCTTTAACGATATGAATGTATATTCGACTATAATGCAAGAATGTGAAATTCAACACAAACCATGAGTCACACTTGTTTCCTATAGTTGATTTTATTTAATTTTCCAGCTGACTTCTTTTTTCCCTTATTGAACTTGTTATTTGTTGTGTTGTGTTCTTCGTTCGCCACATGTAGAACCCGACGTCATTGATTCCGTCATCGACAACGTCGACTACGACCTTAACTTCATCATAAGCAATAAATAAGCAAGGCAAGCACCCTCTTTGATCATATTGATCTCAGTTTTATAAATGTTTTCATTAAATGTTTTACTGCATACGTTACTTTTATTAAAGTCTGCTATATTATGGGTATTGGTAGTTGTACCTGTAGTTTTATAGAACTTTCTTGATAAGTATGGATTTGTGAACCTTGATAACCCTAGAATAACATAAGACAATACTTGATGTCAATTTGGGTTACTCACACTTAGTGTCATTCTTAGCCATGCTTAAAGAAACACAAAACCTTGACATGATTAAAAATGTTGTATATGACATTTAATGGGTATGACCTTTCTTTATGGTTGGTATTTTGGATGAAAATGAAAAAAAATTATGGTTTAGATGCAAGCAATTATTGGCAATAGCCGAAAGTGCAGGTCTTTGCACGCAGTGTACGGAAGATTATTGCCCGTGTCAGATTAAGGACCGAACTATGGGTTATTTTCAGGCCAAGAAACACGTACAACCATAAGTGCTGGTATGGGACAGCCTTAAACCGATTAAGTTATATAGTTTAACTTTGCACTTTGAAAGGCTGGAGTAGTACGAGCTGTTTCTTAATGATTGCTCGAAGGGACGTCCACACCGACGTGATCATGGATCAAAAGTTTACTGATACACCAGTGTACGCCATGCTATGGGGAGTTCCATCATTTCTATGCTCTGAGTTCTTCTGTCATAGTATGGGTTTAACATCCCGGGCTGGTGCAAGGTTAACCTAGTTAATGTAAAGGTTTTAGTCATGAACATTCTGGCCACTACGCCAAAGGTGCGTGAAACATACTGCAAAAAGAAAAGGTCATGACTTGTGGGTAAAGATGTACACCTCTGCAGAGTGTAAAACTAATCGATTAGCCGCGCCCGCGGTCAAGGGCACTTGGTAAAGTCATCACATAGTTAGATGTTTCTATTTTCATAAATATGGTTTCTACCATGTGTTGATGGGAAATGATTCGTGGATGTGGTCATGATACCCACGTTCGTGATTTCACTTATTCGTGTTTACATACTATTATTCTACATGTGAAATTGCTTTAGTTAAAATTCCGTTTGCAATCTATTAATTTGTATTTACATTTCAAATTGGCTTTATGCAAATTAACCGTAGTAGCCTTTCCTTTGAAATGGCTTGCATATATTATAAGTTTTGCAAAAGTCTTGCGGAGTACAAAAGTACTCACCCTTGCTTAATTGTTGTTTTTAGGTGAAGAATCATATTAGCCTAACGAAACATATTTGCCGCAGGATTCGGCATATTAACGATGAGCTTTTCTAGGGATTATGACTTGTCGGTTGCCTGAGGGATTGGATGGGCACACTACAAGAATTTTGATCCTTTCCGCTGCATTTCACTCTGTATTGTAATACCTTATTGTATAAATTACCATTATCATTTGTAATAAAGAGTATGAATGTGATATCAATTGTTGTAAATGTGCGTGCTAGTCACTGATCATGGGACTAGTACGGTATGCACATGAGATTTCCATATTTGCATTTATGTGAAAATGGGGGTCATTACAATGATTGTCTACTCATATTTGTGATGAGTAATTGACTGTGTTCGAGCTTATGATGCTCAGGTTTGAGTTTGATTTGAGTTCGTTTTGATTTTGGAAGCAATTTGAGGCAGTGTTAGTGTGGGTGGCACTACCAACCCTAGGGCGGTACTACTAGCCATACGATACTACCGGGCCTAGGTTGGCTGTAGTTATTTTTCAGAATGGTGATTTTTTGGATCTGGGAGAAATCGGCACTACCTGTCCTGGGGACGGTAGTACTAGTCGAGCGGCACTACCAGCCCCCTAGTTGGCGGTAGTTATTTTCCAGAGCATGCGCTGTTGGTTCACCCAGGACGGCACTACCGGCCTCCGCATGACGGTAGTATCGGGGCGGTAGTGCCGATTTTTCCAGCGAATATTGATTAATGTTTTGATCATGTAATGATTATTGCATATTGTTGTGAATAGTGCTATGTATGTGTTTCTTTTCTATGTTGGTTGCAGGACTTTGGAGTAAGGTCATGATGAGGTGAAAGAGACCGAGACAAGGCTAGCAGAGCTGAGGTCCAGATGGTGTAGGTGACGCCAAAGATGACTAAGGCCGGGGAGGCGGTGCAAGTCGAGAAGATGACTGAAGTGATGGAAATGGTGGGCAAAGGCATGGACCGAGTCTAGGCTCAGGTAGGACTTGAGGTCTACAATGGTCAAGGAAACCAAAGCAGTCATAGTGAAGCGGTCAAGGACATGTGACGCACCAAGTGACTTGGGTCAAGCCAAAGTGGGCATGGACACGAAGGCCACTTTGAAAAGCCTGCGTGTGAGTGTGTAAAACCCATTGTGTGTTGGGTTAGCGGGTTAGCCCATGTGAAATTTGTATAGTATCCAATTGTGTCTCCAGGTCTAGGGTTAGGATTGCCACCTCCTCTATATAAGGGCTTGAGAGATATAAAGGAAGGTAAGCCTCCAAGCTCAAGGTGAAGGATAAGGGTTTCTACAAAAATTTTGGTTTTCGTGTGTGTAAGTGCTCCTTAGGACATTTGCCCTCTTTAGAGAGGTTTTGTAATCATACCTCTTGATCTGAAATGAAAATAAAATTCATACTCAAGATATTGTTCTTGTTTTGATCTCCTTCTTTCTTAATTCTTGATCTCTCTTGTTGATCTCCTTCTTTCTTGATCTCTCTTGAAAACCAAAAGGATGAATGATCGATGGAAAAATCATTTGTAGATCATTTCCCACTCATCTAAGCAAGCTCTCACATAATCATCAAGAGATTTCTCAAGAAACGTGTTTTTAGCTTGAGAAGGAAGGATTTGTAGTAGATCTTGTTCTTGCACGTTTGAGGGGTTGACCCTTTGGTTGCTTGCTTGCTGTGATATATGGGAGATTATGTAAGATCATCTCAATCATCAAATCCCCACAAGCAAGCTCAGAGTGAAGATTTTCTATTTGACCCGTATTTACTACAATCTTCACTAAATGTTAAAAAGGTCCAAACTTTGATACCAATCCTTGCAATTGAAGATTGACATAGGTTCCTGACATCCATAGGAAGGTGCATGCAAAGTTTCATGGGATTTTGATTAGCCGATCAAAAGTTACACCAATTTTTGGATTTGAAGTCGTGCTGATTTTACTATTTATCCCATTATTTTACTATTCATTCGGTAGTACTAGGATTTGCAATGCAGTAGTGCTAGATTTACTATTCATTCTGGTAATATCGATCATTTAACTACGGTAGTGCTGCCCCTTGGCTGATTTACATTGAAAATTTATTCTTCGGCAATTCTTTGATCAAGTGAGGTTTTGGGTGGTTCTTTTAAGGGGAAATTTGTATTTGATCATTAACCCTTCTCTGATCATCATTTCAGTCCTTCAATTGGTATTAGAGGCCGGTTTTGCTCTTTCTAGGACTTGATCAGTCTCAAGAACCATAGCGATGGACAAGTATTCCACCTAGCGTTCAATATTCTCTAGGATGGATTATCCTTTTTGGAAATCTCGGATGGAGTCATTCATCACTGTCCAGGGATTTTCAATCTAATAGAAGGTGAAGCTCACATATGAGGTTATTGTCGATGAGAACGTCAATGTCACAAATATGGCTGACGTTGAGGCAAATGATAAAACAAGGAATATCCTCATACAGAGTCTTAGTCGTAGTGAGTATGATAGGATCTCTCATCTACGACCTGCTCTACAGATCTGGGTGACCCTCGATGCCTACCATAAGAGAACCATCTAGATGAAGACGGTAAGGCAAGAACAATTTAAGCGTGACTACAACAAGTTTGAGTAGCATGCTAGAGATTACTTTCACGAGTGTTTTGGGCATTTCGTGAAGATTCTGAGTGATCTCCAAGCTGTAGGTACCACATCATCTGACTCAGAGAATGCTTGGCACTTTCTCATGTCACTTGACCTCCGTGTTTGGGTGATGAAGGTGATCACCATCAAGGACACCACAGATCTGTCGACTCTAACTCTTGATAGGCTTTATTCCCAACTCAAGACTAATGAGACAATGACACAGTCAATTGATTTGGTCACTGATCCCACTACTTCTGAGATTTCTTTCGTGTTTCCCTCTCGGCTCTCTGTGAGATGAGCGATCAACATCTAGAGTGGTTTCTAGAAAATGAGCTTGCCCTCTTAGCTAGAAAATTCTATCATGTATACAAGAGGGTTAGAGTGTAACACCCTAAAAATTTTCTCTAATTTAAATTTTGAGTAATTTTGATTTTTGAGAAATTCTGAGAATTTATTAGAATTTAATTGGATTTATTCATTTTTGACCTTTCTTGAATTTAATTAAATTCAGGTAAAATTTTATGCAAAGTTTTATTGGCAATATTTTATTTGAGTTCTTAATGTGAAGGACCATGTGGAGGTCCATCCATGTTTGTGATGAGTATTTGACTTTATTTGAGCAAGGTGTGCTCAAGTTTGAGTTTGATTTGGATTGATTTTCAAAATGAAGCAATTTGAGTTGTCCCTACCAGGAGTGGCAGTACCGGTCGTATGGACGCGGTAGTGATGAGTTGGATGGTTTATTGCACATCTTTGTGGGCATTGCTATGTGAGGAGTTTCCTTGTTTTTGATGGTTGCAGGACGACGGTGCTAGGTCATGGTGAGGCGAAGGATGACCGGGACTAGGCGAGGAGCGTCGGAGGTCCAGACGGTTGGGAGATCGCCGGAAGATGATCGGAGACGGAGTCCGGGCAAGTCAAGAAGACAAGGAAAGGAGATGATGCTAGCTAGATGCCACGTGGATCAATGAGGGCCGTCGGATTGAGGTCTAGTTGATAGGTTAGCGGGTCTAGGTAGTATGCTTTGAAAACCGTGCAAGAAAACCCGGTATGTGTGTGGGTTTTTGGTTAGCCCTTGCATGGCTGTGTGTGTGGGTTAATCCTAGCCCTTAGATGAGTGCTCTAGGGTTGAGGGACTCATCCAAATGTGGTAGGTGGCCCAAGAGTAGTATAAATAGGGGTGGAGGGGTAGCCTCCTTCCCTTGAAGGTTTTGAGGTTTGTGAATGCTCCTTTGAGCTTTGCCCACATGAAAGTGAGGCTTTGTAACCTCTCCTTCCAGAAATGAAATTTTTATCCATCTACCTCTGAATTTTTTTGCGCATTTACATTATGTCTTTACTTTACGCAATTTAAATTCAGCATTTACTTTCCCGTAATTACATTCTCGCAATTTACTTTCATGTAATTTGGATTTGCCTCCCCTCCTTCTAAATGCTGCTGATCTTGGATGTTTTGAGTGTGTTCATATGGTTTTACATCTCTTTTGCACTCTTGGATTGAGTAGAGAACATCTTTTCTTTCAAGTTCCAATTTTGTTCAGAACTTGTTCTTCGCGCTGCAGTCAGTGTTTGATTTCTATAAAAATCTATAAAACTCGTTTTCAAGTGATTCTTGTTGGAGGAGGTGCGGGACTCTGATATACACTTGTAGAAAAATCTTGGAGTTCACTTGTCACACCGTTTGGGCGCCATGAGGTGAAAACCGAGTCCCAAACTTTCTGCTCGATGTTCTTGACCAGACTGTGTTCTTCGATTTTTTCTGTTTTTAATGTAATGCTTTTTGAGGCAAAATTTGTTGGAGTTCTTTACGACTCTGATACTCATACGGAGAAAAAGTCTCAAAATTTTTTGAGCTGCAGAAACCCACCAACCGCCTGTGCAAATTGAGGACAAGTTCTGTAAATTCTGCTTTTGCTTTTCTGAAAGTGACTTTTGTGATTTGAATTGATGTCCTTTCTAAAAGCAAGAGTTTGATTGATTCCTTTTTCTCTTGGACACTAGACAACCAGTATTGTGACTCAAAAATCCCCACATATTTTATGGTACTTATCCATGCAAGCTTGGGGTACACATAGTTGTCTAGTTTTTCGGGTTTTTCACAATTTCCTTTGAGCGATCTTGTAGAGGTTTTTGTTGGAGTATTTTGGGGGAAATTTATTTGTGACCATTCACCCCCCTCTGTTCGCCATCTCGATCCTTCAATTGGTATCAGAGCTGGATGGATTCATACATCACTGCCCAGGGCTACCTGATATGGCAGAAGGTGAAACTCTCGTATGAGGTTCCTGCTGATGAAAATGTCATGGCCATCAATATGGTTGACGTTGAGGCGAATGCTAAGGCAAGGAACATTCTCATACAGGGTCTTAGCCGCGGTGAGTATGATAGGATTTCTCACCTTCGCTCCGCTCACGAGATTTGGGTAACCCTCGATGCTTACCATGAGGGCTCTACTCAAATCAAGGCGTGAGGCAGACAGTTCAAGCGCGAGTACAACAAGTTTGATCAACGCGCTGGTGAGAGTCTCGACGAGTGTTTTGGTCGATTTACAAAGAATTTGAGCGACCTTCGAGCAGTTGGTTGCATATACCCTGACTCGGACAATGCTCGGCATTTCTTGACCGCACTCGACCTTCGGGTTTGGGAGATGAAGGTGACCACCATCAAGGACACCACCGACTTATCCACTCTGACTCTTGACGGGCTTTATTCCCGCCTCAAGACTCATGAGATCGATGTCGTCTCTCGAAAGACGAAATCTCAGTCGATGGCTTTGGTCACCGATCCCATTGGATCTTCTTCTTCTGATCCTTCTATTGGTTTCTCTCTTTCCGCCCTTTGCGAGCTAAGCGATGACCAACTGAAAAAATATCCAGAAAATGAGCTTGCTCTTCTCGCTCGCAAGTTTTCTCATGCATACAAGAGGGTGAGAGAAAGGAAGAGAGGTGGCATGATCACCTACTTCGAGTGTGGTGGCCCCAACCACATTCGGACGAACTGTCCACAGCTAGAGAAGGGCAAGAGCGATGTTGGCGTTCGTTCAAGAACGACTACACCGACAAGAACCGCAACAAGAAGCCTCCAGTTCGTGAACCGGCGCACGAGAAGAAGTACCGCAACTTCTCCAAGAACAAGAAGCTCTTCCACCGCGTCCTCGCCGCGCTTGAACGACATCAACCTCTCCGACACGGAGACATGGAGCGACGAGGCGAGGATGATCCGCAAGAGAAGAAGAGCAGCGACGACTTCTCCAAGATGTGCTTCATGGTGACACCAACGACATCGCGACTCCGAGCTCTCAAATGACTCGGATGAGGTACCGTCCTATGACTAGCTCAACGAAGCTTTCTGCAAATTAGGAAAATTTCATGCTAGAGCTAGAGCTAGGTGTACGGAGCTTGAGAAGGAAGTAGGTACCTTGACTCGGGAGTTAGCTTCACTTAGATCTTCTCCCTCCCGAGTCACTGATGATTGCTCTTTGTGTGATGCTATTCTTGTGGAGTTGGAGAACCTAAGGACCATACATGATAGTGTGCTTGCTGAACTTGATGGTCTTAGGTTGAAGAATGCTAGCACTAGTTCTGTTGATGCTATTCCTGTTGAGGCTAGTTTTCTTCATGCTCACTCACTCCATCATGTGCTAATTGCCCTAAATTGCTTGCCGAAATTGATGCCATGAGCGAACACCTTAGAAAGCTTTCTGCTAGAAAGATGAATTTGAATTGCATGCTTCTAAGGACCCAGTCAGCTCATGTGAGGGCTGTAGGCAACTAAAACTTGACAATTATTCTTTGAATGTCAAGTGTGATCAACTTGCTAAGGACTTACTAGTTAAGTCAAAACTGGTTGCTTGCTGTGTATTGGGGTTAAGGATGATGTGGATTAAATCAATGTCGAGCTTAAGAAGAAGTTAAAAGACCAAACCCTTAGGATTAGAGATGCTCCTTGCGTTTCTTGTGAGGCCCTCAAGATCGAGGTAGCCGTGCTAAGGGAACAAAAAGCACGTGCTGAGAGATCTTCTCTTTCTGGTTCTTCTTCTTCCTCTCCTTCCCCCTGTTCTTCTTGAAGGACCATGTGGAGGTCCATCCATGTTTGTGATGAGTATTTGACTTTATTTGAGCAAGGTGTGCTCAAGTTTGAGTTTGATTTGGATTGATTTATAAAATGAAGCAATTTGAGTTGTCTCCTTGAGAGTGGCGAGATCGTCGTATGGGCGCGGTAGTGATGAGTCGGATGGTTTATTGCACATCTTTGTGGGCATTGCTATGTGAGGAGTTTCCTTGTCTTTGATGGTTGCGAGCGACGGTGCTAGGTCATGGTGAGGCGAAGGATGGCCGGGACTAGGCGAGGCGTCGGAGGTCCGAGACGGTTGGGAGATCGCCGGAAGATGATCGGAGGCGGAGTCGGGCAAGTCAAGAAGACAAGGAAAGGAGTTGATTCTAGCTAGATGCCGCGTGGATCAATGAGGGCCGTCGGATTGAGGTCTAGTTGATAGGTTAGCGGGTCTAGGTAGTATGCTTTGAAAACCGTGCAAGAAAACCCGGTATGTGTGTGGGTTTTGGGTTAGCCCTTGCATGGCTGTGTGTGTGGGTTAATCCTAGCCCTTAGATGAGTGCTCTAGGGTTGAGGGACTCATCCAAGGTTGGTAGGTGGCCCAAGAGTAGTATAAATAGGGGTGGAGGGTTAGCCTCCTTCCCTTGAAGGTGTTGAGGTTTTTTATGCTCATTTGAGCTTTGCCCACATGAATGTGAGGCTTTGTAACCTCCCCTTCAAGATATGAAAGTTTTATCCATCCACCTCTGAATTTATTTTGCGCATTTATATTATGTCTTTACTTTACGCAATTTAAATTCAGCATTTACTTTCCCGCAATTACATTCCCGCAATTTACTTTCAAGTAATTTGGATTTGCGTCCCCTCCTTGTAAATGCTGCTGATCTTGGATGTTTTGAGTGTGTTCATATGGTTTTACATCTCTTTTGCACTCTTGGATTGAGTAGAGAACATCTTTTCTTTCAAGTTCCAACTTTGTTCAGAACTTGTTCTTCGCGCAGCAGTCAGTGTTTGATTTTTGTAAAAATATAGAAAAATCCTTTTTGAGTGATTCTTGTTGCAGAAAAATTTTGGAGTTCACTTGTTGCACCGTTTGGGCGCCATGAGGTGAAAACCGAGCCCCAAACTTTCTGCTCGATGTTCTTGACCAGACTGTGTTCTTCGATTTTTCCTGTTTTTTCTGTAAGTCTTTTTGAGGAGAAATTTGGTGGCTTTCTTCATGACTCTGATGCTCATAGGGAGAAAAAGTCTCAAAATTTTGTGAGCTGCAGAAACCCACCAACCTCCTGGGCAATTTGAGGAAAAGTTCTGGAAATTCTGCTTTTGCTTTTCTGAAAGTGACTTTTGTGATTTGAATTGATGTCCTTTCTAAAAGCAAGAGTTTGATTGATTCCTTTTTATCTTGGACACTAGACAACCAGTATTGTGACTCGAAAATCTCCACATTTTTTATGGTACTTATCCATGCAAGCTTGGGGTACACATAGTTGTCTAGTTTTTTGGATTTTTCACAATTTCCTTTGAGCGATCTTGTACAGGTTTTTGTTGGAGTATTTTGGGGGAAACTTTATTTTCGACCATTCACCCCCCCTCTGTTCGCCATCTCGGTCCTTCATAATGTCTCAAAATATTATCCAGAATTTTTCTGGAAATTTTCTACTATTTTGGGCTATTTTCTTGGATTATTTGAATTTTTGGAATTATTTTAAATGAAAAAGGATTTAAAAATAGGGGATGAAGAGTACTGGGCTGGCCTAGCATTGTGCTCAGCCCGGCCCAGCACGCCGTAACCCTAGTGACGACAATCCCGAGCCGTCCGATTGAGATCCTGCGGTCTGAGTGATGCCACGTTGCATGCGCGTTGCGAGCCGTTGATCCGAGGACACGCGGACCCTCAGGATTTCTCCACGTCGCTTCATCCTCGCGAGTTCGTCGGAACAAACTCCACCAGCGTTACCGCTTATTCCGCCATAGAGTGCGTCGTGCAGAGCTCCTCTCGCCGCGTCTTTTGACTCCTCGCACGCAAGCCGAGACGCCCCAGAGACTCCGTAGTAGCTCGCCGTAGTTGCCCTTTCGCTCCGTTGCTGTTTTTGCTTCCCGTCGCCGCCGTCGATCGTCTTCCGCCGTCACCAAGGCCACCGAAGTAATGCCCTCGCTGAGACGCGTCGAACGAGCCACTTCTTCACGTCGAAAAGTCATCGTAGCGCCGTCGACCACGTCGTCTTCCTCAGCTCCGGCAACCTTCGCTTCCTCGTCGCCGTCGACCTTGTCAAGCACCGTCGACCGTCCGATCTGCATCGCACGATTCTGGTTTGTCCACAACGCTGATCTCCTCATTTTCCTAGCGTTAATCTTGACCGTTAGATCTAGATTGAACGGCAGTGATTAGATCTAGTTTCTGTACTTTCATTTAGTCTCAACCGTTGGATCGTTAGTGTACGCCTGAGATTGCGCCGCGTAGTTAAGATGAACAGTAATCAACTCGGGTACCCTGGACCATTAGATTAGATCTGAACGATGGTTGTGGGATGAGTCGTGCCGTGTGGATCCGCGCCGTTCATATTTGAACGTGCGGCGGAGATGACACCGCACTCCCACCGAATCGCGTGTAGACGCGTGTTATCATTGACTGGGGCGGAGACCAGATCCGACCGTTGCTTTCGGGCGCGCCGCTGCGATCTTGCCACGTGGCTGCGCATGAACCGTGACATCGCCAAACGTGCGCGAGATCCAGCCGTTGGATCCGGGAGTCCCGTCGGATGCGAGACGTGTGGAGGCGCGGAACGCGAAGCATTGCCGAGTCTGCGCGGGATTTCGACCGTTGGATCTGGGCAACCGTTCAATGCGCGACGCGTGTCGCATAGATTTCGAGGCAGTGCGGTGTGATGCGCGAGATCTGACCGTTGATTCAATGAACGGTCCAAATTTAGCCGCGAGGGTGCACTGTTCTGGTGGACCGAGTCCACGGTGAACCCGACCCGAGCCGTGAACCGAGCCCATAGACCGAGGTGACGTGGTGGCACCAGAAGACGCCACGTGTTCGCCGAAGTCATGCTGACGCAATAAACCAATTTTTCAGTAGAAAAATAAATGGTTTAATTCGGGAAATTCTATTTTCTGATTTCTATTTTATTTAAAACTTTGAAAGGCTATAACTTTTGTATTTTAACTCCGATTGAGGTGATTCTAGTCTCTAAAAATTTGTAAAATTGTGATCTTTTTAATGGTGAATTTTAATTGAATTTTTGAGGTTATATAGTCTACTGTTTTGGGTATTTATTGCATATGTTATTTTTATGCGTAGACGCAAATTTGTCGAAAAGTTTCGAAGAACAATTCGTCGCTCAAGACCAAGCTTCGGACCATGACCAGCAACTCTTTGAAGGCAAGTGATGCTTTGATCATTTTGATGCCAGATTTTAAAATATAATTTATGCTTTGAAATTATGCATGCTAATTTATTTAAAATGAATTTAAATTAAATTGGGTAATGTATCTAATCAACCCATATTGTTATTGTCACCATGAAATTATTATCTGTATGCCCTCAAATCTTTGTCACCCTAGGATTGATTATATTTGTTGGATAATAGGATGATGCCAACACGGGAGGCTAGACCGTGAATAGATGCAAAGATTCATTAATGATCTTTCGAGAAATACTACAATATTGACTAATGAAATATTGAATTTATTTTGAAATTGGTGTGATGATGCAACTTGATGAGATTGAGGTACAGAGACCTGTGTGGTTCTATACCGATGTTGAGTTATTGCTGGCATGTGTTGCATAATAATCAACGGGGTGGGAGATGATTTAGACTAGGGCAAGTGGCAAGAGGCTTTGTGCCAGGTGGGCCTGTGTGGCAATGGGTTGATGAGTGATGTGAGTCTGTGTGCCACATTGGGCTGTGTGCCACTATTGAGTGATGGAAGTCTTGCCTTGGTTAGCTAAGGACTACACCTTGCAAGTCTTTGAACTGAGTCACCCGTACAACCACATGTCTGGTATGGGACAGACCTAGTTGATTAGGGTTCTGATATCTTTCCTCTGATACCTCGGGGTGACAGTACACGGGGGTGTATCTGTGTGGGGGAGCGTACCTGTGCTACGGCTTGGTGCCCATCCAACGGTGTTGGCCGGTCCTATACTTCGGCTCTGAGTGAGGGGAGTGATAGCGAAGGCAATACCGGAAAGGTTCATTGGTTAAGGTAGAGGTTCTTGAAAGGCTTTGTTGCGGACAATCACCTGTGTGGTGAGCGGCTGTATCTTGTGGGTAAAGTGTACAACCTCTGTAGAGTGTCAAATCTATACGAATAGCCGTGTCCGCGGTATTGAACATTGCTCGGGGATTACATTCAAGGGGTAGATCTTCAAAATAAAATGTGGAAAGGGTGGCTGTGTGCCAGTGCTAAGAATAGCTGTTTAAGGCTGTGTGCCGAGAATCTTTGAGAGAAAAACTGTTTGAAGAACTTAGCATTATATATAACTATTTCACTGCTTTTAATCTAAATAAGATGCTAGTTTAAAAATGTTGTTCGATGCAAAAGAACCAAGTAAGCCAATTCTTTGGAATAAGCCTTGCATGTAGTAATAACACCGCATTCTATGCATTACTTGTTGAGTGCCTTGAGTACTCACCCCTCCTTGCCTATCAACCCCAACATCAGTGGAGGAGTCTACGCCGGCCTGGGAGGAGTTCATTGAAGATTCGAACAATTAGGGGGCAAGCCCAGCAGGTTGTCTGTGGCAAGATGAAGGCTACCACGAAGTTTATTTGCTTTCCGCTGTTATCTTTTAATTACTCTGATAATGTAAGCCCTGCGTGGCTGATCTTATGTAAGGAGACCATAAGGTCGTACAATTCAATTTATATATGAATGTTTGCACTATTTTTAATATATCGCTGTGAATGTCTGTGATGATCAACCCTGTCAAGACTGTGTGTGCTAGCGTGATCCTGGACTAGCACAGAATACACAGAGGGTCCAGATTCTCAGAATCGGGTCCCGACATAGAGAGAGGAGGAGAGATGGATCTATCACCTGCTTTGAGTGTGGTGGCTCCAACCACATCCAAGCAAATAGCCCCAAGCTGCAGAAGGGCAAGAACGACTACGGCGGTGTGAACAAGAATGGCTACAAAGACAAGTAACACAACAAGAAGGCTCTAGCTCGTGATCCCGCGTGTGAGAAGTACAGGAAGTTTGCTAAGAACAAGAAGCTCTTCCACCACGTCCTCACTACGCTCGACGATATCTCCCTCTCCAACACCGAGATGTGGAGCAACGATGATGGAGAGGATGATCAAGAGAAGACCAAGGGTGGTGACAACTTCACCAGCATGTGCTTCATGGCTAACAAGAACGGCATCAGTGACACCGAGCTCTACAGCGAGTCAGATAAGGTACCTTCATATAATGTGCTTAATGATGCGTTCTGCAAGCTAGGAAAATTCCATGCTAGAGCTAGAGCTAGGTGTGTGGAGCTTGAGAAGAAAGTAAGTAGCTTGGCATGGGTGCTTGTTTCACTTAGATCTAGTGTCTCCCGTGGCACTGATGACTGTTCTCTTTGTGATGCCTTACTTGTTGAGTTAGAGAACATAAGGACCTTGCATGATACTATGCTTTCTGAGGTTGAGGTTCTTAGAGTAAATAATGCTACCTTAGTACTTTTGATGTTATTCCTGTTGATGCTAGTCTTCTTCATGCTCCTACTTTTGCATCATGTGACAATTGCCCCAAATTTCTAGCTGAAATTGATGCCATCACTGCTCACCTTAGGAAGTTTTTTTGCTAGAAATGATGAACTTGAAAATTTTGCTTCTATGGACCTAGTCAACTCATGTGAGGGTTGTAAGCAACTAAAACTTGACAATGATGCTTTGAATGTCAAGTGTGCTCATTTGGCTATGGACCTACTAGCTAAGTCACATGATATTTGTGCTCGATGTACTGAGGTTGAGGGGAACATTGATAGGATTAATGAGGAGCCTAGGATTAAGCTTGAGGCCCAGAGTTCTAGGATTAGGAATGATAATTGTGTTTCTTGTGAGGCCCTCTAGATTGAGGCAGCCATGCATAGGGAGAGATATGCACATGCTATTCATTTTTCTTCTGGCTCTTCATCATCTTCTTCCCGTTGTTCCTCTGGTGCCTCTCTCTATCAAGAGTGTGAGTACCTCATGAGCACTCTTGAGAAGTTTGTCGGAGGCAAGAAGAAACTTAATCTCATCCTGGACCAATCCAAAATCACTAAATTCAAACAGGGTCTAGGATTTGATTTCTGGAGCACATTAGGACTTATCCTCCCACTATTATTCGTGGCTCCAAGAGTGTTAAGATTGCGGTTGTACCTAGGTCTAGAACTATGGTCTTTCGCTCAGCAGGTGTTGTCCATGGGATTTCTGATGAGATGGTTATCCCTCTTACAGCTTCAGCCTCTGGTAAGGCAAAGTACCTTTGCACCTTCTCCCAGAAGAATGGATATTTAGCTAAGTTCTAATTCAAGCATGCCAAGATCGCACGGTGTGAGCATGTTCATGTTCTTAGGGGTATTCAGATTCATCCCCATACTCAGAGTGCTCATAAGGCCCCTACAACGTCTAGACAGGCTAGAGAGTCTTCTGTTTTTGGATAGCATAAAGGACTTGGTTTTCAGGCTATTCGTTCTGATTTTTGTCCTCAATTTGTTCGTGGTCAAAGTTCCCGCCTTCCTCTTGATATTCCTCATTTTTCCCATCAAGGTGGATATCAGCAACGTGAGGTTGCTTCTACCAGTAGGAGGTTTAGGCAACGCTACTAGGATGGTGTGACCTTGGGACATCGGCGGGCCAACCTAGCTCTAGCTCCTAGACCTTCTAGAGAAGCTAATTCTGGATTTGTGAGCATTGAGCCTCAGAGAGACGTTAGAGTTCAATCTTTTGAGTTTGTGAATGGTACTTCTGCTCATCATGTGATTAAATATTAGGTTCCTAGATCTACACTTATCTACCCAGTACCGAGTCATCAATCTCACACTTTCCTTGATTCAGGTTCGTAGGGCTAGGAAGGGAGAGGTTTGGCTCATAGACTCTGGATGTTCTCGCCACATGACCGGAGAATTGCGTTGGTTCTCTTCCCTAGCCCGTGTCCCAGGTGATGAGATAATCACTTTTGGGTATGCTTCTTTTGGTCGAATCATCGCCAAATGATATGTGCGCATTAATGAAAATTTCTTTGTTAAGGATGTTGCTTTGGATAGTAAGCTGTAGTATAATTTTCTTTCTATGTCTCAGATTATTGATGATGATCTCGAGGTAAGCTTCAAGCAAAATGCATGTAGAATTTTTTATTCTTTTGGAGGGTTGGTTTGCGGAATTTCATAGTTTGGAGAGTCTTTCGTGCTGATTTTGCGAAGTCTTCTGGTGATTCTCTTCGTTGCCTAGTTGTTTCTGAGTGTCGTGATCTCTCCTTCTGGCATATGAGACTTGCTACATTGGTTTTCATCATTTGACTCGAGTTAGTAGCCATGACCTCATTTGTGGTTTAACCAATCTCAAGATGATCAAAGACTTGGTTTATTCTCCTTGCCGACATAGCAAGATGGTTGCTGCTTCTCATTCCCAAGCCACTTTTGTGATGACTGATGCACCAAGACAATTTTTACACATGGACACTATTGGTCCAGCTAGAGTGCAGTTAGCAGGTGAAAAGTTGTATGTTCTTATCATTGATGATGAGTTTTGATGTATTCTTGGGTGTTATTTATGGCCTCAAAGATTGAGTCTTTTCTCCACTTTAGGAGTTTAGTGGTAGGTTATGTATTGAGCTCCGAAGTGCCTTACGAGTTATATGTAGTAACAATGGCACAGAGTTCAAGAACTCCTACTTTCATAACTTATATGAGGAGTTCGGTATTGAGCATCAGTTCTCTTCTCCATACATCTCTAAACAGAATGGCGTAGTGGAGAGGAAGAACAGCACCTTGGTCAAGATGGCCAGGACAATGCTAGATGAGTACAGTACTCCAAGGAAGTTTTGGGCTAAGGCTATAGCTACTGCTTGCCATGTGTCCAATCGGGTTTTCTTAAGAGCACACTTGCACCGCATTTCTTATGAGTTGATATATGGGTGAAAGCCAAGTGTTGCACATTTTTGTGTTTTTGGTTGCAAGTATTTCTTTCCAAAGTCTAGTAACCTAGATAAGTTCAAGTCTCATTCTTTTGATGGCATGTTTCTACGTTACTCGTCTTCTTCTCGCAACTATAGGGTTCGGAGTTGTGAGATGAGTAAGATTGTAGAGACTTGTGAAGTGACCTTTGATGAGGCTTGTCCAGGAGATAGGCTAGATATCTCAGGCTCTTCTTCTCTCTTTGAGACGATCTTTGTACAGGATGAGGCTGATGGAAATGATGATACTCTACTTGATCCAGTCCCCTCTGCACTTGAGGTGCCTCCTGAGTCTATCTTTGCACCTCAAGGAGATCAGCCCTTAGAATTTTCTACAGCTAGTGGCTCTGCTCCTACTTCTTCTGTTCATGAGGTAGTGGCCACTTCTACTTCTGAACCTTCCCTCCACATTCAGCAACGTCATCCACTTGATCAGATGATAGGTGAATTCTTTGAGCATGTCACACGCTCAAAGTCAAGCTTATCTCTCTTCTGCCTTCACTCTACCTTTTTTGCCTCCTTTGAGCCAAAGAATGTTTCTCATGCATTGTCAGATGAGTCTTAGATCAATACCATGCATGTGAAACTTGAGAACTTTGAGTGGAACAATGTCTAGTGGCTTGTTGATCCTCCATCCGGTCATAATGTCGTTGGGACCAAATGGGTATTTAAGAACAAGTAAAGTTAAGATAGGGTGGTGATTAGGAACAAGGCTAGGCTAGTCACTCTGGGATTCACTCAGGTTGAGGATGCATTCTTAGCATCCAAGGGCTTCAAGCTGTATCACATGGATATCAAGAGTGCATTCTTCAATGGGTATATTAAGGAAGAGGTTTATGTGAGGCAACCTTCAGGATTTGAGAATCCCAAGTATCCAAACTATGTCAATAAGCTTCATAAAACTTTGTATGGATTTAAGCAGACACCTAGAACTTGGTGTGAGAGGTTTAAGTCTTATCTTTTTAGTCATGGTTCTGATATGGGTAAAGTAGACAAGATTATGTTCATCAGACACCTGTAACATCCCAAAATTTGGCTTAATTAAGTTTTTATTTCTTATTTGTGCATTTGTGATTTTCTGGAATTTATTTGGATTTTTCTGGATTTATTTGAATTAATTCTTATTTCAAGTTTATTGCTTTTTATTCAAAAGTATTTAAATCGGTGCAAAGTTAAAATAAAGTTTTGCCAAAAATATTTTATTTAAGTCCAGAATGTCTCAAAGTATTTATGAGATTTTTCCTGGATTTTTCCGGATTATTTTATTGCCTAAAACAAATTAAATGAATTTTGGGAATTAATTTAATTGAAAAACCTTCGGAAAAACCAGGAACAGTAGCGGGCCGTAGCCCATCTCTGTGGCAGGCCGGCCCGCTCGTGCAGCCCGTGAAGCCCAGCTTCCAGAAGCGTAGCGTCAGCCGTTCGATCGTCATCCGACGACTGGGTGCGTATAGGAAACCCTAGACTCTCGGGCTGTTAGATCTTTGGATCGGCGTGGATTGTGCCACGTTGCAGCGAGGCTTGGCCGTTGATCTTAAATCGTAGGGTGTCCGGTTATCGTCTCCGTTTCGGACTCTTCCGCCGCGCCGCCGTGTCTCCGGTGGACTCGGAGTCCGTGTCCGTCGCCCGTACGCTCCTCCGACCGCCTATTTAAGGAGCCCTTGGGTGCTTTGAGTTCCCCGTTCCGCGCCGCATCAGAATCGCAAGACCTCGTCGTCCAGAACTCGCCGGAGCGTCTCGCGGAGTATCGTCGTCTTCTTCGCCGGCGGATTTTGTCTTAGGCGACGCCATTAGCAGCGAAGAAGCTTTGGTCCGTTGGATCTTCGTCGACGTCTCAGATACAGCCGCGTGTCCTCGGTGAGCTGTAAAATCTTCTTTAACTGCCGTCTGTCCGTGTGCATCGATCGGCAGCCGTCCGATGGAATCTGGGTGCACCAGATTGCGCCGTCGCCGCAACCAATCGCGCGTCGCCGTGTGTCGGCGCTAGTGCCGAGGCGCCGTGAGCCGAGTCTACCGTGAGCCAGCGCGAGTTCGTGGACCGGGTCCATACGCCCGAGACGCGTGTCGCCACCCGATTGGTTCGGTCCAGCGCTGACGCCAGCGTGACGTCATGATGACGCAGTAATCAGTTTTTCAGAATAAAAATAAATCTGTTAATTTCAATTTCGATTTTACGATTTGATATTTATTTCAAATTTCAAAAGGCTATATCTTTTGCATCGTAACTCGGATTTGAGTGATTCCAGTTTCTAAAAATTTGTAAAATTTAGATATATTTAATGGTGAATTTCATTTTATTTTTGGAGTTCATTTGCTCTCTGTTTTGGTATTTATTTGCTTTTCTTCTCGATGCAGCGTGAGCGTTGAATTGTGCGACGCTTCGGAGGAAGACCTAGCAACCCAAGAGCAAGCTTCAGATCAAGATCAGGACCTATTCCAAGGCAAGTTGTGCTTTGATCATGTCGAACCCATGTTTATAAAATTGCTATGTTTGATTTACACTAGTGCATATATTTCAAGTATACATCTGTTTCAAATTAGATTGGGCTTAGCTAATATACCAGATTGATCTATACCCTACCTTGTCATTGTATGCCATGATCCATTGTCACCCTAGATTGGTTTAATATAGTTGGTTAATAATTATAATCAACATTGGAGGTTTAGTCCGTAATAGTTGCTTAGCCTTGCCACGTCATCACATGTGCCAGAATCTTTGATAATTAATCTTGATTAATGGAATATGGAACAATGTTATGAACTTGTGTGCTATGTGGGATCACGATGAGATTGAGTTGTCGTGGCGAATCATGTCACATAGCGATGTTGAATTGTTGATGGCACGGGGTGTAGTAATCAAGCGGGTGATAATAACTTAGATTGGGGCAAGTGCCAAGGCGAGGATGCCAAGGTGGGCCTGATGGGCAGAGGGTATGTGGAAGTCTTGCCTCGATCACACTAAGGACTTAACCTTGCATGCCTTTGACCTGAGTCAACCATGCAACCACATGTCTGGTATGGGCCAGCCTAGCTGAGTAATTTGTAATGTCTTAATCTTGATACTATCGTGGTCGGTGTGAGTTCCCGAGTTATGGTGTAATTCACATGGCGCAAGAGGGGGGCCCTGGATGTGGTAACCAGTCCCACCAGTGTTGGATCCTTAGCGGGTAGTATATGGTTAATTCAGAGCATTGTAAAGGCTTTGTTATAATCACTCGCCTTGGTGGTGTTTGGTTGTATCACGTGGGTAAAGTGCATAACCTCTGCAGAGTGTGAAACTATTCGGATAGCCGTGCTCATGGTATTGAGCAATGCTCGGAATTACTGATTAAGGGTTAGCTTAATAAATTGACAACTTGGTTGGGATGGTGGAATGCCATGTGGAAGATGGAATTTGACTTAGGATTGGAAACTTGGTTTACAGAAATCTTGAATTTATTTATTATCGTTATTTTTTTACATCTTTAAAATCTATTTATTGTATTTGTTCATAAATCTTTTATTGCAAAATAGCCATGATAGCTTTGTCCATTGGAATAAACCTTACATATAGATACATAGAATTGCATTACATGCACAACTTGTTGAGTGCTTTAAGTACTAACCCTTGCCAAACAACAATAATCAACAGTTGAAGAATCTACACCTGTGTTGGAAGATGAAGTCCAAGAAGACACGAGTCATTAGGGTCCGAGCCTTGTCGGTTGCCTGTGGTGAACTGATGAGCCATCTACGTTTCTACTTTCCGCTGCTTAATTATTAGTTTATATTTTCAGTCTTGCCCTGCGTGGCTTAATAATGTAAGTTGGTCATAAGATCATACATTTAGCTATATCAATAAATGAACTATTATCCTATTATCGTTGTGTATGATGTGATATGTACCAATGTTAAGCTGTGTGCACTAGCGTTGATCCTGGGACTAGTGCGGTAAACACAGTGGGTTCGAATCAGTGGATTCGGGTCCTTACAGAGGTGGTATCAGAGCATACTGACTGTAGGTCTTGGCCCTAGATAGTATGAGTGTGTCCAAAACTATTTTCTAAAAGGAAATTTAAACTTGACCAATAAAACACTCTCGACTCATCTCATTCTCTACTTCTCACCTTTGCCGAATTTACCCGTTTTACTTGCTGTTTCGGGTGGAGAACTTATTCAAAGTTCTTGTGGAGCAGATGCCGATCGTTCCGACCTTTGAGGAGTCAGCTGGCGGCTACGCCATGGAGCTGTGGAGAGTTCTTCAGACGCTGGGAGGCTTCTATCGTCCGCTCTACCGAGGAGGCAGTTGGTCAGTGAATGGTGTACACCAAGGATTTATTTGCAAGCTGATTATCTACGCTCGAGAGAACGAGGAAGCTAGCAGGCCAATCAACATCTCTGCCAGAAGATTCTCGTACGAGGTTGCAATTCAGGAGGTCGCTCGCCTTGCTCTTCGCCGTGTCTGCCGCGACTACGCCGACGAGCTTCACGACTCAGTGTTCCGCCTTCACCCAGATGTGCAAGCATGCCGACGCCGACGGATCGTGGAGGACGAGTGTGCACAGCCACACACCTTGCGGAGTTCGCCCTTGCCCAGGAGGATCATATGAGAGATACTACACAGAGCCGGAGGCGTATGCGAGGCACTCAGTAGCGAGCAAAAGCTTGAGGTGACCGTGCTTGACCATCGGGATGATCACCGAGTTGGGAGAGGCCACGAGGCGATGAGGACGAGCCGGAGCGCGTGACTCGAGGAGTTCGAGAGCCAGCAGAGGAGTCAGGAGGATCCCGAGGAGCGAGTGGGAGCGGAGAGGGGAGTGCACTCCGTTGTTGCAGAGGACCCAGTGTAGGACATCGGGATAGGTTCGCTCCTATGCCACCCCATCCGCCAGTGTATGCGCGGATCGACCTCGGCCGAGTTGGTGGGATGAGTGAGTGTCGACCTTGAGGTGTGTTGAGACTCGAGTGTGAGTCGCGTCTTTAAGTTAGTCTTTACCTTTCTAGTTGGCGTTAAGGTTTCGTGTTTAGTTTGCTTCTTTGTATTCTTTGAGTGTGCGTTATGTGTTGCAAAGCTTGTAGGCTTAAATAAGCAGCCATACCAAGATTAAATAAAGAATTATTTCAGTTTGGGTATGACCTATTTTCCCGCTTTAGAAATTCTTACTTCTTATCAATGCTACATCTACCTTTCCTAACCTAAGAGGCAATCATCGGATGGTGAATACTGAGAAACAATGGAGCTTGAGAAGCGGATCGCGCTGAGCGACAACCCCAATGACGGAGGCAGCCCTCAACCACCACCAAATGACATGCGAGAATGCAGGGCGTTTCTTGCCGCACGCACTCAACTAATCACGGACTATGATGCGGCGGATGCAGCAGATGACCAACGCAGCGACCAACAATAACAACCACAGCTCGGAACAACCATGGTGGACCCGACCTCACTCAAAGCTATCAGTTTTATGAGGACTAGGCCACCAACCTTCTCGAGAAATGTGAATCCTTTGGAAGCCGATGGACGGCTTAGGACTATTGAGAAGAAGCGCATATCACGCAATGTGAAGGCAATGAGAAGGTGCTCTCGCCTCTCATCAATTGGAAGGAACCGCCGCAGAATGGTGGGAGAATTATCGTGCGCTCATGGAGCCCCACAAGAGATCACTTGGGAAGAGTTTACTAATGCTTTTCGCGATTACCATGTCCCGAGGGAATGATGGACCTCAAGAAGGAAGAGTTCGGGGCTCAAGCAAGGAGGCCAACCAAAGGCGAGTACCAATAAATTTACCAGTTAGCTCGCTATGCCCTCAAGGCGTGCGACAGATAAAGCTAAGCGCCTCGTTTCATGAAGGGATGAACTCGGATGCAGTGGGGTGATTACCCACAACTTTCAGTTTTGAGAGCTAGTGAATAAGGCTTTAATCTTAGAGGATAAGCGCAAGGAGTTGGGTGAAACCGTAAGCGCTTAATGAATAATCAGGGTGGACGCCCAAACCACCTACGTTTGAGGTTGTCACCGCAACAATTTGCTAGATTCCAACCCACAGCCGTGAACAAGACATCAACCCCTGCACCACGCCCTGCCAACCAGAACTTTTAGACACGGCCGACAGGCAACAATGCACCAGAGGAAACGGTGATCTGCAGTGAAAAGGTGCTATACCTGCAACGAGCCAGGGCACTTTTCTAATAGGTGTCCACAGAAGGGAGGCATCACGCCAGTTCGTTTTAACTTGGGAACAACACCTGCCAAGGCACCAGCCTCAGGAGGAAATCGGGTGCGGGACAAGTCGAGCAACCCGCAATCAACGGTCGTGGAAGGATCAACCACATCACCGCAGATGGAGCTCGGGAAGCTACGACGCGTCGTCTTGGGTAAGTTCTGGTTAACTCGGTGACTTTCTGATTTTGTTTGATTCGGGCTTCGCATTCGTTTGTTTCTCAAAGTTTTGCAACCAAGAATGGATTTAAAGTGGTGAATCTTAAGTGTGTGCTCTTAGTCCAAGCCCGGGATCCGAGCTTAGATCTAGCCTTGGGTGTTTGGGAGCTAAGTTGCTTATGGATGGGATAGAATTTCTAGCGAATCTTATCTTGATAGATCGCAATCCTAGACGTCATCCTTGGAATGGATGGTCCGAAGCATAAGGCTGTTTTGGATTGTGGCCGAAGGATTGTAACTTTGGAAGGCCCTAGTGGCAAGAAAGTGGAGTTTCAAGCAACCGCGGTTCGAGATGGGCAGTTAGTGGTCAACAGTGTGAAAGCCATCAGCATGGAAGATGTGCCAGTAGTCAGAGAATACCCGGATGTGTTTCCAGAAGATTTGCCAGGATTGCCACCGGACCGTGATATCAAGTTCGTGATCGAGTTAGCGCCAGGGATAGCACCGATATCAAAGCGACCATATCGGATGCCTACTGACGAGTTAGTGGAAATGAAAAAGCAGATTGAGGAACTGCAAGAAAAAGGCTTCATTAGACCTAGTTCATCGCCGTGGGGAGCCCCGGTTTTGTTTGTTCGCAAGAAGGATGGAAGTCTTAGAATGTGCATCGATTATCGTGCACTTAATGAAGTAACAATCAGGAATAAGTATCCTTTGCCCAGGATCGACGACTTATTTGATCAGTTAAGAGGAGCTAGAGTTTTCTCCAAGATAGATCTTCGTTCAGGATACCATCAGTTGATGATCCGAGCAGAGGATGTGCCAAAGACTGCGTTTTCTACGCGATATGGACATTATGAGTTCACAGTCATGTCATTTGGATTGACTAATGCCCCGGCATATTTCATGAACACGATGAATAAGGTTTTCATGGAATATTTGGATAAGTTTGTTGTAGTCTTCATAGACGATATTTTGGTTTACTCGAAGACAGAGGAAGAGCACGCAGAACATCTAAGAATGGTTTTAGAGAGGCTGCGAGAACATCAGCTATATGCTAAGTTTAGCAAGTGTGAGTTTTGGAAGGAAAAAGTCAAATTTCTTGGTCATGTAATGACTACTAAAGGAGTTGCAGTTGACCCCAGTAAAGTGGACGCAGTGTTGCATTGGGAGCCACCGAGTGCATTACTCGATTCGTAGTTTTACGGAATGGCGGGATACTACCGTCGGTTCATAGAAGGATTCTCGACAATTGCTAAACCCCTACGCAGGTTGTTGAAGAAAGAAAAGAAGTTTGCATGGACGCCAGAGTGCGAGAAAAGTTTCATGGAATTAAAGAAGCGTTTAACAACAGCCCCCGTATTAGTGTTGCCAGATGTGCAGAATGGATTTGATATTTATTGCGATGCTTCGAAGCAAGGCTTGGGATGCGTGTTAATGCAAGAGGGCAAAGTCGTTGCTTATGCGTCGAGACAGTTGAGACCACATGAAGTGAATTACCCAACGCATGATTTGGAGTTAGCCACCGTAGTGCATGCTTTAAAGATATGGCGTCATTATCTCATAGGAAATAGATGTGAGATATATACAGACCATAAGAGCCTGGAATACATATTCACCCAAGCGGACCTGAATATGAGGCAGCGAAGGTGGCTGGAGCTAATAAAGGATTATAATGTGGGAATCCATTATCATCCCGGAAAAGCCAATGTAGTAGCCGATGCTCTGAGTCGGAAAAGCCATAGCGCCAATCGTTAACAATGGAGGATCAACGAATTATGCAAGGAATTCGAAGCTAAGATTGGAAGTCGTTCCGCAAGGAAGTGTAGCTGCACTAGAAGTAAAGCCAACACTGGAAGATCAGATTAGAGAAGGTCAGAAGGATGACGATAAAATTTCTAAAATCAAGGCTAAAAAGGAAGGCCTAGCCGTAGATTTCACTCTGGATGAGCAAGGAACGATGTTCTTCAAGGGCCGAATTTGTGTGCTGGATAAAAAGGAACTAAAACAGCTAATTCTAGAGGAAGCTGACGATTCAAAGTACTCGATTCATCCAGGAAGTGCTAAGATGTATCAGGATTTGAAAGAGAGATTCTGGTGGCCTAATATGAAGCGTGAAGTAGGTGAGCATGTTGCATTATCGGACGTATGCGGAGGGTAAAGGCTATGCATCAAAGACCACCGATGCATTGCGGTAGTTGAAAATTCGGAATGGAAGTGGGAGGAAATCGGAATGGACTTTATCACCGGGTTACCTAAGACTCGGAGGGTTACGATTCCATTTGGGTTATTGTGGATCGTCTAACCAAGGTCGCCCATTTTATCGATAAAAGACCACTTACTCGGAGATCGTTTAGCGAGCTATACATGTCAAGGATTGTATGCTTGCATGGAGTGCCCAAGAAGATTGTGTCGCATGAGGGTACCCAATTTACCTCAAGATTTTGGAATAAGTTGCACGAAGCCATGGGAACTCGTCTGAATTTCAGTACAGCATATCACCCGCAGACAGATGGTCAGACCGAAAGAGTGAATCATATTTTAGAGGATATGTTGAGAGCTTGTGCTTTAGCTTATGCTACGTCATGGGATAAATGTTTGCCATACGCAGAATTCAGTTACAATAATAGTTATCAAGCTAGCCTGCAGATGTCCCCATTTGAGGCATTGTATGGACGTGCTTGTCGTACTCCATTAAATTGGAACGAAACAGGAGAGCGTTTGGTTTTTGGGCCAGATATTCTCGAGGAAGCCGAAAGCCAAGTTGCAATGATTAGAGAAAGGTTGAAGATAGCACAGTCAAGACAGAAAAGCTACGCAGATAACCGTCGCCGAGATTTGAGTTTTGAACCAGAAGATTATGTGTATCTCAGGGTTACCCCTCTTAAGGGCGTTAAAAGATTTCATGTTAAAGGGAAGCTTGCACCAAGATATGTCGGTCCGTTCAAGATTCTGAGCCGTCGAGGAGAGGTGGCTTATCAATTACAGTTGCCTCAGTCCTTGGCAGGAGTGCATGATGTATTCCATGTGTCGCAGCTTAAGAAGTGTCTCAGAGTGCCAACGGAGCAAACCCCATTGGATGCAATAGAGCTGCAAGAAGATTTGACTTATAAAGAGCAACCGGTCAGAATTTTGGATGTTATGGATCGCAAGACCAGAAACAAGTCTATTCGCTTTTGCAGAGTTCAGTGGAGCAATCATTCCGAAAGTGAAACCACTTGGGAGCGAGAAGAAGATTTGAAGTCAGAATTCCCAAACCTATTCTCTAGTTAGCCACGAATCTCGAATCGAGATTACATTAAGGGGAGGTTTGTAACATCCCAAAATTTGGCTTAATTAAGTTTTATTTCTTATTTGTGCATTTGTGATTTTCTGGAATTTATTTGGATTTTTCTGGATTTATTTGAATTAATTCTTATTTCAAGTTTATTGCTTTTTATTCAAAAGTATTTAAATCGGTGCAAAGTTAAAATAAAGTTTTGCCAAAAATATTTTATTTAAGTCCAGAATGTCTCAAAGTATTTATGAGATTTTTCTTGGATTTTTCCGGATTATTTTATTGCCTAAAACAAATTAAATGAATTTCTGGAATTAATTTAATTGAAAAACCTTCGGAAAAACCTGGAACAGTAGCGGGCCGTAGCCCATCTCTGTGGCAGGCCGGCCCGCTCGTGCAGCCCGTGAAGCCCAGCTTCCAGAAGCATAGCGTCAGCCGTTAGATCGTCATCCGACGACCGGGTGCGTATAGGAAACCCTAGACTCTCGGGCCGTTAGATCTTTGGATCGACGTGGATTGTGCCACGTTGCAGCGAGGCTTGGCCGTTGATCTTAAATCGTAGGGTGTCCGGTTATCGTCTCCGTTTCGGACTCTTCCGCCGCGCCGCCGTGTCTCCGGTGGACTCGGAGTCCGTGTCCGTCGCCCGTACGCTCCTCCGACCGCCTATTTAAGGAGCCCTTGGGTGCGTTGAGTTCCCCGTTCCGCGCCGCATCAGAATCGCAAGACCTGCGTCGTCGTAACTTCGCCGGGCGTCTCGCGGAGTATCGTCGTCTTCTTCGCCGGCGGATTTTGTCTTAGGCGACGCCATTAGCAGCGAAGAAGCTTTGGTCCGTTGGATCTTCGTCGACGTCTCAGATACAGCCGCGTGTCCTCGGTGAGCTGTAAAATCTTCTTTAACTGCCGTCTGTCCGTGTGCATCGATCGGCAGCCGTCCGATGGAATCTGGGTGCACCAGATTGCGCCGTCGCCGCAACCAATCGCGCGTCGCCGTGTGTCGGCGCTAGTGCCGAGGCGCCGTGAGCCGAGTCTACCGTGAGCCAGCGCGAGTTCGTGGACCGGGTCCATACGCCCGAGACGCGTGTCGCCACCCGATTGGTTCGGTCCAGCGCTGACGCCAGCGTGACGTCATGATGACGCAGTAATCAGTTTTTCAGAATAAAAATAAATCTGTTAATTTCGAATTTCTGATTTTCTGATTTCAGTATTTATTTCAAATTTCAAAAGGCTATATCTTTTGCATCGTAACTCGGATTTGAGTGATTCCAGTTTCTAAAAATTTGTAAAATTTAGATATATTTAATGGTGAATTTCATTTTATTTTTGGAGTTCATTTGCTCTCTGTTTTGGTATTTATTTGCTTTTCTTCTCGGTACGCGTAGACGTTGAATTGTGCGACGCTTCGGAGGAAGACCTAGCAACCCAAGAGCAAGCTTCAGATCAAGATCAGGACCTATTCCAAGGCAAGTTGTGCTTTGATCATGTCGAACCCATGTTTATAAAATTGCTATGTTTGATTTACACTAGTGCATATATTTCAAGTATACATCTGTTTCAAATTAGATTGGGCTTAGCTAATATACCAGATTGATCTATACCCTACCTTGTCATTGTATGCCATGATCCATTGTCACCCTAGATTGGTTTAATATAGTTGGTTAATAATTATAATCAACATTGGAGGTTTAGTCCGTAATAGTTGCTTAGCCTTGCCACGTCATCACATGTGCCAGAATCTTTGATAATTAATCTTGATTAATGGAATATGGAACAATGTTATGAACTTGTGTGCTATGTGGGATCACACGATGAGATTGAGTTGTCGTGGCGAATCATGTCACGCAACGATGTTGAATTGTTGATGGCACGGGGTGCTTGGTAATCAACTGGGTGATAATAACTTAGATTGGGGCAAGTGCCAAGGCGAGGATGCCAAGGTGGGCCGATGGGCGAGGGTATGTGGAAGTCTTGCCTCGATCACACTAAGGACTTAACCTTGCATGCCTTTGACCTGAGTCAACCATGCAACCACATGTCTGGTATGGGCCAGCCTAGCTGAGTAATTTGTAATGTCTTAATCTTGATACTATCGTGGTCGGTGTGAGTTACCGAGTTATGGTGTAATTCACATGGCGCAAGAGGGGGGCCCTGGATGTGGTAACCAGTCCCACCAGTGTTGAGTCCTTAGCGGGTAGTATCAGGTTAATTCAGAGCATTGTAAAGGCTTTGTTATAATCACTCGCCTTGGTGGTGTTTGGTTGTATCACGTGGGTAAAGTGCATAACCTCTGCAGAGTATGAAACTATTCGGATAGCCGTGCTTTCATGTATTGAGCAATGCTCGGAATTACTGATTAAGGGTTAGCCTAATAAATTGGACAACTTGGTTGGGATGGTGGAATGCCATGTGGAAGATGGAATTTGACTTAGGATTGGAAACTTGGTTTACCTGAGAAATACTGAATTTATTTATTATCGTTATTTGTTTTACAGTCTTTACAATCTATTTATTGTATTTGTTCATAAATGTTGCTTATTGCAAAATAGCCATGATAGCTTTGTCCATTGGAATAAACCTTACATATAGATACATAGAATTGCATTACATGCACAACTTGTTGAGTGCTTTAAGTACTCACCCTTGCCAAACAACAATAATCAACAGTTGAAGAATCTACACTGTGTTGGAAGATGAAGTCCAAGAAGACACGAGTCATTAGGGTCCGAGCCTTGTCGGTTGCTGTGGTGAACCTGATGAGCCATCTACATTTCTACTTTCCGCTGCTTAATTATTAGTTTATATTTTCAGTCTTGCCCTGCGTGGCTTAATAATGTAAGTTGGTCATAAGATCATACATTTAGCTATATCAATAAATGAACTATTATCCTATTATCGTTGTGTATGATGTGATATGTACCAATGTTAAGCTGTGTGCACTAGCGTTGATCCTGGGACTAGTGCGGTAAACACAGTGGGTTCGAATCAGTGGATTCGGGTCCTTACAACACCAGGATTATGACTTTATGTTTGTCTAGATTTATCTGAATGATATTAACTTTGGTGTCTCTTCAAACCTCTTGTGTCTCAGTTTTCAAATGTGATGAGCATGATTTGCGAGTTGAGGTACTTCCTCAGCTTCCAAATCAAGCAGACTCGGGAGGGTATTTTCTTGCATCAAGGCAAGTACACTCGAGTCCTCCTAAGACTCTTTGACATGTCTTATGGGAAGCCGATGATGACTCCTATGGCTACTATGGCTATTCTTGAGGCTGATGAGAATGGTGAGCCTGTTGATCAGAATGAGTTAAAAAGCATGATCGGCTCCCTCTTTTAACTCAGTACTTCAAGGTCAGATATAAACTTTGCTGTTTGTCTATGTGCTCAATTTTAGGCTTCTCCTCGCACCTATCACTGCTAGGCAGCGAAGCGCATCTTCAGGTACCTGCAAGCTACCATTAACTATGGTATTTGGTACTCTTCCTCTTCTTGTCTGTCCCTTAGAGTATTTTCAAATAGACACTTTGATGGCTGTATGACAGATAGGAAGAGCACTTCTGGCACTTAAAAATTTATTGGCACTTCTCTTGTTTCTTGATCTTCTAGGAAGTAGTATGGAGTTGCACAGTCCATCACTATGGCCAAGTATGTTGCAGCTGCTAATTATTGTAGTAAGGTGCTTTAGATGAGGTCAACCTTATAGGATTTTGTGTTAGATACTCTTTTGTGACAACACTTCTACCATCTACATTGCCAAGAACCCAATGCAACATTCTAGGACAAAGCATACAGATATCCGATACCACTTCCTTAGAGACCATGTGGAGAAGGGTGATATAGTGCTCCATTTTGTGGAGAATGAGCACCAGATTGCTGATATATTCACCAAGCCTTTGGATAGCTCTAGGTTTGTGGTTGAGGGGAGAGCTTTGAGTAGTGTACCCTTGTGGCATCATCTCTTTAGGGGAGCTGGTCTTGTATATTATGTATTATATATATTTACTTCTAGTATTTTCTTTCTTCTGCATCTTTTGGGTGTAATTGGGCTTAATTTTAGAGTTCTGAGTTCACTTCAGTTAGACTTCTAACATGCTTTGCATGGACCTCTCATCTTACGCGATAGGTTGCTATCATGCTTAATTAGTTGTTCTCTCTTCTCTCTAGGTTGAGTTCGCTCACAATATTATAGATCTAGCAGGTGTTCGGTCCCCTGTTAGACATGGTCTGTGTATACTCTCTAGTTTGGGTTTGTAGAGTCAGCTTTCCTATGTTAGTTATATGGAGATGATGAGAGCGAGTTTGAGCTATGGTGTTCTCTTCAGCTTTTCTATGCTCTATATACTACCTAGTTTTTTAGTTTCTCGCTTTCCTCTTCTCATTCTGTGTTTTTGGTTTTAGTGGAGTTCATTTGGAGGTTTTCTGCACTTAATTTATCTATAACTCAACTTGAACCAGAATTGTGCTTAAAATTGACTCACTTATTGAGGGGTCACTTAATGAGGGGAGTTTCAAGAATCCTTTTATTATTCATTCATTGCATATAGACTTTATTTTATGTCTTACGAGCTTTGTCTTTTATGCAAATGAATTCTCATTCATGTTATGCACCTTGCTACTTTTCTAAGGATCATTGCTAGCTTAGTGTTGTTTAATTTCATATTACTTCATCATGCTAACCTTACTAAAAATTAAAATTTAAGCTTTAATAAAAACTTGATGAAACTTGTAGGTTTTACTTGCTATATTTCCTCACTAGGTGCATATGCCATGTTTCGTAAAATCTTGGATCTCTACTAGAGTCCCTAGAGAAACTTGGGTGAAGCTAGTTGTTTCATACTAGAATCCTTCATTTCCTCATGAATCTAACTGCAAAAATATGTTCACATATTGACTTGTATGTGCTAAGATTTATCTCAACACTATACATTCACGAGACTGCTTCCAATTGCAATTGGGATGAACTTGGAATGTATTGTTTATAACTAATTAATTAATTTACTAGAATTATTTTAAAAGTTAAATCTGGAAAATTGCAACATCCCAAAATTTGAGTTTTGCAATGTTTGAATTCAAAAATAAACCATTTGCATTTTTCTTGAATTAATTCCAGCCTAATTTGAATTTTCTATTAATAAAAGGATTTAATTTGATTAATCTACTCATCAAACAAAAGATTTTCAGTTTTAGTTGGGTTCATTATGCTTCAAGGAATTTTTGTGTATTTTAGAGATTTTTTCTGAATTTATTTGAATTTATTTGCATTTATTCGAATTTTTGGAATTTTTCTTAATCGGAAAATGATTTTTATTTCCAAAAACCCTCTCGGGCTAAATCTTCTCCGGCCCGCTTCTTTTCTTCGCCAGCAAAGCCCAGACGCTCCGCCTCGGCTGCTCACTTTGGCCCAACACCATTTCCCCACGCCATGCGACCCGGCCCGGCTAGCCGCACCGCGTGGACCGTCGGATTCGCGCCATGTGTGTGGCTGAGATGCAGCCGCGTCGCCCGCGTTTGCGCCGCCGCCAGTCGAACCCTAGCTACCGCCGTTCTTGGAGTCCGGGTCGGACACGGCCTTCGAGACCCCTATTTAAGGCGTCGCGCACCTCTCGAGGATCCCCTCTCCGCGCCACCCTTTTTGCCCTCTCACTCGCAGCCCGAGCCGCCGCCGTCGCTTCGCGCGAGCTCATCGTTGCTTTCTGTCGTGCCCGAGACCTTCCGCCTCCCGGATCTCCGTCGTCGGTCCTCCCCCGCCGTTGTTGTTTGCTCACCTGAGTTTGCCGCGTCGCCCTCTCGCAGACCCGTGTGGAACCGCGCTCGATTCATCGTCGTAGCGCCGTTTGCCATGTCTTCTTCCCCAGGTCCGGTGAGTTTTGCCCCGCCGCTCGCCGTCGTTCTCCTTCACCGATTCATGGCCGTCTAATCGCCAGCCGTCGCTCCTGATCGCGCCACGTCTTTCGCCACCTGCGCCTTGTTCTCAGCCGCTTGATTCCGCACCGTGCCGCCGATGCGCGACGCGTGGACGCCTGCGTCAGCCGCCGCGTGTTGCCTCGTCAGCGCTGACGCCATCTGTGCACTGGGTGCACGATGAACCGGCGTAGTACCATGGACAGAGTCCTCCAAAAGCCGGATGACGTCAGCGTTGCGCCATAAATCATTTTTCCCGTATAAAAATAAATCCAGAAATTCTGTTTTTTCTGATTTTCAGCCTTTTTCTCTGAATTTAATCTTTCGGAGGCCCGTTCTCGCTCATACGAACTCCGATTGAGGCGATTGAAGTTTCTAAATTTTTCTAAAATCAAGATCTATCTTTCAGAGCCATTTATTTTCAGTTTTGAGCTTGTTTGAGTCTCTGTTTTGTATTTATTTGGTTTCGTTGCTTTCTTTTCCGGTAGACGCTAATTCCGAGGGAGCGAACGGAGACTTAGAACACCAAGACTCAGCACTAGATCAGCAGGGCAAGTCGTAACCTTTGATCATATTGATCTATGTTTGCAAAAGTAAATTTTTTTATACAATTGCATGCTATTTTGTGTATCAATGTTATTTCATGGGAGTAGATATGTACCTAGTTGTCATTATGCCACCTTAACTATTGGGATGCCATGTATCCATTGTTAAACCTAGGTTGGGACATTACTAGTTGGACATAATCATTATACCAACATTGGGTTATCGTAGCTATGCTTAGACATGCTTAGATATATGTTGGGATTCATATCACATGTTGAATAATGTTAATCTTGACTTAATAAGATATTGAATCGTGGCCGTTAGCCACTGTTGTAAAATTTGATGTACCATGGTGGGGTTTGCCATTTGTCTTGGTTGAACGAATTGTTTTCCCTCAGGCAAGTGATCGTGCAGTAAAGGGCATGCATTCTAGCACATTGGGATGTGGATGTCTTGCCTGAGACAACTTAAGGACTTAATCTTGTGCGCCATTGAACTGGGCCTAACCGTACTACCACATGTCTGGTATGGGACAGACCTAGCTGATTAATTTGCAATGTCTAGTCTTGAGTACTACCAATTGGTGGTGCGGGTTCCGGGATGGACGGGTAGATTCGCAAGGCCAACAGGGGGCCCTAAGGGGAGAAACCTTAGCGGGCAGTACCGAGTTTAGACAGTGCATTGTAAATTCTTTGTCATGATTCTCCGCCGACACACCAAAGGAAGTGTGTTTATCGCGTGGCAATATGAGAAATCATGTCTTGTGGGTAAAGAAGTACAACCTCTGCAGAGTGTAAAAACTATTCGAATAGCCGCGTCCGCGGTCATGGACAAGCCCGGGAATTTCACACGGGGTATAGAGTATTTCATGAAATTTGGAATGTGGAATTGATGGGATGTGAACGGGGGAGTTCACTATTGTTTTGTTGTCTACCATTGATCTACCAGTCATTTATTTATCTTTTCATAAATATGCTTTCAATCTATTTATTGTATTTCAATTCAAGTTATTGATTTCTGCAAATGAACCATATAGCTATCCTTGTCAAGCCGTGCATGAATATATTGCATCAATTCCCTACGGCTTGCTGAGTAGTTTTTGTACTCACGGCTTTATGCCCTTGTTGATCAGTTGCTGAAGGAGATAATGAGTATCATGAGGAGGAATTCTATGAAGACTACGTGGATTAGGAAGGCGTTTCCCCAAACGATTGCCTGTGGCATGTCGAATGGCTCAAGTTATCTTTTCCGCTGCAATAGTATTTGTTTCTTAAGCCCTTAAGGCATAATGGTGTAAACATTGACCATAAGGTCGTTTGTTTTATTCAATAATAATTTGCTTCTTCTTAGTGAAATTCGTTGTATGGAATGACATTTCATCTATGTTTCCACTCTGTGCACTAGCGTGATCCTGGACTAGTACGGTATACACAGACGGTTTCGGATTTGCAAATCCGGGTCCCGACAAAAATCATTGAAATAGTAATAGGCCAAGCCCATTACTGTGCGGCGTGTGCGTAGCAAGCTAGCTTGGCTCGGACCATCTTCTAGAAACTCGACTGTGACCGTCGATCTTGAATCGTGTGACCATTTTCATCTGGGCATGTGTGGGCGATTGATAGCCGTTGGTTTGAATATGAGCGCTCAGGATGAAGCCGTGTCGGTTTGGGATGCTGAGGATCTATGGCCATTGGATGATGCCGTGCGGTTTGGATTGGAATGCGTTTGTCCAATCGTGGCCGCACATTGAGACACGTGCCGTGAGGAAGGTCATCATCCTCGCGAGCCACCATGGATTCAAGCTTCGAATCAAGCATGGTAGGGACTCATTCAGCTATTTAACGAGAGTGCCAGCTCCGCTAGAGACCAAGCAATGAAAGGCCCAAGGTAATCGCATTGATTAGATCGCCATTTTACCGCAGTTCGTGGTTTTGGTCATGCACCGCCGTGAGTTTTTCCGTGCCGTTTCGTTGCCGGTGGTGGTCCATTGGCCTCATTAGCTGCACCGTGAGATTCGTCGTGTCAAGGGGGTACCCTGTGCGCACTTTGGATTCGCTAGAAGCTCGCCGGAGATGTAGATCCTTGTAGAGACCGTTGTCGCCAGAGAACAAGGGAGTTAAGCGATCGTATCAGGAGTTAGGCAGCATTGTGGTGAGTTCGTAGGTATGCTTCCTGCTTGTCTCCCATGACCCTAGGGAGCTGCGCCGTTGTGGCTGAGGTGGTGTGCCACATGGGTAACGCGTGGTGGATAGATCGACGCCAGCTTGACGTGCGTTGCTGAGGTGGGGCCGAGTGGTCATCCGCGCTAGCGCACACGTCTGCGCATGCGTCAGCAAGTGCGGGCCCACCTGTCTGTGAGACAGGCTATGTGCACCAGGTACACGGTGGATGGATCTAATTCCATGGACTGAGTTCATAGACCCGAGGGCCACGTGGCAGCACCGTCGCAATGCTGGCGTCAACATGACACATTAAATAACCTTTTTCAACAGAAAAATAATTTGGTTTAATATTTGCTAGTGGTGGTGTGAGTCATGGGTTCACGGATTAACTCACATGGCACAGATGGGCCTGTCGTGATGGTTTAGCACTTCAGTGTTGAAACCTTAGTGGGTAGTACGGAGTTAAGATATATCATTGTAAAGGCTTTGTTATCATCACTCACCTCTGTGGTGAATTGGTCGTAACATATGGGTAAAGTGCATAACCTTTGCAGAGTGTAAATCTATTCGGATAGCCGTGCTCACATTATTGAGCATTGCTCGGGAATTACAGTCAAGGGTTAGAATGTATATAATGAAAACTTTGTTGGGATGGCAGGTTGCCATTGGAAGTTGAAAACTTGACTTAGGATTAGATACTCAAAACTTGACTTAGGATTGGATACTTGGTTTACTTGAGAAAATGTTGAAATTACTTATTACAGTTATTTGTTTTACCATCTTTACAATCTACTTATTGTACTTGTTCATGAATGCTGCTTTACAGCAAAACAGTCATGTTAGCCATTCCTTTGGAATAAGCCTTGCATATAGAATATTAGGATTGCGTTTGTGCACAACTTGTTGAGTGCTTTATGTACTCACCCTTGCCGACAATATTATCAACAGTGGAGCAGTCCACACCAGTTATGGAGGAGTACTAGGAGGACACGAGTGTTTAGGGTTCGAGCCTTGTCAGTTGACCGTGGTAAATTGATGGGTTGTTCACGTCTTTCTATTCTTCTACATTGTCTTAGTTCATATATCTTAGTCTAGCTCTGCATGGCTTTGTCATGTAAGTTGACCATAAGGTCATTCACTTGGTTGTATTTAATGAATGAAGTCTTATCTATATTATTGCTATGTATGATTGTGATATTTACCGATATTGAGCTTGTGTGTACTAGCATAACCCTCGAATAGTGCGGTATACACAATTGGTCCGAATTGGTAAGTTCGGGTCCCAATAGAGGTGGTATGAGAGCCATACTGACCATAGGACTTGGCCCTACATAGCATGGTGGTGTCCTAGGTGTGTCCAAAACTATTTTCTAAAGAAAAATTCAAATTTGACTAACAAGACACTCTTGAATTTTCTTATTCTCTACTTCTTGCCTTTACTATATTTTTTGTTTTCTTGCTGCCGTTTTGAGTGGACTCATCTATGTCTTTTTCAATAGATGAGTATGGTGCAGATTTACGGAGAGCTGAGGGTGGCTACGCCGTGGAGCTGTGGAGAGTTCTGCAGGTTTTGGGAGGCTTTGTGTGCAACCACTCTACCGAGGCAACTGTTGGGTGGTGAACAGTGTTGAGTGTGGGATCATTTGCAAGATTCTCTTTTATGCATGGGAGGATGAGAAAGCAAGCAAGCCGATCAATATCATGGTGAGGAGATCCACTTTCAAGATTGGGATTCAGGAGGCTTCGCGACTTGCTTTGAGATGGATCTACCATGACTACTCTCACAAGCTTGAGGACACGGTTGTTAGGGCTACACCCGATGAGACATGCTTCGCAGCAACGACGGATTGACGAGGAGGAAGTTGCTACTGTGGTACACTTAGCTCAGTTCGCGGCTGCTCAGGATGCTCATATGAAGGATACCGCTGCAGAGATGAAGCAGGTGTACGAGGCTTTGAGACTTGCTGAGAAGAGGCTGTACAAGACTCGCGTCGTAGCTACAGAGAGGATCATGGAGTTTGAGGAGGAAGAAGAAGAAGATCAGAAGGAGGTGGAGATGGAGCCTGAGAAGCGCGACATCTACGTGAAAATGGAGGTGCCAGTTGCAGGTCACCAAGATAGATTTGTGCCCATACCAGCTCACCCACTGGTGTATGCATCGAGTCAGCCCCAGCCTAGGTGGATAGATAAGTGATAGGTTTGGCTTTTTAGTTGAGACTCATGTGTGGAGTCGCATCTTATAAGTTAGATAGTACCTTTCTAGTAGTCGTTAGTTGGTGTGCTTAGTTTGGTTTTTCCTTGTTCGCTAAGTGTGCAATATGTGTTGCATAGCCTTTAGAATTTTGTAAGCAACCATACCAATATTAATAAAGTTGAGTAAGTTGTTCGGTTAAGCCTATCTTCCCTACCTTAGAAATTCTTAAAACTTATCTATACTACATCTCTTTCCCCTAACCCCATGAAGCAATCAACAGATGGTGAACACTCGTGGCAATAACAGACCTTCTGGTAGTGGACATTAACCAAGTGACAATCCTAATGATGGAGTACCACCTCAACCTTCCCCGCCAACTGACATGCAGAACTTATTTGCTTTCCTTGCAACGTAGACTCAGCTTATGCAAACAATGATGCAATAGATGCAAAGTGTGACAACGCAGTCTGCTAACAATAACAATGCTCAACAGGGCAATAATGGATCACGTCATTACTCAAAGCTTTCAGATTTCATGAGGACTCATCCGCCGACGTTCTCTGGCAATATCAATCCTTTGGAAGCCAATGATTGGCTTAGAACCACTAAAAGGAAGCTGCATATTACCCAATGTGAGGGTAATGAAGAGGTACTGTATTCATCTCATCAACTTGAAGGAAACTGCTGCTGAAGGTGGGAGAACTATTGTGCTGCACATGAAGCCCCACTGGAGATCACCTAGGAGGAAGTTACCACTACATTTTAACAATACAATGTACCTGAAGGAATGATGGATCTTAAGAAGGAATAACTTAGGGTGCTCAAGCAAGAAGGCCAGTCAGTGGTCAATTACCTGAACAAATTCACTCAGTTAGCATGTTATGCCCTGAAGATGTGGCTGTAGACAAAACAAGATAGTCTCTCTTCATGAATGGACTAAATTTTGGGTTGCAAGTGGGATTGATTACCCATAACTTCCCTGACTTTCAGGAGTTGGTCAATAAAATTTAATCTTGGAGGACAAGCACAAGGAGCTAGGTGAGAACCGCAAGCGCAGGATGGCTAATCAAGGTGGGCGTCCATACCAGTTCAGATTGAGAATGACACCACAACAGTTTGCTAGGTTTCAGCCATAGGCTACAAACAAGACATCAACACTTGCACCACATCATGCTAATTAGAATTTTCAAACGCCTATTCAAGTGGACAATGCGCCAGGAGGGAATCAACAGTCTGCTATTAAGCGCTGCTATTCTTGCAATGAGCCTGGGCACTTTGCAAACAAATGTACACAGAAGGGAGGTATCACACCAGTTCACTTCAACTTGGGAACTACGCTAGCGAAAGCACCTGCATCAAGATGGAACCGCGCAACAGGTCAAGTTGGAGCTACACCTCAATCAACAGTACGAGGTCGAGTCAATCACATCACCGCAGATTGAGCTCAGGAGGCATCAGACGTCATACTGGGTAAGTTTCTGGTTAACTCAGTACCTGCTATAGTTTTATTTGATTCTAGAGCTTCGCATTTGTTTGTTTCTCAGAATTTCGTGGTTGAGAATGGGTTGGATGTTAAGAATATTAAGTGTTTTTTATTAGTCTAAGCCATCGGATCTGAACTTCGGTCTAGCCTTAGGTGTTTGGGAGTTAAGTTGCTCATGGATGTGATAGAATTCCTAGCAAATTTTATCTTGAAGGAAACCTAGGCCTTAAATGTTATCCTTGGAATAGATTGGCTGTCCAAACATAAATCTGTTTTGGATTGTGGCCGAAGAGTTGTGTCTTTAGAAATCCCTAGGGTGAGAAAGTGGAATTTCAAGTGACTGCAGTGCGTGACGATCAGTTTATGATAAACAATGTGAAAGTTGCTAGCATGGAGGATGTGTTAGTTGTTAGAGAATTCCCAGATGTTTTTCTGAGGATTTGCCTAGTATGTCGGTAGACCGGGATATTGAGTTAGTGCCTGGTACAGCACCAATAGCGAAGAGCCCATATCAGATCATAGCTGATATGGAGTCCATCGTTGCGTTATCTGATACTCCAAACCGACTACAAGTCAACTTGAGGCTGGGCTACCCCGACTATATAAGGCCGGGTTAGGGGTCCTCAAGGGGGAGAGTTTTTCAAATCAAAGCAGGAGCAATTCTCAGAAGTTTAGCCATTTATAGCTTTAGTCTTTTTGCGCATAGAGCTCAAGAGCCGACAAAGTCATCCTCTATCCATAGCATAGGTGCAATCCACATTGTAACTAGGGCTAGACACATTTCTCTATACTTTGTTCATCGACTCCATACATCATCCATACAGGAGTAGGGTATTACTTTGCCAGGTGGTCCGAACCTATCTAAATCATGTCCCTCCGATTTTGTGCTTGACTCTGCTAACCCGAAGGTATGAATTTATTGTCAATTTTCTAACCTTCGATAGAAACCTTTTAACTCCTTTAAGAGGGGTAACCCTGAGATACACAAAATCATGTGGTCAAAGCTTAACTCTCGATGATGATTATCAGCGTATCTTTTCTATCTCGATTGAGCCATCTTCAACCTCTCTCTGATCATAGCAATTTGCTGCTCAGTTTTCTTGAGAATATCAGGCCTAAATACCAAATGCTCTCCCGTCTCATTCCAATTCAACAGAGTACGACAGGCACGACCATATAAAGCCTCAAATGGTGACATTTGCAAACTTTCTTGATAACTATTATTATAGCTAAATTCCACATACGACAGACACATCCCAGAAGTAGCATATGCTAGTGCATAAGCTCTTAGCATATCCTCCAAAATCCGATTAACTCTCTCAGTCCTGCCATCTGTCTATGGATGGTACGCTGTGCTGAAATTGAAACGAGTTCCCATTGCTTCATGCAGCTTACCCCAAAATCTTAAGGTAAATTGGGTACCTCTATCTGACACTATCTTCTTAGGCACTCCATGCAAACACATAATCCTTGACATATATAGTTCTACCAAGCAATCTGCTGAGTAGGTAGCCTTAAATGGTATAAAATGAGCCACCTTGGTCAATTGATCAATGATGACCCATATGGAATCATAGCCTTTTTGGGTTCTAGGCAAACCAGTAATAAAATCCATACTAATTTCTTCGTACTTCCATTTAGGAACCTTCAATGGCTGTAGCAAACCAGCAGGTTTTTGGTGTATGGCCTTTACTCTTTGACACACATCACATAAACAAACGTGCTCAGTAACTTCACGCTTCATGTTAGGCCACCAAAACCTTTCCTTAAGATCTTGATACATCTTAGCACTTCCTAGATGAATCGAATACTTTGAATCATGAGCTTTGTTGAGAATCAACTGCTTATGCTCCTTTTTGTTCGGTACACAGATTCGTCCTTTAAACCACATACTACCCTGATCATCCAAAACAAAATCCTCGGCTAAGCCTTCCTCCTTCTTAGACTTGATTCGGTTAATCTTCTCATCATCCTTTTATCCTTCTCTGATCTGATCTTCTAAAGTTGGCTTCACTTCCAAAGCAGCTAGAAATCTTTGTGGAACAATTTCTGGCGTCAACTTCTGAAATTCCTTTCATAACTCAGGCTGATCATCTAATATGTAAGGACCCGAATCCACTGATTCGAACCCACTGTGTTTACCGCACTAGTCCCAGGATCAACGCTAGTGCACACAGCTTAACATTGGTACATATCACATCATATACAACGATAATAGAATAATAGTTCATTTATTGATATAGCTAAATGTATGATCTTATGATCAACTTACATTATTAAGCCACGCAGGGCAAGACTGGAAATATAAACTAATAATTATGCAGCGGAAAGTAGAAAACGTAGATAGCTCATCAGTTCACCACAGGCAACCGACAAGGCTCGGACCCTAATGACTCGTGCCTTCCTGGACTTCCTCTTCCAACACAGGTGTAGATTCTTCAACTGTTGATTATTGTTGTTTGGCAAGGGTGAGTACTTAAGCACTCAACAAGTTGTTCACAGAATGCAATTCTATGTATCTATATGCAAGGCTTATTCCAATGGATAGGCTATCATGGCTATTTTGCAATAAGCAGCATTTATGAACGAATACAGTATATAGATTGTAAAGACTGTAAAACAAATATCAATAGTAAATAAATTCGGTATTTCTCAAGTAAACCAAGTTTCCAATCCTAAGTCAAATTCCATATTCCAGATGGCATCCCGCCATCCCAACCATGTTGTCCAATTAATTAAACTAACCCTTAACTGTAATTCCCGAGCATTGCTCAATACCGCGAGCACGGCTATCCGAATAGTTTCACACTCTGCAGAGGTTATGCACTTTACCCACGCGATACAACCAAACACCACCAAGGCGAGTGATCATAACAAAGCCTTTACAATGCTCTGGCTTAACCCGATACTACCCGCTAAGGTTTCAACACTGGTGGGACTGGTTACCACATCCAGGGCCCCCCTCTTGCGCCATGTGAATTACTCCATAACTCGGGAACTCACACCGTCCACGATAGTACCAAAATTAAGACATTGCAAATTACTCATTAGGTGGCCCATACGGACATGTGGTTGTATGATTGACTCAGTCAAAGGCTTGCAAGGTTAAGTCCTTAGTGTGATCAAGGCAAGACATCCACATACCCTCTGCCCATCGGGCCCACCTTGGCATCCTCGCCCCTTGTCACTTGCCCCAATCTAAGTGATTATCACCCAGTTGATTACCAAGCACCACGTGCCATCAACAATTCAACATCGTTGCGTGACATGACTCGCCACAACAACTCAATCTCATCGTGTGATCCCACATGACACACAAGTTCATAACATTGTTCCATATTCCATTAATCAAGATTAATTATCAATGATTCTGACACATGTGATGACGTGGCATGACTAAGCAACTAATACGGTCTAAACCTCCAATGTTGATTATAATTATTAACCAACTATATTAAACCAATCTAGGGTGACAACGGATCATGGCATACAATGACAAGGTAGGGTATAGATCAATCTGGTATATTAGCTAAGCCCAATATAATTTGAAACAGTTGTATACTTGAAATATATGCACTAGTGTAAATCAAACATAGCAATTTTATAAACATGGGTTCAACATGATCAAAGCACAACTTGCCTTGGAATAGGTCCTGATCTTGATCTGAAGCTTGCTCTTGAGTTGCTTGATCTTCCTCCGAAGCGTCGCACAATTCAACGTCTACGCGTACCGAAAGAGAAAAGCAAATAAATACCAAAATAGAGAGCAATTGAACTCAAAAAATCAAATAAAATTCACCACTAAATAGATCTCAATTTTACAAATTTTTAGAAATTTGAATCACTCAAATCCGAGTTAAATTGCAAAAGATATAGCCTTTTGAAGTTTGAAATAAATACTGAAATTGCTAAAATTAGAAAATCAGAATTAACAGATTTATTTTTAAATTGAAAACCGAATTATTGCGCAAGCGTGACATCACCGAGATCTCGGCCATTCACAAGCCGACACGTGTCTCGGCGTATGGACCCGGTCCACGGCACAGCGCGAGACCACGATGCACCCGGTCCATACCGCCTCGGTACCCACGCCCGACACGCGTCCGCCTGCGATTGGCTGCGGCGACGGCTCCATCCGATGCACCCAGATCCGATCGAACGGCTACGAAACTAACGCAATGTGGCGTTCTTTCCACCGCTCATCGCTCATCCAACGGCTCACCTCTACCCGGCGACTTCGCGCCGAGCGGCGACGCGTGGCTTGATCTTGAACAGACGATGCAGATCCAACGGCTGAGGCTAGCTCCGACCGAAACAATGTCACGGCGGCGCGGCACTCACCGGACTTGGGGACGAAGGCCACCGAGGCGGCGGAAGAGAGAATCCCCGGCGACGTTGTCACCCTCCACCGACGCGAATCGTCGCGGCGATGACTCTGGCGTCCTCGGCAATAACAGAAATCCAGCGGACGGCGACGAAAGCGAAGAGAACCACGACGGCGGCGCTCACGAAGTCCGACGAGCTCTCAAGCGTCCACGGAGGCTTCTCTGGCGACAACCCAACAGGAAAAAGCTGCGCACACTCACGATGAACCTCGGGGACTACCCGCCCCTACTTATGGCCTAGGAATTCGAGCTCTACACGGTGAAGGAGTTCGGCGGCGTGCCGACGGCGGACTCCGAGTCCGAGCTGAAGACGACGACGTCTCAGCCGTATGCGTGTCGCGATCCGACAGTCACTACTCGAGCTCCTACGTGGCACGATCTGCTCCGGAGAAAACCGATCCGACGGCTGCGAGGTTTAGGGTTTCCTGGAACCAAACTCATGGGCCAACTGGGCCGCACCGACGCGGGTTTCCAGCGCACAGTGTTGGGCTTCGGCCCAACACTGTTCACTGATTTTCAAAAAGATTTTCTATTTAAAATAATTCCAGAAATTCATTTTATTTATTTTAAGCAATAAAACTATTAGGAAAAATCAAAGGAAAATCTCAAAAATACTTTGAGACATTCTGGACTCAAATAAAATATGTTTGGCAAAACTTTATTTTGACTTTGCACAGGTTTAAATAGATTTGAATAAAAGGGCATAAACTTGATTTCAAATTAATTCAAATAAATCCAGAAAAATCCAAATAAATTCCAGAAAATCATAAATGCATTTTTAAGCAATAAAAACTTAAATTAAGCCAAATTTTGGGATGTTACATAATACCAGCATATTAGCACTATAGCTCTTTCGACTTAAGGCATAGACTACCACATTAGTCTTACCAGGATGATAACGGATTCTAGCACTATAATCCTTGATCAACTCTAACCATCTCCTTTGTCTCATATTGAGATCCGACTGAGTAAAAATATACTTCAGACTCTTGTAGTCTGTATGTATCTCACATCTATCTCCGATGAGATAATGACACCACAACTTCAAAGCATACACTATGCCAGCTAATTCCAAATCATGCAGATAATTCTCTTCATGTGGTCTCAACTGCCTCGATGCATAGGCAACCACCTTTCCATTTTGCATCAATACACATCCAAGACCTTGTCTAGAAGCATCACAATATATATCAAAACTATTCTGAACATCTGGCAAAACTAACACTGGTGTTGTCGTCAAATGCTTCTTCAACTTCTGAAAACTCTTTTTGCACTCTAGCGTCCATGCAAACTTCTCCTTTTTCAACAACTGCATAAGTTGTCTAGCAATCATCAAAAATCCTTCAATGAATCGATGGTAATATCCTGCCTTTCCCAGAAAACTACGAATCTGAGTAACTAACTTCGGTTGTTCCCAATGCAACACAGCTTCCACTTTGCTCGGGTCAACAACAACTCCTTTAGCAGTCATTACATAGCCAAGAAACTCAACTTTTTCCTTCCAAAAGTCACATTCGCTAAACTTAGCATACAGCTGTTGCTCATGCAGCCTTTCCAAAACCAATCTCAAATGTTCTACATGCTCCTCCCTCGACTTGGAGTAAACAAGAATATCGGCTATAAAAACAATGACAAACTTGTCCAAATATTTCATGAAAACCTTATTCATCATGTTCATGAAATATGCAGGGGCATTGGTCAATCCAAAAGATATGATCGTGAATTCATAATGTCCATATCGCGTAGAAAATGCAGTCTTAGGGATATCCTCTGCACGAATTTTCAATTGATAATAACCCAATCAAAGATCTATCTTGGAGAAAACTCCAGCTCTTCTCAACTGATCAAACAAATCATCGATCCTGGGTATCGAATACTTATTCTTGATCGTCACTTCATTAAGTGCACAATAATCAATACACATCCTTAGACTTCCATCCTTCTTCCTAACGGATAGAACAGGTGCTCCCTATGGAGACGAACTAGGTCTAATAAAACATTTCTCAAGCAACTCCTTGATCTACTTTTTCATCTCAGCTAACTCATTCGTAGGCATCCGAAGGTACCCGAAGGTATTAATTTATTATCGATTTTCTAACCTTCGACAGTTGGTGCGCTAGGTAGGGGCCTTCAACTATTTTTTGCAAATCAAGCATGTCTTCGGTGTGCGCTCACATAGGATTTTCCAGCAACTGCCCGTGTGACAATTTTCACTCGGTCGCCGCCATCGACCAAGCACCTACAATCAGATCTAAGATCGCCTTCGGAACCATGCTCTATCGATGGGGATCAACCAAGCACCTATGACCGGGAAGATCGCGAGCGGCGGGAAAACGAGTCCCCACCTTCGAGGGCCCAATCTCCCTCGCGTGGAGCTCGAAGGGGCGAATCTCCACCCTTGAGGGGCCACTCGTATGCACAACATAGGCTCCCACCTCGGCAAGGTCCACGACAGGAGACCCCTGAGGATGTCGATGAAGGATGCATGGCCTTCACCATTGAGCTACGTGCAGTAAAGTGGTCGGATAAATTCAAACCAGGCCCCGTCGAAAAGTACTCGAGAAAAATCAACCCCATTGAGTGGCTGCAGATCTACACTACAGTCATAAGGGCTGCTGGGGAAGCGAGAAGGTGATGGCCAATTACATGCTCACCACCCTGGATGGCGCCGCGAGGTCCTGGTTGCTCAACCTCTCACCTTAGTCAATATCTGTAACATCCCGAAAAATACAATAAAATAAAAATGAATATTTTAAATTTGAATATGTTTAATTCTAAGTTTTATTGGCATTATTGGTTCTTATTTGAATTTTCTTGGATTTTTGTATTGAATGAAAACCAAACAAAACAGAATATAAAAAGGGAAATGGTAAAAAGGTAAAATGGTAAGAAGATAAAAGGTAAAAGTAAAATCTTGAAAAGTTTATATTTAAAATCATTTCAGTTGGTACATAAGTTTTAATGCATAGCATAGTGATTAAACAAATGAAAAGACATCCCTTTGACCTCCCAATAGTGCAAGGACGGATTTATTATAAAACTTTCAAAAATCATCTGCACCTGGAAAATTTACCATAATTCCCACAATACAGTATTTACCTCTGGTAAAAATTTTAGAAATTTATCATGTCATCTAAAAATTTTATAAATTTATCCTTCCCTGATCAGTCGCGTGTCCTCAGCCACACCCGCACCATACCGCCGGTCATTCCAAGCCCTCACGCCATTCCTCAACAGCCAAAATCCCACGCCAACCCACCATGTCTGCATAGAGCTGAGCCCGAGTCCGCGCGTGCGTTCAAGCGCTGGCGAGACCCATATGAGCCAGCTATGTATACTCGACCAGAGCCGTATTGAGACCCCTCTATTCTCTTGATAATCTTCAAAACCGAGCAACCCAACCGAAGAGCTTCTCCTTTGTTTTGCCGCACGCACCATGGGAAGAGGCGAAAGCGAAATCAAGTTATCCGGTGAAAAGTTTTCAAATTCCTTGAGCGGGGAGCATCTTTAGGCGTCTCTGAACCATATGCGAGCTTTGTTTTCGGTTAGTTACTCGCGCGACGCCACCGCACCGCACTCCTTCTTCTCCAAATTCGGCGCATGGTGGCGGAGCTCTCCGGTAAACTTCCGACCGAATCAATAGGTAAAATGAAACCCCTAGTACTCCTTGATGCTTTATTCGCTATCGATTCAAGTTGAGATTGATTCATCTTCTTCCCCGGTGAGCTACCATCTCCTCCGCCACAAGCCCATGGTGGCAGGACGTTTCAACCCACATCGGCCGCGACCAAGCTTTCCCCTAGGCTCCTAGCGGCGCCCCCTTCCTCTCAGCGCAGACGGCCGCACTTCCCCGTGCCTCCCTCGCCGCCGGTGACCATGGCGCCGCCTTCCCCTGCTTCGGCTCACTACTCAGTGGGCCCGCCCTGTCAGCCGCATGAACCTCTTTAGTGCAAACCGGTAAGGCGTTTTCGGTTCTGAGAAAGCGTATTCAGGTTGTTTATATGAACCTAATCAAATTCATTTGGCCATAACTTTCAAACTATAACTCCAAAAATTGTGAAACAAAATTCTAAAATAATCTAAAATCAAGTTCTTCCATATTATGCAAAAATGTTTTGAAAAGCAGAAATGGTGAATTTGAAATTCAAATTTAAATTAAAGGCCTAAAGGTGTGCTACATATAAAAATGTTGTAAATGAACATAGAATTGAATAAAACCAATTTTGATAGAATCCTTATACTTCCAGGAACTTAAATATATAAAAATATTTATATTTCAACTTTGTTTGAATCATTTTTCATTAGAGATTGTTCTCAATATTATAAATATCCAAAACGGTATAATTTATACAAGGGAAATCTAAAATTAATGGCAGTGATTTCAATATGTAAAGATGTCAGTAGGCTACTTTAATATGCTGAAATGATTAAGGTAAAAACTTGCTTTAGATTCGATGTATGAATAATAAAAGGGTCAAATGAAAAAGATATATGAAGATAAATGTGTGCACATAATAATTAGTAGCAATATATGTACATGCATATAAAAGTATCTAATAGGTGTACCAAGATATGAATTGGTATAATGATGAGTTATTTGCCACTGTTAAAATGTTTTAATGAAATATCATATATACACAAGTATAATTTGCATCAAGACAAAAACCTTGTATATGTAGAAAAGAGTGGGTACATGCATAATTAATGAAAAGCAAAGTCATGAAAAGAATTTGGGTTCTAAATATCTAATGTGATCAAACTAAATGATTCAACAAGAATCATTATAACAAAGCTATAAATAACACTTAACCAAATAATTGAATTTCCAATACTTGTATAATTTGAATAGTTATAACTTTCACAAATGAACATCAAATTTGACAAAATTAATTCCTAGAATCTTGAAAAGTAATATCCTTCTTGGTTATGCAAAAGTACTTCATATTTATACAAATTTGGGCTAAGTACGTATTAGGCCCTAATGATCGTTTATATGGAAAATATTTCGGATAAAAGCCAAATATCACGAAACTAAATTTAAAATGCTCTTATAGTTATCACAGGTTTATACCAAAAAAATGGATAAATTATCTTATAAGGTGTAATCGCAAACTCAAATCGGAAATCAAACCTTTATCGTGTAAAGTTAGAAATGCTTAAGCATTTTCAGTAGCTTATAAAGTATCTCGTCCAAATGCAAAGAAGTATGAAAATAGTATAGAAATACCCTATAAAGTATATACTACTGTATTTTAAAGAAAGTATTTTGTTATACTATGTTTTACATATAAAATGAACTAGTAACATAGCCCTACGTGTTATGTTTTCTAAATAATAGAATCACTTAAGCCTTTTCGACAGCCCGTAGAATATCTCGTCTTAATGCAAATATTAGGAAGATCAGTTTAGAAATGATATTTAGGATGTAGACTACCATAATCTTGAAAAAAATATTTTATTTACAACTTGCTTTTGAACTAAATCCTGCTAGTTGAATACCCTTAAGTATTATGGTCATTACAACCCTTAATATCATATAAGCTTTTTCAACAATGAATATAATGTCTCGTCTAAACACTAAAATGTATGAAATCAGCTTAGAAATATTCTTCAAAGCATATGCTATCCTTTTCCGAAGAAATGATCTTATTTCATCATGTTCTGCATATAAATGTTGTCACCCAAATAACCCTAAGTATTATGATTTATGAACTTCATAATATGAATAAGTGAACTTTGTAATTTTGAAGAAGTTTGTAGCTAATATATTTATAACACCAGAACATTCTTAAAAACAATGAATAAATCCAGTAACCAAGCTTAATAGATCTAACATTCTTAAGGAAATAAGTGCTTTTCGCATAACCCTTTAATTTGTGTTTTAACTTCTTTTTATCTAAATAATTTTAGCACCTAGAATTTGAAGTTATAAATACAAGAATTCATAATTTTAGCCTCTTGAATTCAGAAAGCAAGAATAGATAATCTATAAAAGAAACCCTGTTTTGTTCATCATAAAAGCCATTAACGTTATGAATGTATAATTAGCTACATCGTGAGATCCTGAAATCATTTAATCCAAACCCTAAAACATTTCTGTTTTCTGCAGTGAATCTTTATTTGATTTTCTGTCTGTTTTCTTTTTGCCCTTATTAAAGTTGGATATTTGCGATATTTTCCGATTGATCGACGTGTAGAATCTGACGTCCCTTCCTACGTCATTGCCTCCGTCAGCTGCGACCGCGTCTTCATCGTAATCAATAAATAAGCAAGGCAAGCACCCACTTTGATCATCTTGATCCCAGTTTTTAATTTGCATTGTGTTTAATAAATGTTTCTTGCATGCGTTTACTTTCTGTAAATTCGCTATTTTGTGGTACTGGTAGTTATACCTGTTGTCTCATGAAACCTCCTTGATATGTATGGACATGTGTACCTTGATAACCATAGATTAAGCTTAGTCATTATTTAATGATATCATGGGTATATACGATTTCATAATTATCCATGCTTAGCCATGCTTTAGAACCTTGTGGTAGATGATCACATCTAAATTGTTTCTTGAGAAATGGAAAATGTTGGATATGACACTGTTAATTATGGGTATTTTGATTGAAAACCTAAAATAAAACTATGATTTTGATGCGGGCGATTATTGGCAATAGCCGGATGTGCAGAGGGATTTGCACGTAGTGTAGGGTGGAGTATCGCCCGTGTCGGATTAAGGACCGAGCAAATGGGATGTTCTAGATCCATGTTTCCGTACAACCATGAGGGCTACTGTGGGACAGTCTTAGCTTATTAAGTTATTTAAATGTGGCTTTGCATCTAGGGAAGGCGGGAGATAGCACATGCATTCCTGTCAGGTCTGCCTATAGGGGTTTCTACATACAAATGCAACGGTGTATGCCTTGCCATGGACAGAGACGTGGTGTTGGGTGTGATAAATGTGGATCCACGACTTGGGTGAGTGTCTCTGTTTTCAGGGTGAGGGTCAAACGTCCCGGGCTGGTGTAAAGCCACGTCTAGATAATGTAACGGCTCTGTATGATCTTCTTGCCGACACACCAAAGGAAGTGTATTATTTGATCTGGTGAAAAGGTTGATCATTCATTGTGGGTAAAGTTGTACACCTCTGTAGAGTGTAAGATCTAATCGATTAGCAGCGCCCGCGGTAATTGGCACTTGGGGAAAATCCTCCCAATGTTAAAGTCTTTGGTATTTTCTAAAATGGGTTTGGTTTGAGCTTGTTTTAGCAGCTGTTGCTTTATGTCAAAGGGCCGACATTGTTGGATTCCATTTCTGGATTATTTCGATGCTCACGAAGGGTTGTGAGTATTAATTATGCTTTACTTATTTCATATCAGTCAACTTGCTCTTACAAATTCCGTTTACAAATAACTTGATTTTGCAATATCAATTCTACTTTATGCAAATTAACTGTAGTAGCCTCCTTTGAATTGACCTGCATATATTATTGGTTTGCTAAAGTCTTGCGGAGTACGAAAGTACTCACCCTTGCTTATATGTTGTTTTTAGGTGGATAATTTAGCGAAGCTTCGAAGTTATCTCTTTCGTCACAGGTTGCGGGATTATCTTCATCGTGTTCTTTCTAGAGTTTATGCCTTGTCAGTTACCTGCGTGTCGGATGGGCACACTGTAGGACTTTGCTTCTTTTGCTGCTGTAATCTCTGAGTTGTAAAGTTTTCTTTGTATAATAGTTTTCGCTTGTTAATATTTGTTGTATGGTTGTGATTCCAATTGTTGTAAACATGTGAGTGCTAGATACTGATCCTGGGAATAGCACAATAATCACATGGAGGTTCCTGTTCATTAGAACGGGGTCTCACATCGTTGATATCAAAGCTATGTTGACTACAGGATAAATCCTAGATAGAATGGTCGTTAGCATTGGAATAAGCAAATTCAAAATCCTATTCTCAAAAGCTATTGTCTTTGCAAAATATAGGCTTTGCTATTCTCCCCTCAGTCTTAAGTTCTTATCCTTACCACTACTTTCATTTTGATTTGTAAACAAATCCTTCTCTTTCCTTAAAGATAGTGTATCTTCGCAATTTGCTTTTGAAGACGTCCAAGATATGTCGCTATCTTGCTTGCAAATGAAGACTACAAGGTCTACGCCAACAATCTTATGGGAGCCGACAACGCTTCACTAATCTCGACAAAGCAGAAGCAAAGGTCAAAGAACCTAGTGCATGATGAGACGACTTCACCTAACAGTAAAATGCGAAAGGTTAGAATGTATTAGGATTCACCTTAAGATAGGAACCCTTACGCATAGTATATTATTCCGCTCTAGTTATATATAAAGCATTTTATCTGGTGTTTATATCCACTATTTGAAAATTGGTTTTTATTTTGTTTGTCAGGATTGATTTATGTGTGAGCTTATCCTTTAGGTTAAAGTTTCACAATAAATTGTCCTTATGTATAAATACGGAAAACTTAACCCATAAGGATCAGTAGGCGAACATTAAATAGTTTGTCTATTATCTATATAAAATTAATTACATGTTTACCCTTTCTTTTTGTAGACTTCTCACCTGTGTAGTCTCTTGATCACTAACTTTTCTCAAAAATAAGGCTAATCAAGATTTGTAATATAGTCTCCATTACTACTTCTAACTTCTTGAGACCACATCCCCCATGAATAAACCAAAGTCACGACTTCAACATGTTAGTAGCCACCAACTTACTTAAGTCACTTTAGGCTAGCTAAAAGCCTAATTTTTCCAAATAATAATTCTTGACCATGCCGCAAAATTCACCTCATTACCTTGCCTAGATTATATACCATGAATCTAAGCTAGAATCAGAAAAGATCTATACTTCTGAATAGAAACCTTAGAATGGTTGTCAAAATGAAAACCGGAAAGTTGGAAGCCTTATTTTCTAAAGAGAAATATAAAAAGAATAGCATTAGTTGTATATATATACTCTTATTCCCATTTGTAAGATTTAGTTTCCTTATCTGTATACTCTTTCCTCTTATTGGGTATCTCATATACTCAATTCCCCTTTGTAGAACTTTCTAGTTATTCTTTCTAGAAGGAATTCTCTCCTAATGCTTAATAAAAACCATCGCGTAATCTTTTGAAAATAAATCTGTTAGCAAATCGGTAAGTGTCGTGACATCTACATCAACAAACTTTAAGAAGATGGAGATAACAAAGCATCAAACCTCTCCGACTTCATAGAAACTTTGGACCATCGACACAGCAAGTGGTGCAAAGGTTAAAAGAAACTCGTCGTCAAATGGCCTATTTTAAAGATAGTACTATCCAAATGACACAGTATTTTAACTACATAATAAACGTCCTATGCAGAAATACATGTGGTTAGGCTAGTAGAAGAAAAACTATGAGCACCCCTTCTATATACCAAATTGAATATATATAAATTTATTGTCTTATTGAAATTTGGTTGTAAAACTTTTGTATTGCTTACAGGTTACTCTCGTAAATTTTAAACCATTAGGTTGAAATTTAAGATGTGCTAACCTTTATTTAAAAGGAAAATCTAATGAAGAAAATTTTAAGGAATGAAAAGTTGCCTTATGAACTAATAACTACTAATAACCAACCTTGAAACAATGTTTTAATGGATGAAACTTGCCTTATAAACTAACCAGTAGTTACCTAATCCATATGTAGGCTATTCCCAAAATAATATTTTAATGAATAGAATGTTACTTTGTAAAATGGATAACTTTCATCTAACCATATCCTCCCAATTTCAACATCTTGAAGACAGCTGCGACACAATCCATTAATGCATCCACTAAAAGTAATGAGTAATAAGTTTTCAGCCTTTATAATCGACCTTCGGCTCTTCCCAAATAACTCTGGTTGAGATGTATCCTTTCAGTCATCTCAAACGTTTTAACATGTTGTGTACCTCTCCTTAAGTTAGCTTATTTTTGCTAAAGATTCTCGTTATAAATTGCTAGCACTCCTCATTTACTTCGTGAAACCCAACAGAATTCCATCTAAATAACTTTGTCCTAATAATCATTGTTGCAGGATGCCTGTGATAAGATCCCTCGGCAAAACCTTGGAAAGTGAAGCCATGCTAAGCTTTCAGCCATCAAATGATAATCCTACCTTAGTCCAACTAAATTCCCAACATCTAGCTCAGAGCATTTCCAGCTTTGGCGCAATTCTCGTCAGAAAAGGAAATGATTTAGATCAGAAACCTGCTCCTACATCTTATTCGACACGTAAGCAATGTTCTTTGAAGTGTTGTCAACCCAGCCGATCCGAAGATCATGCTTGCATTCGATGTGGAGAAATAGGGCATACTGCTGATGAGCATACAATCAATTGCTCTAGCTGTGAAGGGAATCATTCTCCCGAAAAATGTCCCATGAGAAATATCACTTGTTACCATTGTGAGGGTCAAGATCATTGCCCAGCTCAATGCCCCCTAGATCCAATAGTCACTATCGCAGTTCAGCATCAGAAAGAAAAACTCCGAGCCTTAGTTGCTCAAGAATTAGCAAATAGAAGAGAAGCTACACAAGAAATGCCATTAGAAGAATTGGAGAAGCAGCATTTCAGTCTTGTCAATCACCATCAAGGAAGCAGTAATTGGCCATCGCCAACAGCGTGCTTCTCGTGTGGTGAAGAAGGTCATTGGGCAAAGGAATGCCCTAAACAGCAACAAGTTTAGATTTAGAAAGAGAACATCATGGAACATGCAATTGTTCCCAACAAAACGTCACAAAAGAAACAAAAGCGCTATGTCTGTTACAAGAAGGGTCATATTGCTAAACAGTGCCCCCAAAGAGAACAAACATCTCCTAGCACCATAGTCATGCCAGAAGTCACCGCAATTAAAATTTTAACTCCAAGAGTAGAAGGAATAAAACCTAAAGCCGGATGCCCGAAGAATCAGTTAAAGAAGAGGCGTTTGAATAAAGACGCTTGCCCTGAAATGATTTCTGCACAACTCCATCCTCGATCTCAACCATCACTGGTTTGCTACTCCAACAGCACTAGCGAACAACTGCCAAATGCTCAAAATCGGAAAGCCAATGTTATATGTTTTTTCTGCGGTAAAAATGGACACTACACCTACAAGTGCCCAAAGAAGAAGAGAAATCAATCTCGTTCTCAACCCTATGAAGTCAAACAGCAACTGTAAAGGCAACCTCAAGGCCAACAAGCCTCTATCTCTGCATTTACTCCAACTCAAGACATCAATCACGGCATACCTGATGCAATGCCAGGTACATCTCTCTTAAATACAGTTTTTGCTAGAACTTAAGTTAACTTGAAATCATCTTGTCTCTTTATATCTACTTAAAGTCAACCAAAAGTTCATATAGAATCTGTTCTTAAAGTAATATTTTGATAGGCGGAATATTGCCTTATAAATCTAACTGAACTCTCATCAAAATATACCTTATTTAATCCTTCCAAATGACCGGTAAAAGGATAAGTGCTAAACTTTCAATTTTCATCTTTAATCATTACCCGATAAATCCTCCATCTATTTTGTAACATCAGCAAATGACCTTTCTATTGTTTCAAATAAGACGGACAACATCACCTGCATCAACCAAGAAGAACTTGAACACTTTGCCAACACTTCGCCAACATCTCGCCAAGTAGAATTCTTCATCTCGTCAAGGAAGATGTCGGTGATTTCCAAGCTATCTCGAGGACCTAGGAAATATCAAGTACCTAAAACAACCCCTGCCTCGATGTCAGGCTTTGAATGTAAAGATCTTCCTTATGTAATTGCACCCGACACTTCATGTAATATTGAGTACGTCCTTTATGTATTCACTTCCTGCAATCAACCCTTTTTACTCTGTACATTATATTCCTTCATAATTTCCAAATAAAAAGAAAATCAAAACCCTATGTTTACCAAGATGACCAAACAAATTAAATCATCAGGATCATTTTATAACCCTCCTACCTCAACCCAAATTCTTGGATTATCTTTACCTCGTTTTCAATCTAATGTCAACCTAGAATGGCTTTTATTTTCAACTAAACTCATAAATTGTTGTTGAACTGTACAAATCAACCATTGCATTCAAATATCCTTGTTGAGGTTAACATTTGGTACTTCCCAAATGAATCTAATGACAGTGCATTATTTCTTTCACCTCAAATATTCTAAACATACCACATGCTACTTTGTAAAATTTGATTATCCCTATTAACATTCCTAGTTATTCAATCAAAAGAGATATATAGTAATATCCCTCATCTGCTTATACAAACCCTAAATAGAAGTCTTCTCTATTTTTGGCAAGTCAATTCAGGATCACAAGATGAATTCCAGTGAAGCAGCTATACTGAAGACAAAAATACAAGGAAGCGACAAGATCACCTCCGAGAAGCATTCCCTAAACCTACCTAGTCCTTGCAAATCTCGAGGACGAGATTTCTGTAAGGGGGTAGATTTGTAACATCCCGAAAAATGCAATAAAATAAAAATGAATATTTTAAATTTGAATACATTTAATTCTAAGTTTTATTGGCATTATTGGTTCTTATTTGAATTTTCTTGGATTTTTGTATTGAATGAAAATCAAACAAAAGAGAATATAAAAAGGGAAATGGTAAAAAGGTAAAATGGTAAGAAGATAAAAGGTAAAAGTAAAATCTAGAAAAGTTTATATTTAAAATCATTTCAGTTGGTATATAAGTTTTAATGCATAGCATAGTGATTAAATAAATGAAAAGACATCCCTTTGACCTCCCAATAGTGCAAGGATAGATTTATTATAAACCTTTCGAAAATAATCTGCACCTAGAAAATTTACCATAATTCCCGCAATACATTATTTACCTCTGGTAAAAATTATAGAAATTTATCATGTCATCTAAGCCTTTTAAAAATTCAAAAACAGAAACATTGAAAATCTGAAAAATCATCATGTCAGAATTTCTATAAAATAATTACTCAATAATTTGACTTGCAATTTTTATAGAGACATCCATAACCAAAGTAAACTCTTATAAAAAGTTTGGAAAGTAATCAATATGATTTACACCCTTAAATAAATCAAAATCCGAAATGAGAATTCTGGATGATGCATAGTCTCAGAATTGTTACAAATTAACCGTTGGGTATTTTAGTATCAAAATTTTGCTGGAGACTATCAACAACCAGTAGGCTCTAGTAAAAAAATTGGAGAAAATATCTCTGTGAATGGATGGGTGAGTTCGTGTTAGAACCGATCTATCCAGAAGAGCCCTTCCCCATTTATCTCTTTTTCTCCAAATGACATGTGGGCCACCTTCTGCCGTTCACTGTAGTAACAGGGAAGCCCTCTCCCACTGCCAGTGGTCCCCGGTCCCACTGTCAGCCGCAGGCTTCATTTCCCTCCTTCTCTTCCTTTCTCTTCCGGCCGAGACAGCGAAGCTTCTCTCGATCCTTCTCCGATCAGTCGCGTCGTCTCTATTCCTCGCAGCCACGTTTGTCCTCAGCCACACCCGCGCCATACCGCCGGTCATTCCAATCTCTCACGCCATTCCTCATCAGCCAAAATCCCGTGCCAAACCACCATGTCTGCACAGAGTTGAACCCGAGTCCGCGCGTGCGTTCAAGCGCTGGCGAGACCCATATGAGCCGGCTATGGATACTCGACCAGAGCCGTATTGAGGCCCCTCTATTCTCTTGATCATCATCAAAACCGAGCGACCCAACCGAAGAGCTTCTCCTTTGTTTTGCCGCACGCTCCAAGGGAAGAGGCGAAAGCGAAATCAAGTTATCCAGTGAAAGGTTTCCAAATTCCTTGAGCGGGGAGAATCTTTAGGAGTCTCTGAACCATATGCGAGCTTTCTTTTCAGTTAGTTACTCGCGCGACGCTGCTGCACCGCACTCCTTCTTCTCCAACTCCGGCGCATGGTGGCGGAGCTCTCCGGTCAACTTCCGACCGAATCAATAGGTAAAATGAAACCCCTAGTACTCCTTGATGCTTTATTCGCTACCGATTCGAGTTGAGATTGATTCATCTCCTTCCCCGGTGAGCTGCCATCTCCTCTGCCGCAAGCCACAGTGGCAGGATGTTTCAGCCCACATCGGCCACGACCAAGCTTTCCCCTAGGCTCTTCGCGGCACCCTCTTGCTCTCAGCGCAGACGACCGCACTTCCCCGTGCCTCCCTCGCCTCCGGTGACCATGGCGCCGCCTTCCCCTGCTTTGGCTCACTACTCAGCGGGCCCGCCCTGTTAGCTGCGTGAATCTCTTCAGTGCAAACCGGTTAGGCGTTTAAGGTTCTGAGAAAGCGTATTCTGGTTGTTTATATGAACCGAATCTAATTCATTTGGCCATAACTTTCAAACCATAACTCCAAAAATTATGAAATAAAATTCTAAAATCATCTAAAACCATGTTCTTCCATAATATGTAAAAATGTATTGAAAATCAATAATGGGTGAATTTGAAATTCAAATTTAAATAAAAGGCCTAAAGGTGTGCTACATATAAAAATGTTGTAAAATAACTTACAATTGAATGAAACCAATTTTGATAGAATCCTTATACTTCCAGGAACTTAAATATATAAAAATATTTAGATTTCAACTTTGTTTGAATCATTTTTCATTAGAGATTGTTCTCAATATTATGAATACCCAAAAGGGTATAATTTATGCAAGGGAAATCTAAAATGAATGGTAGTGATTTCAATATATAAAGATGTCAGTAGGCTACTTTAATATGCTGAAATGATTAAGGTATAAACTTGCTTTAGATTCGATTTATGAATAATAAAAGGGTCAAATGAAAAAGATATATGAAGATAAATGTGTGCACATAATAATTAGTATATGTACATGCATATGAAAAGTATCTAATAGGTGTACCAAGGTATGAATTGGTATAATGATGAGTAATTTGCCACTGTAAAAATGTTTTAATGAAATATCATATATACACAAGTGTAATTTGCATCAAGACATAAGCCTTGTATATGTAGAAAAGAGTGGGTACATGCATAATTAATGAAAAGCAAAGTCATGAAAAGAAATTGGGTTCTAAATATCTAATGTGATCAAACTAAATGATTCAACAAGAATCATTATGACAAAGCTATAAATAACACTTAACCAAATAATTGAATTTCAATACTTGTATAATTTGAATAGTTATAACTTTCAGAAATGAACTTCAAATTTGACAAAATTAAATTGTAGAATCTTGAAAAGTAATATCCTTCTTGGTTATGCACAAGTACTTCATATTTATACAAATTTGGGCGAAGTACGTATTAGGCCCTAATGATCGTTTATATGAAAAACATTTCGGATAAAAGCCAAATATGACGAAACTAACTTTAAAACACTCTTATAGTCATCCCAGGTTTATACCGGAAAAATGGATAAATTATCTTATAAGGTGTAATCTCAAACTTAAATCGGAAATCTAACCTTTATCGTGTAAAGTTAGAAATGCTTAAGCATTTTCAGTAGCTTATAACACTACTACAGAATGGTACATCACTATCGCTTCATCTGTGTCGGTTCTTAAGTTTTGAGGAAAAAATGATTGTGATAGATGACTTAGGAGAGGCATTAATCATAATCACTATCGGTTCTCAGGTTAGAAGTGATAGTGATGTAGCACTGGGAACAATACAATCGGTTCTTATGCGAGAAGTGATAGTGATGTGCATTATCATCACTATCGGTTTTCATATAAAAAGCGATAGTGATGAGCACGTACACATCACTATCGGTCGGTTTTTTTGTGAGAAGCGATAGTGATGTGCATTATCATCACTATCGCTTCTTAAATAAGAATCGATAGTGATGTTAACGTGTTCATCACTATCGCTTCTTATGAGGGAACCGATTGTGATGACTATGATAATCACTATCGCTTGTCTTATAAGAACCGACTGTGATATGCATGATCACATCACTATCGCTTTTTATATGAGAACCGATAGTGATGTGCCTCGTTAGGTTATTTATACCACTCGAGCTGAACTCTTCTCTGTTATTGTTCCAGAGGAGGTTTCTCCTCCGCCACCAGAAAAAATAGCTCATATTCTGTGGTTGGAAGCAATACTTGGGTGAGAAAATTTGAAATCCTCAAGGGTGGGTGTTAAGAGGGTAAATTTGAAGCTCTAACTTGAGGAGATTTCCCCTCATTTTGCATAATTTGTGGTTTTCTTTAAAATGTGAGCATTCCTTCAAACCCCTTTAATTTTGCACTATGTAATTTTGATATGTCGCGAAGAAAGTTTAGATTGCACTGGTATTGTGTATGTCCTATCAGATTTCACACCCTTTATTTCACAAGCATATACACATGTATTTAATTATCTTAATTTGTAGTGCTTTGATGTTAATATGGAATTATTATTGCTGTCACCTGATGAATGCTAGAGTTTAGGGTGCGGAACCTACATCTCCCTTTCGAGGATGCTTGTTTATAAATATACCGAATGAAATGGCATATTTATAAGCGAGCAGTCTCGAATTGTCCACGTTCTTTGGACAGTTCGAGGATATGTGCTTCGGGCAATTTCCTGAGCTGTGTTGTACAACTGCAGAGTAGAGATACAGTAGCGTCTCCCTGGTATTCTCCAGATACACACCCCTCTTGACCTGTTGTCGAGACGTGTATATAGAGAATAGCGAGGAGATGCTGCCGAAATTTCCCTGGAGTTATACAACTGATGAGGACATCCCAACCAAGGATACAACCACCGCTGCCCCTTCTTCCACTACGACCGCTACTTCGTCTACGACGTCTGGAGGGCTTAATCCGGAAGCAAGCCCTTTCCATCCACCTTTGCTGGACCAGCACGTCAAGAACATCATCCGAGGACAGCCCACAAGCCAAGGAAGGCCCAAGATAAAGCCCAATTTATTGCCGAGTCCGGTTCGGCCATCCAGGAGCAGCAGTACTTCAAACGGATGTCACGGCCACATCCGAATTCCGTTTTCGACGTTCGATAACTCGTTTGAAAGGTATCGAGATAACCTTTCCAATGGATCTAATCCCAAGGACAAACTCCTCATGGAGTGAAAGGAAATCACAGAATAATCTCACGGGACAGAAATTTCAGGTGCTGCGCCACCTTTCTTTTGGGCCCAAGGCCCATGTACTCTTAGGGTTCCACCCCTCCTTTGGCCACCGCCCCTCTCCTGGCTGCCGCACCCCTCTTGGGCGCCCCCCCTTGTGTGGGTATCCCTTTATATTGGGTTCTCACCCCTGTTCTTCATTTTTTAGGTTTTGTTGTGTTTTGGTAGACCCCGTTGCGTCCCTCCTCGTGTTTGCGCGTGTCGACTAGACTGCCCGAGCCGAGAAACAGAACCTCAACTTGTTCTCTTTGTTTGATTTCAATACTACCTTTTCGGTTTGCTTCATACTTTGTTCTTGCGGGTTCTCGATTTCTTGCAGGAACTACTGATCATTGGATCTTGTATCTGTGTGGATTTGGCATTGTGATTGCGAAGCTCCCATCCTGTTTGGTAGGAAGCCCTCAATTCAGTGCCATCAACACCTCCAAATCGACGTATCATCATCTCACTGAAAGATCGGGATCGCCGTCCCCATCAACATGGTATCAGAGCTCAAGGTTGCTCGGTGAGATTTTCCATCATCTTTCGTGTCTAGAAAATTTGCCCCACAAAAAAAAAGATTTGACCCCTTGTCCAAGCTAATTTGTGCCCTAACTTTTACTACTTGTTCTTGGTTTGTTGAATCGTCGGATGCATATTCGTGTCCTTGCTGGTTTTAGAGTCTAGTCCCGTTAGAGTTTCGAGTTCAAGTCACGTTTTGGTCACAACTGCTTTCGCATTGGAGTCATTTTCTGCTAGTTGATCAGATCAGGACTCTCGGTGGTTGCTGGAGATCAGAAGAGAAGAGAAAAAAAACCGCATAGATTCAATTGCAAAAAAAAAGTTCAGAAAGAAAAAAAGAGAAAAAAAATCCGAGAAGAGATGTCTTTCCCTAGTTGGGTTCGGTTCGGTTGGCAGGAGATAAGGAAGGATCTGTTTCGGCTTAAGAAAAGATCAGAGAGAAGGAAAGTGTGGCCTTTTTTTTGCTTAGGTCTGGCTTTGAAAGGAAGGTATAGGCCTGCACGAAAACCCTCTCTGGTTTTGCATCCAACTTTCCTTTTGAAGTGGATTCATATCCCCTCCGGACACCCTGCACGAAAACTGCCATAACTTTTGCATACGGCGTCCGATTGGGCTGTTCGAGTAGTCAAAACGACCGGAATGAAAAGCTAAATCCAAAAGTCAATTGTGTTCCCGAGGCTCCGAAAAATTCGTTCGACCCCAAAAAACATCGTTTAGGGCCTCAAAACGCCCCCGGAAGTTCGAAAAAATTCTGCTGGCTCCGTTTTGGCTGAAATTTTTGCTGTTGGTCATTAGGCTCGCGTCTCTAGTACGGTCTAGCCTAGGACCAGCATTGTACTAATTTTGAACGATTTTCAGCTTACTTTGGTTCAGTGGTACTAGTTCCTCCTTTTCTACATATTATTGCGTGTCCAAGCTCCACCATCTTCTAACCACACAGGTTCCGGAATTTGCAATCGCTTGCCACATCGAGAACTTGTAAGAACTTGGTAGAAGCGTGAGCGTGTGTGAGGATTACCACTTCATACGACCTAGTAGTTTATAGGAGCTTTCATATCTGTGTGAAGTTTCTTTGTTTCTACTAACTATGGCAGGTAGTCCAAGCAATCGTGGGAGTAACGTCGGTAGTGGGAGTGAACATGAGAATGGCCTCACGCCAAAAGAACGGCGTTGGGTCACTCATTTTGAGAGGATGCACCATCAGCATGAGATGCGAACTCGTGACACTCTTGATGTGATTCAGGCGCAATTGGCACCCCTCACTGAGCTTCAAGCACAGCTAGCACAACTTCTTCAAGGTGCTGCTCCCAACAATGGTGCCGCTGGTCATGCTTTGGGCCAACGCGGCGCTCCACCGGTTGTCCCTGTTGCTTTAAACGGGATGGATCAAGAGGAGAACAACTACGCCGCCGATACCGAGGACGACTACAGGGTAAATGTGAACAACAACCGACCTCATCGTCGACTCCGCAATAACAGGCAAGGTATGGCTAGAAATCAACATGATCAAAGGGAAGAACGTGATGACTCTATGGCAAAAATGAAATTTACTATGCTTCCTTTTGATGGTGCTTATAATCCTGATGTTTATCTAGATTGGGAGTTGGCGGTAGATCAAAAAAATTTCTTGCTATGACTTCTCTGAGCGTAGAAGGGTGCACGCTGCCACAAGTGATTTTACTGGTTTTGCATCTATTTGGTGGAAAGAACTTTGTAGAGCCAACCGTGATGTACCTACAACTTGGGATGGGTTGAAGCGTGTCATGAGGGCTAGATTTGTTCCTACATACTATGCTCGTGATTTATTAAATAAAATGCAGCGCTTTAATCAAGGTGATAAAACGGTTGAGGAATATTATCAGGCATTGCAAATTGGCATGTTGCGCTGTGGGTTAGAAGAGGGTGAAGATGCAAAAATAGCTAGGTTCTTGGGTGGGCTTAACCGAGAGATACAAGATATACTTGACTATAAATAATACAATTCTATCACTCGTTTGTACCATCTTGCTTTGAAAGCAGAAAGGGAAGTGCAGGGTCGACGATCGACAACGCGAGGTAATATTGAAGGCTCTTCCACATCCAAGTTGGTTCAGATCCATACCAAGGCATCATCTTCCATACTTGGACGTGTACCTACACCCACTGTTCAAACTACTTCGACGTCATCACGCATTCCGGAGGCAAACAAGTCAGTCACACTTCAAGCACCCACCAAGAGTGCTTCCTCAGTTGCCTCCACAGGTCGAACGCGGGAAACGCAATGCTTTCGATGCAAAGGAATGGGGCACGTGATGCGAGACTGCCCTAATCAACGTGCTCTCATAATCAGAGAAAATGTTGAGTACACTAGTGATAGTGACATTGATGAAACTGAATATGCTCTTCTTGCCACTAACACTACAGAGCCAGCAGAAGAGATTATCAATTCTGCAGCATCCGAGAAATATCCGGCTCTTTTTGTCGCATGTGTACTTAGCGCACAGCCTGCATGCGATGAACAAAATCAACGCCATACTATCTTTCAGACAAGGTGTGTGGTGAATGAGCGCGCTGTGCATGTCCTTGTTGATGGAGGTAGCTGCAACAATCTTGCTAGTATAGACATGGTCGAGAAGCTTGGCTTGACCAGAAATCCACTTCCTCAACAGTATGAAATTGAATGGCTCAATTCCACTGGTAAGGTTCAGGTAACAAAAACCGTTCGAGTACCTATCTCGATTGGTTCTTATCATGATAATGTTGTTTGCGATGTTGTACCCATGGATGCTTGCTCTCTTTTATTGGGTAGACCGTGGATCTATGATATGGATGCTATACATCATGGTAGGACCAATGAGTATACTTTCTTGTATAAGGGAAAGAAAATTATTTTGAAACCCATGAGCCCTACAGAACTAAGAAACATTGATGTTAAAAGAGCTCAAAGAGAAAAAGAAGAAAGTGGAATTAAAAGTGTAGCTAGTAAATCAACCCATTCAACTACACCAGTTACTCAAAAACCTGATCTTAAGTTGAAGGGTAAGGTATTGTTGGCTGCAAAAGTTCTCTCACAAGATAACATGGATAGTATAGAACCATTGCCATTCTCTGTTGCTTTGTCTTCTGTTGTTACTAATACTTTGAAGGATAATTAGATGGAGTCGAGGACGACTCCAATTCAAGAAGGGGAGGATGATGAGGACATCCCAACCAAGGATACAACCACCGCTGCCCCTTCTTCCACTACGACCGCTACTTCGTCTACGACGTCTGGAGGGCTTAATCCGGAAGCAAGCCCTTTCCATCCACCTTTGCTGGGCCAGCACGTCAAGAACATCATCAGAGGACAGCCCACGCGCCAAGGAATGCCCAAGATAAAGCCCAATTCGTTGCCGAGTCCGGTTCGGCCATCCAGGAGTAGCAGTACTTCAAACGGACGTCACGACCACATCCGAACTCCGTTTTCGACGTTCGATAACTCGTTTGAAATGTATCGAGATAACCTTTGCAATGGATCTGATCCCAAGGACAAAACCCTCTTGGAGCGAAGGGAAATCACAGAACAATCTCACGGGACAGAAATTCTAGGTGCTGCGCCACCTTTCTTTTGGGCCCAAGGCCCATGTACTCTTAGGGTTCCACCCCTCCTTTGGCCACCGCCCCTCTCCTGGCTGCCGCACCCCTCTTGGGCGCCCCCCCTTGTGTGGGTATCCCTTTATATTGGGTTCTCACCCCTGTTCTTCATTTTTTAGGTTTTGTTGTGTTTTGGTAGACCCCGTTGCGTCCCTCCTCGTGTTTGCGCGTGTCGACTAGACTGCCCGAGCCGAGAAACAGAACCTCAACTTGTTCTCTTTGTTTGATTTCAATACTACCTTTTCGGTTTGCTTCATACTTTGTTCTTGCGGGTTCTCGATTTCTTGCAGGAACTACTGATCATGCATCTTGTATCTTTGTGAATTTGGCATTGTGATTGCGAAGCTCCCATCCTGTTTGGTAGGAAGCCCTCAATTCGGTGCCATCAACACCTCCAAATCGACGTATCATCATCTCACCGAAAGATCGGGATCGCCGTCCCCATCAACAACGGCTTAGGAACTTGTCGGAACCACATATCCTCGAATGGGATTAGGACCAAACCTATTTAGAGATTAGGAGTCATCGTTGGTACCCTTGTTTTGTTTTGTTGTAGTCAAAAGATCATGAGCTCTTGCACTATATAATTAGATTGTTTGATATCATTGTTCATGTTAAAAATGTATGTCTCTTATCTAGGAAATTCGAAGCTCTAAACCAGGGAAGAATCTAGGTATCGATCGGGAGTACATATTTCATATATGTTGCGGGAAATTGTCCTCTATTTTGCAAAGGTAATATTAACTGAAATGATGTCTTAATATTTCAAACAGCTAGCTTGCTATCGCTCCAGTTTGTGCTTAATTTATTGTGTGAAGTTTAATTGCAGATGAACCGTAAGGAATGGATGTATTCAAAAAGTCGTGTGAGTGCTGAATTTCAGAGGGGTGTTAAGGAGTTCAAAAAAATTGCCGAAGAGGACATGGTGAGGAGGGGTGTAAACTTCATATATTGTCCTTGAATTGATTGCTCTAATCTGAGAAGATTTAACAACTCAGCTCAAATTGAGGACCACCTGATTCGACGTGGCTTCGTGAGGAATTACACATGTTGGATCCGTCACGGGGAGACAGGTAGTACCCTGCCGGTATGCAATGAAGACACGGTGGAACCGGATGATGAGTTGCAGTTTGATATGTTTGAGGAGGAGAATTTGGAGCAAATGTTGCGGGATTTGGAGGGTAATTACACAGAAAGAGAATTTGGAAAGTTTAAAAGCTTGATGGAAGACGATGCGAAACCACTGTTCACAGGTTGCAAAGCAGAATACACAAAGTTGGGTTCGGTCCTTGCATTGTTCGAACTGAAGGCAAAACACCGTTGAACAGATACAAGTTTCAATGCACTTCTAGTTCTTCTATCGGATCTGCTTCCGGAGGGAAACGAGTTGCCAACAAGCATTTATGAAGCGAAGAAGCTACTATGTCTCATGGGAATGGAAATACAAAGGATACATGCATGTCCAAATGATTGCATCTTGTACTGTAACGCACATCAGGAGCTGCACATTTGTCCAGTTTGCGGTGTGCCTCGGTACAAACAAAAGGAGAAGTGTAACGACAAGAAACGTAAGAGCCGGGGCAACGAGGGTGAATAGGTCACTGAAGGTGCACCGGCCAAGGTATTGTGGTACTTGCCAATCATTCCCCGTCTGGAGAGGTTGTTTGCAAATCCTAGAGAAGCAAAATTGTTGCGTTGGCACTATGAGTCTCGAAAGGAAGATGGCAAGCTGAGACACCCTGCTGATTCGGCTCAATGGAGAAACGTCGATTGGAAACATGAGGAGTTTGTTGCCGAAATGAGGAACATAAGATTTGGATTGAGTACCGATGGAATGAATCCGTTTGGTAACATGAGTAGTCGTCACAGCACGTGGCCAATTCTATTGTGTATCTACAACCTCCCTCCTTGGTTGTGCATGAAGCGAAAGTATATCATGATATCGTTGCTAATCTCGGGACCCAAACAGCCGAGAAATGATATTGATGTGTACCTCGCTCCACTGATCGAGGATTTGGTAAAATTGTGGAATGACAGGGTCATTGTGTGGGATGCGTACAGAAGAGAGCATTTCACCCTACGGGCTATGGTATTTTGCACCATAAATGATTTTCCGGCTCTTGGTAATTTGGCGGGCTACAGTACGAAAGGAGCAAAAGCGTCTCCTATTTGTGAAGAGGAGACCGAGAGCCTATGGCTACCGAATTCCAAGAAAACTTTGTATATGGGTCATCGTAGGTTTCTACCTCGAAGTCATCGATACCGTAAGATGGATGACAAATTTGATGGGAAGAGGGAAGTTCATTCGCACACATGACCTATGAGTGGAAGGCAAGTATATTCACGTGTAGAGGATATCGATGTTCAGTACGGAAAGAGCCGTAAATCTGTTCGTTCTAGGACCATTTGGAAGATGAGGTCAATATTTTGGGACTTACTGTACTGGAAGGAGTTAGATGTTCGGCGTTGTATTGATGTCATGCACGTTGAGAAGAATGTCTGCGATAATTTGGTTGGTACCCTGCTGAACATACCTGGAAAGACAAAGGATGGTGTGAATGCTCGTCGCGACATGGCATACATGGAAATCAGGCCCAGGCTTGCAGTGATAGAGGAGGATGGAAAAGGTCCGTATATCCCCGCTGCATGCTACACCCTGTCCAAGAAGGAGAAAGAGGACCTTTGCAAATGTCTCCATGGTATTAAAGTTCCATCTGGCTACTCCGCGAACATTAAGAAGCTTGTGTCCTTGGATGATTTGAAGTTGTTGGGCATGAAGTCCCACGACTGCCATGTCTTGGTGACCCAAATGCTCCCAGTTGCAATCCGAAATATTCTGCCAGAGGATGTCGGGTTTACAATCACGAAGCTGTGTTACTTCTTCAATGCGATCTCCTGCAAAATTATTGACCCCGACATGCTAGACAACTTACAGACGGAGGTGGTGCAGACTTTATGTCAGCTTGAGATGTATTTCCCACCGTCGTTCTTCGATGTCATGGTCCACCTTGTTGTTTACCTTATTAGCGAGATTAAGATATGTGGACCCGCTTTCTTTCGTTACTTGTATCCGTTCGAGAGGTACATGGGTATATTAAAGTCCTATGTGAGGAATCGGTCGAAGCCTGAGGGTAGTATTGTGGAAGGTTATGGGACTGAAGAGGTTATTGAGTTTTGTGTGGACTATCTCGGGAAAAGACAAGCAATCGGTGTCCTGTATCTCGCCACGAGGCGGACTTGCCGCAAAGGAACGTAAATTCGAAACTAACGAGGCCACGGTTTGATATGTATTACAAAGCGCATTTGTGATCTTGCGTGAGCACGAAGTTGTAGGGTACATCGAGCAATAAGTTGATATTACGGGAAGAGAATCCACATATGGATGATCTTTCCATCATGCGAGAACACAACGATAGATTTGTTACATGGTTCAAACAAACGGTAGAGTTCTCTGTTAGTGAGAATGTTAAATGGTTGGCTGACGGACCTACATTTAATGTACAGACATGGCAGGGGTACCATATTAATGGGTACACCTTTTACTTTGAAAGTCAAGATCACGAAAGTCTTGTTCAAAAGCAGTGGTGTAAGCATAGATGCTCTGTCGATGTACATCACTCGAAAGGAGGATCCTCAACGGCAATGTACTCGTATTATGGGATGATCGAAGAAATTTGGGAACTCGATTACGGAATATACCAAATTCCATTATTCCGATGTAAGTGGGTGGGACTAACACATGGAGTGAAGGCCGACAAGAGAGGTTTTACTCTTGTGGATCTAAGCAGACTCGCCTATAAAGATGACCCGTTCGTACTTGCGAAGCAAGCAAATCAAGTCTTCTATGTGCGTGATCCGGCCAATCCGAGGTTGCACGTTGTCCTTCACAGCAAGCGGCGGATCGTTGGTGTCGAAAATGTCGTAGATGAAGAAGAATACAATCAATTTGATGAAATACCTCCATTTGCAGATGGGGCCTATCTTAGCGGGGATGACGACACACATCGAAGAAATTACGTGCGCGTAGATCATCAAGAAGGGTTATACTGTAACTAAAGGAACTATTGTATTGTTTGTTCATTTTATCATGCTGTTCATTTGGTTTAAGCCATTAGTGTTTAAGACATATGTTTTATCGTGCCTTTTGTTTGGGTAAAGTTGTACAGTTATAATCTCTCATGGAACATTGTGACATATTTGAAATCTACTTACTAGTTGGTCATTCGTTTACATATCAGAAAATTTGTTTACATATTTTTCTTTTTGGGAAAGCCTCTAACTAGTCCAAAGTTTATTTACGGAAAATTTGGAAAAACCTGGAGTTTATTTGCATAAGTTTTGACTTTTGCAGTCTTTAAGCTAGAATCATACTTACAAAATGAATTCTTGCATCTGTTTTAAATGCTAACTCTTTTTTCGAAAATTCTTTTCGAAAAGACCTGTAATATCCCAAAGTATGTTTCTGCAAAATTTGAAATAATTCCAACTATATCTGTAAAAGTTATGGCCTTTTTACATTTTCATCAATGAATTCTACGAAATCAGACTTCATCATGCTTTGTCTGGAAAACCAATAGTGATAGTGGCATACATTGTGATGATATTTGTGTCGGTTTTTGCTTCAAAACCGATAGTATTGTACAAGTTCACATTTGTGTATGTTTTTAAATTAAAACCGATAGTAATGAATACCTGTTGTCTCGGTTTTTCCTGGAAACCGATAGTAATAGTTTGTGACAATTTTTCCTTGAAAACCTGTTATAGTACTGTTAGTTCGGTTTTTCCAACAAAACCGATAGTATTGAATTAATATTTGTGTCGGTTTTTTTATTAAAAACCGATAGTATTAAAGATCTACTTATTTGTGTCGGTTTTCTCTTGAAAACCGATAGTATTGTACAATTTCATATTTGTGTCGGTTTTTAAATGAAAACCGATAGTAATAGAGGACTTTTTGTCTCGGTTTTTTCTGGTAAACCGATAGTACTAGTTTGTGTCAATTTTTCTTCAAAACCTGTTATAGTACTATTAGTGTCGCTTTTTCCTACAAAACCGATAGTATTGAATTAATATTTGTGTCGGTTTTAATTGAAAACCGATAGTATTAGAGATCTACATATTTGTGTCGGTTTTCTCTTGAAAACCAATAGTATTGTACAAGTTCATATTTGTGTCGGTTTTTAAATGGAAATCGATAGTAATAGAGGACTTTTTGTCTCGGTTTTTTCTGGTAAACTGATAGTACTAGTTTGTGTCAATTTTTCCTTGAAAACATGTAATAGTACTCTTCGTGTTGGTTTTTCCTACAAAACCGATAGTATTTAGTTCATAGTTGTGTCGGTTTTTTTATTGAGAACTGATAGTTTTAGTAAACTACTTGTGTCGTTTTTTGATTAAAACCCGATAGTAATTACATCATATTTGTGTCGGTTTTTTATTGAAAACCGATAGTATTATACAAGTTTACATTTGTGTCGGTTTTTAAATTAAAACCGATAGTAAGGGAGAACTTTTTGTCTCGGTTTTTACAGGAAAACTGATAGTAATAGTTTGTGTCAGTTTTTCCTTCAAAACCTGTTATAGTACTATTCGTGTCGGTTTTTCCTACAAAACCGATAGTATCGAATTAATATTTGTGTCGGTTTTTTTATTGAAAACCGATAGTATTAGAGATCTACATATTTGTGTCGGTTTTCTCTTGAAATCCGATAGTATTGTACAAGTTCATATTTGTGTCGGTTTTTTATGAAAAACCGATAGTAATTATTTATAATTTGTATCGGTTGTTAATTTAAAACCGATAGTAGTGTTATTCTACTTGTGTCGGTTTTATTTTAAAAACCGATAGTAGTAGAGAAATATTCGTCTCGGTTTTTTCCAACCGATAGTATTGGATTGATATTTGTGTCGGTTTTATGCATGGAACCGACACAATTAATATTTCCCTCACTCTTAAATCTGTATTTTTGGACAAGTTGCGCATCGCCTCATTTTGCCCTAGCTAGCTCCCACGCATGAAGCTCCCGTGCAGCGCCCTCCCTCCCACGGCGCACGCCTCCGCCGGCGGCTCGAAACCCCCCGCGCGGCACCCTCCCTCCCACGGCGCACACCTTCGTCGGCGGCTCGAAGCCCCCGCGGCGCCCTCCCTCCCACGGCGCATGCCTCCGCCGGCGGCTCGCAGCCCCCCCCTCGCGCCCTCCCTCCCACGATGAGCGCCTCCGTCGGCGGCTGGAGCCGCCCAGCGCGCCCTCCCTCCCACGGCGCGCGCCTCGCCCGGCTCTCGGCCCCCCAGCGGCGCCCTCCCTCCCACGGACCACACCTCCGCCGGCTCGGAGCCCCCCTGCGCGGCGCCCTCCCTCCCACAGCGCACGCCGCCGGCGGCGGCTGGTGTGTTATTTAATGATGCTCTTATTTAAAGTCACTTAATGCATTACTGGTTATGTGGAGGCCGTCTTCTATGGCTTTTCTAGCTATAATAAACATGCTGGTAATTTTATCAGAGGGCATTGACAGTGACAGAGGGAAAATTATTCCTTTTGATTGAAATTAGTGAAGCTTTGGACCTTTAGTGTTTTCAGGCCGTATAGTTGTGCAAGTTGAGTATGCATAGAGATGGTCTCTTTACTTTTGCTGATGTTGGTCGTTACTACCTTTGTCATGAAAACCATGGGGCTCGTGATGAGTGGCAGGTCTCCATGAGAAAATGATCATTTTCTGACATTCCTTGATGACAAGGCCACAGCAATGCATAACCAACCTCTCTTTTTCTTGTACAAGAGCAAGCTATATGACCATGCGATCTTTGCGGGTTGTGACTTATGTCCTCCTGCCAGTACGGGATAGATGAATGCATTCACTGGCCAATAAAACATCTATTAGACTAGAGGACAGGAATGATGAAGATTAAACATCTTAATCATCTTTAGTGCTTTCATGTTGGAGCGCTGATTTTTCTTTTCAATGTCTTGGTCGGAGATGGATAAATATGTTGGTTTTGGAGCCAGATTTGGAATAATGTACAAAAATATTGTAGCAATCACTTTATTGTACAAAATAAGGTGAACATATGCGATAATGTAAGCACCAAGTAAATTACAAAACCTCAGTTTTACAAGCTAGATTTTATGAACAAGTAGAGGCAAAATTTGCAGCAGCATTTTGGCGGGGATTTAGATATGCATTAATGTACTCTATAGTTGAAATTTCTGCTTGTAGCAAGACATGTTATGATATAATTTACATGTTTCATTTATGTCAAAGTAGCAATCAACAGACTTTGATATCCCAAAGTAGCACCTGTAATATCCCAAAGTATGTTTTGATGCCTTTTTCAATATTTTGTCATATGTGCTTCTGTACTCGTCATACTATTATGCAACTTTAGACTCTGTTAGTTGAGATAGCTATTTCAATTATAATTGCATATTATTTTCCTTTTTCATCTCAGCATATGTTAGAGTTTAGGTTGCGTAACCTACGTCTCCCGTTCGAGAGTGCTTATTTATAAATATGCCGGAATGACATATTTATAAGCAAGCAGTCTCGAATTGTCCACGTATTTTGGACAGTTCGAGGATATGTGGTTTGGGCAAGTTCCTGAGCTGTTGTACAACTCACAGTGTAGATTTCGGTAGCGTCTCCCTGGTGTTCTCTGGATACACACCCCTCTTGACCTGTTGTCGAGACGTGTATCTAGAGAACAGTGGGGAGATGCTGTCGAAATTTTCTCTGGAGTTGTACAACGGCTTAGGAACATGCCCGAACCACATATCCTCGAATGGGATTAGGACCAAACCTATTTAGAGATTAGGAGTTATCGTCCGTATGTATTTAGTTGGTCTACATACAGACTTGTCTTGAAGATCATTCGTTCATCTGTTACTCTATTGCAATATGCTAGAACAATGACATGCTATGAATTATCCATTGATCTGTTGCTTTAGATGATTTATTGTGAAGTTCACATAATAGCTACGAATTGCTTTCTCTCATGTGAAATATATGTCCATGTTAGATAAGAAAACTCAAAATGTTGCAATTAGAGAGCATCGGCTCATCGCCAGAAAGAGTAGAAGGTGCTCCTGAGGGGCCAAGCCAACTTCCAAGTGTCAAACGGAGCCAGGTTCCAAATGTCGAGGGGCCGAGTAAGGTGAGGAAGGCCCGAGGACCGAGCAAAGGGGCCACAGGGAGAACGCCGTAAATTCTCCACTTCAATGCGACGGGCGTTTGCACGGGTCCTCCCAAGTATAAGGGGCGATACCGCTCATTCCTCGTGCAACTGGTGAGGGAGAGAGTTCCCATAATGGTTAAGGATTGGAGAAAGGAGGTCAGCGTCGAGCAGAAGAACCCGCTGTGGGATGAGGTTAAGGGAAAATGGATTATAGAAGAGGAGGATGAAAACAATGCCAGGCGGTACGCCTTGAAAAGGATGGGTGTGGCTCTGAGGCACTTTAGGGTCTACATGCACAGTGAGTACGTGCTGAAAGGCCGTGCACCATTCGAGAGGTATCCGTTCGTGACTCCCGATGTTTGGGAGGAGTTCACGAGGATCAAGAGTACGCCCGAGGCGGAGGAGCTGAGACAGAGGAACGTTGCTACCCAGAGGCTGAACACGCACGCACACCACCTCGGTTCAAGCGGCTACGAAGGGAAGAAAGTAGAATGGGCACGACTAGCCGAGGAGTGCGTCAACTCCGGGACAGTGATGCCTTACTCGCACATATGTGAGGAGCGGGCACGTGACTGGGTATTAGCGAGGAAAAAGAAAATCGGGGACAGGCAGCTGGTAGTACCAAACCCCACTACCGCGCAAGTCGTCTCCACCATCGTAAGATATCAAACTTGCTACATTGCAGTAGACCATTCCTGTTGTATTTCAGATCTAATTCGTACTCGCTTCTTGCAGGAGGAGGTAAGCCAGAGGAAAGAGCAGGGGACCTTTCTTAGCCAAGGGTCAAATGACATCCTATCCTGTGCAATCGGGAAGCCTGACCATAAGGGCCGAGTGCTTGCCGTAGGGGCGGGGCATACGAAGAAGTCCTACTTCCAAGATGCTGTTGCGAGTACCAGATCATGAACATGGGAGGCACGTGCGGAGCGCCTGAAGGACACGCAGGGAGCAACGAGGAGGAGATCTCGGAGGAGATGAGGGGAGATGAGGTGCGATGATGGCATGTGAGGAGGAGATGAGGTGGAGATGATGACACGTGAGGAGCGCCTAAGGGTGAGATGATGGCGATGATCTCCCAGTCGAGCGATGCCCCACCTCTTGTAGAAACCTATGCCCCCACCAAGTAGCTGCGGTTCCAAAAATGATAAGTCCGGTCCCCAGCTGAAGGTAATAATTAATTTTGCCTAACTTAATGGTGCAAGGTTACTCTTCATATGTTTTCTCTCAAGTTGCGCACTTTTTGCAGGCGCCTACCAAGTGCCAGCTCACCCTGACGGAAGACGGATTTCCTGTTGAGGCTGCACGCGGGGTTGCATTTCTATGCAAAGAGACCGACACGGTGCATGGTCAGCTTTTGGGGAAGGGCTACATGAGGGTCCAGGTGGACTACGTCCACGAAGCCTTCTTATCACATGTGCTCGAGTTCCCCCCCAACGAAGACATCACCACTCTCGGGCTAGCGTGGATGTCGTTCATCAAGTGGGCCACGACAGGCGTCGTACTGGTCAAGGTAAACGTCCCTCACGTCTTCTATACCATTCCAGTAGTATTGCAACAAGTTACTTAATTATACGCGTGCTTTGTAGGTTCCTACCGTACCTGCGCTTGGTCCCACGACCGTGACGAGCCCTGCACAAAGTACAGAGCTGGTGCATAAAAGGACTAGCACGACAACCACAGAACCACTGAAGGTGTCTGCTAAAATGGCTAGGCTCAGAAAGGCCACAGCGCCCCCTCAGGTACATGAAAAGCCCACTGCCCCGGCCTCGGAGACTCCTTCGGCACAGAAAGGAGAACCGGCACAAGCCATAGAGAAGCCTTATGAATTTAAGGCCTACGTACATGGAAAGCCCCTTCTGCCTCTAGCAAATTGAATGCTCTAGGCATATGGACTCGACAGCTTCATGGATGGTACGTTGACAAAGTGAAAGAGAGCGAGCGTATCGACTTCAATGTTAGATACAGAAAGGGACATTTCCACCGCGAGGAGGATGGGACATTCCCAGTTAGTTTTGAGGATCTATTCCGTCTGTACCAACTGATAGCCATCGATATTTCTACTGTACGATCCTAGACACTGTGAGTATCGCACCACGTTGCATGACTTTATGACTTCCATAGGATTTTGCATTACGCTTTTTAACATTCAATGCGAGTTGCAGGGCGATGAGGCAGCGAGTCATGACGAATCGACAACTAGTTGGGTTCGTCGACCCTGAGCTTGTGTCCACGACGATGGCTAGGCTTCAACCGAAATGGGTTGCCTCCTACATCAAGAGGGCATTGCAAGCTGAGTCGAAGAAGGACTTCATTCTACTCCCGTACCACGAGGAGTAAGTGCTACTTCACCGTTCAATTACTTCTACGCACTGAAACCGTATGTGAACTTATTTTCTTCGCTACATACCATTTAATAAGCGACCACTGGGTTCTACTCGTGCTCCTTCCGAGTGACAACAAAGTGTACATTTTTAATTCGATTGATAAGAGACCGATGGCATACGCAATCAAGCCTCCTTTGGAGCAGTAAGTGCACCACTCTTATCTATGATTTTCTGTATTTAACTACATTCATTATTTTTTTACTCAACGGCATCTCTCCAATGTATATAGGGGTTTCAAGGAATACGTCGAAGCAGGAGGGACACACAACGACAAAAAGGGCTCCAAGGTGGGTATATACGCTTCATGGTACAAGTGGCTATCATATATAAGATTTAGATTTTCGACATATTTTCTTCGTCTCTTAATTTATTTTCTTTCTTCACAGTGTCATCAACGTGAACACGACGATCACTGTGGTTTGTATATCATGCAACACATGTTGATCTTGATTGCTTGCATGAACCGTTTCCCTAAGGTAGTACATGCATTATTATACAATTAGTCTTTCACATAGAAATTTGAAAACTTAAATTAGAGCACTCGTTTCTATTTTGCAGCATACCAATATCCCCCAAAAGAGTATAGACAAAGACCTTGCACTCAACAAGATCTGAGACCACTTATGCGGTGGTCTGGATAGAATGCTTGTCGGAGGACGGACGGTTTAGAGATCCCGAAAGCTCCTACTAGACCAGATGTGAACAATATTACATATCTGAATGCGATTGCATGTGTACGGTTAAGCATGTTTACGCTCTATTTTGTTAACGAATGTGATATGTGTTTGTTGTAACATAGTGTTCATGTTCTTTGAATGTGATATGTTGTCTGTAATTTCTGTGTGAATGCGATATGTGCATATTGTGTGGAATATGTGCTGATTGGAAGGTGAATTAGAAAATAGCACAGCACATCCCTTCATCTCTGTCGGTTCTCACAAGAAAATGATAGAGATGTGACGGTCATCTGTATCGGTTATTTGTAAGAAGCGATAGGGATGATGAACTCATCTCTATCGGTTCTATATAAGAAGCGATAGAGATGAGGGTATTCATCTGTATCGGTTCTTTCTAAGAAGCGATAGAGATTATATACTCATCTCTATCGGTTCTTTATAGGAAGCGATAGAGATGAGGGTATTATCTCTATCGGTTCTTACAAAGAACCGATAGAGATGAGCGTCATATCTCTATCGGACGAGAACCGACTGTAATAATGCCGCCTCATCTCTGTCTCATAACTTTGTGTCGCCACCAGAACCGACTGTGATCATAAAAAAGAACCGATTGTGATGTATATTTGTGTAGTAGTGTAAAGTATCTCGTCCAAATGAAAAAAATTATGAAAATAGTATAGAAATACCCTATAAAGTGCATACTACTGTATTTTAAGGAAAGTATTTTTTTATACTATGTTTTACATATAAAATGAACTAGTAACATAGCCCTACGTGTCATGTTTTCTAAATAATAGAATCACTTAAGCCTTTTCGACAGCCCGTAGAATATCTCGTCTTAATGCAAATATTAGGAAGATTAGTTTACAAATGATATTTAGGATGTAGACTACCATAATTTGGAAAAAATATTTTATTTACAACTTGCTTTTGAACTAAATCCTACTAGTTGAATACCCTTAAGTATTATGGTCATTACAACCCTTAATATCATATAAGCTTTTTCAACAATGAATATAATGTCTCGTCTAAACACTAAAATGTATGAAATCAGCTTAGAAATGTTCTTCAAAGTATATGCTATCCTTTTCCGAAGAAATGATCTTATTTCATCATGTTCTGCATATAAATGTTGTCACCCAAATAACCCTAAGTATTATGATTTATGAACTTCATAATATGAATAAGCGAACTTTGTAATAATGAAGAAGTTTGTAGCTAATATATTTGTATCACCAGAACGTTCTTCAAAACCATGAATAAATCCAGTAACCTAGCTTAATAGATCTAACATGTTCAAAACCGCTTCTTGTGCAAATCACTTAAGGAAATAAGTGCTTTTCGCATAACCCTTTAATTTGTGTTTTAACTTCTTTTTATCTAAATAATTTTAGCATCTAGAATTCGAAGTAATAAATACAAGAATTCATAATTTTAGCCTCTTGAATTCCTAAAGCAAGAATAGATAATCTATAAAAGAAACCCTGTTTTGTTCATCATAAAAGTCATTAACGTTATGAAAGTATAATTAGCTAAATCATGAGATCCTGAAATCATTTATTCCAAACCCTAAAATATTCCTATTTTCTGCAGTGAATCTTTATTTGATTTTCTGTCTGTTTTCTTTTTGCCCTTATTAAAGTTGGATATTTGCTATATTTTTCGATTGATCGACGTGTAGAATCCGACGTCCCTTCCTCCGTCATTGCCTCCGTCAGCTGCGACCGCGTCTTCGTCATAAGCAATAAATAAGCAAGGCAAGCACCCCCCTTTGATCATCTTGATCCCAGTTTTTAATTTGCATTGTGTTTAATAAATGTTTCATGCATGCGTTTTCATTCTATAAATTCGCTATTTTGTGGTACTTGTAGTTATACCTGTTGTCTGATGAAACCTCCTTGAAAAGTATGGACATGTGAACCTTGATAACCATAGATTAAGCTTAGTCATTATTTAATGTTATCATGGGTATATACAATTTCATAATTATCCATGCTTAGCCATGCTTTAGAACCTTGTGGTAGATGATCAGATCAAAATTGTTTATGGAGAAATGGAAAATGTTGAATATGACACTGTTAATTATGGGTATTTTGATTAAAAACCCAAAATAAAACTATCATTTTGATGCGGGCGATTATTGGCAATAGCCGGATGTGCAGAGGGATTTGCACATAGTGTAGGGTGGAGTATCACCCGTATCGGATTAAGGACCGAGCAAATGGGATGTTGTAGATCCATGTTTCCGTACAACCATGAGGGCTGGTGTGGGACAGTCTTAGCCTATTAAGTTATTTAGATGTGGCTTTGCATCTAAGGAAGGTGGGAGATAGCACAGGCATTCCGGTCAGGTCTGCCTGTAAGGGTATCTACATACCAATGCAATGGTGTACGCCTTGCCATGGACAGAGACGTGGTGTTGGGTGTGATAAATGTGGATCCACGACTTGGGTGAGTGTCTCTGTTTTCAAGGCGAGGGTCAAACGTCCTGGGCTGGTGTAAAGCCACATCTAGATAATGTAACGGCTCTGTATGATCTCCTTGCCGACACACAAAAGGAAGTGTGTTAATTGATCTAGCGAAAAGGTTGATCATTCCTTGTGGGTAAAGTTGTACACCTCTGCAGAGTGTAAGATCTAATCGATTAGCCGCGCCCGCGGTAATGGGCACTTGGGGAAAATCCTCCCAATGTTAAAGTCTTTGGTATTTTCTAAAATGGGTTTGGTTTGAGGTAGTTTGAGCAGCTGTTGCTTTATGTCAAAGGGCCAACATTGTTGGATTCCATTTCTAGATTATTTCGATGCTCACAAAGGGTTGTGAGTATTACTTATGCTTTACTTATTTCATGTCATTCAACTTGCTCTTACAAATTCCATTTACAAATAGCTTGATTTTGCAATATCATTTCTGCTTTATGCAAATTAACTGTAGTAGCCTCCTTTGAATTGACCTGCATATATTATAGGTTTTGCTAAAGTCTTGCGGAGTACGAAAGTACTCACCCTTGCTTATATGTTGTTTTTAGGTGGATAATTTAGCGAAGCTTCGAAGTTTTCTCTTTCAACGTAGGTTGCGGGATTATCTTCATTGTGTTCTTTCTAGAGTTTATGCCTTGTCAGTTGCCTGCGGGTCGGATGGGCACACTGCAGGACTTTGCTTCTTTTGCTGCTGTAATCTCTGAGTTGTAAAGTTTTCTTTTTATAATAGTTTTTGCTTGTTAATATTTGTTGTATGGTTGTTGACGAATACTCACACCAGGGGTACCCCAACGACCCAGGGTAACAAGCAGGCCACCTCAAGCCCAGCTCTGATCTAACAAGCGGCCCCGGGCCTATTACCGCCCAAAGGACCCGTGGAACCATCAAGGACGCCCCTCCCCGACCGATCAGGACAAGCGCCCCAGACCAAGTAGGGCTCCCGACCCCCACGACGGGTCGGGATCCACCGACTCCGACCAAACTAAGGCAACCTCCGCCAAGGGCCGCGTGTCAAGACCTCTACCGGCCGACAGCCACGTACCCTATGGACGGGGTCAATCGAAATGACTATGCGGGAGCAGGTGGCTCTTTCCCAAGATGGTATAATGGCTACTGAAGTCAAGCTTCCAGTCCCATCAACCAGTCACATACAGTACGAAGGCACGCTCCCTCCCGAGGCAGCGCCAACGTCAACACTCGTCAGGCTCGCAGAAGGAAGGTGCGCCATTTTTCGACGATGCATCTAACCACCCTGCCCAACGGGACTACCGACCCAGCGTGGGCAAGGCAGGCAGTGACCTGTCACCAGAATGAAGGACCAAAGCTCTTAGCATAGGTCACCTCACCCTTCCCAATTCTCGATGTAACCTGCCTCTTCCTACTATATAAAGGAGGGGCAGGAGCCCCTGAGGAGGAGGGGAACGAGGCAGACAATAACATTGACTCTTCTTCTCTTTTTAGCCCTTACAACCAGGTGGCTAACGCTCTTGTGTTTTGGAGCCCAGCAATTTCCTGTAAACGCTTTGTAGCCATTTGCACCAAAAGAAATACAATATCACCACACAAACTGGAGTAGGGACATTTGGCCCGAACCAGTATACTTCTTGGACTTCCGAGTCTAACCATTCAGGGAGAGGGAGCGCGCGCCCCCTCAGACTTACAAATTTACTTGCCGGTGCTCGAAACGCCGACAGTTGGCGCGCCAGGTAGGGGGCTTTGCGCGTCTTCATCGACATCTCCGGATTCCCGTTCGCCTCCCTGATGGCATTCTTCACCCGCGACAGCATGACTGCGTCGAGAAGCCAAATCCGCTTCGGCTCCCTCGACTTCGCCGCCGCTTCGGCGGGAGAGCTCGTGCTCATCCCCGTCACTTCCAGAGGCTAGGCACCCGTTGGGAGCCTGAGCGCCATCTCCGGCGACCTGGACAAACTCTGGCTCGAGGCACCCCTACAGGCCCCGAGGCCAGGGCCCGAGGAGCGCCTCGCCACTCCTGGCAACAGCCCCCGTGGGTCCGGGCAGATGACCACCTCGCCTCCCGCAGGCTCACAACTTGTGGCAACGGCCGGCTACATGCCGGCCTCTGTCCACGAGCTGCTGGAAGATTCTTCCAGCCACGACTCCAGCTCCGACATGGAGCAAAATGCCCGCATACGGCACTATCGCGAGTGCAACATGGCGGGCACGGTCAACTTGACCGTAACCCCCGTGGCTACGGGAGCCCCCATCCAGCGCACTAAGGCGCAGGAGGAGGAATACCAGCGCGAGCGCGCCGAACGTGCCCAAGCTCGCCGCACCGAGCTTCAACGGCGGCGAAGAGTGAGGAGGAAGCGAAGGTCGAGCTCGACCGGCTCGAGCCAACACAGAGCGGGATGAGCCCGAGCCCCCACAGATGCTTGGTGGCGCGCGCGGGCGCGCACGTCAGGTGCACTACAAGCAGGAGGAGGAATCTGATGGCCCTCAGTTCTTCCCCAACGCGAGTCAGAACGTGGCTGCAGCTGCGATGCTACTCCGAGGCCTTCCCGAGTCGGCTGACCCGGAGGCCAAAGCCACCTACCAAAACCTCTGGGGGCTGGTCGAGCGAGCCACTGTGCAACACATGCAGGCCTCCGGCTCCCACCACTCGGGCGCCACCTCAGGCCGCAGGGCCCGCACCGCTGTTCAGAGTCGGTTGGGTCTAGCAAAAGGAGCGGCACACCACGAACAACCCCAGGCCTCGCGCACCCCGGTGCGCCAACGCTTATGATGCCCGCGCCACCCTTGAGGCGCGAAGAAAAGAGGCAGACGGGGCCGCCCACTCGCGTGTTGTGGACAGCGGACGCCGCCACCACCGTAGCCCAAGCCCCGATGGTCCGGGACCACGGGCCTTTTGTCAGGGAATACGCCATGCCGATTTCCCTGCCAGATTCAGGGCAACAACCAACATAGCCAAATACACCGGGGCCATGAACCCCCGCGTATGGCTTGAAGACTACCGGCTCGCATGCCGGGCAAGGGGTGCAACGGATGATCTCTTTATCATCCAATACCTCCCTATCTACCTCGCGAACTCGGCTCGAGCCTGGCTCGAGTACTTGCTCGCAAAAACCATCAGGAACTGGGCCGACCTAAAGACCCTCTTTGTCGGTAACTTTCCGGGAACATACAAGCGCCTTGGGAACTCCTTGGACCTGAAAAGCTGCAAGTAGCAGCCGGGAGAGACTCTCCGGGATTACATCCGGCGCTTCTCCCGCCAATGCAACGAACTCCCCGACATCTTCGATGCCGATGTCGTAGGGGCGTTCATCTACGGCACCTCGTGCATGGCCTTGGTGCACAAGCTGGGCTGCGTCAAGCCCAGAACCACCAAGGAGCTTCTAGACATCGCCACCAACCACGCCTCCGGCGAGGAGGCTGTGGGGGCCATCTTCGAAGATGGCAAGACTAAGCAAGAACCCGGTGCGCGAACCGGATCCCCTTCCGACCGCTCCGACAAGCGGAAGCGGCACGGGAAACAGGTCCGCGAGCTACAAGTGCCGCGGCCGTCGACCGCCCTGCCAAACAGCAGGCGCGACCGACCGTCGTTCCCGACCACTTCGAAAAGCTGATGGACAGTCCGTGCCCACACCATGGATTCCCCGTCAAGCACAAGTACCGGGACTGCGAAGTCCTGAGGCGCTTCCTCTCCGGAACCCCCACGACACCGCGGGGCAAAGGAAAGAAGCCAGCCCCGGCCCCACGGGCCGCGGACAAGATGGCGGACGACGAGTTCCCAGAACCCGACGGCTGCCTCATGATCTTCGGCGGACCGGCATGCTACGCCGACAAGCGTCGGCTCAAGCTCGCCTACCGCGAGGTCCATACTGCTACACCAGTCATCCCCCAATAACTTCGGTGGTCGGAGTCCCCGATCACCTTCGATCGGACTGACCACCCCGACCACGTCCCGCAGCCGGGGAGATACCCTCTTGTGGTCGACCCCATCGTGGGAAAAAAGCGCCTCACGAAGGTGCTAATGGACGGTGGTAGCGGCCTCAACATCCTTTATGTTGAGACGCTCGACGCCATGGGGGTCCCCCGCTCGAGTCTCCGAGCGAGCAAGGCGCCTTTCCACGGGGTCATCCCTGGCCAGCAGGCCCACCCGCTCGGGCAGGTCGACCTGCCCATCACCTTTGGTGGATCAGAGAATTTCCGCACCGAGACCCTCACTTTTGAGGTCGTGGATTTCCCCGGATCCTACCACGCCATCCTGGGGAGGCCGTGCTATGAAAAGTTCATGGCGGTCCCCAGTTACACTTATCTTAAGCTGAAGATGCCCAGACCACGGGGAGTCATCACCGTGGCTTCGTCCTTCCAGCTTGCTTACAACTGCGAGCGGAGCAGTTGCGAGCTAGCATCAGCGGTCATCGCATCCGCAGAGCTCACCAATCTCCAGAGGGAAGCCTCCGAGTCCGCCCCTGAGTCTAGAAAATCGGGGGCGGGATCCTTCAAGTCCGCCGAGGACACGAAGAAGGTTGCGGTCGATCCCTGAGATCAGACCAAGACCGTGCGGGTCGGAGTCACGCTCCCCGCCAAATAGGAAAGTGCGCTCGTCGACTTCGTCCGCGCCAACAACGATGTCTTTGCATGGAAATCCTCCGACATGCCAGGAATTCCCAGGGAGGTCGTCGAGCACTCCTTGAACATCCGACCAGGCTCAAAGCCGGTCGCCCAACGCCTGCGCCGCTTCGACGAAGAGAAGCGCAGGGTCATAGGGGAGGAGATTGCCAAACTTTTGGCTGCAGGGTTTGTAAAAGAGGTGCGCCACCCCAAGTGGTTAGCCAACCCTGTACTTGTAAAAAAGAAGAATGGGCAATGGAGAATGTGCGTTGACTATACAAGTCTCAACAAAGCATGTCCCAAGGATCCGTTCCCCTTGCCCCGCATCGACCAAGTCATCGACTCCACCGCAGGGTGCGAGTCTCTTTCTTTTCTGGATGCCTACTCGGGCTATCACCAGATAGCGATGAAGGAGTCCGACCAGTGATGGGAAACGCGGTATGCTACGTTAGCACAAAAAAAAACTACCGCGCAACCAGAAAGCTACTCGCAAGAAGGGGATCATAGATAAGATTACCACTAGGCGCGATTCGGAATCCTTCGGCGTCGATGTAGTGGTTCGTCCTCGCCGCGATCGTTGCGTCGATGTATTGGATCGTCCTCGCCTCGCCGTGGATCGTCCTCCCACGCCGCGATCGCGGCAGCGTCACCGATGAGTCCACACGTCCGGAGATGGAGCGCCGTGCGTCGTGTGCAAGCACCTAGTCGCTCGGCGAGGCGCGAGAGAGGAGGAGGCTAGGGTTTCAAGTGAATCAAACCTAAACCGTGGAAAGCACACCTGCGCCTCCCTCCTCCTCTCCTTATATAGCCACGAGATGAAACCTAAACCGGGGCCCACCAAAGATGCTAAGCCCACGAGGTTCATTAATTACGGATCCAATCCAAATTAATGCGTCCCACCCATTAAGTGTGTGACCTGCGAGTTCACATACGTTTGGACATGGATTCGGAAAACTCCTTTTCAATCCAATAGTTGGTAGCGGCTTCTTGCAAAGTATGCCAACTCCCAAACATCTTGTGATCAAATCGAGCAGAACCTATCAAAAGAACTCATGTAATAATCCCTTTGCCAAGTATATGAAGATTGATCTCAAGGCGAGAAGCATGTCATCCTTTGATGATTCAATCCATCTCTCGTATCCGTGATATATTAATAAGTTGTGATTGACTCCTCAATCACGGCATGGCCATGCACTTTCTTAATCATATCACACGAGTGGCCTTGTCATATATCTCCGTTTCATTGGAGTGGCAAATTCCATCTTATTCGCTCACTTCCCTCGCACGTTTCATAGTAAACATGAAAGCTACCTTTATAACTATCCGGTTAGGAAGTAGTGTTTGATAGCCCCAAGGAAAACTATTACACATGTAGGGAATATGACAATCTCAGTCTAAGGATCATACATCTTCTAGGTATGAGATACACGATGACACATAAGAATGAAACATTCTCGCGTGTCCCATAGCGGGTCTATCTAACCCATGTTCTTCAACATGGTCCACAATGTAGAGATGATATCTCCATATCCCATGATCTATGAAGCATGATCATCGATCACTACATGTCTTGATCTATTCATCGTAGTCCTATCGATGATATCCGATCGAGATATTTATCGAATTACATCATTAAGTAAAGAGCTTCATAATCAAGTCACATACTTGTTGATCAATACAATGATATACATTCATTGGACCAATAATCATATTATTATTCATAAACATAGTCATGTTACAATCATCTAAATGATTGCCTCAAGGGCATAACACTAACAATCTCCCACTTGCACTTGAGTCAATCAATTAAGTATCTAATACCAATAGACCTTGTGTGCGCCTCATGCTTAGGGTCAGTGGCGGTGGCTTTGTCAGCGGATCGGCCACATTGGCTTCGTATGTACTTTGCATATTCACGTCACCTCTATCCACAATCTCGCGAATAAGGTGAAAGCGGCGGAGTATGTGTTTAGACTTTTGATGTGATCTAGGCTCTTTTGCTTGTGCAATGGCACCACTATTATCACAATAGATGTCCATTGGACTAGAGACACTAGCGACCACACCAAGCTCTGTGATAAACTTCTTAATCCACACAGCCTCCTTTGCGGCCTCCGGCCGCAATGTACTCCGCTTCATCGTAGAGTCGGCCACCGTGTTTTGCTTGGAACTCTTCCACTTCTGCTCCTCCATTAAGTGTAAACACAAACCGGATTGCGATCGAAAATCATCTTTGTCGGTTTGGAAGCTTGCATCGGTGTAACCCTTTGCAACAGATCTTCCTCACCTCAAAAACAAGGAACATACCCTTAGTTCTTCTCAAGTACTTGAGGATATTTTTACGGCTATCAATGACCATCACGAGATCCGCTTGGTATCCGCTCGTGACACTTAGAGCATATGAGACATCCAGGCGTGTACAGATCATGGCATACATAATAGACCCAATAGTGAAGCATATGGAATCTTGCTCATCTGTCTCGCTCATCGGATGTCGAAGGACACCGATTCTTGCAGAGATCGATGCCATGTGACATTGGCATGAAACCTCTCTTGGATTCATGCATATTGAACCTTTTCAATATCTTGTCAATGTCGTTTCTGACTTAATCCAATTAACCTTTTTGATCTATCTCTATAGATTTTTATGCCCAAGATATAGCATGCTTCTCCCAAGTCCTTCATTGAGAAACTCCTTTTCAATGAAGTCTTAACATCTTCAAGCATAGGAATGTCATTCCCGATTAATAATATGTCATCCACATACAAAATCGTAAATACAAGTGCGCTCCCACTAGCCTTCTTGTAAACACAAGGCTCTTCTTCATTTTTGATAAAGTCAAAACCTTTGACTACTTCATCAAAACGAATGTTCCAACTCCTAGATGCTTGCTTTAACCCATAAATGGATCTTTGAAGCTTGCATACCCTTTTAGCATATTTAGGATCAACAAAGCCTTGAGGTTGTATCATGTATACATCCTCGAAAGATTCCCATTAAGGAAGGCTGTTTTGACATCCATCGCCATATTTCATAATCAAAATATGCAAGAATAGCTAAAATGATCCGGACAGACTTGAGCATGGCTACGGTGAGAAAGTTTCATCATAGTCAACTCCTTGAACTTGTTTGAAACCCTTTGCCACCAACCGTGCCTTATAGATCTGAACATTTCCATCTCGTCTATCTTTTCTTGAAAATCCATTTGCACTCAATGGTTTTACACCATCAGTGAATCGACCAAGTTCCAAACTTGATTGTCATGCATGGATTGAATTTGGATCTCATGGCTTCAAGCCATTTTTCGAGTTGGGTCCATCATTGCTTCTTCATAAGTCGTGGGCTCATCATTGTCCAACAATAATATGTCATTCCCATATCTAATAGGTACATGGCGTGGCCTCCCGACCTCGTGAATGGAGTCTCTTCCACAGGTTGTACAACACTTTGTACATCTTGTGAAGGTTCAGAGGTAGCTTGAACATATTCATGTGATTCTCGAACTTCATCAAGATACACATCACTCCTACTAATTTCTTTTGAAAGAAACTCTTTCTCCAAAAGACACCATTTAGAGCAACAAAACTTTGTTCTCGTTTCTTTTGTAAAAGTAATATCCTTTTGTTTCTTTAGGATACCCCACAAAAAGCATTTTTCTCGATTTAGGTGCGAGTTTATCGATTGTAAGCGTTTTACATAAGCCTCACATCCCCATATCTTGAGAAATGACAACATGGGTCTTCTCCCAATCCATATCTCATATGGCGTCTTCTCAGCAGATTTTGATGGGACCCTATTCAAAGTGAACGCAATTGTCTCTAGAGCGAAACCCCAAAGGATAATGGCGGATCTGTTTGGTGATCATTGACCGAACCATATCTAATAAAGTCCGATTCGTCGTTCGGACACACCATTCCATTAAGGCGTTCTGGCGGAGTAAGTTGCGAACGATTCCACATTGCTTTAAATGATCACCAAACTCTTGGCTCAAGTATTCGCCACCACGATCGGATCGTAAGTGTTTTATTGTTTTGCCAAGTTGATTTTGTACTTCGTTACAAACTCTTTGAACCTTTCAAAAGTTTCAGATTTATGCCTCATTAAATAGATATATCCATATCTCTGAAGTCATCGGTAAAAGTTACAAAATCTCAAACCCACCCCTAGCGATCGAGCTCATTGGTCCACATACATCTGTATGTACTAGGGCCAATAATTCACTTGCTCTCTCACTAAAACACGTGAAAGGGCTTTTGTCATCTTGCCAAGTAAACAAGATTCACATGTTTCAAATGATTCAAAATCAAATGAGGTTAGAAGTCCATCACCATGGAGCTTCTTCATGCGCTTCTCATTTATATGACCTAGCGACAATGCCACAAAAGGTAGGGTTCAAATCATTAGGCGGTGCCTTTTACATTAATATTATAGACAGTTTTTCTTGAGTTCAGGGCGTACAACCCATCCACCATGGGGCAACGACCATAATACATATCATTCAAAAATATTGAACAAACAAAGTTCTTTATTCTCAAATCATAACCTTCATGTTCCAAACAAGAAGATGAAATAATGTTTCTACTCAAAGATGGAACAAAATAACAATTATTGAGTTCTAAAACTAATCTCAAGGCAAATGCAATGGGTATGTGCCAGCAGCAAGACCAAAGAACTCTTGCTTTATTCCCCACGAAGATCCACTTCTCCTTTTGCCAAGTCTCTACTCTTTATCACCCACAACGAATTGCAAATGTGAGCAACCGAACCGGTATCATATACCCATGAGTGAGTGAAGAAGTAGCAAGATTAATTTCTATAACATTAATACCAAGTGGAAACCACATTTCCATTCTTCTTATCGCCTGTACTTTTCGCATTCCGTTTCCAATGCCACGATTTCTTGCAATAGAAGCATTGGGTATCGGGTTGAGGGCCAACTTTAAGCTTCAAGCTTAGTTTTGAGGCTCGCGATCTCATCTTGAGCCTTGCCCTTGCCCTTGCCCTTGCTCTTTCCCGTTCCCCACCTTAGCCTTTCTCTTTTTGAAAGCGGTTGTTTTACAACCATCATCACATGATTGGGTTTTTCTTAATGCTTTCCTCCATGACCTTGAGCATCCCATGTAGCTCGGTTAGGCTCTTCTCCATGCTATTCATATGAAAATTCATAATGAATGGCTCAAAGCTCTGAGGCGAGACGGAGAATAACATCTGTGGCCAAACCGAGGCTAAGGGGAAACTCAAGTTTTCCAATCTCCCAATGTAACCAATCATCTTGATCACATGAGGATCGACCGATGCCTTGACCAACTTACAAGCAAATAAAAGCTTTGAGATACCATACCTCTCAGCTCTTGCTTGATTCCCAAACATGCCCTTCAAGCCCACAATCATATTGTAAGCATCCTGTCCTCATATTGCTTTTGGAGCTCAGAGTCCATTGTGACTAGCATGAGACAGCTGACCTCTACAGAAGCATTAACATGCTTTTCATATTCAACCCTCAAATTGCGAGCAGCATTTTCGGCTGGTTCATCAGGAATTGGATTCTCTAGAACATAGTCCTTCTTTTCATGCTTGAGAACAATTCTCAAGTTGCGATACCAATCAACAAAATTAGTTCCATTCAGTTTTTCCCTTTCCAAAACCGATCTCAAAGCAAAACCAGGTGTAGCAGGAGTAGGAGAAGGTGCCATTGAACTACAACAAAAATATGCAAAGATTCTAAGCACTATGTTTATGTAAAACTTTTATTAAACTTTTTAATTAAAGACACTCCTATTTTATGTCCTTTTATAGACACATAGTGAGTATTCAAGATCCATATTCATTAAACACTAGTGAGCTTTGGCATCACTGCTAGAAATTTAATGACATAGGTAAGCAACACCTTTGCTAATTACATCATATGTAACTCTTGTTTGTTGAGTATGAAAACAAGTAATGAATGCCTCCATCAACTTGACTCATGGCCAGTCAACTCGCCCCAAGGGCTCACATGAGGAGGAGCACTTCCGTATTCGGGTGCCAATTAAGAAACCTGCCTCATGTGTGTTTTCCTAGACACCAATTGTCTTGTATAGGTTCCTTCATTACTAAAATCAAATCCCAACCACTTATGTCCTCAAGCCCAAAACCGTTTTGATAGCTCGTTTAAATCTGCCATTGTTATGCGTGATGTGTCCAACACATCCCTATCATCTATTGAGATAGCCATTGATATACTACTTTGGCAGTCATATCAATAACGATCTAAATTCTTGATAGGTGCAACAATTGGATGGACAATTTGATTTAAGATTTTTAACTATAAGGATGAACAAAGATTACTATGAACATAGCATCACATGCAATGAGCATAAAGAAAATAGCAAGGATAAAACACACATCCACAGAAAATCAAAATAAGCTGTGAAATAGCATGGCCCTTAGCATGAAGATCTCCATCATCATGCTTTGTTGTTCACCTAGCCACCTTCTTCATCATTATGGATGCAACTCCTTACAACTTTTGATAATGAATTTTACATGAGGGTTTGAAGCATCACAAGTCGACACGCAGGTCGTTATACAATTTAAATAGCCTTATGGCTTAACACGCACGCAGCCATGTGGAAATTACATGCATCACATACACATAGGCCATACTATTTCACATAATTCCTGCAAAACGAGTTAAACAAAAGCAACCCTCGACTCGGGTCCGAGGCGGCGCCCGTGTAGTCAAGGCGGCGCCACGCGGTCCTCCGCTGGCGGTCGTGGCGGGTCCGAGGGGCGCCAAGGGTCAAGGCGAGCCACACCGGTCAATGGCGGGTCGAGGCGGCGCCTTGAAATTTTTAGAGGCATGTCTTCCGCCATGGAAAACACCTCAAAATTTCCACGGATCAACTAGATTGACCCAATCCGATCTAATATAATTGGCTTGGTCCCATATGGATACGTTTGAAACCACGATGGCGGTAACCCGACCGGTAAGAACAGCGTCGTACCATGAGCGGACTCACCCAAATCAATATTGAATCTGCTTGCGCTTACCATGGATCAACCAGATTGACCCAATCCAACTCGATCTGATTGGCTTGGTCCCATATGGATACGTTTCAGAAACCCTGATGGCGGTAACCCGACCGGTAAGGGTAACGTCGTACCATGAACGGACTCACCCAAATCAAGATTGAGTCGGTTTGCACTTTCCTCAAACCCTAAATCGATCGATCTCATCGATGGCTACCGTCACCAATTCATCACATGAACTGGCTGAACATGTAATAGATCCAATCTACTAACCTCACACATCATATGTGCAACATCCGATCACAAAACTATACGAGATGGCTCGATACCACCGATGGGAAGCGCGTATGCTACGCTAGCACAAAAAAACTACCGCGCAACGAAAGCTACTCGCAAGAAGGGGATCATAGATAAGATTACCACTAGACGCGCAGTTGCGGAATCCTTCGCGCGTCGATGTAGTGGTTCGTCCTCGCCGCAGTCGTTGCGTCGATGTAGTGGATCGTCCTCGCCTCGCCGTGGATCTTCCTCCCACGCCGCTTGATCGCAGCAGCGTCACCGCAGTAGTCCACACGTCCAGAGATGGAACGCCGTGTGTCGGTGTGCAAGCACCTAGTCGCTCGGCAGGGGCAGCGAGAGGAGGAGGCTAGGGTTTCAAGTGAATCAAACCTAAACCGTGGAAAGCACACTCTGCGCCCTCCCTCCTCCCCTCCTTATATAGCCACGAGATGAAACCTAAACCAGGGCCCACCAAAGATGCTAAGCCCACGAGGTTCATTAATTACGGATCAATCCAAATTAATGCGTCCCACCCATTAAGTGTGTGACCTGCGGTTCACATACGTTTGGACATGGATTCGAAAACTCCTTTTCAATCCAATAGTTGAAAGCGGCTTCTTGCAAAGTATGCCAACTCCCAAACATACTGTGATCAAATCGAACAGAACCTATCAAAAGAACTCATGTAATAATCCCTTTGCCAAGTATATGAAGATTGATCTCAAGGCGAGAAGCATGTCATCCTTTGATGATTCAATCCATCTCTCGTATCCGTGATATATTAATAAGTTGTGATTGACTCCTCAATCACGGCATGGCCATGCACTTTCTTAATCATATCACACGAGTGGCCTTGTCATATATCTCCGTTTCATTGGGTGGCAAATTCCATCTTGATTTGCTCACTTCCCTCATGCGTTTCATAGTAAACATGAAAGCTACCTTTATAACTATCCGGTTAGGAAGTAGTGTTTGATAGCCCCAAAGAAAACTATTACACATGTAGGGAATATGACAATCTCGTGTCTAAGGATCATACATCTTCTAGGTATGAGATACACGATGACACATAAGAATGAAACATTCTCGCGATGTCCCATAAGCGGGTCTATCTAACCCATGTTCTTCAACATGGTCCACAATGTAGAGATGATATCTCCATATCCCATGATCTATGAAGCATGATCATCGATCACTACATGTGCTGATCTATTCATCGTAGTCCTATACGATGATATCCGATCAGAGATATTTATCGAATTACATCATTAAGTAAAGAGCTTCATAATCAAGTCACATACTTGTTGATCAATACAATGATATACATTCATTGGACCAATAATCATATTATTATTCATAAACATAGTCATGTTACAATCATCTAAATGATTGCCTCAAGGGCATAACACTAACAACCAGCTCGCGACCTCCTTCATCACTCTGTTTGCCTCGTTCTGCTACATAACAATGCCCTTCGGTCTAAAAAACGCGGGCGCTACATACCAACGATGTATACGGACATGTTTTAACAACCGGATCACCGCAACATTGAGGCGTCGTCGCTTGACGACATCGTCGTGAAGACCAAAAGGCCGGCGACCTTATCACCGACCTAGGAGAGACTTTCGCGAATCTCCGGCGGTTCCGCATAAGGCTCAACCCCGAAAGTGCGTCTTCGGGGTCCCCAAGGGAAAGCTACTCGGTTTCATCGTCTCCGAGCGTGGCATCGAGGCCAACCAGGAGAAGATCTCGGCGATCGCAAGGATGGGCCCGGTTGGCAACCTGAAAGGGGTCCAGAGGCTGACCGGATGCCTTGCAGCCTTGAGCCGTTTCGTGTCTCGCCTTGGCGAGCGCGGGATGCCGCTCTACAGGCTGCTTAAGAAGTTCGACCGCTTCAGCTGGACCCAGGAGGCTCAGGAGGCCCTCACCCGCTTGAAGGCCTTCCTGTCCTCACCCCCAGTCCTGGTTGCCCCGGCACCGGGTGAACCGCTGCTCCTTTACATCGCCGCCACTACCCAGGTTGTCAGTGCGGCCCTTGTAGTGGAACGAGCGGAAGAAGGTCGTGAGCTCAAGGTACAACGGCCGGTCTACTTCATCAGCGAGGTGCTTTCCAAGTCCAAGGTTCAGTACCCGCAGGTGCAGAAGCTGCTCTACGTGCTCATCGCGAAGAGGAAGATGGTCCATTATTTCGACCAACATCCCATCACGGCCGGTCTACTTCATCAGCGGAAGAAGCCTCACAACAAAGTGGGCAAAGCTCAAATGAGCATCAAAAACCTCAGAACCTTCACAGAGGGGAGGCTGCCCCTACCCCTCTATTTATAGTGACCTGGGATCAATTCCCACCTTTGGATGTCCTGCTTCAATCCTAAGCCAACATCCAAGAGCCAGGATTTGATCCTTACACTGTCACTCTCAACAACTCTCAACTACTCACGTACACTTTCCTCACCTGCTCACCCCCAAGGAGACACCCCTCTCCCTGTCTATTCATAGCAGGCTTGGAACACCTACCACCCTTGGATGAGCCTCTAAACCCTAGAGCACTCCATCAAGGGCTGAGATTTTACCCACTCACAAAGCTATGCATGGGCTCACCCGAAACCCAACAACACAACGGGTTTTGCACGCTTTTCAACTCACACTAACTTGACCCGCTACTCTATCTTCCTGACCGCGATCCAACGGTCCTCCTAGATCAGAGCAGCTCCAAGTTAGCATCTCATCCATTCCTTTGTCTTCTCGGCTTGCAGCTACTCCCTGGCCTCAGTCATCTTTGGTGACACCTTGATCATCTGGACCTCAGCGCTCCCAGCCTAGTCCTGATCCCCTTCGCCTCACCATGACCTAACTCCAAAGTCCTGCAACCATCATAGACAAGGAAACCACATCACATAGCAATGTCCAACAACACATATCCATCTCAACAGACAGATATACACTACGCTGACCAACATAACCCCGACCACACGTGGTCTGACCACTGGTCTCCATCCCGACCAACCATGGTCTGACCACTGGTCTCCATCCCGACCACTCGAGGTCTGACCACTAGTCAAATCAATCCAAATCAAACTCAAACTTGAGCACACCTTGCTCAAATAAAGTCAAATACTCATCACAAACATGGATGGACCTCCACATGGTCCTTCAATCTCCCCCTTGATGAGTATATTGACAAACCACACAAAAGGCATAAATTTGAGTTTGAATGAGAGAAGAAGAAAGCAATTTGATTGCAAAGCCAAACTTGGTCCAGAGAGAAAGATATAAAATTATGACCAAGTTGGCAGAAAGAATTTAGAGCAAGACCATGAAAAGAGCAAGTTTTCAACAAAAGCTCCAAAAACCAATCATAAGTGTCAAATGTGATTATGATCCATAAGAGATAGCAAAGATTTACAAAAATCATAAGAACCAACAAGCTTTTACATTTCTATCTCCTCCTTTTCTACATTTTAAATGATGCCTTTTTCTACATTTTCTCCCCCTTTTGGCAATATAGGCATCAAAATAGAATTTTCTCCCTCTTTTATGTATGCATGAAATGCAACCTAAGGGAGCTTTGAAGATTATCCAAATGATCATAATGACAAGATATGACACCAAGCTTATTAATCTCAGATTATGACCAAACTAAGACATGTCCAAGTGCAAATAACAAATTTTGCTCATGAGCTAAGTTTTGAAAATGTATCATTTTTAGCAAGATTTGACAAGTGCAAAACTTAGTAAAGTTTCAAAACTAGAAGCAAAACCATTCAGGGATCAAATGGAAAACCTAGAGTTCAACCTACTCAACACTTTGGGGAATTTTGAAGTGCATATAAGGTCCTTCGAGCCCATTTTTCAATTTATGCAAATTTTCTTTCAGATTTCGAAAAACATAGCGGGGTGCAAATGTTTGACATTATTTGCATTATATACCCACTTATGTGTTTGATATTTGCATTTTTTGTTGATTGACTCAAGCCATTTTCGATCATCTCAAGAGTAACTCTTAAGAGAATGATCTTGGTCATACACAATATATTCCAAGTTCATCCCAAAAGCAATGGGAGGCAGTCTCGAGAATATAAAGTGCTGAAATCAATTTTGCACAAAAGTGTCAATTTTTTTTTAATTTTCAATTTAGCACATATAAGCAATTCTGAAGGACTCAAATATGCATCAAGCAAATTTCACCCAAGTTGCTATAGGGACTCTAGAGAATTCCAAAATTTCACAATTCATCGTAAAAGCTCTTAGAGAAGAAACTTAGTAAGTAAAAGTAACATGTTTCATCAAGTTTTCATTTAAAGCTTTTAAGTTTTTCAGATTTCAATGAACATTAGCTTGATAAATGAACTTGGACATATCTAAGCTAGTGATTTTCTTCGAAAGATATAGCATGATGTATTTCACGAAGATTGAGTCAAATGCATAATAGACAAAGCTCATAGAACGGAAAATGCAGTCTAAATGCAATGCACGAACAGATTCCCAAACTCCCCCTCAACAATTGAATCAATTTTAAGCTCAAATCTGGTTAAAGTTGAGTTATTATCAAGGTTAGGCATAAAGAAAAACCGAATGAACTCAATAACAACCAGAAAAAAAACAGAATGAGGAGAAGAAGTCGAGAAACTGCAAAACTGGATGGCTATTGAGCATAGATAAGATAGAAGAGACTCACTACGGCTCAAGCTCGCTCTTATCCTCCCCAGAGACTGACATAGGAAAGCTGACTCTAGATCCCAACTAAGGCGTGCACACAGACCCTGTCTACCCAGGAGGCCACAAAACATGCTAGACTTATAAGACTGTGAGGGAACTCAACCTAGAGAGAAGAGAGAACAGCTAATCACGCATGATAGCAACCTAAAGCACAAGATAAGAGGTCCATGCGAGGCATGCCAGAAGTCTAAGTGAGTGAACTCAACTCAAGAAAACAAGCCCAAATTCACCCAGAAGAAGAAAGAAAAAGCTGGAAGAAAATATATAGTACATAATATACAAACCAGCTCCCCCTCAAGATAAGCTATATGAGCTCATAAACCCAAGCTCAAATCCCCCTGAACACACTCTAAAACTCTCTCCTCACAAGAGATAGGTAGAAAGCTAGAGGAGAAGAGATAAGATCTAAAACCACATGGTCTCTAAGGAGCAAGAAGGCTCAAGGTAAGAAGCAACCTAACTATGCTAGAAGTCCAACCAAAAGACTCTAGACAAACAGGACAGAAGCTCTACCTACAAAAGAACCACAACCTCCTAAGAGACCCATCACTATCATCAATATTTTCAGAGGTACTTACCTACAGCAGTGTAGAGCAAGTAGTGGCAAATGACACAAGTGGATCCAAAAGCGGAGGAAGAAGACTTAGAGATATTCCTAGGATGATGGTCTCTCACCGAAAGCCTACACATATCCATCCAACAAATCTATGCTTTGGCTGGGGTTAGGCAGATCCAGTTCCTAGGCACGAATGGACAAGATACAGGAAAAGTGTGGCAAATGATCATCCAGAGCATGAACATGATGCAGAAGGTAATGTAAGATCATGATCACAACCAAGCTAAAGAAAGCATAAAGATCCATATATCCATAGACAACAGTGAAAACATATCCACATGATAAACAACAGCAAGGTGCATCATAGCACTGTCATGCTGGCAGAAGAAGCTAAGCAAGGTGCATCGTCGCAACAAAATGCTAGCAGGGATCATGTGCAAGCCTAGAAATACATGGATCAAGATGAAGGGAAACGCGGTATGCTACGCTAGCACAAAAAAAAACTACCGCGCAACCAGAAAGCTACTCGCAAGAAGGGGATCATAGATAAGATTACCACTAGACGCGCAGTTGCGGAATCCTTCGCGCGTCGATGTAGTGGTTCGTCCTCGCCGCAGTCGTTGCGTCGATGTAGTGGATCGTCCTCGCCTCGCCGTGGATCGTCCTCCCACGCAGCGCCGCAGCGCGGCGTCACCGCATGAGTCCACACGTCCGAGATGGAACGCCGTGCGTCGGTGTGCAAGCACCTGAGTCGCTCGGCAGGGCAGCGAGAGGAGGAGGCTAGGGTTTCAAGTGAATCAAACCTAAACCGTGGAAAGCACACTCGCGCCTCCTCCTCCCTCCTTATATAGCCACGAGATGAAACCCTAAACCGGGGCCCACCAAATGCTAGGCCCACGAGGTTCATTAATTACGGATCCAATCCAAATTAATGCGTCCCACCCATTAAGTGTGTGACCTGCGAGTTCACATACGTTTGGACATGGATTCGGAAAACTCCTTTTCAATCCAATAGTTGGTAGTGGCTTCTTGCAAAGTATGCCAACTCCCAAACATACGTGATCAAATCGAATGAACCTATCAAAAGAACTCATGTAATAATCCCTTTGCCAAGTATATGAAGATTGATCTCAAGGCGAGAAGCATGTCATCCTTTGATGATTCAATCCATCTCTCGTATCAAGTGATATATTAATAAGTTGTGATTGACTCTCAATCACGGCATGGCCATGCACTTTCTTAATCATATCACACGAGTGGCCTTGTCATATATCTCCGTTTCATTGGAGTGGCAAATTCCATCTTGACTGCTCACTTCCCTCTGCACGTTTCATAGTAAACATGAAAGCTACCTTTATAACTATCCGGTTAGGAAGTAGTGTTTGATAGCCCCAAGGAAAACTATTACACATGTAGGGAATATGACAATCTCGTGTCTAAGGATCATACATCTTCTAGGTATGAGATACACTGATGACACATAAGAATGAAACATTCTCGCAGATGTCCCATAGCGGTCTATCTAACCCATGTTCTTCAACATGGTCCACAATGTAGAGATGATATCTCCATATCCCATGATCTATGAAGCATGATCATCGATCACTACATGTGCTGATCTATTCATCGTAGTCCTATACGATGATATCCGATCAGAGATATTTATCGAATTACATCATTAAGTAAAGAGCTTCATAATCAAGTCACATACTTGTTGATCAATACAATGATATACATTCATTGGACCAATAATCATATTATTATTCATAAACATAGTCATGTTACAATCATCTAAATGATTGCCTCAAGGGCATAACACTAACAACCAGCTCGCGACCTCCTTCATCACTCTGTTTGCCTCGTTCTGCTACATAACAATGCCCTTCGGTCTAAAAAACGCGGGCGCTACATACCAACGATGTATACAGACATGTTTTAACAACCAGATCAGCCGCAACATTGAGGCGTACGTCGACGACATCGTCGTGAAGACCAAAAAGGCCGACGACCTTATCACCGACCTAGGAGAGACTTTCTCGAATCTCCGGCGGTTCCGCATAAGGCTCAACCCCGAAAGTGCGTCTTCGGGGTCCCCAAGGGAAAGCTACTCGGTTTCATCGTCTCCGAGCGTGGCATCGAGGCCAACCAGGAGAAGATCTCGGCGATCGCAAGGATGGGCCCGGTTGGCAACCTGAAAGGGGTCCAGAGGCTGACCGGATGCCTTGCAGCCTTGAGCCGTTTCGTGTCTACGCCTTGGCGGCGCGGATGCCGCTTACTGCTGCTGCTTAAGTTCGACCGCTTCAGCTGGACCCAGGAGGCTCAGGAGGCCCTCACCCGCTTGAAGGCCTTCCTGTCCTCACCCCCAGTCCTGGTTGCCCCGGCACCGGGTGAACCGCTGCTCCTTTACATCGCCGCCACTACCCAGGTTGTCAGTGCGGCCCTTGTAGTGGAACGAGCGGAAGAAGGCCGTGAGCTCAAGGTACAACGGCCGGTCTACTTCATCAGCGAGGTGCTTTCCAAGTCCAAGGTTCGGTACCCGCAGGTGCAGAAGCTGCTCTACGTGCTCATCGCGAAGAGGAAGATGGTCCATTATTTCGACCAACATCCCATCACCGTGGTGACCACATCGCCACTCGGCGAGATAGTCCACAACCGCGACGCCTCAGGAAGGATAGCCAAGTGGGCACTAGAGCTTAACGGTCACGGCATATCATACGTCCCTCGAAAGGCAATCAAGTCACAGGACCTGGCCGACTTCATTGCTGAATGGACCGAAGCTCAGGCGCCACCAGCGCTCGAAGACCCCGAGTACTGGACGATGTACTTCGATATGTCATACACCAAGAACGGCGCGGGCGCAGGAGTTGTCATTGTTTCCCCGCTCGGGAACAAACTTCAATACGCCATCAGGCTGCTCTTCGATGCGACTAACAATATCGCCGAGTACGAGGCTCTCGTCAACGGCCTCCGGATCGCTGCCGACCTCGGCGCCCGCCGACTCTACATCCACGGGGACTCCAAGCTCGTCGTCGACCAGGTCATGAAGGCTGCGGAGCCCCGGGATGCCGGCATGGCCGCGTATTGTCGAGAAGTGCGCAAGCTCGAGGAACAGTTCAAGGGTTTCGAGCTCCACCATAGCTACAGACGCTACAACGGTGAGGCCGATTACCTAGCCAATCTTGCCTTCAGCAGAGGGCCAGTCCCGCCTGGGATCTTCGTCTGCGACCTTCTACTGCCTTCCGTCCAGACAGACCTAGTGGCCGAGCGACCTTCCGACCCGCCGGGTGCGACTACTTCGACTGCCGTGCAGTCGGACGTAGATCCGGCCGGGTTGGGGCACGTCGTACTAACAGCCGAACCCGACTGGAGGAAGCCCTTCATCGACTGTCTGGTGGACGGATCACTTCCAACCGACCCAACCGAGGCCCAGCGCCTCGCTCGTCGGGCGAAATCTTTCGTCCTGGTCGGACCAGACCTTTACAAAAGGAGTCCCTCCGGAGTCCTCCAGAGGTGCATCCTGGCTGACCTAGGGAAACAACTGCTGCTCGATATCCATGGCGGGGTCTGCGGTCACCATGCTGCGCCCCGGTCCCTGGTAGGAAAGGCCTTTCAGCAAGGTTTCTACTGGCCGACCGCCATGTCCGACGCCGAGCAGGTTGTACGCACCTGTGAAGGGTGCCAATTCTTCGCCCGGCAGACGCATCTGCTAGCTCAGGCCCTGCAGACGATCCCCATCACGTTGCCATTTGCGGTCTGGGGACTCGATCTGGTCAGGCCCTTCAAGAAGGCGCCCGGGGGCTTTACTCACCTCCTTGTCGTGGTGGACAAGTTCACCAAGTGGATAGAGGCCAAGCCGGTTGTGAGCGTCACATCGGTGCAGGGGGCCACTTTCTTCCGCGACATCGTCTTTCGGTTCGGAGTCCCGAACTCCGCTATCACCGACAACGGGACGCAGTTCATGGGGAAGGAATTAATCGAGCTCTGCGACAACTTCAACATCCGTGTCGATTGGGCAGCCGTGGCCCATTCGCGGACTAACGGCCAGGTCGAACGCGCGAACGGCATGATCCTCCAAGGGCTCAAGCCGCAGATCTTCAATCGACTGAAGCATTTCGTGGGACGATGGGTGGTCGAGCTACCCTCCGTCCTCTGGAGCCTGCGGACCACGCCAACTCGGGCGACGTGCTTTACACCATTCTTCATGGTGTTCGGTGCCGAAGCTATCTTACCAACCGACCTGGAATACGGCTCCCCAAGATTATAAGCCTTCGACGAGGCTCGGGGGCTCGCCTCGCAACAAGACGCCATCGAACAGCTCGATGAGGCGCGTGTTGTGGCCATTATGCGATCGGCCAGATATCAACAAGCTCTGCGACGTTACCACAGCCGTCAGGTTCGAGGGCGATCCTTGGTATTTGGTGACTGGTCTTGCGGCGGGTCCGGACCAAAGAAAGATAGGCACAAGCTCTCCGCCTACAGGAAGGCCCTTCACCGTCGTGGAGGTTCTTCGACCCGGCACCTTTCGACTCAAGGACGCGGATGGTCACGTCCTCCCCAACGCTTGGAACATAGAAAAGTTAAGGCGATTCTATCCCTAAATTCTGTTTTTGTTCCTTGCATCATCTTTACCTTTCCTTCCGAGCACCTGGTCGCCGTGCGACACTCGGGGGCTGCCCGTTGGCGCCCCCATTCAGGCTACTTCTGGTCGGCGCTCATCGGATAGGTAAACTGACCAGCCACGAGGTCCTTCCCGAACAGTAACCCTCTCGACCCGGGTGCTACGGCCTACGCCCCAGCGGCTATGGTTGCGAAGTAGCGCTTCGCGGAAGAAGGAAGTACCCGAGCCGAGCGACCCTTGGTCGGTCGGAAACAATCCTCTCCCGCGCAAACACAGTTAACTCACGGGCTCATGCGGGTCGGTGACCCGACCAAGCACGAGGTCCTTCCCGAGCGGTAACCCTCTCGACCCAAGTGCTACGGCCAACGCCCCGGCGGCTATGGTTGCGAAGTAGCGCTTCGCGAAAGAAGGAAGTGCCCAAGCGAAGCGATCTTTGGTCGGTTGGGAACACTCCTATCCCTCACAAATGCGTGTGAATTCTGCGAGCCAAAGTTCCTATCCTCTTCGCCCTTCCCAAAATGACCTGACCTACGCATAAGTGACCCCGGCGGTCCTTAAAGCTATGGCCGGTCAAAACGCTCATTACAAACATACAAAAAAAAGGGGCAAGAGGCATACTGGAACTCGCTAAGTTTAAGATTGTTTGCATGCAGTAGTCTTTACAATAAAGGAGGGAAATGTCTAACTTCTCCTTATTCCTGTTGGAGGGCACTCCGCAGCGAGATGTGGCTGGCGATCTCCCGAGCATGTGGCTCAACTTGAAGCTCGAGCCCGTCGATCTCGTCGTCGGTCCGGTTCCCGGCGACACCGCTGCTCACCACCGCAAGATCGATGCCGTCGTAATGGGAAATGGTGTTGACCAGCGTCGAGGAGGCTCCGAGCCTGGTGCCCACGATCACCGCGCGCTCGGAACCACCAGGGTCCCAAGCACTCGATCGCAGACATTCTGGCCGACCCTGCGAAGGGCCTCCAGCTTTGTGGCCAGCTCTGACCGGCCACTTTCGGCGTCCTTCAGTGCCGCCAGCGCTGTGTCCCGCGCCTTGACCGCTTCGTCACGAACCTGCAAGGCGTCCTTCCGTGCCTCCACGGCGTTACCAAGGTTCTTCTGCAACTCTGCAGATTGGGGTCGTGTTAGAAAACGCGCCCTACAAACCTCTGTTACAGAATCCACATAAGGATCAGACCTCTCACCACCCGCGGAGCTCTCCAAGTCGCGAAGATCGGCCATTGACTTGGCCAGTTCCCGCTGGGCGGCGTTGCGCTCGCGTCGCTTATCTCGGAGCCCTCCCGAGCTTGGTCCAACTCGACCCGAAGGTTGGCCGCCTCCGACCGCGCAGTCGCCTCCCCGGCCACGGCCAGGTCCTTGGCGTCGCTCGCCCCCGCCAAGAGGGACTCAAGCTCTGCCACCCGCGCAGCCAAAGACTGGCTCGTCTGGAGCTCCTCGAGCAGGGCCTGGGCGGACAGAGCCAGCTCCTGGCGGGCTTCTTCCGCTGCCTTTTGCTCACGGCCCAGGGCCTCCCGGGCGTCGCACAACTCGGGGTGTAGCCTGTCACGCGCTTCTTCGACGGCCAATCTATAGTCGTGCACGCCCTTGATGAACCGTGACTTGTCCCCCGAGCGGGCACGCAAGCGCTGCAAGGCGCAACACTCCGTTGGCTCACAACGAATGTGTCAAAAGTTACAAGAGCCAAGCCTCGACGACTTACCAGGCTAACCGGAAGAATCTGGTCTGTAACCGCGTCCAGCACCTCGCCGGAACTCTCGAGGGCGAGAGCTAGCTCCTCCTGGATCCGCCTCGTCTCGGCCGCAGCACGCTTGATGCTGTTCCGTAGGACACCCCATTCACGGCCCTCCGTGGGGTCGTCCACCGAAATGGTCAGCCCGTCGAATTGGCCTCCCACTGACCAGGTTTGCGTAAGCGGGGGCGGCAGATCCAAGCCGCCTGGGTCGGCTCTAGCGGCTTGCGCCAGAAAGAGGTCACCCAACACCTCCCCCTGCGACTCTGGAGAGATCGGCCCGGACTCCTGGACGGCCCCCTCCGGCTGGTCCCCGGGCGGCGGAACCACCGCTTCGGGAAGCCGAGCCGCATCCACCGGCGGGCTCCTCGGCGGCAACGGTGGCATTTCCTTCTGACCTCCCTCGACCAAGGGAGGGAGACCTGGCTCGCCAAGGACGATCGAAGCCATCTCGCCCTCCGCCTCGACCGCCGGCAAGGGGACCATCGTCTGCTCCACCGGCAGCTTCGATGCTGCCGCCCGTGGAACTCCGACCCCGGACAGACCGACCGGTGTCTCCCCGACCCATGCTCCACCTTCCTCAGTCAATCGCGCCAGTGCTAAGCTCGGGTTTGCAGTTGCCACCACCCCTGAGTAAACACTTCACGCCACGAGCAATCAATAATTTGCTCAGACTACTCCACTATCGCCAAAGTCAAGGAAGGGACACTTACTGCGCCGATCGGACGCGCGGCAGTCGCGCCCTCTTCGCTGGTCCTTCTTGCGGGGGCGAGTCGTCCTTTTGTTTCCCCGAGGATGATTCCACAGGGGACATCTCTGCTTGGGGCACAACGTCGGCCGCGCCTGTGCGCTCGCCCCTTGCCAGGCCCCCGACCGGGTCACCACCAGCCTGCGAATCGGACAGATACCTGTGGTATGGGCGTTCGTCCCGGTCTCCGCTACTGTCGGTAGAGGTCGACCCTGCAGAAGTGGTCTCCGGTACGTCCTCGCCGCGTGCGGCTCTTGCAGCACGCTCCTTCTCCCGCCACTGCGTCTTCTCCTCTTTGCGCTTCTTGCGCGCGGACTCAACCTGCGCAGACTTTGCGCGGGCCTCTGCCCTCAACTCCTTTTCCCCTGGCAGCAGTGCCCGGGAAACCATCCCGGCAAGCCCCTAAGTATTGTGAAGACCTTGATCAGGCAAACCGCCAATGCTGAGGGAGAGAAGTAAAAAGGAGAAGGAAAAGCTACACTCAATTTACCAGGTTTGGCAGATTCCGGGCCGAAAACGGCTCGGGGTGGCCGGCCATCGCCTCGGTCACGCTTCCGCCCATGACGGCGGATACCCACGCCCGGACCTCCGACGGGGGGAGTTCCTCCGCCATCATCCTCGCCGGGTCGGTCGGTCCCTCAAATTTTAACATGGGGAGCGGCCGATCCATAAGCGGTTGCACGCGCATCTTCATGAATGCGCACACAACGACGTCGCCGGTCAGACCCCGTTTCTTCTGGGCTTTGATCTGGTCCGTTATTACCTCCACTCGGTTCCTTTCTCTCCGTTCGGCGCCCCACCCCCATGAGGGCTTCATCTCCGGGAGATCACCGGTGTAGCCGGGGGCGCTGTTCCCCAATTTCCTGGCGTAATGCCACTCGGAGTGCCACCCCCGGTTGGACGATGGTAGCTTCACGTCAATATAATCCGCTGCGCGTCCCGCGCGCAGCTGGAAAGCCACACCTCTGACGGGCACCGATGTGTCCGAGGATTTGTCTTTCCTCAGTCAGGCCTGGAAGAAGTGCCTCCACAACGCCCAATGGGGCTCGATCCCCAGAAAAGCTTCACAGAGGGTGATGAAGATGGCGATATGTAGGACCCCGTTGGGGTTAAGATGGTGCACCTCCGCCTCGTAATGGAGCAGAAGCCCACGCACAAATGGGTGCAGCGGAAGCCCGAACCCGCGCTCGTAAAAAGAGGCGGGCACGACGACCTCACCGCCCCCCGTCGCTGGGGTGGCGGCCCCTGACGGCACTCTCCACCCCGAGATATCCTGCGAAGGTAGGAACCCCTTCTTCACCAGCCCGAGCGCACGGCTGGTCTAAATGGAGCATGCTGGCCACGACATCTCCAAAAGGGTGGCGAGAAGGTGAGGATAAGGGAAGGTGAAGTTCTCTCTCTTCTGGCTCTTGCTGTCTTTTTTCTCGTCTCAGGGAAGTGCGGAGATGGAGAAAGCAGAAGCGAGAGGTTGGCTCGAATGCCACCGCACCCTATTTATAGGAGCTGAGTGGACGCCGATTTAAGCGGGCGCCAACCAAACATGCACCTCCTCGCGTAAAGCGTCGTGCACGCCCTCGTTTGCCGTGCAAGCCACCTGGTAACGCCCAATTTCAAATTCCTCTCTGCTTTTAATCCTGACAAAACCGCAGGAACCGTAAAGACACCGCCTTGGGCCGCTCGTCCTGAGACCTCTCGGTCTCCGCCTTTAGGTCAGGACGGCAGCCCCGGGGCGGGTGCGAGAGGCCCGATGGGCCGCTGCAGCCCCAAAAATGGCAAGAGCTCGATGGCTCACGCCGGGGGCCCAGCCGAAAGCTGTGGGTTCTAAAGGCCTATCCCACCAGATGGGCATAAGGTCGCCCCAGCGAAATTTGAGCGAGGGACGAGTATGAGATGAGCTCCCGGTGGGCCTCCAGTTGGGTCGGCTGACGACCCGATCGCCTCAACTCGTGTCCGAGACCATACTTCACACTCTCCAGGGAGTCCATCGATGGGCGACAGCCAGCTATGCTCTGGGTCGGCGGACGACCCAGGGTCCGATACAGGATCGAGTAAAGAAAGGTTTTTATGGGTCGCCCCACGGCGCGCCAGGACACCCTACTCTGTGACCATCCGCTCGGAAGGGTTCCCCTTGGGAGGGACCTCCCAGGACCCACTCGGACCACCTGCTATTAGCTCCACGAGCGCCGCGTTCAAACCAACACGGGTAAATGCGCGTCGCTCACCCCCTCCAGGTCCCACACCTGCGGACGGGGTACACTTGTGGGATAGACGGCGGCCACTCCTCTCGCAGCTACCCTCGCCGGACGAGGACTCGGGATGGATGCCCCACGTCCAGCTACGACGTAAAACGAGCCACGGCCAGCTATGACGTAAAATGAGCCACGTCCAGCTACGACGTAAAATGAGCCACGTCCAGCTACGACGTAAAATGAGCCACGTCCAGCTATGACGTAAAACGAGCACTCGGACACCCGAACCTCCCGAAGAGGCATCCGGTTGTCCAGGCCGACCAAGGCACGGTCTAGCTACGATGTTAAACGAGCACTCGGACACCCGAACCTCCCGAAGAGGCATCCGGTCGTCCCGGCCGACCGAGGCACGGTCTAGCTACGACGTTAAACGAGCACTCGGACACCCGAACCTCCCGAAGAGGCATCCGGTCGTCCCGGTCGACCGAGGCACGGTCTAGCTACGACGTTAAACGAGCACTCGGACACCCGAACCTCCCGAAGAGGCATCCGGTCGTCCCGGCCGACCGAGGCACGGTCTAGCTACGACGTTAAACGAGCACTCGGACACCCGAACCTCCCGAAGAGGCATCTGGTCGTCCCGGTCGACCGAGTCACGATCTAGCTACGACGTTAAACGACCACTCGGACACCCAACCTCCTGAAGAGGCATCCGGTCGTCCCGGTCGACCGAGGCACGGTCTATCTACGACGTTAAACGAGCACTCAGACACCCGAACCTCCCGAAGAGGCATCCAGTCGTCCCGGCCGACCAAGGCACGGTCTAGCTACGTCGTTAAACGAGCACTCGGACACCCGAACCTCCCGAAGAGGCATCTGGTCGTCCCGGCCGACCAAGGCACAGTCTAGCTACGACGTTAAACGAGCACTCGGACACCCGAACCTCCCGAAGAGGCATCCGGTCATCCCGGTCGACCAAGGCATGGTCTAGCTAGGACATTAAACGAGCACTCGGACACCCGAACCTCCCGAAGAGGCATCCGGTTGTCCCGATCGACCAAGGCACGGTCTAGCTAGGACATTAAACGAGCACTCGGACACCCGAACCTCCCGAAGAGGCATCCGGTCATCCCGGTCGACCAAGGCATGGTCTAGCTACGACGTTAAACGAGCACTCGGACACCCGAACCTCCCGAAGAGGCATCCGGTCGTCCCGGTCGACCAAGGCACGGTCTAGCTACGACGTTAAACGAGCACTCGGACACCTGAACCTCCCGAAGAGGCATCCGGTCGTCCTGGCCGACCGAGGCACGGTCTAGCTACGACGTTAAATGAGCACTCGGACACCCGAACCTCCCGAAGAGGCATCCGGTCGTCCCGGCTGACCAAGGCACGATCTAGCTACGACGTTAAACGAGCACTCGAACACCCGAACCTCCCGAAGAGGCATCCGGTCGTCCCGACCGACCAAGGTACGGTCTAGCTACGACGTTAAACCTGCACCTGGACACCTCCTAACAACCATTCGTGAGCTCGCACATCCAACTGCTCGCACCCAGAAGAGAGCGATCACTTACCGATTGCCAATTCTCGAGGGCCAAGTTGATCAAAATGAACGTCTGAGACAGACTCATCGCAAAGACATTTATAAAGAAAAATGGATTTCGCTTTGGGCCAAAAACTACGCAAAGCTACAAGATATGGTGGAGCTATCTCAGCAGCAAGAATTATATCGTGAGCTCCAATGCGGCGCTGGGGCCGACGCACTTCCTGGAGTTCAGCGGCGCCACCGCCGCGGCATTGGCAGCTACCGGCACGCTCGCGCCATCGCCTCTAAGAGGGCCCTCCTTACCACCTCGAGCCTCGAAACGGCCTCGAGCAGCGCGTCGACGGCAGCGGTATCGCGGGCTACGGCTTCTTCCTCCCTGAGCTCAGCCATCACCTGGTCGCACTCTGCCTAGAGCTCAGCCATGGGATCTTCTTCCTCCACCTCGACGTCATCGCCAAAGCTGAAGATCAGTGGATGCCTCGAAGCTATTTCGAGAATTTAAAAAGAGGACTCTGGTTTAGGAGACAATCATTCAAGCGAATGGTGGCACCCTTATATACCCAGACGAAGGGAGATCGAGCGTCTCAAAAGCAAATGCAAGCGAAGGAAAACGAAGCGCCGTTCACCAGAACCCGAAGCGGCCAAGAAGACGTATGGTCAAGGCACGACAAGCCATGCGCGGCGCACGCAGCGAAGCGATTAAAAGCTTCCGGCGGTTCGAATGCCCCCGGCCAGGCCCCGGGGCAGCCGTCGGATGCATTGGGGCACACCTGGCGGGATCCAGCTGACCCAGTAGGTCGGACCGACCAGTCGGGCCCAGTCACCATTCGCAAGCAAGTTCAACCCCCAACCGTATCTGACGAACTCGCTCGGGGGTTCGGGGGCTACTGACGAATACTCATACACTAAGGCAACCTCCGCCAAGGGCCGCGTGTCAAGACCTCCACCGGCCGACAGCCACGTACCCTACGGACGGGATCAATCGAAATGACTATGCGGGAGCAGGTGGCTCTTTCCCAAGATAGTATAATGGCTACTGAAGTCAAGCTTCCGGTCCCATCAACCAGTCACGTACAGTACGAAGGCACGCTCCCTCCTGAGGCAGCGCCAACGTCAACACTCGCCAGGCTCGCAGAAAGAAGCTGCGTCATTTTTCGACGATGCATCTAACCATCCTGCCCAACGGGACTACCGACCCAGCGTGGGAAGGCAGGCAGTGACCAGTCACCAGAATGAAGGACGAAAGCTCTTAGCATAGGTCACCTCACCCTTCCCAATTCTCGATGTAACCTGCCCCTTCCTACTATATAAAGGAGGGGCAGGAGCCCCTGAGGAGGAGGGGAACGAGGCAGACAATAACATCGACTCTTCTTCTCTTTTTAGCCCTTACAAACAGGTGGCTAACGCTCTTGTGTTTTGGAGCCCAGCTCTTTCCTGTAAACGCTGTGTAGCCATTTGCACCAAAAGCAATACAATATCACCGCACGAACTGGAGTAGGGACATTCGGCCCGAACCAGTATACTTCTTGGACTTCTGAATCTAACCATTCAGGGAGAGGGAGCGCGCGCCCCCTCAGACTTACAAATTTACTTGGCGGTGCCCGAAACGCCGACAGTTGTGATTCCAATTGTTGTAAACATGTGAGTGCTAGCTACTGATCCAGGGAATAGCACAGTAATCACATGGAGGTTCCTGTTCATCAGAACGGGATCTCACAATATCCTCATGGGCGTAGTTGTGAGCCCAGTTTATCGCCAACTTCCAAGGCACCTATGAATTCCCAGTAACATACAGTAATTTGCATCGGGTGATTCAAAAGGTAGGTGAGTCGATGCGTGGCTCCATTCGATGCTTCAGCAATAGGCGTAACTCCATCCCTGACATCTCAGATGAGGCTGTCATAATCGCCTTCGAAAACAGTGTTAAGTATTGGGAGTTGAAAGGAAAGCTAGCCACTCGAAAGATCCGAACGCCTAAAGAGCTCTTCGACAAGTGCCAAGTGATCAGTAAGAAGGTCCAGAAGAAACTCAAGGCCGCCCTAGCCGAACGCAGGGTCGAGCAAGCCATGTAGAAGCCCCAAGATGGCGAGCCCAAATATCGTGGGGCTAACCACAAGATGGTGCACATTTTCGAAGGATCTGCCACGTATGAGTCCAAGCGGCAGTACAAGGTAGTCGAGAGGGAGGTCAAACTGGCCACGCCAGCTCTCCCCAGATTATCAAGTGGTCAGAAGTATCGATCACCTTTGACCAATAGGATCACCCAGCCGTGGTCCCACATCCGTGTCGATACCCCGTGGTGGTCGAACCCACCATCGTCAACGTTAAGGTCGCTTGAACCATGATCGATGGAGCAAGTTCGCTAAACCTTATCTTCACAAAGATGCTGGAGAACATAGGTGTCCCTCAAACAGAGATCAGGGCTGGAGCAGAGCCGTTCGATGGCATAACTCAACGATCATCTTCGATGCCCCATGGCTGGATCGAGCTGCTAGTCACGTTCGACACACCAAACAATTTCCGCACAGAGAAGATCCTCTTCGACGTGGCAGATTTTGAGAGTACCTAAAATGTGATCTTACGCCACCCAATGCTAGCCAAGTTCATGGCCGTGGTCCACTACACATATCAGACAGTCAAGATTCCAGGACCAAAGGGAGTCCTCGCAATCAAAGGGGACCAGTGCACTGTGGTCCGGTGTTATACGAAGAGCCTGGAGATGGCTGAGCATCTCTGCGGGTCGACAAGAAGTGCCGACGATGAAGGAGTTAAGCGCCAAAATTCCAAGGGCACCGATAAGGCTTTTGCGTCCATGAAGGACCATGTGGAGGTCTATCCAGATTTGTGATGAGTATTTGACTAAATTTAAGCTTGGGTTGCTCTTGTTTGAGTTTGATTTGAATCGGATTTTCAATTGGAAGCAATTTGAGGTGTTCTCTTCTTTCTCGGTGCTACCGGCCAAAACGAGGAAAAATGAATTTTAATGATTGTACTTTGATGGATTTATTACACATCTTTGTGGGCATTGCTATGTGAGGAGTTTCCTTGTTTTTGATGGTTGCAGGACGACGGTGCTAGGTCATGGTGAGGCGAAGGATGGCCGGGACTAGGCGAGGAGCGTCCGAGGTCCAAACGGCCGGGGATCACCGGAAGATAATTGGAGACGGAGTCCGTGCAAGCCATGAAGATAAAGAATGGATGTGATGCTAGCTAGATGTTGCTCGGGTCGATGAGGGCCGTCGGATTGCAGTCTAGTTGATAGGATAGCGGGTCTAGTTAGTATGCTTTGAAAACCGTGCAAAAAACCCATTTGTGTGGTGGGTTTTGGGTGAACCCTTGCATGGCTGGTTGAGTGGGTTAATCCTAGCCCTTGATGGATGCTCTAGGGTTTAGAGGCTCATCCAAGGGTGGTAAGTGGCCCAAGAGTTGTATAAATAGGGGTGGAGGGGTAGCCTTCCCCCCTTGTAGGTTTTGAGGTTTTTGATGCTCCTTTGAGCTTTGCCCACATGAAATGTGAGGCTTTGTAAGGAAGAAATGAAATGTTCTTCATTTATATTCATGTTTCATTTCCTTTCCGCATTTACATTACGCATTTAAATATAGCATTTACTTTCCCGCATTTACATTCTCGCAATTTACTTTATCGTAATTTGGATTTGCCTCCCCTCCTTCTAAATGCTATTCTTCTAGGAAGTCTTGAGGGTGTTCATATGGTTTTACATCTTCTTGTACCCTAGGATAGACTAGAGATCAAATTTTTATCAAATTGCAAATCTGTCCAGAACTTATTCTTCGCGCTGTAGTCAGTCTTTAATTTTTATAAAACTCTATAAAAATCCTTTTTCAGTGACTCTTGTTGGAGAAGGTGCAAGACTCATATATCCATCTCTGAAAACATTTTTGAGTCCACTGGTTGCAGCGTTTGAGCGTTATGTAGTGAAAACCGAGCTTCAAACATTCTGGTCAAAGTTCCTGACTGTCTGTAATGCTTGATTTTTCATGTTTATTCTACAAATCTTTTTGAGGTAATTTTTTTGGAGTGTGTCACGACTTAACTTCTCACAGGGAGAAAAAATCGCAAAAAATTTAGAGCAACAAAACTCACCAACCACCTGCTCCAATTGAGGATAATTCCTAGAAAATTTGCTTTTACTTTTCTGGAAAGTGACTTTGGTGTTTTAGATTTATCTCTTTTAGAAAAGTACGTAGTTGTTGAGTTGATTCCTCTTTGTTTGGACAATTGACAACCAAGATTGTGATTAAAAAAATCCCTCACATGATTCATGGTTCTCATCCATGCAAGCTAGGGGTACACATAGTTGTCTAATTCTTTGGGTTTTGGAGGTTGTGCGAATCTGAGAAACACCATTTTGAAGGAAAATCATTGGGTGTTTCAGATTTTTATTGCGAGATTGTTTGGAGTACTTTGAGTGGGGGAAAATTTTATTTGGGATCATTCACCCCCCTGTGATAGCCATTTTGATCTTTCAATTAGTATCAGAGCCGGTTTTGCTCTTCCATAGATCTTGACCGGTTTCAAGAGCTATGGCAATGGACAAGTATTCCACCAAGCCTCCTAGTTTTGCTGGAGTTGATTTTCCATTTTGGAAATCGCGGATGGAGTCATACATCACTGCCCAGGGCTTCCTGATATGGCAGAAGGTGAAACTCCTGTATGATGTTCCTGCTGATGAAAACGTCATGGTCGGCAATATGGCTGACGTTGAGGCGAACACTAAGGCAAGGAACATTCTCATACAGGGTCTTAGCCGCAGTGAATACGGTAGGATTTCTCACCTCCATTCCGCTCACGAGATTTGGGTGACCCTCGATGCTTACCATGAGGGCACTACTCAAATCAAGGCCGTGAGGCAGGATCAATACAAGCGTGAGTAAAACAAGTTTGAACAAAACACTGGTGAGAGTCTTGATGAGTGTTTTGGTCATTTTACAAAGATTTTGATTTTGAGCGATCTTCGAGCAGTTGGTTGTATATACCCTGACTCGGATAATGCTCGATATTTCTTGACCGCACTCGATCTTCGAGTTTGGGAAATGAAGATGACCACCATCAAGGACACTACCGACTTGTTGACCTTGACTCTTGATGGGCTTTACTCCCGTCTCAAGACTCATGAGATCGACGTCGTCTCTCGCAAGACGAAATCGCAGTCGATGACCTTGGTCACTGATCCCACTGGATCTTCCCTTGATCTTTCTGCTGGTTTCTCTCTTTCCGCCCTTTGCGAGCTAAGCGATGACCAACTAGAAAAATTTCTAGAAAATGAGCTTGCTCTTCTTGGTCGCAAGTTTTCTCATGCATACAAGAGGGTGAGAGAGAGAAAGAGAGGTGGCATGATCACATGCTTCGAGTGTGGTGGCCCCAACCACATTCGGACTAATTGCCCCAAACTGGAGAAGACAAAGAACGACACCAGCGGTTTGGCAAAAAATGATTACATCGAGAAGAACCGCAACAAAAAGCCTCCAGTTCGTGAGCCGACGCGTGAGAAGAAGTACCGCCACTTCTCCAAGAACAAGAAGCTCTTCCACCGCGTCGTCGCCGCGCTTGATGACATCAACCTCTCCGACACAGAGACATGGAGCGACGAGGGCGAGGATGATCCGCAAGAGAAGAAAGGCGGCGACGACTTCTCCAGCATGTGCTTCATGGCCGACGCCAACGGCATCAGCGACTTCGAGCTCTACAGCGACTCGGACGAGGCACCCTCCTATGACCAGCTCAATGAAGCTTTCTGCAAATGTATGGAGCTAGAGCTAGAGCTAGGTGTATGGAGCTAGAGAAGGAAGTAGGTACCTTGATTCAGGAGTTAGCTTCTCTTAGATCTTCTCCCTCTCGAGTCACTAATGACTGTTCTTTGTGTGATGCTCTTCTTGTGGAGTTGGAGAACCTAAGGACTATGCATGATAGTATGTTGTCTGAATTAGATAGTCTTAGGTTGAAGAATGCTAGCGATGATTCTATTGATGGTATTCCACTAGATGCTAGTTTTCTTCATGCTCCCTCTACTTCATCATGCTCTAATTGCCCTAAATTGCTTGCTGAAATTAATGCCATGAGTGATCACCTTAGGAAGCTTTCTTCTAGAAACGATGAACTTGAAATGCATGCTTCTAAGGACTAAGTCAGCTCATGTGAGGGCTGTAGGCAACTAAAACTTGACAATGAATTACTAAATGTCAAGTGTGCTAAACTTGCTATGGACTTACTAGATAAGTCACAAGAAAGTTGCTTGTGATGTAATATGATTGAGGGGGACTTGGATAAAATCTATGTCGAACTTAGGAAGAAGTTAGGAGACCAACTCCATAGGATTAGAAATGCGTCATGCATTTCTCGTGAGGCCCTCAAGATTGAGGCAGCCATGCTGAGGGAGAAAAATGCACGTGATGAGAGTGCTTCTCTTTCTGGTTCTTCTTCTTCCTCTCTTCCATGTTCTTCATGTGCCTCTTTCTTTCGGGAGTGTGAGTATCTCATGAGCACTCTCGAGAAGTTTGTAGAAGGCAAGAAGAAACTCAATCTTATTCTAGACCAATCCAAGGTTAGCAGATTTAATCAGGGTCTAGGATTTGACCCCTTGGAGCATGCTTTGGCGCATCCTCCCACCATTGTGCACGGCTCCAAGAGTGGTGAGATAGTGGTAGCTCCCAGAGTGTGTACCACTTTGTTTAGGTCTGCTGGGGTTGTCCATGGAATTTCTGATCAGAAGGTTGTTACTCCTGTTGCTTCTGCCTCTTGCAAGGCGAAGTACACATGCACCTTCTGTGAGAAGGATGGTCACCTAGTAGATTTCTGTTTCAGGTGCACCAAGAACACTCGGCGTGAGCGTGTTGCTGCTCTTAGCGGTATTCAGGGTCATCCCCAGATTCTGAGTGCTCTAAGGCATACACTACTTCCAGACAGGTTAGAGAGTCGTATGTTTTTGGGCAGCGTCCAGGACTCGATTTTCATGCTGTGTCTTCGAGTTTCAGTCCTGGAGCTATTCGTAGTCAGTCTTTTTGCCGTCCTCTGGATATTCCTCATTTTTCTCATCGAGGTAGATATCAGCAGCGTGAGCTGTTTTCTGGTAGGAGATTTAGGCAGCCTCACTGGGATGGTCCAGCCTTTGCATCACGGTGGGTCAACCCAGTTCCAGCTTCTAGATCATCTACTAGAGTTGCTACTGATCTTGTTAGTGTTAAACGTCAGAGAGACACTCGAGTTCAGTCTTCTTCTATGGCTGGTACTTTGAGGCGTCGAGTGGTTCAGTATTGGGTCCCTAAGTCTTCACACTATCCCAGTACTGAGTCATTTTTCTCTCTTGTGTCTTGATCAGGTTCGTTAGATAGGGAAGGGAGATGTTTGGATTGTCGACTCCGGTTGTTCTCGTCATATGACATGATATTCTCGATGGTTCTCTTCCCTAGTCCGAGCCCCTGGTGATGAGTTGATCACTTTCGGGGATGGTTCTTCAGGTAGAGTCATTGCTAAAGGTACCATCTGCATTAATGACAATTTCATTCTTAAAGATGTTGCCTTAGTGAGTAAGCTGCAATACAATTTGCTTTCTGTTTTCCAGCTTATCGATGACTCTTTCGAGGTGAGTTTTAAGAGTAATGCCTGTAGAATCCTGAATTCATCAGGAGGGTTAGTTTGCGGGATTTCTAGATTTAGGAGAGTCTTCCATGCTGATTTTTCTGTTTCTTCTCGAGACTCTCTTCGTTGTTTCATTGCTTTAGAGTCCTGTGATTTCTCCTTCTGGTATAGGAGACTTGGTCACATTGGTTTTGATCATTTGACCTGAGTTAGCAACCACAGTCTCATTCGTGGTTTGCCCAAACTCAAATTGTTCAAAGACTTAGTTTGCTCTCCTTGCCGACATGGCAAGATGGTTGCTGCTTCTCATCCCCCAGTCACTGTTGTGATGACTAATGCACCAGGATAGCTTTTACATATGGACATTGTTGGTCCAACTAGAGTTCTGTCAGTAGGTGGGAAGTGGTATGTTCTTATCATTGTTGATGATTTTTCGAGGTATTCTTGGGTGTTTTTCATGTCCTCGAGCCGGATGAGAATGGTGAGCCTGCTGATCAAAAGCAGTTTTGGAGCATGATCGGCTCCCTCTTGTATCTCACTGCTTCGATGCCGGACATACATTTCGCTGTGTGTCTGTGCGCTCGAATTCAAGCTTCTCCTCGCGCCTCTCACCGCTAGGCGGTCAAGCGCATCTTCAGGTACCTTCATGCTACCACTGATTATGGTATTTGGTACTCTTACTCTTCTTATCTATCTCTTAGAGCCTTTTCCGATGCCGACTTTGCTGGCTGTAGGATAAATAGGAAGAGCACTTTTGGCACTTGCCAATTCATTGGCACTTCTCTTGTTTCTTGGTCATCTAGGAAGCAGTTCGGAGTTGCACAGTCCACCGCTGAGGCCGAGTATGTTGATGCAGACCATTCTTTGTAGCTGTGCTCTGGATGAGATCGACCTTGCAGGACTATGGGTTAGAGATAGAGAGTGTGCCACTTTTCTGTGACAACACTTCTGCTATTTGCATTGCTAAAAACCCAGTGCAACATTCCCGGACCAAGCACATTGATATTAGATATCACTTCCTTAGAGACCATGTAGAGAAGGGAGATATCGCGCTTTAGTTTGTAGAGGGTGACCTCTAGTTAGCCGATATCTTCACCAAGCCTTTGGATAGCTCCAGATTTGTTGCCTTGAGGAGTGAGCTTGGAGTCGTGAGCCCTTACGGCTTTCCGTGAGAGGGAGCTGGTTTGTATATTATGTATAATATGTTCTCTTCCTGCTTTGCTTTTCTTTGTGTTTCTACTGGGTGATTTTGGGATTATTTTCTTGAGTTGAGTTCACTCACTTAGACTTCTGGCATGCCTTGCATGGACCTCTTATCTTGTGCTTTAGGATGCTATCATGCGTGATTAGCTGTTCTCTCTTCTTTCTAGGTTGAGTTCCCTCACAGTCTTATAAGTCTAGCAGGTGTTGGGCCTCCAGGGTATACAGGGTCTGTTGCACTCTTTAGTTGGGATCTAGAGTCAGCTTCCCTATGTCAGTCACTGGGGAAGATAATAGTGAGTCTAAGCCGTAGTGAGTCTCTTCTATTTTATCTATGCTCAATAGCCATCCAGTTTTGCAGTTTCTCGACTTCTTTTCCTCATTCTATTTTTCTGGTTGTTATTGAGTTTATTTGGGTTTTCCTTATGCCTAATCTTGATAAGAACTCAACTTTAACCAGATTTGAGCTTAAAATCGATTCATTTGTTGAGGGGGAGTTTGGGAATCTGTTCATGCATTGCATTTAGACTGCATTTTCTGTTTTATGAGCTGAGTCTAGTATGCATTTGACTCAATCTTCATGAAATACATCATGCTATATCTTTTGAAGAAAATCACTAGCTTAGATATGTCTGAGTCCATTTATCATGCTAAGCTTATTAAAATTTGAAAAATTTGAAAGCTTTAAATGAAAACTTGACGAAACATGTTGCTTTTACTTACTAAGTTTCTTCTCTAGGGGTTTTTACCATTTTTTGTGAAATTTTGGATTTCTCTAGAGTCCCTATAGCAACTTGGGTGAAATTTGTTTGATCCATATTTGAGTCCTTCAGAATTTCTCATATGTGCTAAATTGAAAATTAAAAAAATGACTCTTTTGTGCAAAATTGATCTCAACACTTTATATTCATGAGATTGCTTCCCATTGCACTTGGGATGAACTTGGAATATATTATGTATGACCAAGATCATTCTCTTAAGAGTTACTCTTGAGATGATCGAAAATGGCTTGAGTCAATTTAAAAAAAATGCAAATATCAAACACATAAGTGGGTAAAGAATGCAAATAATATCAAACATTTGCACCCCGCTATGTTTTTTTTAAACTCTTAAAGAAAATTTGCATAGATTGAAAAATGAGCTTGAAGGACCTTATATGCACTTCAAAATTCCCCAAAGTGTTGAGTAGGTTGAACTCTAGGTTTTCCATTTGATCCTTGAGTAGTTTTGTTTCTAGCTTTGAAACTTTGCTAAGTTTTTCACTTGTCAAATCATGCTAAAATGAAATATTGTTAAACTAAGCTTTTTCATAAAATGTATTGGTCTTGGACATGTCTTAGTTTAGTCATTTTCTGAAATTGACAAGTTTGGTGTAATATCCTTCCATTTTGATCAATTTGATAATCTTCAAAGCTCTTTCGATTACATTTCATTCATATATAAAAAAAAATTGATGCCTATATTGCCAAAAGGGGGAGAAACGTAGAAAAGGCATCACTAAAAAGATTAAAATGTGAATGCTTATTTGGTTATTATGATCTTTGTAAAACTATGCTACTACTTCTATTGGATCATAGTCTCATAATCACATTTGACATGTTTAGTTGGATTTTAGAGTTTTTGTTGAAAACTTGCTCTTTCTTAAATTTAACTCTAAAATCTAAATTCCTCTTCATCAACTTGGTCATGGTTCCAATTTCTATCTTTCGACCAAGTTTGACTTTGCAATGAAAAATTGCTTTCTTCTTCATTCTCTTCAAACTCAAATTTATGCCTTTTATGATGTTTGTTAATATACTCATCAAGGGGGAGATTGAAGGACCATGTGGATGTCTATCCAGATTTGTGATGAGTATTTGACTAAATTTGAGCTTGGGTTGCTCTTGTTTGAGTTTGATTTGAATTGGATTTTCAGTTGGAAGCAATTTGAGGTCTTCTATGTTTTCCCGGTGCTACCGGCTAGAACGAGGAAAAATGAATTTTAATGAGTGTACTTTGATGGATTTATTACACATCTTTGTGGGCATTCCTATGTGAGGAGTTTCCTTGTTTTTGATGGTTGCAGGACAACGGTGCTAGGTCATGGTGAGGCGAAGGATGGCCGGGACTAGGCAAGGAGCGTCGGAGGTCCAGACGGTCGGGGATCGCCGGAAGATGATCAGAGATGGAGTCTGTGCAAGCCATGAAGACAAGGAATGGATGTGATGCTAGCTAGATGCTGCTCGGATCGATGAGGCCCGTCAGATAGTGGTCTAGTTGATAGGATAGCGGGTCTAGTTAGTATGCTTTGAAAACAGTGCAAAAAACCTATTTGTGTGGTGGGTTTTGGGTGAACCCTTGCATGGCTGGTTGAGTGGGTTAATCCTAACCCTTGATGGATGCTCTAGGGTTTAGAGGCTCATCCAAGGGTGGTAGGTAGCCCAAGAGTTGTATAAATAGGGGTGGAGGGGTAGCCTTCCCCCCTTGTAGGTTTTGAGGTTTTTGATGCTCCTTTGAGCTTTGCCCACATGAAATGTGAGGCTTTGTAACCTCTCCTTTCAGAAATGAAATGTTCTTCATTTATGTTAATGTTTCGTTTCCTTTACGCATTTACATGACGCATTTAAATTACTCAATTTAAATTCAGCATTTACTTTCCCGCATTTACATTCTCGCAATTTACTTTATTGCAATTTGGATTGCCTCCCTGTCACAGCCCCAAAACCAAAGATGCATCCATAATCATCATGAGCATACATGAAGCATCATTTAGAGCTGTTTTGAACCCTCAATGAAGCAGAAGAAAAGAGGGAGAAAAAATGGGCTGAAAATTTGAACTGATGACCTCTGTCCTTGGTCCCACCTGTCATCCCCCTCCTCTCCGCTTCTTCCCCAATTGGACGCCATGTGCGGTGGATCCAATTGGCTGTCGCCGATTGAGGAAGCTGGCGGTGCTCCGAGCTCTCCCACTGGCCAGCTTCACCCATACTGCGCCCCACCTACTCCTCTGTGCTGCCATAAAGCTGCCTGAGCTCTCCTCCTCGCCATTTGCTCGCTGCACCGTTGCCATCCCGCTGCTACGAGTTCACCGGGATGGGGAAACCGAGCAGCGAGCCTCTCGCCGCGGGAAGTGGCTGCTAGGTGGGCTCTTCTCCTCATCTCGCGCCTCATTTGCTGGCCTTCAACCATCTGAGTTGCTCTCGGTATTGCATGGCAGCCTCACCGTGATCTCCAATGCGCAAGACTCCACCTGCCAAGCTCCTGCTGCGCCGCTGCTCCGGTCGTCGTCACCAGATCCGGTGACTTCCACCGCCGCCGAGGAATGCCCCAGCCGAGCCCCCTCTCTGCCGCAACTTCCTCTCCAAGCATTTCCTCCCGAAGCTAGCCATCGCCATTGTTGCTGTCCAGAGAAAAGCTTCGAGCTTCTAGGGTTTGTAAGGGGTAAGCTCAAATAAATGTCCACGCCCTATTTTCACAAGTAGCAACGTAGCCCAGTGGTTCAGCGCTCTGAGTTTTAGTCTAGTGACCAGAGTTCGAGTCCACCTCCAGCAAATATTTTTTTTATTTCTTGCCTTTTGCATTCAAACTTTCATATCTTTTGCTAGGAGTGTCCAAATGAAGTCAAATTAGTTTCTACATTTAAGTTTTTAAGTGAGATATTAGAATATGAAATAAAAAGTTATGTGTTGCTTGCAGGAAAATATTCTTATTAGAGTTTGAGTGCTAGGTCCTAAATAGGTGTTATGAAGAAAGTATGTTTTATATTGATCCATAAATCATGAAATAAATACCATAAGCCACTGCAACCTTATTCACTATATTTCTGTAAAAACATTTAAATTTTAATGTATTTTGAATCAAATATTGTTGGTTTAGGACCTTAATAACATTCAAACTTCAACTGGTTAGAATAATGTTCATATGAGCTCAAATACTTATGAAACTGGTTTAGATGTGTTTATGGGATTGCATAGATTATGAATAGTCAAAATTATTTAGACTTTGATTTAGTTTAATCTATTTGCTAGTTGTCCGAACGTGCAATCGACAAAATATTCAAATGGTCGTAACTTTCGCAAATGAACCTCAAAGTCAATGAAACCAAATCTCATGACCTTAGAATGATATACCCTTACTTGCTGGGCAAAAATGATACCATTTTGAATAGTTTGAGTTAGACCTTATTAAGCCCCAATGATCATTTATATGAAAAATATTGTTTCCCTTCTATCAAGTGTTCGTTCTTTTGATTTGTGGCTTGAGTTGCACTCTTATTAAAGCATAATTTTCAGCAAATTAATAATTGTGTATAACTCAATTGAATGATGTCCTTCCAAATAAATGAACTCCGATAAACTTCTTTATAGCTGAACTTTGTATGTTACTTCTTGAAGTTCCTCTCGTTCATTTCTCATGCTCATACATGCGCATTTACATCAATGGCATCATTCTACTTTTGCATCATTGCATTCTTTTAGAGTCCGACGTACCAGAGAGCAACGAGGTTGACTCGACGACCGTGAGTGAGGTGAACCTTGAGGAGGAAGCAGCTCCTACACAAGGCAAGCATCAAGCATATTTCTCCTATATTTTGGATCAATGTGACTTAATTATGATATTATGCATGTGGGTTTTTTTATGTTATATATCTATGTCGCGAATAGCTCCTAATTGTTGCATTTCTCCTTCTTTGATAACTCTTAGCATGGGTAGTTTGTCTTATGCTAATGGTCGCGTTAGATGCTTAGCAATGCTCTAGGTCTTGGTATGGAATCCGGGAATTGTGATGGTCTTTTCTTGTAGCAATTGGTAGTTATCGCGGGATGGTAGGGGTTTGAAACATGGTAATTGGAAAGAATGTTGTTTCATTATTGATAATTTGAAGGACTTGTTTAAAAGGGTGAAAGTGCGAGACTTGGGCGGGTAGTTGGGGTTATTCGAGAATGGAGTCTCGGGTACCATAGGCTCGCTTGAGTCGATTAAGGACCGATCGTTGGTGCCGTTGTCTTAAGCACTTTCCGTACTAACCACATATCCATATATGGGATGGATGAGCTACGTACCATAAGTTACTCGGATCATTTGACTTGTGGGTTTGGTGTGTGGGTGAGGTTCCTAGGGGTGTCCCCGGTGGACCTAGTCATCTCCGCACATTAGACACGAGTACAAATATTTGGGGTGAGTATGTGAAAGGTTGTCATGTGAATCATCACTTGCTATCGATGGGTGGTATGGTCGGTGGTCTCGTGTTGTGTGGGTAAAGATGTACCCCCCTGCAGGGTGTAAGAACTATTCGAATAGCCGCGCTCTCGGTTATGGCAAAGCTTAATGTTCATTGGACACCATCGTAGTGGCACGTGTTGTTTTATGATGAGCTTGGAATGTAAAACCTGATGGTCTCATGAGGGATGTTGGGTATGTGCTAGCTGTCCATAGAAGTCAAATAGGACTAAGGTTGCTTACACATTACTCTCTAGTTGTTAAGTTATGCTTTTTCGCAAATACTACTTAACTTGTGGCCGTTGATGTCCTTGCTACAACCATATGCATTATCCTTGTACTTTATGGTCCATGTAAGACTTGCGAGTACCTTCGTACTCATGTGTTTGTTGTTGGAGTTTTGCAGGTGAGAATGAGGCCATGTATGGCTATTTTTACCCCGCTGATGTCGGCGAAGGGGATGAGTAGTCGGTGGTTGGCCAAGATAGCGGTAGTGGTGCCTTATGGGCAATGGCGCCACTATTATTTTGCTTTTATGATGATTATATCCGCTGCGTATACTATGTCTAATTCGCTAGTTAAACCATGGATAGTTTCTAGCTAGTGACCTTTGGTTCAGAGCATATAGACTTGTCTTTGTATGCTTCTCAAGTTTAATTTCAGATTTGGTACACTCGATGTATGAGACTTGTAATATGTTGAAGACTTCTAATTCACAATAAAACTTGCACTCTCTATGTACTGTGTGATGATAGAGATGTTGTGCAACGGTATGCGTGTTGATCTTGGGCATCGTCTTGAGACACATACCGGGGACTACTAGAGTTGCTTTTATTTTAATTGAGATTGTGGCTGCGTTGTTTGTCATATAGATGTGAATTAACATGTGCCTAGCTCTTGTGCGAGCGTATGTTAGCTCTCATCTAAATGGTCAATCGGCCGCTCGATTAAACCAAGTGCAATTTGGGCGGTTCTCACATTCCCCTCCTTCTAAATGCTATTCTTCTAGGAAGTCTTGAGGGTGTTCATCTGGTTTTACATCTTTCTTGTACCCTAGGATAGACTAGAGATCATGTTTTTATCAAATTGCAAATCTGTCTAGAACTTATTCTTCGCGCAGCAGTCAGTCTATGATTTTTATAAAACTCTAGAAATATCCTTTTTAAGTTATTCTTGTTGTAGAAGGAGTATGACTCGTATATCCATGTCTGGAACAAATTTTGAGTCCACTGGTTGTACCGTTTGAGCGCTATGAAGTAAAAACTGAGCCTCAAACATTCTGGTCGAAGTTCCTGACTGTATGTAATGCTTGATTTTTCATGTTTATTATACAAAGTTTTTTGAAGTGATTTTTGGTGGAATGTTTCATGACTCAACTGCTCACAGGGAAAAAATTCCGAAAAAATTTAGAGGAACATAAACTCACCAACCACCTGCTCCAATTGAGGATAATTCCTGGAAAATCTGCTTTTACTTTTCTGGAAAGAGACTTTGGTGTTTTAGCTTTATCTCTTTTAGAAAAGTAGTCTTTGAGTTGATTCCTCTTTGTTTGTACACTTGACAACCAGGATTGTGATTAAAAAAATCTCTCACATGATTCATGGTTCTCATCCATGCAAGCTAGGGGTACACATAGTTGTCTAATTCTTTGGGTTTTAGAGGGTGTGCGAATATGAGAAACACCATTTTGAAGGAAAATCTTTGGGTGTTTCAGATTTTTATTGCGAAATTGTTTGGAGTACTTTGAGTGGGGGGAAATTTTATTTGGGATCATTCACCCCGCCCCCCTCTGATCGCCATTTCGATCTTTCAGTCCAATAGTGCTGCCAAAGACTCAGTCAACGATGGCAAGAAGGATAAGAAGATCGACGAAGGCATCAAAACAGTGCCCCTGGACCCGTCAGAGCCTTCCAATACAATCAAGGTAGGCATTGATCTTGATCCCAAATAGGAACTCTAGCTCGTCGCCTTTCTTCTGAACAAACCGTGACGTATTTGCATGGCAACCGTCCGACATGCCCGGTGTCCCCAAGGAGGTGATCTAGCATCGACTGGCTGTGGAACCTAGAGCCAAGCCTGCGGTGTAGAAGCAGCACAGATTCACAGAAGACAGGAAGCAAGCCCTGTAAGAAGAGGTCTGCAAACTCCTAAAGGGTGGCATCTGAGAGGTTTGTCACCCGACGTGGCATGCGAACCCTGTCCTCATCAAGAAATCCAACGACAAGTGGAGGATATGCGTCGACTACACCGACCTCAACAAAACTTGTCCTAAAAATCCTTTCCCTCAACCCACATCGACCAGATAGTGGATTCTACTGCGGGTTGTCAATTACTAAGTTTTCTAGATGCCTACTCGGGGTATTACCACATTAGCATGTCTACGGAGGATCAAGAAAAAACTGCTTTCACTACTCCCTTTGGTGTATTCTGTTATGTTAAAATGCCTTTCAGTTTAAAGTGTGCTGGAGCTTCGTATCAGCGCTGTATTCAAAACTACTTGAAGTCCCAAATCGGGCGCAATGTTGTAACACCCTAAAAATTTCAATAAATTAAATTTTGGAGTATTTTTATATTTTTGAGAATTTTTGGGAATTTATTGGAATTTATTTTGATTTATTCAAATATGGCTTTTCTTGAAATCAATTAAATAGTGGAAAATTCTATGTAAAGTTTTATTGAAAACATTTTATTTGAGTTCCAAATGTCTCAAAATATTTTATAGAATTTTTCTGGATTTTTTCGGGTATTTTTGCTATTTAATTTGGCTTTGTTTATTTATCTGATTTATTTTTAATTAGAAATGTTTTAAAATCGGTTGAATAGTGTTGGGCTGAAACCCCTCGGTCCGGCCGAAGTCAGCCAGCGCGCCGTCGGCCCGCGCAGCCCGCTTCGCCAAAACCCTAGCCACCGCGCGATCGAGCCGTCGGATCGAGATCCAATGGTCATCGTTGCGCCGTGTCGCCCACGTTCGTGCGCCATCGAATCGTCGCTGCTTGGACGGCCGTGATGGAGCCACGTCAGTCTGACCGGGCATAATCGCCGGAGTTAACGTCGCCTAGCGTTTCCGCTCGTTTCGCTGGTGTTTGCGCGCACGTCGAGGCTCCTTTTAAAGTGTCGGTTGCTATGCCGTGTAGAGCTCTTCTCGACGCTTCCTTTTGACTCCTTCCATGCACGCCAAGACCCGCTCTAGCGCCTGTGCGAGCTCGCCGTAGATGTTTTCTCGCTCCGCCGTCGTCCTTGTTTCGTTCCCCCGTCGTTGGTTCATCTCCGCCGCTGCCGAGGTCACTGGAGTACCGATCTCGCCGAGACGCCTCGAACGTGCCACTTCTTCACACCGGGAATGCTCTGCAACGCCGTCGACGTCCTCGTTTTCCTCAGCTCCGGCAGCCTCTCCTTTTTCAACGCCGTCAACCTCGACGAACCCCGCTGACCGTTCGATCTTCATCGCACCGCGTAGGTGAGTCCACGTAGCCCCTTCTCTGTTCACGTTTGGGTTAGAACGTAGCCGTTAGATCTGTAATGTGCGGTGTAGATTAGATCTGGATATTAGGTCTTTTCGTAGATCTTAGCCGTTAGATCTACGGGGGACGCTTGAGATTGTGCCACGTTTCCATGTGCACAGTAATCCGCTCCGGTGACCTGCGCTGTCAGATTAGATCTAAACGGTAGAGATTAGATCGAGGTTGCCCTAAGGATCCGTGCCGTTCAGATTTGAACATGCGGCGGTGATGGTGTAGTACCCTCGCCGAATCGTGTGCTGACGCGTGTGCGCGTTGACCGTGGCTAGAACCAGATCCGACCGTTGCTTTCGGGAGCGCCACAACGATCTTGCCGCGTGGCTGCACGTGAACTGAGCCGTCGTGCGCGAGATCCAGCCATTGGATCCAAGCAACCGTCGGATGCGCGACGCGTGTCGCGTAGGTTTCGAGGCAGTGCAGTGTGACGCGTGAGATATGACCGTTGATTCAATGAACAGCCCAGATTTCGCCACGTGGACGCACTGTACTGGTGAACCGAGTTCACGGTGGAACCGATCCGAGCCGTGGAGCGAGGCAACGTGGCGGCACCAGAAGGCTGCCACGTGTCATGCTGACGTCATAAATATTTTTATATATAAAAATATTTTGGCCGAATTTCATTTCGGTGCTGGCGTCATCATTAGTTCAGGCTAACGTCATAAATCTCAATTTTTTTCCCGTATAAAAATAATTAAAGCAAATTGGATTTTCTGGTTTTCTTTGGATTTTCTAGTTATTTAAAACTTTGAAATGATATAACTTCTGCGTTATAACTCTGATTGAGGTGATTTCAATTTCTAAAAATTTGAAAAATCAAGATCTATTTATTGGTGAATTATGTAGAATTTTTAGAGTTGATATTGCTCTCTGTAAATTATATTTATCATGTATTTATTTATTCCAAATAGACGTTGAATTGCCGGAAAGCTTCGAGGGAGATTTTTCAGCACAAGACCAAGCTCCAGATCAAGACCAGCAACTCTTTGAAGGCAAGTGATGCTTTGACCATTTTGATCCCAGTTTCTTTTGAATATATATTTTGCTTTAAAATTATGCATGCTAAATTAATTAAAATGTATTTAAATGAATTTGGGTAATTTAGCTAATCAACCCATACTGTTAATGTCACCTTCAAATTCCTATTTGTATGCCTTTAAATCACAGTCCATCCTAAGGTTATTCATATCTGTTGGATATTAATATATGATGCCAACACGGGAGGATAGACCGTGAATAGATGCTTAGCCTTGCAACGAATCATGAACGATCTTTTGAGAAATACTACAATATTGACTAATGAAATATTGAATTTATTTTCAAAGTGGTGTGATGATGCCACGTGATGAGATTGAAGTACGAGACCTGTGTGGTTCTGTACCGATGTTGAGTTATTGTTGGCATGTGTTGCACAATAATCAACCGCTTGGGAAATGATTTAGACTCGGGCAAGTGGCAAGAGGCTGTGTGCCAGGTGGGCTTGTATGGCAATGGGCTGATGAGTGATGTGAGTCTGTGTGCCACATTAGGCTGTGTGCCACTGTTGAATGTTAGAAGTCTTGCAAGCCTTTGATCTGAGTCATCCGTACAACCACATGTCTGATATGGGACAGACCTAGTTGATTAGGGTTCTGATATCTTTCCTCTGATACCTCAAGGTGACAGAACACGGGGGTGTATTTGTGTGGGGGAGCGTACCTGTGCTACGGCTCGGTGCCCATCCAACGGTGTTTGCCTGTCCTATAATTCGGCTCTGTGTGAGGGGAGTGATAGTGAAGGCAATACCCAAGAGGTTCGTTGGTTAAGGTAGAGGTTCCTGAAAGGCTTTGTTGCGGACAATCACCTGTGTGGTGAGCGGCTGTATCTTGTGGGTAAAGTGTACAACCTCTGGAGAGTGTCAAATCTACTCGAATAGTCATTCTCACGGTATTGAGCATTGCTCGGGGATTATAGTCAAGGGTTAGATCTTCGAAAATAAAATGTGGAACGGGTGACTGTGTGCCAGTGCTAAGAATGATCTGTTTAAGGCTGTGTGCCGAGAATCTTTGAAGAAAAATTGTTTGCAGAACTTAGCATTATATATAACTATTTCACTGCTTTTAATCTAAATAAGACGCTAGTTAAAAATGTTGTTTGATGCAAGAGAACCAAGTAAGCCAATTCTTTGGATTAAGCCTTGCATGTAGTAATAGCACCGCATTCTGTGCATTACTTGCTGAGTGCCTTGAGTACTCACCCCTCCTTGCCTATCAACCCCAACATCAGTGGAGGAGTCTACGCCGGCCTTGGAGGAGTACATTGAAGATCCGGATAATTTGGGGGCAAGCCCAGTCGGTTGCCTGTGGCAAGATGAAGGCTTCCACGAAGTTTATTTGTTTTCCGCTGTTTTCTTTCTTACACTGATAATGTAAGCCCTGCGTGGCTGATTTATGTAAGGAGACCATAAGGTCGTACAATTCAGTTTATATAAATGTTTGCACTGTTTATGGTATCGCTGTAATGTCTGCAATGTGCAGCCCTGTAAGACTATGTGTGCCAGCGTGGTCCTGAACTAGCACAGAATACACAGAGGGTCCGGATTCTCAGAATCGAGTCCCGACAGAGGTGGTATCAGAGCAGGTTGACTGTAGGACTTGACCCTAACTATGTTAGTTATGCTCAGGTGGATAAAACTATTTTCTAAAATTTCACAACTTGAGAAAGAATGTCAATGAAATCTCGACTTATCTTTTCTCTCTTAATTCATATCCATGCTGAATTCTCACTATTCTTTGTTTATTTTAAACTGAGGTATGACCAATGTTGTGTTGGCAGATGGAGAGGAGGATCCACACTTTTGGAGAGCGTACTGGTGGATACGCCACAGAGTTGTGGAGGATGCTTCAGGTGCTTGGAGGATTCGATAGGCCCATGTACCGTGATCGCACCTGGGCGGTCCATGGTCAGGTTCGGGTATGGCTACGTCGATCACCGTCTACGCCCGTGAGCACGCGGGAGCGAGCCAGCCGTTCAGTATCACGGTTCAGAGGGCTACATTCGAGGCGGGGATTCAGGAGACCGCTCGTCTGGCCATGCGGAGAATTGGTCAGGCGTATGCCGGGGAGCTTCGGGACACTGTGTTTCGTATGCACCCGCAGGAGGGAGGAGCTCCAGGAGGACAGCTTCACTTGGAGGGTGATGCGGCGGTCGTGCATCCGCACGATTGCGGTACTTCGAGAGCGAGTTATGGACGGTATTCATGAGCTGCGATGCTGTCTCGCCGCTACGAGGCAGCTAAGTGGGCTCTTTGGGAGACCAAGGCTTTCGCTTTTCAGCGAATTGGAGAGTTGGAGGACGCGCTCTACGCCGGACCGCCAGAGGCCAAGATAGAGCTTGACGAGGAGGAGGACCCGAGGAGCTGATGCCCGAACCAGAGGAGCCGGTTCCGGATCAGGAGGCCATGCTCGAGGGTCAAGACTCCTCAGCGCCAGCAGTGGTAGAGGGGGGTGGTCACCAGGACCAGTTCGCCCCAATGCCAGAGCACCCGCCGTTGTATGCCCCGGGGGAGCCGCAGCCAGGATGGCTCGTCGAGTGATCGAGTCTAGTTTGAGACTCGAGTGTTTGAGTCGCGTCTTTGTTTCAGAGTCACCAATAGGTGTGAGTCGTGATTTCCTTTGCGTTGCCCTTAGGCACTTGTGAGCAACCATACAATTTCGTTAAATTAATAAAGTTGCTTAATAATTTAGGTTACACCTGCTTCCCCTGCATAAGTTCCTCTACTTGTCTATGCTTTCGTTTTCTTAACCTTAGAAGCTTTCAACAGATGGTGAGGACTCGTGGCAACGTTGGAGCCAGCGAAAGTGGTGCCAACCAGGCAGGCAACCAGAATGAGGAGCCAATTCCTAAACCATCGCAAGTTTATCTGCAGAACTTGGGAGCTTTTCTGGCTGCCCAAACCCAGCTCATGAGTACGATGATGCAAACTATGCAACAGATATCCAATCAAGCTGCAGCGAATGTTCAACCATGGGGTAATCAAGGTCCACACCCCTACTCAAGACTGTCAGAGTTTATGAGGACTCGCCCACCAACGTTCTCGGGTCATGCCAATCCGTTGGAGGCGAATGATTGGCTGAGGACTATTGAAAGAAAGCTGCACATAACCCAATGTAAGGGACATGAGAGGGTACTCTATGCCTCACATCAATTGGAAGGAACCGCCGTAGAATGGTGGGAGAATTTCTGTGCTGCACATGAGAATCCCCAAGAAATCACTTGGGAGGAATTCGCTGGTGCTTTCCGCCAATACCATGTGCCAGAGGGTATCATGGATCTGAAGTAGGAAGAATTTCGGAATCTCAAGAAGGGTGGCCAATCAGTTTACCAAGCTGGCGCGCTACTCACCATAAGATGTAGCGACGGATAAGGCCAGACAATCCTGCTTCATGAAGGGATTGAATGCGGGGTTACAAGTGGAACTGATCACCCACACATTCCCTGACTTCCAAGAGTTAGTCAACAAGGCTCTCATCTTGGAGCATAAGCGCCGGGAGTTGGATGACAACAGAAAGCGCAGAATGGCGCAACAAGGAGGTCATCCGGGCCAGCAGAGGCAGAGGACAACACCCCAACAATTTGTTCGATTTCAGCCCAGAGGCGGTGACAGGGCACCACTGCTGGCAAATCGTCTAGTGGGCCAGATTGTTCAAACTCCGGTCAGGTCGGTGGTACAAGCTGGAGGGAATTCCCAGGCAGTAGGAAGACGATGCTATCATTGCAATGAACTAGGACATTTTGCCAACAACTGCCCTAAGAAGGGGGGTGTCACCCCTGTTCGCTTTAACCTGGGGAACACACCTACAAGGACCCCGGCACCAAATGTGAACCGCGGAGCAACATCATCTGCAACACCGTCTCAAGCAACCGCGCGAGGCCGAGTTAATCACATCACCGTGGATGAGGTCCAGAATGCAACGGACGTTGTAATGAGTAAGTTCCTAGTAAACTCAGTACCAGCTACTGTTTTATTCGATTCGGGAGCTTCACATTCGTTTATTTCCCGAGATTTTGATATTCAAAATGATATGGATATAGTAAATCTTAAATGTGTGCTTATAGTCCAATCCCTTGGATCAGAACTCCAATCAAAAGTAGGATGTTCTAGGGTAAAACTAATAATTAATGAAGTAGAGTTCCTAGCGAACCTAATCATGCTGAATACCCAAACCCTGGATGTTATCCTGGGAATGGATTGGCTAACCAAGCACAAGGCTGTGTTGGATTGTGGACGTAGAGTCATATCAGTCGATAGCCCGAAAGGGAGAAGGATTGAGTTTGAAGCAACAACAGTGCGAGATGGTCAATTGATGGTCAACAGCATGAAGGCCGCCAGTTTAGAGGATGTTCCAATAGTCAGGGAATACTCAGATATTTTTTCGGAGGATTTACCTGGAATGCCGCCGAATAGGGATATCGAGTTCGTTATAGAACTTGTCCCAGTGACAGCTCCCATAGCTAGGAGACCCTACCGGATGTGCACAGATGAGTTGGTAGAGATGAAGAAACAGATTGAAGAACTGTTGGAGAAAGGTTTTATCAGACCTAGTTCATCGCCATGGGGAGCACTGTCTTGTTCGTCAAGAAGAAGGACGGGAGTTTTAGGATGTGTATAGACTATCGTGCACTCAACGATGTGGCGATAAATAATAAGTACCCGCTACCCAGAATCGATGATCTATTCGACCAGTTGAGAGGAGAAGGAGTCTTCTCCAAGATTGATCTCCGATCAAGATACCATCAATTGAAGATCCGATTAGGGGATATTCCGAAGACTGCATTCTCGTCAAGATATGGACACTACGAGTCCACGGTTATGTCCTTCGGTTTGACAAATGCACCAGCATATTTCATGAACTTAACAAATAAGGTTTTTATGGAATACCTGGATAAGTTCGTGGTCATGTTTATAGATGATATCCTTGTCTACTCCAAGGCGTAGGAAGAGCACGCCGAACATTTAAGGTTAGTTCTGGAAAAGTTGAGAGAACAACAGTTGTTTGCTAAATTTAGCAAATGTGATTTTTGGAAGAATAAGGTTGAATTTCTTGGACACATAATGACCGCTGAAGGAGTTGCAGTAGATCCAAGCAAGGTGGAAGCAGTATTGCATTGGGAGCAACCAAAGGCGGTAACCCAAATTCGTAGTTTCCTTGGAATGGCGGGATATTACCGTCATTTTATTGAAGGATTCTCTACAATTACGAGACACCTTACGCAATTGTTGAAAAAAGAAAAGAAATTCTAATCAACATCAGATTGTGAAAACTGTTTCCAGGAGTTGAAGAAACAATTAACATTAGCACCTGTACTAGTTTTACCTTACGTTCATCAAAGCTTCGACATTTATTGTGATGCATCGCGTCAGGGATTGGGATGCGTATTGATGCAAAACAGGAAAGTAGTTGCATATGCATCAAGGCAATTGAGGCCACATAAGGAGAACTATCCGACTCATGATCTAGAATTGGCTGCCATAGTGCATGCACTGAAAATATGACGTCAACATCTCATCGGAAACAGATGTGAAGTGTATACTGATCATAAAAGTCTTAAGTATATCTTCACGCAGGCTGACCTAAATATGAGGCAAAGAAGATGGCTTGAGTTAATCAAAGATTATAATGTTGGAATTCATTACCATCCTGGCAAACCAACGTGGTGGCGGATGCCTTGAGCAGAAAGAACCACAGTATAAATATGCTGTTGGAATCAAGTCGGACAGAATTGTGTAAGGATTTCTAGAAATTAGAATTGAAAATGGTACCAGAAGGATTCTTAGCAACCTTGGAAGTAAAACCTACCCTGGAAGATCAGATCAGGGGAGGACAAAAAGATGATGACAAAATCAAGAGAATTAAGTCCAAAATGGATGCAGGTAAGGCAAAGGATTTCAAGCTGGATGAGCAAGGTACTATGTGGTTTAAAGGGCGCATTTGTGTGCCGAACAAAAAGGATCTGAAGCAGTTAATTTTGGAGGGAGCCCATGACTCCATGTACTCAATTCATCCAGGAAGTGCCAAAATATACCAAGATCTAAAGGAAAGATTTTCGTGGCCAAGCATGAAACGGGAAGTTGCTGAGTATGTCGCATTATGTGACATATGTCAAAGAGTCAAAGCTATGCATCAGAGGCTAGCAGGACTATTACAACCCCTGAAAATACCTGAATGGAAATGGGAAGAAATTGGTATGGATTTCATAACCGGTTTACCCAGAACTCAAAGTGGATATGATTCCGTATGGGTCAATGTAGATCGTTTAACTAAAGTGGCACATTTCATACCAGTAAAGACCACTTATTCCGGAGATCGTTACCAGAACTGTATATGACAAGAATTGTTTCTTTTCATTGAGTACCAAAGAAGATAGTATCGGACAGAGGAGCTCAGTTTACTTCAAGATTCTAGGGTAAGCTACATGAAGCAATGGGGACTCGTTTGAACTTGATCTGACATACCATCCATGAGCGGATGGTCAAGCGAGAGAGTTAACCAGATATTGGAAGATATGCTGAGAGTCTGTGCTTTAGCATATTCTACTTCATGGGACAAGTGTTTGCCTTTCGCTGAATTCAGCTATAATAACAGTTACCAAGCAAGTTTATAGATGTCTCCATTTGAAGCTTTGAATGGTCGATCTTGTCGAACACCATTGAACTGGAATGAGACCGGTGAGCGACATGTTTTTGGTCCGGATATACTGTAGAAAGCGGAAGAGTAGATAGTCATGATCAGAGAAAGACTGAAGATTGCTCAGTCAAGGCAAAAAAGCTATGCTGACAATCGTCGCAGGGAATTGAGCTTTGAACCTGAAGACTTTGTGTACCTCAGAGTCACCCCACTCAAAGGAGTCAGAAGGTTTCATGCAAAAGGGAAGCTCGCACCTAGATACGTCGAACCATTCAAGATGCTGAGCCGCAAAGGTGAAGTTGCATACCAACTGGAGCTGCCGCAGTTATTGGCAGGGGTACATGATGTATTCCATGTGTCGCAATTGAAGAAATGCCTTCGGGTGCCAGAAGAACAAACACCGTTGGAAGCAAAAGATCTACAAGAAGATCTGACTTATAAAGAGCATCCGGTGAAGATTCTGGACACGATGGATAGAGAAATAAGGAACAAGTTGACACACTTTTGCAAAGTTCAGTGGAGTAACCATTCGGAAAGTGAAGCAACTTGGGAACGCGAAGAAGACCTAAAGAAGGAGTTTCCTAACCTATTTCTTTAGACAGCCCTGAATCTCAGGGACGAGATTCTGTTAAGGGGGAGATTTGTAACACCCTAAAAATTTCAATAAATTAAAGTTTGGAGTATTTTTTATTTTTGATAATTTTGGGAATTTATTGGAATTTATTTGGATTTATTCAAATATGGGCTTTCTTGAAATCAATTAAATAGTGGAAAAGTCTATGTAAAGTTTTATTGAAAACATTTTATTTGAGTTCCAAATGTCTCAAAGTATTTTCCAGAATTTGTTTGGAATTTTTCGGGTATTTTTGCTATTTAATTTGGCTTTGTTTATTTATCTGATTTATTTTTAATTAGAAATGTTTTAAAATTGGATGAATAGTGTTGGGTCGAAACCCCTTAGTCCGACCGAAGTCAACCCGCGCGCCGTCGGCCCGCGCAGCGCGCTTCGCCGAAACCCTAGCCGCCACGCGATCGAGCCGTCGGATCGAGATCCAACGGTCGTCGTTGCGCCGCGTCACACGCGTTCGTGCGCCATCGGATCATCGTTGCTTGGACGGCCGTGATGGGGCCACGTCAGTCCGACTGGGCGTAATCGCCAGAATTAACGCTGCCGAGTGTTTCCGCTGATTTCGCCGGTGTTTGCACGCACGTCGAGGCTCATTTTAAAGTGTCGGTTGCTGCGTCGTGTAGAGCTCTTCTCGCCGCATCTTTTTGACTCGCCGTCGCCGGTTCATCTCCGCCGCTGCCGAGGTCACCGGAGTTCCGATCTCGCCGAGGCGCGTCGAACGCACCACTTCTTTACACCGCGAACGCTCTGCAACGCCATCGACGTCCTCGTCTTTCTCAGCTCCGTCAGCCTTTCCTTTTTCGCCGCCGTCAACCTCGTCGAACCCCGCCGACCGTTCGATCTTCATCGCACCACGTAGGTGAGTCCACGTAGCCCCTTCTCTCTTCACGATTGGATTAGAACGTAGTCGTTAGATCTGTAATGTGCGGCGTAGATTAGATCTGGATATTAGGTCGTTTAGTAGATCTTAGCCGTTAGATCTGCGGGGGACGCTTGAGATTGTGCCACGTTTTCTTGTGCACAGTAAACCGCTCCGGTAACCTGCACCGTCGGATTTGATCTAAACGGTAGAGATTAGATCCAGGTTGCCTTAAGGATCCGCGCCATTCAGATTTGAACATGCGGCGGTGATGGTGCCGTACCCTCGGCGAATCGCGTGCTGACGCATGTGCGCGATGACCGGGGCGGGGACCAGATCCGACCGTTGCTTTCAGGCGCGCAGCATCGATTTTGTCGCGTGGCTACGCATGAATCAAGCCGTCGTGCGCGAGATCCAGCCGTTAGATCCAAGCAACAGTAAGATGCGCGACGCGTGTCGCGTAGGTTTCGAGGCAGCGCAGTGTGACGCGTGAGATATGACCATTGATTCAATGAACGGCCCAGATTTCGCCGCGTGGATGCACTGTACTGGTGAACCGAGTCCACGATGGAACCGATCTGAACCGTGGACCGAGCCCATAGAGCGAGGCGACGTGGCGGCTCCAGAAGGCTGCCACGTGTCATGTTGACATCATCGCTGACGTCATAAATATTTTTATATATAAAAATATTTTGGCCAAATTTCATTTTGGTGCTGACGTCATCATTAGGTCAGGCTGATGTCATAAATCCCAATTTTTTCCGTATAAAAATAATTAAAACAAATCGGATTTTCTGGTTTTCTTTGGATTTTCTAGTTATTTAAAATTTTGAAAGGATATAACTTTTGCGTTATAACTCTGATTGAGGTGATTTTAATTTCTAAAAATTTTTAAAATCATGATCTATTTATTGGTGAATTTTGTGGAATTTTTACAGTTGATATTGCTCTCTGTAAATTATATTTATCATGTATTGATTTATTTCGAGTAGACGTTGAATTGCAGGAAAGCTTCGAGGGAGATTTTTCAGCACAAGACCAAGCTCCAGATCAAGACCAGCAACTCTTTGAAGGCAAGTGATGCTTTGACCATTTTGATCCCAGTTTCTTTTGAATATATATTTTGCTTTAAAACTATGCATGCCAAATTAATTAAAATGTATTTAAATGAATTTGGGTAATTTAGCTAATCAACCCATACTGTTAATGTCACCTTGAAATTACTATTTGTATGCCTTTAAATCATTGTCCACCCTAAGGCTATTCATATCTGTTGGATATTAATATGATGCCAACACGGGAGGCTAGACCGTGAATAGATGCTTAGCCTTGCAACGAATCATGAACGATCTTTCGAGAAATACTACAATATTGACTAATGAAATATTGAATTTATTTTGAAAGTGGTGTGATGATGCCACATGATGAGATTGAAGTACCAGACCTGTATGGCAATGGGTTGATGAGTGATGCGAGTCTGTGTGCCACATTGGGCAGTGTGCCACTGTTGAGTGTTGGAAGTCTTGCCTTTGTGAGCTAAGGACTTTACCTTGCAAGCCTTTGATCTGAGTCATCTGTACAACCACATGTCTGATATGGGACAGACCTAGTAGATTAGGGTTCTGATATCTTTCCTCTGATACCTCGGGTGACGATTACAGGGGTGTATCTGTGTGGGGAGTACTGTGCTCTGACTTGGTGCCCATCCAACGGTGTTGGCCTATCCTATACTTCGGCTCAGTGCGAGGGGAGTGATAGTGATGGCAATACCTGAGAGGTTCATTGGTTAAGGTAGAGGTTCCTGAAAGGCTTTGTTGCGGACATCACCTGTGTGGTGAGCGGCTGTATCTTGTGGGTAAAGTGTACAACCTCTGCAGAGTGTCAAATCTATTCGAATAGTCGTGCTCGCGGTATTGAGCATTGCTCGAGGATTACAGTCAAGGGTTAGATCTTCGAAAATAAAATGTGGAAAGGGTGACTGTGTGCCAGTGCTAAGAATGATCTGTTTAAGGCTGTGTGCCGAGAATCTTTGAAGAAAAACTGTTTGCAGAACTTAGCATTATATATAACTGTTTCACTGCTTTTAATCTAAATAAGATGCTAGTTTAAAAATGTTGTTTGATGCAAAAGAACCAAGTAAGCCAATTCTTTGGATTAAGCCTTGCATGTAGTAATAGCACCGCATTCTGTGCATTACTTGCTGAGTGCCTTGAGTACTCACCCCTCCTTGCCTATCAACCCCAACATCAGTGGAGGAGTCTACGCCAGCCTGGGAGGAGTACATTGAAGATCCGGATAATTAGGGGGCAAGCCCAGTCGGTTGCCTGTGGCAAGATGAAGGCTTCCACGAAGTTTATTTTTTTTCCGTTGTTTTCTTTCTTACTCTGATAATGTAAGCCGTGCGTGGTTGATTTATGTAAGGAGACCATAAGGTCGTACAATTCAGTTTATATAAATGTTTGCACTATTTATGGTATCGCTGTAATGTCTGCAATGTGCAACCCTGTAAAGACTGTGTGTGCCAGCGTGATCCTGGACTGGCATAGAATACGCAGAGGGTCCGGATTGTCATAATCGAGTCCCAACAAATGTGGAAGCGTACGTCGATGATATCGTAGTTAAGTCGAAAACCGAGAACACCTTAATCAGCGACCTTGAGGAAACATTCAACAACCTCAGGAAGTATCAGATGATGCTTAACCCCGAGAAGTGCACGTTCGGCATTCCGTCTGGCAAGCTTCTCGGTTTCCTGGTGTCCAGTCGAGGCATCGAGGCAAACCCGCGCAAAATCGAGGCCATCGACCAGGTGCGCTCTCCGCGGATGCTGAGGGAAGTATCAAAGCTCACGGGCTGCATCACTGCCCTTAGTAGATTTATCTCTCGGATGGGTGAGTGAGGATTACCTTTCTTCTAGTTGCTCAAGAAGTAGGACTCCTTCGAGTGGAACAAGGAGGTAGTACAAGCTTTTTGAGATCTGAAAAGGTACTTATCATCTCCATCAATTTTAACCTCACCTAACAAAAATGAGGAGCTCTTTTTGTACATTGCAGCTACCCCTCAAGTAGTAAGCACAGTCCTGGTGGTTGAACAGGATTGCCTGGACAAAAGGACTAAAATCCAGAAGCAGGTGTATTACGTGAGCGAGGCTTTATAAGACACCAAGCTGCAGTACCCTCTAGTGCAGAAGATGTTGTACGCCATTTTGATGACTTCTCGAAAGTTGCGACACTACTTCTAAGTGCACAAGATTACGGTCATGACAACATATCCGCTCAAGGAGGTCATACGCAACCGAGAGGTGACGGGACGAATGGCGCAGTGGGTGGTGGAACTCAACGAGTTCAAGATTGACTTTGCGCCATGAACTAGTATCAAGTCGGGAGTCTTGGTGGACTTCATCGTGGAATGGATGCACGTCGAGGAAAAGGAGCATAAGACGGTCGATGACCACTGGACAATGTTCTTCGATGGGTCGCTCACGCTACAGGGCTCGGGGGCTAGCATCGTGCTCAAATCTCCGACAGATGAGGAGCTAAAATACGTTATCCAACTTGATTTTCAAGCTTCAAATAATGTTGCAGAATACAAGGAACTAGTCAATAGTCTCGGCATGGCAACGTCACTTAACATCAGACGATTACTCATGAAAGGGGACTCACAGTTGGTCGTTAACCAAGTGCAAAACGAGTACCAGTGCTCGGAGGACAACATGGCGGCATACCTGAGCAAAGTTCGCAAGCTAGAGCACAAGTTTGAAAGGCTCGAGGTAAGGCATATCAGGCGATGTGACAATTCCGCCGTCGATGAACTTGCCAGGCTCGCTTCGTCCCATTCGCCCACACCCGCAGGGGTCTTCATCGAGAAACTCCTCAAACCATCTATCTCCTCAGATGGGCGGTAGATGCTACCCAACTCGACCAGCAGCCTGGTCAAGTTAGTGAGGCAGAACCTACAGACATGTAAGCTACACTACTCGAACGTGAGCCAACTTGGATGACTCCATTCCTAGCCTATCTCGAAGGTCGAGAGATCCCTGGCGATAATGCAACAGTCGAGAAAATTGCATGTAAGTCCAAGCTATATGCATTGGTAGACGACAAGCTCTACCAAAAGGGGAGTAACGAAATCTTGATGAAATGCGTCACTCAGGAGGAGGCAATAAAATATTGCTCAATGTCCATGGAGGCATCTACAGCAACCATGCGTCTTATTGCACCCTGGTCGGAAAAGTTTTTTGACAACGGTTCTATTGGCCAACTGCCCTCCAGGATGCTTGCGAGCTAGTGAAATAGTGCGAGAGCTGCCAATTCTACGGCAAGCAAACCACCCGACCTGCCCAAGCACTGCAAATTATTTCTCTGTCTTGGCCCTTCTCTGTTTGGGGATTGGATATCTTGGGACCGTTCCCAAGAGCCCAAGGAGGTTACAAGTTTCTGTTCGTGGCTATTGACATGTTCACTGAGTGGATCGAGGACGAACCCGTCAGGAACATCACCTCAGAAACAGCTACGAAATTCATGAGGAGCATTGTTACTCAATTTGGCATCCCTAATCGGGTAATCACAGAAAGTGGTAGCCAGTTCAAAAGCAATGCTTTCATAGCCTTTTGCGAAGAATTGGGTATCAAACTCTGCTTTGCCTTCGTGGCTCATCCTCAAAGTAATAGTCAGGTCGAGCGAGCCAATGGCTTAATCTTGCAGGAGATCAAGACCCATGTGTTCGATAGGCTCAATGCTTACTCGACCCTGTGGGCGAAGGAACTCCCCTCGGTGCTATGGGCTGTTCGAAATTTGACTAGTTGAGCCACTGGTGAAACACCGTTTTTCTTGGTCTATGGAGCAGCAGCCGTGCTTCTGTCTGAGTTAACGTTCAAGTCACCTCGAGTGGATAACTACTTGGAAGAGGAATAAGAGCAAGTTTGAGCAGATGATGTAAATCTACTTGAAGAACTCAGAGTTCGATCATCCATTCGAGCGGCTAAGTATCAGCAAGCCTTACGCAGATATCATGGCCAAAAAATCTAGGATAGAGCGCTCGCCGCTGGAGACTTAGTACTACGAAAGGTGCAAAAACAAGATAATCGCAATAAGCTATTGCCTAAGTAGGAAGGTCCCTGTGCGGTGGTCGAAGTGACTCGACCAGCATCTGTACGGCTATCAACGTCAGAAGTGGTGATACTTTGAAACTCATGGAATATCAACTAGTTGAGAAAGTTTCATACATAAATAAAGAAGATATTGCATTGCAGCTAAGATCTAGGTAAGTATGATTTCATTAAAATTTTGCTAACAAAAGTCTATCATATTACATCTGAAGATAGGTACACTACTACTACTTGTCCTCAGAGGCATCACGCCACCACCCCCCCGAGATGGGCTTGCACCCTTTGTATGGACTAGAGGAGGATGCAAAGATCCGGCCACCAGTTGATGGGAAAGGCGACCTCTCCAGCCTCCAAGCACCGGGATGGCTTAGAGGGCGAGCAAGCGTTGGGCCGATGAAGCTGTCTTGAGCTTCACCACCTTCTCCGGCGCCGGTGGCTTCAACTTTTTCTCCTCGTGTGTCGGCGATGGCATCTGCTCTCGCGAAGGGAGTAGGGGTGGCATCATCTTCGCCGATGATGACCCTCAGCTTGCTGGTGACTTCATCCTCCTCCTCTAGCCAAACCTTCTTCTCAATAGTCTCCCAATCGATCTCGTCCTCCTCATCAGAAGAGATGATGATCCTCCCTGAAGAAACTATCGCCAGTGGAGTAGGGGGAAGGGATTCGCTAAGGATGATCACAGAGGTAGGCAACAGTGGAGGAGAATCCATGGATGCAACAGATGAACTAAGGCGACGCGAGTAGAGGACAAGAGAAAAGATGAGATGTGACAAGCGACTACAGGTCCCATTTATTTATAGCTCAGGGAACAAGTCGCACTGTAATTGAAATCTGTCTACACAATTACAATGTACAACAATATACCGACTTGATCAAACAACAACAATATACCAGTGCAGAAGAAATGATGAATTTGTTGCTTACAGGAAAACATCATCACTTTGGCAATCCTTTTGCAAGCTGGCAAGTACCCTACATGACAACAATGACTAATCCACGGCAAAGTGTGTCTCATGCATGAGGCGCTCGATCATGGTGATGGTGTAGGGCCGCCGGGTTTCAGGGTTGATAGTCTTCTCCATCACAATGGTGGCGATATCCTGAGGCGGTTAGGCAATTGCGCGTCCCTCTCCTTACCAGAAACCTGGAGCTCCCCTTTGTCCAATATCTGAGAGAATAATTAATTGTTCATATAAAATCAACAAATATCTCATCCCAAGAATTTTTAAGTTTGTATGGTAAGTTCGTAACCTAGACTCTACATTATACAACTTATCATTTCCCCCCTCATGTAGGCAGCAAAAATGATTTTAGCAAAATATGATATAAAACAACACGAATGACCTAGACCGTTGGATCGACTGAAGGAAAATAGAAAGACAGATTTATTCGGTTGATCTCATTCGAAGGAAATGTTATCTTATCATATCCACTCGGATGGAATGTAGAGCTAAAAAAGCAAGGACCATGTAATCAAATCCCTTATGAATGGAAGGTAAAGATGCAAAAGGAAACTTCGGCAACTAAATCAAGCAATCAAATAACCCTGCTGTAATGGTGCAGTTTTGGGCTAAGCTCTTGCCGTATTCATCCTTCACCCACGTCTATAAAAAGCTCTACTAGCCATCATGAAAGGGCACGGACAAAAGCGATAGAGGGAGCGCTCCTCGTCTAGAGCACACACACACACACACCACCCATCAACACACACACACACACACGCACGGGAGAAGGGCAACAACACACGCGCAGATCAATCACAACTTCTTAAATCAAATGACAGAAATTAGAACATGTGCAAGCCATGCCATCCAATACTAAACTTGACATTTAATGAAACATCAGTTTACACCACCGTAAGAAAAAAATTAACTAGTTTTCTAAACTATAAGCCTACGAGTCTTTAGTGCTGCTAGGAGCCTCAGGAGGTGGCAGATGAGTATGGAAGACTTCATCGTTATTATCTGGGTCATGAAACTCGCCGTTTTTGTTGAGTACTTCCTACATGATGAAGTAGGCGAGCTGTCCCTGAATGCCTTGGATTTCATTTGGAACCAGTCCTCCCGTAGGCAAGTTTAGATACTGTAAATAGAAAAAGTTTATCTTAAGAGCTTATATAGAGAATGAGATGTACGAATCAATGTGTGATGTTAGCGTGGCAAACCTCTACTTCATTGTTTACTATTGTAGAGCCTAAGATTTCGTGCATGTATTGGCACACGAAGTACCCACATAAATTTGTGTCTCGCGGCTGCTTGTGGCACTACAAAAAATTGAATAAACTTATACGACATTGAAGGAGTTATTGACTACGAGGTGCGATATAGGAAAATTGTTTATGTGCGTATCGGAAATTTAGTACGGATTGTCAGTGATTTATGGAAAGGACGGTGTCTCGAGCACTTTTTACAATATGCTTCGAACGCCCTATTCACTAGACTTATCATATCTTTGTAGTTTTTTGGATCTTTGTCCAGCGGGTCCAAGATCAGCATCTTGCTTTTATCTGGAGTAATTACTACGAGAATTCTGTGGAAACTACATACACATGTATGACGCTGTAGTCATTAGTCCTAAGCTGAGCAAAGAACGAGATCAACAAGTAGTTGAACTAGCTAGTGAGCCACATACTTGAAATTGTATGGTAAAAGTATGAACTCCTTGTCTTGGAGTTTGATGAAAGCGTTATATATGTAGTCCTCGACCTCCTTTGGTACTCTTTTGATTTTCGGCTGGCAGACCGTTCCCGGATCGAGGAATGCCACTGGCCCGTTGGTCCTTCTTAGTTCGATCAACTCGTATCTACATAAAAAATGATTTAGACACACATTTATCGGTATTACATGAATGTAGACAATGATTTTTATATTAGACACTTACAGTGACCAGTATCTCATAAGAGACACGTTGAGGGTATCTTGATAGTACATGTTGTGCAACTCTCTGAATTCTATCATGAGGCAGCCAAACCCCTCATTGTGAAAATGCTCCTCTCTGTAAATGACAGTGATCACCTTTGGGAGTACATCTTGGTTAGATCGCTCCATATACCATGCATATAATCACCTTAGCTGCACTGTTAGGCTATCAAGCTTCGAAGGGGTAACAAACGGCTTCTCCAATTCGTATTTCAGTCTTTCTTCATCAGCTTGTCCTTTGGAGACCGCTTTACCCTTACGTTTCTCGCGCACAACATCATACTTTGTTCTGGCTTCGCCTGACCTCGTTGATATGACTTGTCTATTCTGCCATGCCTTTAGAGAAGGATTTTTAAGTCGGCCAACTGAAGTTGTCGCACTAACTTTTGTACGCTGATGTGTTGGTGGCGGTGTGCGAGGTTCTTGTAGGATAGGCGGCGGGTTCACTGCGGAGAGGTGGCGGTCACCTCGGAGAGGTGGCGAGTTCACCTCGGGAGGCGAGCACTTCATGATGGTCAAAGCGATGTCACGTTTGCGCCACTGGATGAATGAGTGGACGACACTTCCTAGTGTTGTAACCTCGTCGTTCGGGGGCATTTCTAGCCCGAGGATGGCAAACTAGGGATTAACCGTGTCCACCTGGACCTTTGCAAAACCCGGCGCTATCGTAGAGTTGTGCAATACACCTCCTTCTTGGCATGGGTACGCTATGCCTGTACCAGCCTGAATGAATATGTTCATGACAGTCAAAGTGAGCTGGCACGGTGTGGGGTCATGTATGTCATCCACAGGATAATGGCCCATGTCCTGTTCTACAAGTGGGGTGGATGCGCAACTGCTACGACGATTCGGAGGGCTGGTCGTAACAATGTTCTCGGCTTGCGACTGGCTCATGGCTTGTTGTACTTGTCGTTGTACTTGTTGTTCTATTGTGCCTTGTAATTCTCGAAGCATCTTTTCCTTCATCATTTCTATTTCGGCAAACGCTTCTCTAGCTCTCTTTCGACTCTTGTATGTGTGGAGATGCTCCCTTCTTCTAGGGAACCTTAACCCCAACACCTCGTGTCCGTCCAGGATGCTCCTTGTTTCCCAGGGCACATGTTAGTTCGTCGTTCTCCCTATCTGGGTGGAATGTTCCTTGGGAAGACTCGACGTACAACTCTTGGACCATTTGCGATATTGCTTCATCATCGCTATTTCTGAAGGATAAGCCCCCACCAGACGTGACACTTGCCCTCGCTAGCACATAGTGCTTGACTCGGTCTGGTAGTCTGGCCAATTGACTTGTACCAGTCGATTGTAGTGATTCTGCTTCTGCCTCTCCCATTGAGGATTTTACGGTGTACCCACCCGTACCAAGTCTGTGTGGATGGATGTTCCTCCTTCCGATGTTTATGTGGTCCTCGCTGGACTTCTTTGCTGCTTCACTTTGCTTCATCGACACAAATTCATCCCAATATGGTTCTATGTTTGGGTAGTCTCCGATGGCGACGGTTTTCTTCACATAAGTAGTATTCAGCCTGGCCTTGAAGTTCCTCCATGCCGCATCCATGGTCATCAACGCATCCCGACGCACGCGGTGTTCATCTTCTTCGGGGAATTTGAAGGTTTGTTTGAGCTCCGTCCATAGATCTGTTTTGATGGTATCGGGCACTTTGTGCCAATCAAAAAAGGTGATTGGAACTTTCTCCCTTACGATATACCCGCAGGTTATTTTGTACTTTGTTACGAACGTTGGCGGTGCAATAGGGGCCCCAGCATCTGAGACCTCTGAGATGGTATACCGGCCTTCGGGCTTCTTATTTTTTCCTCAGCCATGAGGTCTTGCCACGGGTACGTCAGCATCGACGACAACAGTGGTGGAGTCTTCAACAATAGCGATGATGTCTTCAGCAGTGATTGGGTGGAGGTTGATGAACTTGCTAGGGCTAGGGCTCGGGCTCGGGCTCGGGATGGAATGCTCCTCCATATCAGGCTTGGTTATGCGAACTAAAAAAGGTAAAGTATGGAACCATAAGAATTTGGCGGTTATTTGTGTTAAGTATGGAAGTTTAACTCTGAAAACTAGAAATGAGAGTAATCGAGACAATGCGTGTATCAAATAGAGATAGATTTAGCTCTAAGAATCGCGAATAGCAGAATGGGCGGGAAAGCTTTAAGCTAGAATCAGAAGTGCGTCCGAACATAGAGGTTGTGTATAGCAAGAAAGAAGTACACTTTTAGGAATCAAATTCTGGTAGTGTCATCCTCGATCTAGCGATGATGGCCAAACACACAATGACATTGAAATGTTTTGTACATTCTTACAATTGAATAGGGAAATAATTATTGTTGAGTGATATTAACTGGAATACTCATCAATCTCAGGTCAAACAAAACAAGACATTCAAGACTGCCACAAGAAAGGTATCAAGTAGCTGTGTATTTTCTTTGATTCTTTTCTTTTAATTGTATGTCATTGATGGATGAAGAATCTATAAATATTGAATAAACTTGATATCTTACTATAATAAAAATTTTAGCATAGACCTTGATTAAAACTTAAACATGCGTAAGAAAACTTAAAAGGAAAACTTCAAGTTTCAACCAGGCTAAGATAAATGAGCTTTCTACTGATGATTCTGGGGATGGAAGTTGCTTTGCAAAATCACATTTTACGCTGAGATGGAGCGATTAAAAATATGCCTATAAACTTGCATTAAAAGAATGCAGTTTCCCTCATTTGTGAATCATTCGCTAGCCACATAGTTTTCTGAAGGAAAGATGCCACAAAGTAGATCTCAACATGATATGTGTGATTCTTTTTCTGATATAATCATATGTCATAATTATGTTGTAATTTTTTGCAGGATATTTTTGTGTAAGAGGATTTGATCGGCATACAAGATACCCAAGGCGATTATGCGCCACATTGCATGCCACCAATGAAAAGAAAGAAAATGGCGAAAATAGTAGAAAGAAGGCTAAGCCATCACAGCAGGGGAAGAATGATGAGAAGGCATCTTCAGCAAATTAGAAACTAACTGTTACTTCACATACTAGTGTACAAATTGTAGTTGGAATAATGCTGAGTTAATTCTCCAATTCTCTGTTAGTATGTGCTAATTAGGAGATGCAGATGAATGCTTAGAGCGACCGAATAAGTAAAAAATGGTGAAGACATGAGATCTCTCCATTTGCGGCTTCCTTTCTCCCAGCCGTGTATGTCTACCTATTGCAAAAATTTTCAAGTGCAAACCACTGCAGCGCTTATTGGTTCAACAATAAGAAGGCACATATGTTACCTAGTGAACATCAAAACTAAAATGTGTAGGGAGAGTAAGCAATCAAACAGTCACAAATATTTATTTCATTGTCACGTATATATTCCATGTAAATTCTAGGATTATAGCTACATTTTAATACATTATACTAAAAAGCAAAATAATGTAATAAATAGCCCTGGATACCAGACACAACCTGTTAGCAACTAACAAATGCAGTCACTTATGCCCATAATAAGGGATCAGAAAGCACAGAGAATGACAGACAGTATTCAGTGGGCAGCCGCATAGGCATTAACTTAAAACTCTTCTGGAACACTGAAAAAATGAATCTACCCTTTACATAAGGTCAAATGCATTGCTCTGGTTTCGCTAAAATCCTGGCCAGTAGAAGACAACTTGATAAAAAGTGTAGAGGCAAATCAAACAAACTGTGCTTGGAAACCTTAAGAAAGGAGGCCAACTTTGTAGTTAATTAGTGTATAACTAGCATCAAACAAAGATCTTTGAACAAATTACTCCTTCCTTTAAACAAAACATACGTCAGGATTTTATTGGTCACGGTCTCCATTCAAACTTACTGGCCACGGTATGAATTATTTTCTGTTGCACTTGGTCAATATTTTGTTTTTCATTCTAAACCAAATGGCTTCTCAAATGACAAGCAAATCTATTGATGTAGCTTCGCGATGAACTTCTATATTCTGCTACGAGCTGTTGATCGATTTGCTGCCAACTATAACAGATTACCTAGAATCTTCGACAGGTACATGAGAAAATTTTTCATTTTGCTCATGAGAAAAATGGTATCACACTTTTAATTGAGAAATATTGTTTTTATAATACTAATAATGCACTCGATTCAATAGTGAGATGATGACGATGTGCCTAGGCTGAAGACGGTTTTTGTGTTAGTGCTAAGTGACATGGGTTTGAACAGAGCGTCACAACCATACAAAACCTAGAATCAAATGGGAAAAATTACTACTAGACACAAGAGTCCTAATCCTGAAACCCTAGAATCGATGGTGCTTACCTTGGCGAGCAGGAGGAGAAGAGGGGCCGGGGGTGAGGTAGCGCGGTGGGAGACACCAGCCGGGGAGGGCGGCGTCGTCGGGCGCGGGTGGGCGACGTCGGGGGCGTCGGACAAGTCGGCGCGCGTCGGGGCCGTGACCGTGGTGGCATCGAGGCGGTCGAAGCGGCGTTGGGGGCCTTGCCTGTGGCAGCGTCGGCGAGTCGAAGGCGGCGTCGAGGGCGCGGCGTATGCGTCGAGCGAGCGCGGCGTCGGGAGTTTAGGGTTTAGGGCACTCGGTGAGAAGAGTGACTATACGACTTTTATATATGGGGCATATTATCAGTGGCGGTTCTTCACAAGAACCGTCACTGATACCCTTATCTGTGGCGGTTCTTCACAACACCGCCACTGATACACTTATCAGTGACGGTTCGTATAAAAAAACCGCCACTAATACATATATTGTCTGTGGCTGTTCTTTATACGAACCGCCACAGATAAGTGTATCTGTGGCGGTTCTTGTGAATGACCATATATAATCCTAATATAGTAATATACCCTATATAATACTAATATATTAATGACCCTATATAATCCTAATATTTTAATGACCTTATATAATCCTACTAAATATTATATACCCTATATAATCCTACTAAATATTATATACCCTATATAATCCTAATATAGTAATGACCATATATAATTCTAATATAGTCATATACCATATATAATACTAATATATTAATGACCCTGTATAATCCTAATATATTAATGACCCTATATAATCCTAATAAATATTATATACCCTATATAATCCTACTAAATATTATATACCCTATATAATCCTAATATAGTAATGACCATATATAATTCTAATATAGTAATTCACCCTATGTAATCCTAATATATTAATGACCCACATTTCCATTACTCCACACAAATGCATAACACCACATTTCCATTACTCCATACAAACGCATATTGTTTACATCACATTGCCATTACTCGTATATAGCTAATTATTTTCTTTCACAATTTGCCCTTCTTCATGATCGTCGCGATGATAGGTAGTTTCCTGAGTGGTTTCTTCCACGAGCCTGATGTTGCCATCTACGAAAGGAGGCAACTCATCAAACTGGTTGTACTCATCCTCATCCACGACATTCTCAACTCCGACGATCCTTCTTTTTCCATGAAGAACTACATGGCGCTTCTTTTCTGCCGGGTCGATTACATTGAAGACTTGTGCTACTTGCCGCATGAAATGCAGAATGGTTAAATCTCTGCATCCGACATGTTCGATGTCCAAAGTAGTGAAGCCGTACTTGTCCACCTTGACACCCTTTGGCGGTTGTACCCAGCGACACGAAACATCGGGATCTTAAAAATACAATAGTCGAGCTCTCAAATCTCTTCTATGAACCCATAGAAGCTACTCTTCTTCTTATGCGTGTTGTCATAGGCATCTATGCGGACACCACTATTTTGGTAAGTGCTTTTGCTATCCTGAGATCTCGTGTAAAAGGTATATCCATTTATGTCGTATCCTTGCCATGTCAAGATTGTACTTGATGGCCCTTTTGCCAACCACCTCAACATAACACTCGTTTTTTCCCAGTCATATGCTCTTTGAACCAATGATTGAGCAAACGGTTATGCTCTTTTGTTACCCAAACCTCTGATTGTCCACGATTTTTCTCTCGTAGCTTATCCTTGTGCATGTCCATATACGAGGACACCTCAACTGACTGTTGCAAAACTGTGAAATGAGTTTTCTCGAACAATCCATGATCGTAAGAATTTATTGATTTCCTTCCAATCGTCCCTTTCCCAGCTAGCCTACCCTCATGGCGAGATACAGGCACTCCTACCGGTTCCACCCCCTCCATATAATCCACGCCAAACTCGATAACCTCCTCAGTTGCATAACCTTCCACAATGCAGCCCTCCGACCGAGATCGATTGCGTACATACTTCTTCAAAATACCCATGTATCTTTCGAACGGGTACATCTAATGCAGGAATAAGGGGTCACATATATTTATCTCATTCACAATGTGAACAATGAGATGAACCATTATATCAAAAAATGATGGAGGGAAATACATCTCTAGCTGGCATAGTATATTGACCACATCATTCTGCAGTTCAGAAAGTCTGATGGGATCGATGACCTTCTGTGAAATCATGTTGAAGAATGAAGGACCATGTGGAGGTCCATCCATGTTTGTGATGAGTATTTGACTTTATTTGAGCAAGGTGTGCTCAAGTTTGAGTTTGATTTGGATTGATTTTCAAAATGAAGCAATTTGAGTTGTCTCTGCCAGGAGTAGCAGTACCGGTCGTATGGACGCGGTAGTGATGAGTTGGATGGTTTATTGCACATCTTTGTGGGCATTGCTATGTGAGGAGTTTCCTTGTTTTTGATGGTTGCAGGACGATGGTGCTAGGTCATGGTGAGGCGAAGGATGGCCGGGACTAGGCGAGGCGTCGAAGGTCGAGACGGTTGGGAGATCGCGGAAGATGATCGGAGGCGGAGTCGGGCAAGTCAAGAAGACAAGGAAAGGAGATGATGCTAGCTAGATGCGCGCGTGGATCAATGAGGGCCGTCGGATTGAGGTCTAGTTGATAGGTTAGCGGGTCTAGGTAGTATGCTTTGAAAACCGTGCAAGAAAACCCGGTATGTGTGTGGGTTTGGGTTAGCCCTTGCATGGCTGTGTGTGTGGGTTAATCCTAGCCCTTAGATGAGTGCTCTAGGGTTGAGGACTCATCCAAGGGTGGTAGGTGGCCTAAGAGTAGTATAAATAGGGGTGGAGGGTAGCCTCCTTCCCTTGAAGGTTTTGAGGTTTGTGAATGCTCCTTTGAGCTTTGCCCACATGAAAGTGAGGCTTTGTAACCTCTCCTTCCAGAAATGAAAGTTTTATCCATCCACCTCTGAATTTATTTTGCGCATTTACATTATGTCTTTACTTTACATAATTTAAATTCAGCATTTACTTTCCATAATTACATTGTCGCAATTTACTTTCATGTAATTTGGATTTGCCTCCCCTCCTTCTAAATGCTGCTGATCTTGGATGTTTTTAGTGTGTTCATATGGTTTTACATCTCTTTCGCACTCTTAGATTGAGTAGAGAACATATTTTCTTTCAAGTTCCAATTTTGTTCAGAACTTGTTCTTTGCGTATCAGTCAGTGTTTGATTTCTATAGAAATCTAGAAAAATCTTTTTCAACTTATACTTGTTGGAGGAGGTGCGGGACTCTGATATACACTTGCAGAAAAATTTTGGAGTTCACTTGTTGCACCGTTTGGGTGCCATGAGGTGAAAACCGAGCCCCAAACTTTCTGCTCGAAGTTCTTGACCAGACTGTGTCCTTCGATTTTTCTTGGTTTTTCTGTAAGGCTTTTTGAGGAGAAATTTGTTGGAGTTCTGCAAGACTCTGATGCTAATAGGTAGAAAAAGTCTCAAAATTTTGTGAGCTGCAGAAACCCACCAACCTCCTGTGCAAATTGAGGACAAGTTTTGGAAATTCTGCTTTTGCTTTTCTGAAAGTGACTTTTGTGATTTGAATTGATGTCCTTTCTAAAAGCAAGAGTTTGATTGATTCCTCTTTATCTTGGACACTAGACAACCAGTATTGTGACTCAAAAATCCCCACATATTTTATGGTACTTATCCATGCAAGCTTGGGGTACACATAGTTGTCTAGTTTTTCGGGTTTTTCACAATTTCCTTTGAGCGATCTTGCCGAGGTTTTTGTTGGAGTATTTTGGGGGAAATTTTATTTGTGACCATTCACCCCCCTCTGTTCGCCATCTCGGTCCTTCAATTGGTATCGAGCGGTTTGCTCTTCCATAGATCTTGACCGGTCTCAAGAGCCATGGCGACGGACAAATATTCCACCGAGCCTCCCATCTTTAATGGAGTTGATTTTCCTTTTTGGAAGTCCCGGATGGAGTCATACCTCACTGCCCAGGGCTACCTGATATGGCAGAAGGTGAAACTCCCGTATGAGGTTCCTGCTGATGAAAATGTCATGTCCATCAATATCGTTGACGTTGAGGCAAATGCTAAGGCAAGGAACATTCTCATACAGGGTCTTAGCCGCGGTGAGTATGATAGGATTTCTCACCTTCGCTCCGCTCACGAGATTTGGGTAACCCTCGATGCTTACAATGAGGCTCTACTCAAATCAAGGCGTGAGGAGACCAGTTCAAGCGCGAGTACAACAAGTTTGATCAACGGTGGTGAGAGTCTCGACAAGTGTTTTGGTCGGTTTACAAAGATTTTGAGTGACCTCCGGCGGTTGGTTGCATATACCACGACTCGGACAATGCTCGGCATTTCTTGACCACACTCGACCTTGGTTTGGGAGATGAAGGTGACCACCATCAAGGACACCACCGACTTATCGACTCGACTTTTGGCGGGCTTTATTCCGCCTCAAGATTCATGAGATCGATGTCGTCTCTCGGAAGACGAAATCTCGATCGGTGGCTTTGGTCACCGATCCCATTGGATCTTCTTCTTGATCCTTCTATTGGTTTCTCTCTTTCCGCCCTTTGCGAGCTAGCGATGACCAAGTGGAAAAATTTCCAGAAAATGAGCTCGCTCTTCTCACTCGCAAGTTTTCTCATGCATACAAGAGGGTGAGAGAGAGGAAGAGAGGTGGCATGATCACCTGCTTCGAGTGTGGTGGCCCCAACCACATTCGGGCGAATTGTCCCAAGCTAGAGAAGGGCAAGAATGACGTTGGTGGTTCGGGCAAGAACGACTACACCGACAAGAACCACAACAAGAAGCCTCCAGTTCGTGAACCGGCTTACGAGAAGAAGTACCGCAACTTCTCCAAGAACAAGAAGCTCTTCCACCGCGTCCTCGCCGCGCTTAACGACATCGACCTCTCCGACACGGAGACATGGAGCAACGAGGGCGAGGATGATCCGCATGAGAAGAAGGGCGATGACGACTTCTCCGGCATGTGCTTCATGGCCGACACCAACGACATCAGCGACTCCGAGCTCTACAGCGACTCGGATGAGGTACCCTCCTATGACCAGCTCAACGAAGCTATTCCTGTTGAGGCTAGTTTTCTTCATGCTCACTCCACTCCATCATGTGCTAATTGCCCTAAATTGCTTGCCGAAATTGATGCCATGAGCGAACACCTTAGAAAGCTTTCTGCTAAAAATGATGAACTTGAATTGCATGCTTATAAGGACCCAGTCAGCTCATGTGAGGGCTGTAAGCAACTAAAACTTGACAATGATGCTTTGAATGTCAAGTGTGATCAACTTGCTAAGGATTTACTAGTTAAGGCACAAACTGGTTGCTTGTTGTGTGTTGGGGTTAAGGATGATGTAGATCAAATCCATGTCGAGCTTAAGAAGAAGTTAAAAGACCAAACCCTTAGGATTAGAGATGCTCCTTGCGTTTCTTGTGAGGCCCTCAAGATTGAGGCAGCCGTGCTAAGGGAACAAAAAGCACGTCTTTGAGAGATCTTCTCTTTACAGTTCTTCTTCTTCCTCTCCTTCCCCTGTTCTTCTTGTGCTTCTTTCTTCCGAGATTGCCAGTATCTTATGAGCACTCTCGAGAAGTTTGTTGGAGGCAAGAAGAAGCTCAATCTTATTCTAGACCAATCCAAGATTAGTAGATTCAATCAAGGTCTAGGATTTGATTCCTTAGAGCACGCTCGGGCGCATCCTCCCACCATTTTGCGCGGCTCCAAGAGTGGTGAGATTGTGGTAGCTCCCAGAGTGAGTACCACTGTGTTTAGATCTGCTGGGGTTGTCCATAGGACTTCTGATCAGAAGGGTGTTACTCCTATTGCTTCTGTCTCTAGCAAGGCGAAGTACACATGCACCTTCTGTAAGAAGGATGGTCACCTAGTAGATTTCTGCTTCAAGCGCGCCAAGATCACTCGGCGTGAGCGTGTTGCTGCTCTTAGGGGTATTGGGTCATCCCTAGACTTTGAGTGCTCCTAAGACACACCTTCTTCTAGACGAGTTAGAGAGTCGTGCATTTTTGGGCAGCGTCCGGGACTTGGTTTTCATTCTAGTTCTTGAGTTTTAGTCACGGAGCTGTTCGTAGTCGGTCTTTCGCCGTCCTCTTGATATTCCTCATTTTCCCATCGAGGTAGATATCGGCGTGGCGTGTTTTCGGTAGGAGATCGAGCAGCCTTCTTTGGGATGGTCGGCTTTTGCACCACGGCGTGCCAGCCCGATTCGACTCATAGATCATCTACTAGAGTTACTCTGATCTTGTTAGAGTTGGCGTCGAGAGAGACACTCGAGTCGATCTTCTTACGTGGTGGTACTGCGAGGTGTCGTATGGTTGATATTAGGTTCCTAAGTCTTCACTCTATCCCAAGATCTTGAGTCATCTTTCTCTCTTGTGTCTTGATCGGGTTAAATCGGATGGGAAGGGTGATGTTTGGATTGTTGACTCGGTTGTTCTCGTCATATGATCGGAGATTCTCGTTGGTTCTCTTCCTAGTCAGAGCCCCGGTGATGAGTTAATCACTTTTGGGGATGCATCTTGAGTAGAGTCATTACTAAAGGTACCATCTGCATTAACCAAAATTTCATTCTTAAAGATGTTGCCTTAGTAAGTAGCTGCAATACAATCGCTCTCTGTTTCTCGGCTTATCGATGACTCTTTGAGGTAAGCTTCAAGAGTAATACCTGTAGAATCCTTGATTCATCGGGAGAGTTAGTTCTTGGGATTTCTAGATTTGGGAGAGTCTTTCGTGTTGATTTTTACGCTTCTTGGAGACTCTCTTGATGTTTGATTGCTACGAGTCCGTGATCTCTCCTTCGGCATAGGAGACTTGGTCAATTGGTTTTGATCATTTGACCGAGTTAGCGACCACGATCTCATTCGAGGTTTGCCCAAACTCAAGATGGTCAAAGACTTAGTTTGCTCTCCTTGCCGACATGGCAAGATGGTTACTACTTCTCATCCTCCGATCCACCGTAGTGATGGTGATGCACGAGACAGCTTTTACATATGGACCTTTGTTGGTCCAAATAGAATCTGATCGGCGGGAGGGAAGTGGTATGTTCTTGTCATCGTTGATGATTTTCTAGATACTATTGGGTGTTCTTCATGGCCTTGAAGGATAAGACTTTTCTCACTTGAGGTTTGATCGATGGGTTGTCTATTGAGCTCCCGGTGCATTACTAGCTATCTGTGATGATAATGGCATGGAGTTCAAGAATTCCTACTTTGAGAGTTTTTGTGTGGAGTGCAGGTTTAGAGCATTAGTTCTCTTCTCCCTCGCCCCTCGTGAGAATGGCGTAGTAGGAAGGAAGAAACAGGACCACAGTTGAGATGGCCGGGCGATGCTAGGCAGTCTGATACTCCTAGGAAGTTTTGGGTGAGGCTATAGCTCTTGCTTGCCATGTTTCTAATCGCGTGTTTTGAGAGCACATTTGCATCGCACTTCTTATGAGTTGAGGTATGGCGAAAGCCCGGTGTGTCTCATTTTCGTGTTTTGGTTGCAAGTGTTTTATCTTGAAGTCGGTAACCTACATAAGTTTGAGTCTCGCTCTTCTGATGGTATCTTTCTAGGTTACTCGACTTCTTCTCGTAGCTATAGGGTCTGGAGTGTTGATGCGCATAGGATCATAGGACCTTTTCCGATGCCGACTTTGCTGGCTGTAGGATAGATAGGATGAGCACTTCTGGCACTTGCCAATTCATTGGCACTTCTCTTGTTTCTTGGTCATCTAGGAAGCAGTTCGGAGTTGCACAGTCCACCGCTAAGGCCGAGTATGTTGCTGCAGCCAATTGCTGTAGCCAGGTGCTCTGGATGAGATCGACCTTGCGAGACTATGGGTTTTAGAGTTTTTGTTGAAAACTTGCTCTTTCTTAAATTTAGCTATAAAATCTAAATTCCTCTTCGTCAACTTGGTCATGGTTCTAATTTCTATCTTTGGACCAAGTTTGACTTTGCAACTAAAAATTGCTTTCTTCTTCATTTTCTTCAAACTCAAATTTATGCCTTTTGTGAGGTTTGTCAATATACTCATCAAGGGGGAGATTGAAGGACCATGTGGGGGTCCATCCATGTTTGTGATGAGTATTTGACTTTATTTGAGCAAGGTGTGCTCAAGTTTGAGTTTGATTTGGATTGATTTTCAAAATGAAGCAATTTGAGTTGTCTCTGCCAAGAGTAGCAGTACCGGTCGTATGGACGCGGTAGTGATGAGTTGGATGGTTTATTGCACATCTTTGTGGGCATTGCTATGTGAGGAGTTTCCTTGTTTTTGATGGTTGCAGGACGATGGTGCTAGGTCATGGTGAGGTAAAGGATGACCGGGACTAGGCGAGGAGCGTTGGATCTCCAGACGGTTGGGAGATCGCCGAAAGATGATCGGAGACGGAGTCCGGGCAAGTCAAGAAGACAAGGAAAGGAGATGATGCTAGCTAGATGCCGCGTGGATCAATGAGGGCCGGCGGATTGAGGTCTAGTTGATAGGTTAGCGGGTCTAGGTAGTATACTTTGAAAATCGTGCAAGAAAACCCGGTATGTGTGTGGGTTTTTGGTTAGCCCTTGCATGGCTGTGTGTGTGGGTTAATCCTAGCCCTTAGATGAGTGCTCTAGGGTTGAGGGACTCATCCAAGAGTGGTAGGTGGCCCAAGAGTAGTATAAATAGGAGTGGAGGGGTAACCTCCTTCCCTCGAAGGTTTTGAGGTTTGTGAATGCTCCTTTGAGCTTTGCCCACATGAAAGTGAGGCTTTGTAACCTCTTCTTCTAGAAATGAAAGTTTTATCCATCCACCTCTGAATTTATTTTGCGCATTTACATTATGTCTTTACTTTACGCAATTTAAATTCAGCATTTACTTTCTCGCAATTACATTCTCACAATTTACTTTCATGTAATTTGGATTTGCCTCCCCTCCTTCTAAATGCTGCTGATCTTGGATGTTTTGAGTGTGTTCATATGGTTTTACATCTCTTTTGCACTCTTGGATTGAGTAGAGAACATCTTTTCTTTCAAGTTCCAATTTTGTTCAGAACTTGTTCTTCGCGCAGCAGTCAGTGTTTGATTTCTATAAAAAATCTAGATAAATCGTTTTCAAGGGATTCTTGTTGGAGGAGGTGCGGGACTCTGATATACACTTGCTGAAAAATTTTGGAGTTCACTTGTTGCACCGTTTGGGCGCCATGAGGTGAAAACCGAGCCCCAAACTTTCTTCTCGAAGTCCTTGACTAGACTGTGTTCTTTGATTTTTCCTGTTTTTTTTGTAATGCTTTTTGAAGACAAATTTGGTGGAATTCTTCAAGGCTCTGATGCTCATAGGGAGAAAAAGTCTCAAAATTTTTTGAGCTGCAGAAATCCACCAACCTCCTGTGCAAATTGAGGACAAGTTCTGGAAATTCTGCTTTTGCTTTTCTGAAAGTGACTTGTGTAATTTGAATTGATGTCCTTTCTAAAAGCAAGAGTTTGATTGATTCCTCTTTATCTTGGACACTAGACAACTAGTATTGTGACTCAAAAATCCCCACATATTTTATGGTATTTATCCATGCAAGCTTGGGGTACACATAGTTGTCTAGTTTTTCGGGTTTTTCACAATTTCCTTTGAGCGATCTTGCCGAGGTTTTTGTTGGAGTATTTTGGGGGAAATTTTATTTGCGACCATTCACCCCCCCTCTGTTTGCCATCTCGGTCCTTCAAAGAAGAAACACAACCTCATGATTGCCTCTCGGACCTTTTCAGGCAAAATACCTCTAATTGAAATAGGAAGCATTTGTGTCATCATCACATGAAAATCATGAGACTTCATGCCAGTTAACTACAAATCTTTCATCGAGACCAGTTTCTTGATGTTTGCGGAGTAACCGGACGGAACTTTCACACCATTCAAGCATTTGCAGAGGTCTGTTCTCTCTTTCTTGGATAGAGTGTAGCAAGCTGGGGGGAGGTAAAGTCGGTCTTTCCCGGTGTCTTGAGGATGTAGCTCAGCTCTGATTTTGATATCTTCCAGGTCCCTTCGTGCCTTCAGTCTGTCCTTAGTTTTGCTAGGAATATTCAGCAAAAGACCAATTAAGCTGTCACATACATTTTTCTCTACATGCATGACGTCTATACGGTGTCGAACTTCTAAGTCCTTCTAATAGGGCAAGTTCCAAAATATCGATCTCTTCTTGCACATGGTCTTCTCAGTACGAGACCTCGATTTATTATTACTATCTCCCTTTCCAAGTACAACATTAATATCCTTAACCATATCATATACCTCTTCCCCACGACGAGGCCTTGGAGCTATACCATCCTCTTTTGTCCCGTCGAATTGTTTCTTCATATTGCGATAGGGGTGATTCCTGCGAAGGAACCTATGGTGATGCATGTACACAGTTTTCCTCGAGTTATTGAGCCACGCACTAGCGGTTTCATCCATGCACTAGGGGCATGCTTTGGCCCCTTTTACAGTACCACCGGATAGGTTACCAAGGGCAGGGAAATCATTGATGGTGCAAAACAACAATGCGCGTAGGATGAAGTACTCTCGCTTGTACTCATCCCATACCTGTACACCTTCGTTCCACAGTATCACAAGATCTTCCACCAATGGTTGTAGGTATACTTCAATATCATTGCCAAGTTGTATCGGCCCTTGGATAAGCAGCGACATCATAATATACTTTCATTTCATACACAACCAAGGAGGAAGGTTGTAGATACAGAGAGTCACGAGCCAAGTGCTATGAATACTACTCATGTTACCGAAAGGATTCATTCCATCCGTACTCAACCCAAACCTTATATTCCTCGGTTCATTCCCGAAGTCCTTCCTAAAGAGCCTATCGATGGTTCTCCACTGGGCAGAATCAGTAGGGTGTCTCAGCTTACCATCCCTTTTACGCTCTTCTGAGTGCCATCGCATCAATTGGGCATGCTTTTTGTTTCCAAATAAACGCCTCAACTGAGGTATTACTAGTAAATACCACACCACTTTAGCGGGAGCTCCTTTCTTCACCACGGTGCCCTCGCTGTCATGGCCTTTACGCTTGTATCGCGATGATTTGCACACCGGACATACATGCATGTCTGTATACTCGATAGAGTATACAATCGTTTGGACATGCATGTATTCTTTCTATTTCCAATCACAATGGACATACAACCTTCTTAGCTAAATAAGTGGTTATCGGCAATACGTTTCCATCTGGAAGCATGTTCGCTAAGAGATGTAATAGCGCCGTGAAACTCTTATCGGATCAACCATTGCTTGCCTTCAATTTTAGAAGTGAAAGCAAAGTGTGCAATTTTGTGTATTCCTCCTTGCAACCCGGGAACAAAGGTGTATCCGAGTCATCCAACAAACCCTTGAATTGATTAAACTCTCTCTGAGTAGTGTAGTTCCCTTCTGCATCACGCAACATCTGAGCAAGATTATTATCGTCATCAATGTCCAACCTATCCTCATCAGATCCATAACAGATGTCAGCTGCCACAATGCCTTCTCCATCATCCAATACGTTATCACCTTCATGTATGTTTTCCTCTTCACCGTGACTTGTCCAACGTGTATAGCCAAGTACAAAACCCCTTCGAATCAAGTGCAAGTGGATGTGCTCTTTATCTGAAAACATTTTCTCATTCTTGCAATCAACGCATGGACAATGTATGTACTCCGTCTTCTTGTGCAACTTGTTCTCCTTAGCGGCTCTTAGAAAAGTAGATACCCCGTCGATGTAATCTCGGCTGTAACGGTTCGCATTGTACATCCATCTCCGGTCCATCTAAAATTAATTAACATATAAAAATTGATTAAAAAACGAATAAATTACTTATCATCTGAAGGAGCTAGATAATAAATTCATCATCTAAAATGATGAGCACCTACCAAATTAACTAAAATTTCATGTATATTAATATCCAATAATCTTAATTAAATAAATTTAATATATGCAAGATGTATATTATATGTCCACACTAATGGAGCGAAATTAATAGTAATCAAAAAACTAATCTAATTACTTATCATCTAAAGGAGCTAGATAATAAATTCATCATCTAAAAATGATGAGCACCCACCTACCAAATTAACTAAAATTTCATGTATATTAATATCCAATAATCTTAAATAAATAAATTTAATATATGCAAAATGTATATGTCTGTACACTAATGGAACCAAATTAATAGTAATTAAAAAACTAATCTAAATACTTATCCTCTAAAGAAGCTAGATAATAAATTCATCATCTAAAAATGATGAGCACCCACCTACCAAATTAACTAAAATTTCATTTATATTAATATCCAATAATCTTAATTAAATAAATTTAATATATGCAAGATGTATATGTCCACACTAATGGAACCAAATTAATAGTAATTAAAAAACTAATCTAATTACTTATCATCTAAAGAAGCTAGATAATAAATTCATCCTCTACCAAATTAACTTAAAATGCAATTTATATTAAATATATCCTTCATCATAATTAATCATCTATAAAAGGAACACAACATCATCAAATGAACCTAGCTAGGAAATAAATTAATCAACTACAAAATGGTAGGTAAATAAAAATAAACAAAATCTAAACTTTTCATTTCATCTACATATAAACCTTAATTAAACTAGGTTTAAAAATTAAATTGCAACAAGATTAACACAAATCAAGAAAGGATAAAAAATAACTCACCAAGGAACAACTAGAGGAAGTACAAGCACAAGAATTGGAGAAAACGAAATCTGAAAATTAGAAGTTTTGGTTTGCTCTCGGGAGGAAGAAGACCAGTGCTGCAACTGACCACCTATTTATAGGCAATATTATCAGTGGCGGTTGTTAACTAAAATCGCCACTGATAACATTATCTATGGCGGTTCTATCCTCGAACCGCCACTGATAATGCATTATCAGTGTTGGTTCTTGGATTGAACCGCCACGGATAATCCGATAGTATCAGTGGTGGTTGGAGGATAGCACCGTCACTGATAACCTAGTTATCAGTGGCGGTTCTATCTTCCAACCGCCACTAATGATGTATTTGTTATCAGTGGCGGTTCTATCCTCGAACCGCCACTGATAATTCATTATCAGTGGCGGTTCGAGGATAGAACCTCAACTGATATTCTTCCCGCCATTTTCAATATAGAACCGCCACTGATAATTATATTTGTGGCGGTTCGAAAAAAACCGCCACAAATAGACCGTCACCTATTGCAGGTTTAGGCGTAGTGAAGAACGCCTCAAACGAACTTCGTATGACCCAGATATGGTCATTTTTAGTTGGACTGCTCCTGCGGGCCGAACTAGACTCATGAACGAATTGGGCTTGATCTTGTGGTGGGCTTAGAGCATCAGAAGTTGTTGGGCCCTTGTCTTGCCTTAAGATAGAAGTATGGCTTACTGAACCGATATGGTCTCATCAACTGTAATGAGTTAATTTGGGTCTAGAAACCATCAATCGTTTTTAGCCGATCACGATCCCTCCCAAACACTTGTGTGAAACTTCTTCAAATATTTGCCATTGATCGCCGTAGGAAATACCACCCATTCCAGTGTTTCTAAAATATAATAATTATCATCACCTAACCGATGGACTTTATATGTTCCTTCCGAAGTTGAAGGCCGTATATCGAATCAGTTATCGCTAGAGCCAACAGGCAATATTGTTTCCCACACTAAGTCGGCTTCATGGAAAGATTTTGACAATACCTTTTTGTTATAAGTCCATGCAACTCTCGCCTTATTATTCTGTAGCTGATCCAACGTACGTAGTTGTAATTCTGCCAAGTCATCTAGACTATCGGTCATCCAATCTTTATAATGTTGAGCTCACAACCCATTTTGTCTAGCTATCCTTATTAAGTCGATATTGATTTCCAAAGGCAACAAGCTTCTTGTCCATAAACCAACTGATAAGGTGAAACCTTTGTTGCATCATGGCAAGAAATCCAATAGGCCCATAAAGATTCTGATAATGTTACATGCCAATTCTTTTTATTTTCCTCAATTTTCCTTTTAATCAACTTGACCAACGTTTTATTTGGCGACTCGGTTTGACCATTGGCTTGCGCATAGTAGGGTGATGAATTTATTAACTTTAACCCCAAACATCGAGCGAAGCCTTGAAACTCATCGGACATTAACACAGTGCCCTGATCGGTCGTAATAGTTTGAGGAATTCCAAACCGATAGACAATGTGTTCTATAACAAATCCGATTGTTTCAACACAACTTAATTTCATGAGAGGTATCACTTCAACCCATTTAAAAAAATAATCGGTCACAACCAAAATATACTTGTGGCCTTTATTTGATGTAGGAAATATTTGTCTGATTACATCTATTCCCCATCCTCTGAACGGCTAAGGCTTGATAATTGGGTGTAAAGTCGATGCTGTTGCTAATTGTATATTGTCAAATTTCTGACAAGTTTGGCATCTCTTGTAATATTTGAAACAATTTTCCAATATTGTCGACCAACAATATCTAGTACGCCTCAATAGACATTTTATTTTGAGATATGATTGATGGGTTCCACAAATTCCTTCATGTACTTCACCCATTGCCACTCTAGCTTCTTCAACCCCTAGACATTTCAATAATAAGCCCTCCAAAGTCTGATAATATAGCGTATTATTGAGCAGAACATACTTCAAAGCTTGTCTTTTGATTTTTTGATCAGTAAGTTTTGACAGCTCGGACAAATAACCAATTAATTTTGTCCTCCAATCGGTTGTATTAATGCACATGATTCCAACATTGAGAACTATGTTGTCTATTGGCTCACAAACCTCTAATCGGCCACACATTTTATAACCTGATGCTTGTTGGGCTAAAAAATTGGCATTGCTATTTAATTCACGAGGAATATAGCAAATTGAAATAGAATTACATGATCAGATTATATTGAGGCTCAGCTCTAAGTATTTGATGAGGATCTCATCATAGCAACTATATTGCCCTTTAATCTACTAAACCACTAATAAATAATCACCATAAGCCTCAACATAATCAGCTCCGATGTTGTTGAGTAATTGTAGGCCTTTAAGTAGTGTTTCATATTTGGTTTGATTATTAGATCATTTGCAATTTAACCTGAATGCGAACTCAAAACTATACCCCTTTCGCGAAATTAGAACTATTCCAAGAACATCACCTTCTTGGCATAACGATCCATCAAAACATAGTGCCAAGGAGCTATATAGATTAGGTCATCATTTTTATCGATCTCATGTCCTGTTCTAAAATCAGCAATTGCGTGACAGTTAGTAGCCTTAGCTGATTCATATGTTAGGTCGAACTCGATGAGCATGTATGCCCATTAACCAAGTCGACCCCTCAGAATTGGAGCCGATAGCATATATTTTATAATATCGATTTTACAGAATACATTACAAGCCGATGCTAATATATAATGTCTTAACTTGGTGCAAGCAAAATACAATGATAAGCAAAGTTTTTCTACGGGAGGGTACCTGGTTTCTGCATCAATTAGCTGTCAGCTTAGATAAAAAGGACCATTTCTTTACCTTCAATTTCTTGCACCAAAATAGCTTCAATTGTCACCTCTTCAACCGATATATATAATTTAAATGGTATCCCCTTGTGAGGTGCAGGCAAGACTGGTGGCTTGGACAAATACTCTTTTAGCCTTCAAAAGCGTCATGTTGATCGGCTCCCCATACAAATTCGTCGTCATCCTTTAATTTTAGCAATGGGATGAATGCATTGATACAACAAGATAAATTTCAAATAAATAACAGTAAATAATTAATCTTGGCGATCAACTTTTGTAGATCTTTTATACAAGTCGATGGCTTAGTATCGGTTATGGATTTGATCGTCGCTTGGTTAACTTCAATCCTCTCTCACGAATCATGAAGCCTAAGAATTGCCTAGTCGATACACCAAAAGCATACTTGTATGGATTCATCTTCAAACTATGTGCCCTTGTTTTCTTGAATACTATTTCTAAATCGGCTAGGTGCTGATAATCTTTCTTGGATTTTACAACAACATCATCGAAGTAGATCTCTACAATATGGCCGATTAAGTCATGAAAAAACAAATTCATAGTGCGTTGATATGTTGCACCAGCATTTTTTAAGCCAAACGTCATCACTACCCATTCAAACAACCCTAGGGCACCAGGGCACCTAAAAGCTATCTTAGGGATATCGGCTTCGGCTAAGAATATTTGATTATATCCCACATTACCATCAAGAAAGCTAATGATTTTATTTCCAGATGATGTATCGATAAGCGTATCGACTATAGGCATCAGAGAAATCGACACATACTCTAAGCTTAACATTTTTCTTCATAATAGGAACAATATTAGAAATCAACTCGGCATATCAGCAAGGCCCGATAAACTTAGATTCCAATAATCGCTCAATCTCTTCTTTTATTATATCATACATGGCCGGTTAAATCATCTATGAGATTGTGTAAACGGCCTATAACCCGATTTTATTGGTAACTGATTTTAGACCAATTATCGTCTTAAACAAAGTATTTCTTGGTATTTTCAAGCAAAATAATCTTTATAATATCTCAACAGTTTGACCAACTTTTCCTTGTATTCTGTTGCTAATTTTGAACTAATGTGAGTTGATCTTTTTCTATCACTATCACCTATTTCGACCTCATCCTACAAATCAATCGACGTGAAACCATGGCCCAATTTCTCCACCTCTTGAAAGTCTTCAATATCCTCACAGCTATCGTTAATTGCCAATAGCTTCGTATTTTGTCTTGTAATGCCTTTATTGCATATTTGGGTTCCATTAGCGTAATACCTCATCTATTTGATCAAACGTACTTGGCATCACATTGACTTGGACGAGTCCTATCTTATTGATGTATAAAAAATCGCAATCATCAAGATGCTTGCCCAATATGCACTTCGCCCCCATCATGTTGATAATTTGCATCAAAAGTGGCCATAGCAACATGAGCTAATGTGTCAGCTTGGATGACTTCCACCTCATCACCATTCCACTGGATCAGCATGGTTGATGGAATACAAAAGTTCGCATGAATCCAGTCTCGCCCCAACAGTATGATATAATTGCCCTTGGCATCCACCACAAAAAATGCCATTGATAGTGTCTTACTACCGACTGTGAGCTCTGTCACCGTCACCCCTTTTGCCTATGTGGGATCACCGGTAAAATTATTTAAAACCATATTAGTTTTAATAAGATCCTCATCATACTTACCAACTTTTTACATGTAGAATAAGGCATCAAGTCGGTAGTCACTCCCCTATCAACCAGCATTCTTGAGATCGGCTTACCATTAATATGCCCTTTTAGGTATAATGGCTTCAGATGCCGATAGTCTTCTTGTGGCTTTTCAAAGAGTGCATCATGTGTTCCCAAGCATAATTGAGCAAAAGATTCTTTGACCGATGCAGCGTTTACCTTGAATTCGAACAACAGAGTGAACACCATGTTGATGTCCATCCGTGGTGCCAAACTGTTGTGAATCATAGGGGAGTCTAAATCGTCGGCTAAATCAAATTCTTTCTCAGCCGATTATTTTGTTCTCCATTCCTGTTTAGCAATTTTCGTCGACCAAAGATCATTAAATGTTTAGTCCCTTTGTTTCTCTTGTTCGACTTCCCTCATTTCTTGAGTCCTTAGTCTCCAAAGCCTCCGTCTTTGTGATCGGCTCAAGCCGGAGGGACACCATCTCGGTTTTGGCTCAATTGTCCTACATATTTTGCCAGCCAGGTTCAAATTAGCCATAGAACTAGATCCCTAATTAGGTAGCCTTTGATTTGGGATCAACCTAGAAATCCTTTCTTGGACCAATTTCACATTGACGACTTCAGTATGTCGACCGTGAATCGGCTTAGATATCCTATCTTTAGCCAATTAACGCCACCTATCACCTTGACGTGGGTAATGCTCCATTAGACATGTGTATGGTGAGTGCAAAGCCGATCCCATTCCCAGCAGAATTGCCAGAACAAGCGCTGCTGATGAGCTCTTTCAAGGTTGTTTGGCCAATACATATTATTTGGGCAACATGCAGGGCATCGCGGCCTGTCATTTCTCCTTTTGTGTTTTTCCAACAACTGGGAGAATGTAGGCTTGGACCTTTGTGTCTGTCTCAGCTTACATGCTAGCAACATCCTCTCAGCTTTATACCACTTGCTGATTTGCAACTCCCCCTTTGGCTTGATGGTTCTTGAATTTTTCCTCTCACAGTCGGTCTCTATTTGGATTGAGCCAACCGTAATCTTTAAGGTCTCACGACTGTCAGAGTTCGTCCTTGTGTTGACTTCATGTGCTGGTTTCGTGGATGTCAACACATGTGCTCTGCCCTTAGATGTCGCATCTTGTCTCAGCTCTGGCCTCTTTTTAGAGTAATGAACCATGGTGATCGAAAAGGGATCAGCATTCAATTGCATTGTTGGCTCCTCAGCGAATTTCAGTCGGCCATCCTCTATAGCCGATTGTATCTGTTGATGAAAAATATTGCAATCGTTAGTATTATGAGAAAAAGAATGGTACCACTTGCAATACCTTCACTTTTTAATCTCATCAGTCGACAGCAGAACATCTCATTCTGGCAACTGTATTATCTTTTCTTGTAGGAGTAAATCAAAGATACGGTCACACTTTGAGACATCAAAAGCGTATTTCACCTGACTTATTCTTAATTTGCTTAAGCCACGAATAGACTAAAGACATTTTAGGCTCTTTAACCCATTCGGCTATATTTATTTCAGCCTCGTCGTCTTTTGATGAATTATTTGAGAGATATTCGACAAGGTTAACCTTGGCCTTTTCATTATTCTTGCTATTCTTGAATTTATCCTTGAAGCCCCTATTATTGGTGAAACGACCTTCTTAAGTCGATACCCTATATAACAAGTGACTTAAATCGGAAAAGTCCTATCTGTTGAATTTCTCTCTTAATTGGGGCACCATTCCAAGAAAGGCCAAATCATCTAGTTGATTATCGGGCAATGTAACACTAAAACACCGATTTCTAATTTCTCTAAATCTTTTAATGTAATCACTGGTCGATTCAATGAACTTTTGTCTAACAAAGCGCATATAAAAAATTCTAAGCTCCAATCTTCTAGAGAAAAAGTACTCGTGGAATGGACTTTCCAAATCGGTCCAAGCATTGATCGAATTTGGGGGTAAAGTAGTGAACCATGTGAAAGCTGCCCCCGATAATGACAATGGGAACAATTTTATCCTCAATACAGCGGAATGAGCTGCTTCGCCACATTGTGCAATAAACCGTCAGATGTGCTCCAGAGTGGTGGTATAATCGTCTCCCGAAAATTTTGCTAAATCAGGAACTTTAAAATTATTAGGGTACAGGATCCGATCAATGTAATCGGGATATGACGTTCGATAGCCAGTTATCCTTCACTTCGGCTATATGCCGAATTGATCCCATAGCACCACAGCTATTTGATCGGCCCAATTGGCTGTATTGGCCGATGGTGGGTTAGGTACCTACCAATTGCGATCATAACTGGCATGCTATCCCCCGAGCGCTGGCTCGGGTTGATATGACACATGAGCCGATAGAGGTTGATAATGTGTTTCATAGCCAACATTAGTTCTCCTGGACATCGGCTCAGGTAACAGAATAAATGGTTTTGAGTATGTCACAACCTTGTATGGGGCCGGATTGCTCTGGGAATTGGATTAGTATACTGTGGACGCGTAGGGGGTTCAATCGGTTGTGGGACCAATTGCGGATAAATTTAAATGAGAGCAGATGGTGGTAAACTAGCTTGGGAGTCCAATTTAGCACCATCAGTATAATGGTGGGCATCATAGTAAGAACTAGAGCCGATGGTTTAGGATTGGCTGCTGGGCTGAAACTCTACGTACTTAGTGGCACTAAGTAGACTAGATAGTTTGGCAAAGCTTGCATTGGATCTAGTAGATTTCCAGCCGATGCTAGTTCTTGAGCTACAGTTTTAACGCTGTTGGCTACCATCGGCTTAAGGGTCGTCACTAGAGCCAATGATTGGTTTATTAAAGTATGGTGCACAGATTGATTGATCATATCGGACAATTCAGCTTGTGTAGGCATGTATCGACTCATCGGCCTGTTATCCGATGCGACCGAGGCCTTAGTGTTATCGAAGAAAATCATCGTCGGTAGCACGATCTTCTGAGTAACGCAACGTCGAGTCTTTTTGTAACAATTTAAGATCATCCTATTGGGTGTGCTAAAAGTGTGTTGACACCGAAAAGTATGATGTGGGATTGATCGGCTCAAACACACATGAACACCGGGTTCGAGAAGTTCGTGGCGTGCCAACCGATTGATCCTGCAATTAGCAAGAGAATTACAATCTAAACGGCTATTTTAGTCGATTAAGTTTTCACTAAAGATCCGATCCAAACAGCTATTCGGCCGATTAGATCTCACATAATGATAAATCTAAACAGCATGCTAAGACTGATTATGTGTCTGATAAAGGTAGATTTTCTCGAAAATGGTGATGCGCAAAAAGATCAGAGAAAAGCAAACCTGGATAAATTGGCATAATTGAAGATGATCAATAATCGGCGATGCGCAACTTTATTGATTAAGAACGAATTAGAAAGAGATTTTTTACAAAAGCTACTTCTAGTCGACAGAAAGTAATTAAAAGGTAGATACGAGTTGATTGATTGTGTTGGATTGTCTTCGGCTCCCCTCAATCCCACCTTTTATAGCGCGTAAGCCAATTGTTTCCTTTTCCGATTCAGCACAAAGTATGAACATATCGGCTTCTATCTCTTGCAGATAAAATTCTTTATTTGAACCTATATCGATTAGATATCTAATTTTAACTTAGCCTTACAAATCGGTCTTATAACTTGTCAAATTTTTGTGCTAATACTAGTTAAAACTTATCTGGGAGTCTCGAGTGAAAGGAGTGCTTCTTCAAATATGGAACTTTTCAAACAAAACTTGTAATTTGCACAAAGAATCACATTGTGCTTAAAATGATGGAATATGACGTGATTTAGGCTGTACAATTGCTTGCGAGGACAACCATTCTAAAGACAGTTTCTCTGGAAAGTCAGATCCAACGTTTATGATTCATTCCTAACTGTCATGAGACAGTCGTAACCATGGGGTACAAATTTCTCTTTTTTTAAGAGAAATGTAGTTTGTACCAGATACCTCGCTGCCAGAATCCATTTTTTCACTGATGGCTAGGATCTTTCCTGGCACCCCGAAGCATCCATCTGGCAATATCGACTTTCCCTGGCAATATAAACCCGACCAGACGCATAGCCAGTTTCCTTTAAAGCCGGCAAAGATTCCTGTCAGGGAATTATCCCTGACGGTACCGTTACGCACTTGGTTAAACCTTGACCAAGCAACCTCGGCAGGTAATGCCTAATGGTGATCGTCAGGGAAGGCATCCGTGACAGTTTTTGAGACATCCCTGACAGTTTTCAACTGTGGGGGAAAACCTGGAGTCTAGTAGTGGCCTTCATCGAGATTCAAGAGTACCCATATTAAGTTTGGATCTATGTACAGCAAAAGCATCTTTTTTTCTGTTTGTGTGAAGATGAAGACACCAGCTGCAACAAGGTTAGCATCGTTTGCTCAACAAATTTTCCTGATGACTAGGATCTTTCCTGACGATCTCGAAGCATCCATCGGCCAATATCAACTTTCCCTGGCATTATAAGAAACCCGACCAGACACATACCCAGTTTCCTTGAAGGCCCCCGACACAGATTCCTGTCAGGGAATTTTCCCCGACGATACCATTAGGCATTTCACTGATACCCTGACCAAGCAACCTCAACGTCTAATGCCTGACGCTAACTGTCAGGGAAAGCATCGCTGACACTTTTTCGGCCATCCCTGACGGTTTTCGGCCGTGGGAAAACCCGGAGTAGTAGTGCCTTCATCAAGAATACCCATATCAAGTTTGGATCTACGTACAGCAAAATTACCCTTTTTTTGTTAGTGTGAGAATGAAAACACCAGCTGCCACAAGTTTAGCATCGTTTGCCCAGCAATGCTACTTTACAAAAGCTTCTCAGCAACTTCTTTAATTATTCCGAAAACCATCGGCCGAAGCAAAGCTTAACTAATTGGCTTCCGCCCGGCCTCTATATAAGCAAGCCACGCTTTCGTAGCCGGCTCCATTGCAACCCTCTAGCAGCAATACACAGAGATATAGCTAATTAAAAGCAGCAATGACGTCGATGGTGACTTCTTGCACCCTCCTTAGCCGAGCGGCGCCGACGGCGAAACTTCCTCGTGGAGCCCTGCAATCCGGTAAACCAGCAGCAGTGGCTCTCCAAAGGAAGCCTCGGCCTCTTTCTGTCCGCTGTGCCGCAGCGGATGCTGTGCCTCAGTTTGACATCGCACCCTTTGGTAAGCTTTTGTATGTACATACAGAGGTATATCCGGTGAAAATGGCTAAATATTATAAAATATGTGTGAAATCGGTATCGAGTTTTTTTTAAAAAAATTCTCAAAAAAAAAGCATGAGGTAATTTTGAGAAATTTTGGAAGTTTCGCACCCAATTTTTTAGATTTTCTTTTTGATAAAACTTCTACACATGCCCCCGATCGATCTTCACACATTTGCAACATTTAATTTAGTACATTTTGACCGGATATTTCCAATAAAGGGCAGGCACGCGTTGTTGCTTGCTACTCATGGTATCAAATAGATAAACACAAGATCGAATTACAACCAATTAATTTTGTTGTCATATGATTATACGAACATTTTAAGCCCTGGTGCACCCCAAGTTCGAGCCCACATCACGCAACAAGTGGAGGATCAAGGAAGACGAGGACCACGTCAAGCTGTGGTTCCACGTGGGCGACGATGCCAAGAAGGAGAACCTTGAGGTCCGAGTCGAGGACGACATGCTCCTGGCCAGGTGGAAGAACGGTGCCGCCACAAAAGAAGAGCCGGCTAGCTCGCTGGACGTCCGCCTGCTGGTGCCCAACGGCTACGACAAGAACAAGGTGGAGGCCGAGCTCACGTTCGGGTCGCTGCTGGTGACCATCGGCAAGAAAAAGGCCGCCGATGAGAATATCAAGATTATCAAAATCAGTCCTAAGGAGACCAAATAATCGTACTCCCTAGTCCTAATTGCGATACATCTGGCGGAAAGATATGCGCACGAGTTTGTATGTATGATCAATGTGTTTACGAATGTCATAGGGCCAAAGTATAAGTACTAGTTGGAGGCCCGCACGTTATTGTCTACGATCTTCAAAACAACACCAATCCGGTTTATATATACACACATTTAACTGCAACACTATGATCTAAAACAGGTATTTCCCTTATGTATCATGTGTAATTCCCCTATATGTATCATGTTGCAAACCAGGTTCTCTATTTTTTTCTAAAAATTACGTATTATATAAGAATGTTACATGCGTGATGCACTAATAGTAGCGTCAACAAGTCCGAAAGACTACCGTCGCAAAAATAGTCTTAGAAACAAGTTCCAATCATAGGCCTTTTATCGGATTCTGGTAGGAAGTTGGAACCAATGCAAGTACAAGGCCTCGTGTGCAACGCGGAAATTTTTTCTCATCCCCATAGGATTGAACTTTTTCTAAGAAAATTCATACAAAAAAATAAAGTGAAATTCATGCGTTCGAAACAAACTCTAAAGAATACCCCAGTCAGTTCCAACTTGTTATTTTCAATCCTAGTCAGACGATGAGCTAAAAATTGGACAATCACAGACAGTTCAAAAATGTCATCATTGGTTATTTTCTTAACCCTCTATAACCATGTGTCAGTGACAACAACAACTAGTACTACAGAAAGACTTATATTAGAGGCCTCATCACAGACGGTTCCTCAAAACCGTCTGTGATAATAAACATCACTGATAGTTTTATATTGAAACCGTCAGTGACATTATCACAGACGGTACTCTACAAAAACCGTCAGTAATATACATCAATGTCACAGACGGTTTTAGTTCAAAACCATCTGTGAAGATATTACAGACGGTTTTTTTATAAAACCGTCTGTAATATTAGGTATTGTCCAGACGGTTTTATAATAAAACCGTCTGTAATATATCACAGACGGTTTTATTATCAAACCATCTGGAATACTATGTTTATCATTGACGGGTTTTTTATAAAACCGTCTATGATATCTCTCAGCGATATATAATACAGAGGCCCGAGCTACTTGGTGCATTTTAGGGTTTCGGGATCTATTTTCATTTGGCTGTGGCTGTGCGGCTGTGAGGCGATTTGGTAAAAGAAGACCGTTGATTTTGAAGGTTGATTGAGGATCCATTTGATTTTGGTGATCTAAGGTTAGTAATGGTGTCTAATTGCAGTATGTTCAAGATCTAATTTGGTAAGGATAGAATTTGATGATTTTTTAGATTTAGGTTGTAGATTCATGTGTTCTTTCTATATAAGGGTAGTAATGGGTTTTAATTGCATTATATTCATGATCTAGCTTGGTAAGGAGATAATTTGAAGAGAGATTAATTGTATATAGATGTAGCTTGTAGATCCATGTACTGTTCTTTTCTATATTTAAGCAGGTTAATTAGTATATAATTTCTTAGATTCTAATTAATTGCTTTATATTCAAGATATTACTTCGAAGAGATATTTGAAGATTGTTTAGATCTAGCTAGCTTATAGGTTCATGCATGTGCAAGTTCTTTGTGATCAAAGGTTAGGAATTGGTTAAATCTAATTGCATTATTATATATATATAAGATTTAGGTAGGTAGCTAGTTTGGTAAAGAGAGAATTAATTTAAAGATTGTGTAATTTAGATCTGTAGCTTGTAGATGCATTTGTTTGTTTTGTTCCAAGGTAGTAATTGGTTATAATTTAGCAATGTGTGCATAAGGACACCTAGTGTACTTTAATATTTAACACTAAGTGCTATATGCTTGGCGTAGATGGACCGAAGCTGAATGTACACTAAGAACCGTGTGAGTGCCGAGTACATTAATGGCGTCTCCGCTTTTAGAAGAGCTGCAAAAGAGGATATGTTTAATAAGGGGGTGTAGTTTATGTCTTGTCCGTACATTGACTGTGAGAATCTGAAGATGTTTCAAAACTTTACGCAGATCGAAGCACACTTGATTATGAGGAGTTTCAAAAGGGGGTATACATGTTGGACCAGTCACGGTGAAGAGCGGGAGATCTGAGGCGGTAGTATTAACATGGTCGACGAAGTCAATGATATGTCGGATGATCATATCGATTGTGGTTCTGATGAGGATAGGTTGCAGGAAGATAATCTGAATCAGATGCTGCGCGATGTAGAACGGAACTGTGATGATAGAGAATATGATAAATTTAGGGGCTTTATGGAGGACTCGGAAAAACCTTTGTTCCTAGGCTGCAAGTCGAAATACACAAGGTTGTCATCCGTGCTTGAACTACTGAAATTGAAAGCAAGCAACGGTTGGTCCGACAAGAGTTTCACAGCGCTGTTACATTTATTGGCGGACATGCTTCCCGAGGGAAACGAGTTGCCGACAACCACCTACAAAGCTAAGAAGGTTCTTTATCCCTTGGGAATGGAAGTATAAAGAATACATGCATGTCCGAACGACTGTATCCTGTACCGCCAAGAGTACGCAAACTTACACATATGTCCTGTCTATGAAGCGGAAGTACATTTTGTTGTCTGTACTTATCCAAGGACCAAAACAACCTGGGAACGATATTAATGTGTACCTAGCACCATTGGTGGAAGATCTGAAAACATTATGGGTTCGAGAGTGCAGTATGGGATGCGTACAAACGAGAGAACTTCACTTTGCACTGCCTTTTGTTCTGCACCATAAATGATTACCTTGCCCTTGGTAACCTATCAGGCCAGAGTACAAAAGGAACCAAAGCCTGCACTCACTGCTTAGACAATACCAAGAGTGTGTGGCTAAATCACTCGCACAAAACCGTTTACATGCATCACCGTAGGTTCCTTAGGAGGAATCACCCGTACCGCAAAATGAAAAAACAATTCGATGGAACGAACGAAGACGGTTCAGCTCCAAAGCCTTTATGTGGGATAGATGTTCATGATATGTCTAAGAATTTGGATGTTGCGTTTGCAAAGGGGCGTAAATCGAGGTCCCGTGAGAAGAGCACGTGGAAGAAGAGATCAATATTTTGGGACCTACCTTATTTGGAGCACCTAGATGTTCGGCACTGCATCGACGTGATGCACGTAGAGAAGAATGTCTATGATAGCTTGATTAGTCTCTTATTGAATATTAAAGGCAGAACAAAGGACATTATCAATGCACGGCTTGACTTGGTCGATATGGGCATAAGACCTGAGTTAACATCGAAAGAGACAGATACAGGCCGAACATATTGCGAACCTGCTTGTTACACTTTGTCTAAGGCCGAGAGAATGAATTGTGCCAGTGCTTGCATGGTGTGAAAGTTCCATCCGGTTACTCCTCTAACATGAAGAGACTTGTTTCGATGCAAGATTTGAAATTAGTTGGCATGAAGTCTCATGATTGTCATGTGCTGATGACACAAATACTCCCTGTGGCAATTAGAAGTATTTTGCCAGTCAAGGTCCGCGAGACAATCACGAGGTTGTGTTATTTCTTTAACACAATTACTCAGAAGGTCATCGATCCCGAAGCACTAGATGCACTGCACGCTGAGGTGGTGATGACTCTATGTAATCTTGAGATGTATTTCTCTCCGTCGTTTTTCGATATCATGGTCCATCTCGTTGTTCACCTTGTGATAGAGACAAAGATATGCGGGCCCGTGTTCCTACGTAGTATGTACCCATTCGAGAGGTATATGGGAATTCTCAAGTCCCACGTACGGAATCGATCTCGGCCGGAGGGTAGCATTGTCGAAGGTTATGCAACCGAAGAAGTCGTAGAGTTTTGCGTCGATTACATGGCTCAGGTCGAACCAATAGGTGTGCCTCGATCTCGCCATGATGGGAGACTCCAGGGCATCGGGACCATCGGAAGGAAAACAATCACGCCTGATGCGGCTTCCTATGCTCAAGCTCATTTCACGGTTTTGCAACACATGGCTATAGTGTCCCCGTACATTGACAAGCATAAGCACTGGCTACGGCAAGAGAATCTGACGTGGCAAGAGTCTTGGATCACGAGATAGCATAACCTTCAGTTTAACAGATGGCTGAAGGAGCGACCCATCACTGGGACCTCGTCAGGTTATATGCTCACGTGGTTGGCAAAAGGTCAACATTTACAATTGTAATATGGAAATGATACGACTTAAATGGGTACACATTTTACACGAGAGATCAGGATATGAAGAGCACAAACTAGAATAGCGGTGTACGCATAGATGCGTTCAACACCGTTGGGTCAACGAGGAGCTCCTACTATGGGTTCATAGAGGAGATTTGGGAGATCGACTATGTACTATTCAAGATCCCCTTATTTCGGTGTCGTTGGGTCCACCTCCAGCACGTGAAGGTTGACAAGTACGGTGTCACTACTGTCGACCTTTCACGCGTCGGATACCAAGATGAACCATTCATACTCGCTAACCAAGCTGTTCAAGTATTCTATGTAATCGACCCGTGTAACAAGAAGAGATATGTAGTTCTTCAACGAAAAAGGAGGATTGTAGGAGTAGAGAATGTAGTAGATGAGGAAGAATACAATCAATTTGAAGAGTTGCCTCCTATCGGAAAGAGCATCACAGTCCAGGAAGAACAACCCGAAGAAGCTAGCTACACACGCGTCGATCATCATGAAGGGCTAATTTTTATACAAAAGAATAAGCAAGTGGAGTTATGATTTTGAGTGTACTCTAGAAAATAATAGAGTTGTTTGTAATGAGATGCTCGAAATTCAAAACAACTTTGTGTATATATGCATCGGATTTATTTAATATAGTTTCCTTTCCTTTACTGATATTGCTTCATCTACAATTCCATATACATTATACATTATCCACTATCGGTTGTATGTCAAGAAGGCCAAACTCTAGATTTACCTCAGCAATGAAGGTCTATGTCAAGCTTCATTACAGACGGCTCTATCGGTTCTATAATAGAACCGTCCGGTATATTTTATGTCACAGACGGTTCTAATACATAACCGTCTGCGATAAAATACTATCGCAGACGGTTCTAACATAGAACCGTCTGCGGTAAAATACTATCACAGACGATTCTATTTAAGAACCGTCTGTGATGTTGTTATAACAGACGGTTCTAAACTAGAACCGTCTGTGATATGGGGACCAATAAAAAGGCCACTCTTGTAGATCATTCATTCTCCACTCACGCGCTCAAAACCCTAGCTATAGCTTTGACTCCCGAGCCCACCCGCTTCATCTCCTATTCCGACGCCGCCCCCTCGTCGACGCCTCCCCCTCGCCGACGCCTCCCCATCGTCGACGCCGCCTCGACGCCGCCCCATCGCAGTCGCCACCCCCTCTTGGACGCCGCCCCCTCTCCAACGCCTCCCCATCGCCGACGCTGCCCCCTCTTGGACCCGCCTTGTCCCCGTCACGCCGCCGACCGCTTCATCCCCGTTGCCGAGCCGAGGTATGGCTCCCCTCTCCTCCCTCTCTCCCGAGATGTAGGAGCTTTTCATACATTTGTGCAAACTGATTGCATTAACTAGAAATTCATAGCTTTAGACTTTCGGTTATTCAGTGAAAAGGTCTAGAGAGTATCTATTACGACAATCGGTGAGGGGACGGCAGAGAGGGGAGGGCAATGGAAGCCAAAGAAAGGACGGTGAAAGCGACCAGAGAGGGGACGGTTGGAGAGACTCCTCCAGTCATACCTCTCCGGTGGCTATGGCTCCTAGTGGACAAAGAGTCACCAACTCGGTGCTGCCTCGTGTTGTAGATGTGGGTGGTGTGTGGCGGCTATATCTGGATGAGAGTGAGATTGTGAGAGAGTGGCGACATGCGGCTATTGTTAGAGCAGACACGGTAAGACTTAAGATATCGAGAGTGGTGATGTGGTGCTACTCATTGTCTCACAGCTACTCGCTCTCATATCGTAGCACCTCACTAACATAGCTATCATGTATCTTGAGCTCGACAGCATGTACCGCAGAGCAGTAGCTCAGGTCCTACCGAGCATGCCGTCCTCGGTAGAAATTCCTTGGCGATTCCTTAGTCACTAATTAATGATTAAGTAATCAATTCCTTGATGATTAGTCCCTTGCTCTTAAAACTGCCGAGGAAGGCATGCTCGATAGGATCTATCAAGCTACTGCTTTGCAGTACGTGCTACCGAGCTCATCGTACACAGTAGCTCTTTACCTACCCGATGGATTGTGTTGTCATGACATCAGCGAGGTGTTGCGATATAGGAGTGTGGTAAGTGAGAACTTATAACTAAAATATCATGAATTGTTTTGTATGTTGTCACTTGTAAGCAATATTAATTCTCTTCACTTACCTTCTCTTAAATTTGCTTCTCTAAACTTACCTTCTCTTAACCTTGCGTCACACAAGCCTAGATTGCAAGATGGTGTCCCCTCATTCGCCATCTCAGGGATGTGATGAGTCATCAAAAAGAAAACCTCCTCGAGTTCCAAGAGGAGCAAATAAAAGGCCCACGGAATGATATACCATCACGGAGGTTGATCGAAAGGATAGGGCCCCCACCAAACCAAGAAAGGCAGTGAATGCATTTAGGACATTATGCAGGATAGTCGCACGGGAACGGGTCCCCATCACCTATCCATCCTGGAAGTGGCTGACTGATGAGAGCCGCAACGACTTGGTGACAGAAATTATGTCTTCATTTGATATCCCAGAAGACATTGTGAGCTTAGTGCGACGGTATGCACTGTTAGTGGCGGGAAAGGCGTGGAAGAATTTCAAGAGCACGCTTGTCAAGGAATATGTCAATAAGGACGGGACTCCCTTCTCTAAGTACGGGTTCATTGCGGAGGACGTATGGCAAAATTTTGTTGAGGCGAAGACGATGGATGAATTTGTGCATCAAAGTGAAGCCCACAAGACCCTGCAGGCAAGGAGCACCCACCCCACAAACTTGGCACCGCTGGGTACGCGAGGAAGAGGGACCAATGGGAGAAGGAGGACGAGGAGGCCTGTGTGCCATTTGCATGTATCGTTGACCGACGCGCCAGAGACTGGCTGAGAGCAAGGTCAAATGCCACGTCTTCCAGCACCTTCTCCTTTACAAACCCCGCGAACGAGGAAGTCTGCCAACGCCTGGTAAGATATCAAACTTCCAATTTTGTACGTAATTAGTCCGTAATTTCGTAAGTGAAATAACTTTTTGGGATCTTGTAGGTAGCGTTGAGTACACAATCTTCCGAGGGCACTTTTTTGCCAGATAGGGAGAAAGATGTACTCTCCACAGCCTTGGGAAACAAGGAACACCCTGGTCGCACGCGAGGCATGGGAGTTTTTGTTCCCTGGAAGTCGGGATTTCCATATGACTCAGACAAATACCAGAGTAGGAAGAGAACCAAAGCAGGGCGAGAGGAACGCCTGGTACAAAGGATTGAGGAAAGACTAAGAGAAGAATTCAACAATAAGATAAGAAGCCTCGAGGAAAGGTTCAATAATCAGCCTGTGCAAGTCCCAGATGTATGTGGGCAAATTAGCCCCACTACCAAAAAGAACAGCTGTGTATCCGCCACTCCCACAGATGAACATGGCAAATTTCCTGTTTGTGACATCAAGGTACTTATATTTATGTCTTGAATGCTCCATACAAATAGCTGTTGCACGCAGTAGCTAATTGTGTACCGTTATGTAGGTGGCAACGCGATGCACTCTCCAAGTGAGACTTGTCCATGGTGCCATTCTTATTTCGGCTGCTTCGGGGGTCGCGTATCCCATTTATTGAAGGGGCGCTGATGCACGGCACCCTTGTGGCACCGTGATTCATGAAGGTTAGTGCAGACGGTGTAAATGATAATTTCAAGACCGTCCCACTACCGATGCCCCCAAACGACGATATTGTGACACTGGGGGACGCCATTAGCACTTTTATCCACTGGCCCAGTAGCGACATCTCTCTGGACGCCCATCCTCCATCACCGGAGCTTCCCTAACTGCTTGAGTCATCTGCTGCACCTCAGCAGGGCACCAAATCAGCTCCCGTGCCCCCTGCATCAAAGGAGTTTCAGTGGAATGGTGCCCACTCGTCTCCCGTGAAGACTCCTTATAGCAGAAAACAAGTCAAGGGCAAAGCGAAGCAGATCACGAAGAAATTGCACTATCCAATTGCCCCACTGGCCCGAGTATACCAGCTAGGAGAGCACATGAGGAACCTTTCTATGGCTTGCGTTAAATTGCAGAATTGGTGCATGGAACAAACTAAAAAACCAGTACAAGACCGCATAACGAGTATCTCGGTCAGTTTCAAGCCTGAGCATCTATTCAACGAGTCATCGGGGGGATTCTTCATAGCTGACTTCAAGGACCTTTTTGACATCTTCAACCTAGACGCCCTCGACGCCGCACTCTTGAGATGCTAGACATTGTAAGTGTGTGCATTCACAGTCTACATTCGTGTAATACGGATAAAAGTCATATATATATATGACTCGATGCTTTCGTATATTTAGATACTTGATCGGGAAGCGAGATAGAACAAATAACCGGTGGGTTTCCTGGACCCACACATAGTCTCCAAGAAAACAATGGACAAAGATTTAGTATTTGTCGATAAATACGTCGAAGAGGCCTTGGCGGCTCAAAAAGATAAAGAGTTCATACTTTTACCCCACAACCCAGGGTAAGTGCTAGTTTGATTTGCACTCAACTCTGTTCTGTTAATTGACCATGCTGACATACCTGTGTAGGTTTCACTAGGTTCTCATTGTAATTCATCCATCGACGAATCGGGTTATTTACCTTGATTCCTTACAGAGTGGCAGCCACAACTTAAAACCTATCGCAAAATTAATCACCAAGTAATTAATCACGTTTCCTCCAAAGATAACATGGTCATGTAGGTTGTTCAACGTGTATGTTTCTCTTGGAATAGCTGAGGCTAACCTCTTGCAATCACGTAGGGCGTTCAAAGTGTACAAAGCTTATTGAGGGCCTTCTGGCAAGGACAGGGCGAAGCTGAATCACGATTTTATGTTTCAGGTATCCGCTATACACAATAATCAGGTAACATTTACCGTTGTGGATTTTACGTTTGCCACAACATGGAACTCCTTGTCACTAAGAAAACGCCCAATCAGGTAACAATTGCGTTGGAAGAGGTTGATCTAGAGTGAATTTGAGGACAGCTTTATGCCTTCTTGCTTAGTCAAGTCTTAAACGAAAAAGGCGAGTTCCACACTGCCTTATAACTTGAGGAGTTGTATTTTTTCTGAATTAACATTTGGGTTAATTGTCAAACTTGTGTTGTGGATTTGTAAATTGTAGTTGTGCATTCTATTAATTGGTTAATGGTATTGAGTTACATTTGGTTAATATATCTGAGTTCATTTCTGAAAGAGATGTGCCGTGCAATATTAATCTATGTGTAATATGCTTCACGCTGTGATGTAATCTGAGTTGATTGATGAATTGGATGTAATGCCAGTAATCTGAAATGGTTGTAATGTTTGTAACGTGGGTTTAGTTATTCTGTAATCGGCTTTATTCCAGAGGGCGTGGCTAGCATTTCCTGAGGCTAGCCAATAAATAGAAAAATAGTTGTCTGTTGGAAGTCTTATCACGGACGGTTTTTAATTAAAAACGGTCTGTGATGTAATGATGTAACAGACGGTTTCAAACTAAAACCATCTGTGGTATCAAAAATCACAAACAGTTTTTATTAAAAATGGTCTGTGATGTAATAATGTAACAGACGGTTTCAAACCAAAACCGTCAGTGATATCATAACTTCACAGACAGTTTTTAATTAAAAAACGTATGTGATTTTATGATATCTCAGATGGTTTTAGTTTTAAACCGTCTGTGATATCTTCTATCACAGACGGTTTCTAAACCGTCTGTGATATGCCGTAACTTCACTGACACATGGTTACAGACGGTTCGGGAAACCATCTGTGATGACGGTTTCGAACCGTCTGTGATAAGCTTTTTTGTAGTAGTGAACGCATCACTGAACCATCTATGAAACACCTATCACATACAGTTCTTTATAAAAACTGTTGGTGATAATAGGTTGTATCACAAATTGTTTGTTTAAACAACCATTTGTGATAATTGACTATCACAAACGATTCTTATTAGAGACCGTCTGTACAATAGCCTACACAGACGGTCTATATAAGTATCCGTCTGTGACAGTGCATGTAGTACAAATGGTTTTTTCTGAGGAATCATCTGTGATATAACTTTGTATTACTGAATCTTTTTTTGTTTATTGGCTAGTCTCAAGAAATGCTAGTCATGCCCTCTGAAACAAGTAGATTACAAATTGCATTGATTTAAGAAATCAACTTAGATTACAAAACAACAAAGCAGATTACACCACAACACATCCATATTTCATAAATCAACTCATATGTATGAACCAATTAAACTCAAATATATTCACCAAATGAATGCACAACTAAAATTCATAAATTCACAATACAAGTTTCATAAATTAACCCATGTGGTAATTTAGAAATAACACAACTCATCAAGTTTGGTAGAGTGGAACCTGCCTTCTGGGTTTATGATATCACACAGCAAGAAGGAATAGAGTTGCCCTCGAATTCTGATTAGATCGGCCTATTCCAACATAGTTGTAACGCATTTCCAAACCTATCGTTGAGAAGACTATAGTCGTGCATATATATAAATTGATAAGTGTGAAACAATTATTGCAAGATTGACAAACCTCCAGTTCATTACGCATTTCCTCAATCATGGAACCAATGAAGACAACATAGTTGTGAGACATTAAGTTAGACATAATCGTTGATCTCAAAGCTTAGCTCATGTCGACGATGGTCCATGTAGCTTTTCTGACGTGAATGATCTTCCTTCAATCAATTCCTTATTACATCAATGTGCTCTTGGACTTCTTGGATGTGGTCTAGGGAGAAGAATTGTCTTTCGCCCACCTTGGACTAGAATAGGGGAGTTCGGCACTTTCTCCCACACTACTACATAAAAGCTCATCACAAACGGTTCAGAAACCCCATCACCGATGGTTTTGTCAACCGTCTATAAACTTGTGTTAGTGATAAGAAGGGCATGTCACAGATGGTTTCCGAACTGTTAGTAAAAACTAACAATAGAGATGGTTATATATACGAACAGTCTCTGATGAGGGATTATCTTAGACGGTCCTTAATTAGTACCGTCTGTGATATGGGATTATCACAGATGGTTTTTAAATAGAACCGTAAATGATATGTTTTTTCCCGCACTCTCTTGGTAGAATTTTCATGATTAGTATCTGTTGTTCGAAATTTTATTCTCCTTAGATATTTATGCAACGACATTTACAAGACACAACCAGTTATAGATTTTGCAATTGAATATCAAAACATCCTAAATGCAAAGGCAACAGCTTGTCTGATGAGGAGAGTCTTAAAATACGAACATTTGTAGCACTGTCATCACCTTTTTATTCTAATGTTGATGGATTCCAATGTAAAATCCAATTCCATTAACCGTTCATCCTAAAAGTTCATTGTAACATTCCAAAATTTGAGTTCTAGAATATTTAAATTTGAAAATGAACCATTTGCATTTTTTTTTCTTGAACTAATTTTAGCTTAATTTGAATTTTCTATTTATGAAAGGATTTAATTTGACTAATCTATTCATATGCCTCAAGGAATTTTTTTGTATTTTTGGAGATTTTTCTGAATTTATTTGCTATTTATTTGAATGTATTTGTTTTTATTTGAATTTCCGGAATTTTATTAATTCAGAAAATAATTTCTAATTAGCAAAACCTTTCGGGCCGAATACTTCCTACGGCCCATTCCTTTTTCCTCGTCAGCCCGCTTCGCGTGTTCGCCTGGCCCAGCCAGCCCGCTCCGCCGCGTCCGTCCGATGGGCGACACGCGTGCGGCTGCGATACAGCCATGTCGCCCCAGGGCTATTTAAAGCCCCAAGGTGCCTCGTTTTGTGTTCCCCGCCTATCGCCGCACCTACCGCCCCTTTCCTCGTCGCTCGAGATGCCTGATTCGAGGAGATCAAGCTCACCGAAGTTCTCCGCCATGCCCGTGCACTTCTCCGCCGTTTTTCCCCCTCGCCAGTGAGCCTCTGCCGCCATCTCTTGCACCGCCGACCTCCTCGTGTCGCGCTCTTTCATTTGCCCTAGATCCCGGCCCGAGCCGTCGCGTTTTGCGCCTCGGCCGCGTCTTCTTCTATGCCTCCGACGTTGCCCGTGCTGCCGCCACCGAGCCGCTCCGTCCCGCGCCACTGTGCCTCGCTGGCGTCCATGTTAGCGCCACGCGACGCCACGCGTCGCCAGCGCATGCGCCACCTCGCGCCAAGGCGCCTCCTCTGCGGTAGCGCCGCGCCAGTTCAGCGCCGCGCGCGTCGGCCGCCGCGTGGCAGCCGCGCGGCTGCCACGTCAGCCCTAGCTTCCGCGTGGCCGCCACGTTAGCGTGGTCCGCCATGTCGGCATCTCCCCCTTCTCGGTGAACCCGGTTCACCGTGAGTCGTGCCACTGACGGATGGGTCCCACGTGTCAGTCGGCTTTTGTTTTTCTTTTTTTGATTTTCCAAAAAATCCAGAAATTCCAGCCAATCAGATTGCGCCACGTGTCAGCCTTTCTGTTTTTTTTCTGAATTTCTCATCTCGGAATCTTCCAGGAGCCCGTTCTCCTTCGTTCGAGCTCCGATTCCAGTGATTCAAATTTATAAATTCATCTAAATTCATGATCTATCTTCCAGTACCTTTATTTTCAATTTTTGAATTTATTTGAATTTATTTTATTTATTTGCTCTCATTTCGCGTGTAGACGACGCAGTCGAAGGTCAAGCGAATCAGCAGTCAGAGGTAGATCTAGCAGGAGGCAGCGAAGGCAAGTCTTCCTTGAACATATTGATCCCAAATTTTATAAAAAGCTTATGTTGTTTTAAATTATGCACGCTTACTTTTTTGCAATGTACTTTAAATATAGTTCTAGAGTATAGTTAAATACCATAATTTGTTGTACCCTCATTGGTATTGATTATAACAAACCTTTGTCACCTAGATGATACTAGATATTTTACTTGGTGATAACCAGTAGGTTAGCATGGAACAGTAGAACTGCTTAGTCGAGCTTAAACGTTTCGATATTATGCCATTATGGGAATCACTTCAAACATTGTTGAATCAAATTTGTGAAGTCGCGGCAATTGGTGTTGCTGCTGTTATTTAAATTAAATAAAGTGGAAAATATGGTTTAGACCAGGGCGGATGGATGTTTGGCGGGAGCAGAAAGCACGAGACCTTGGTATGTGAATGTTCCGCCCTTGTCAATTAAGGACCGAAGCATGTGTTATCATGGACCAAGCACTATTGTACAACCACAAGTCTATATGGGTACGACCTGGCTAAATAATTTGTGCGTCTCATTATTAGCTTCGCCAGTTGGTGAGTGCCAGATGATGGCAGGCGCAAGAGGGGGCTTCTATACTTGGCAGCTAGAACCCTAACAGTGGTGAAACCTTAGCGGTCGATGTTAATAGTGGGGTTGTACATTGTAAAGGCCTTGTCATGATCTCTCTGCCGATACACCAAAGGAAGTGTGTTAATTGCATGGCAACAAGAGTCGATCATGTCTTGTGGGTAAAGTGTACACACTCTGCAGAGTTAAAACTACTTAAGTAGCCGTGCCCACAGTCAAGGGCGGTAGGTGCGCTGCACATTGTAGATTTCATGGTTTTGTTTTAAAGGAAAATGATGGTTTGGGAATCCGTGAGCAGATGGAACTCTCGGGTTATGATTTGGCAGATGGAGCCAGTCAGGTAGCTAGAACCTGCTTTAATCGTCATATCAAATTCAATTACTATGCTATTATCATTTTGATCAAATATTGCTTTACGAAATTACTATTGGTATTTACAGTTAAACTTTGCTTTATGCTAAAAGAGCCATATTATGCCTTCAATTGTTTAGCCTTGCATATAGTTATCATGCACTATGATTCCAAGACTTGCGGAGTACATTTTGTGCTCACCCTTGCACCATCCCCAACTTTCCACAGAAGAGTATGTAGAAGCTGAAGGTGTGACTACGAATTCTACGCTTGTGGATACGACGAAGGTGATCCGGAATGCTAGGATGCGAACTCCAGATGGGCAAATGGATGGGCTTACTTTGTTGCTGTTATTCCGTTTCCGCTGTTTCTTATTGGACTCAAGCTATGATGTTGCTTATTTGTAATAATTGGCCATAAGGCTAATACTCCTTTTTTAATTAATACTATGTGCTCGTGATATGGATGTGTTGTCATCATTGTTTCCACTGTGTGTGCTAGCTTTTCCTGGACTAACACAGGTTATACACAGAGGGTTCGGATTCTGAAATCCGGTCCCGACATTCATGCTCTAATTTATTTTTCATTTCATCCTCATCCCCAAATGAGAATACCAAATAAGAAGAAGAATGAAAAGGGGTGAACTAGCTTCCAAAATACCTTGTGATGTGCATACATGCAATTAAGCTCTTCGGTAGTACTAGTATCTTATTAATAATATTACATGTACACATGCCTTTAATATATAGTTTCACCCTTTTCTCTGTACACGCCATGCAAGGATTACTAAGCCTGTGCTTAGCCTGTAATCTGGCTCCTATGAGCCTGCACCTCTCAAGGCTGATCCGCGAAGGCCATTTTCTCGTACAGATTAATTAGTGCTTACTCTATTTTTTTAGAGATAGGGGGAGAGGATATACTTCGTAGTACTACTCTAGAGCTAAGATCAGAAAGCATATTACAGCGTCTATTCACAAACTCAAAATAAGGATTATCAATTCATATGTACCCTAGTCAAGTATGTAGGTTTATACACAACTCACCGACGGGGAGGAGGAGGAGGTAGCTGACGGGAAGTAGGAGGATGTAGCTGATGGGGAAGGTCCTTGCAGAGGAGAAGGTGCTCGCGGAGGAGGAGGTAGCCGACGGGGAGGAGAAGGTGGTCGCGGAGGTAGCTGATCGAGGAGAAGGTGCTCGCGGAGGTAGCCAATCGAAGAGGAGGTCATCGGGGAGGAGTTCGCCGTGGAGGAGGTCGCAAGGGAGGAGGATTTGTCAGGGTGCTAGGGTTTGCAGGAGACGAAACGCATAGGTCTGCACTATGAATCTCTATCGGTATGGTTATATAGGGATCTGACATCATATCACAGACGGTTTCTAGTTAGAACCGTCTATGATATGAACTTATCAAAGATGGTTTGTATTTAAAACCATCTGTGATATGATCAAAGACGGATTTTAACTAAAACCGTCTGTGATATCACTGACGGTTCATTAAGAGACTGTCTGTGATTGTCTCACTGACGGTTTCACTATAGAACTGTTAGTGATGTTCTTTATTATAGACAATTTTTCCCAACTATCTGTGTTGAGGCGTCTAATATAAGCCTTTTCTATAGTAGTGCCATAAGTACTTCTAATGGAAATATTTGAAGACTTGATGGGAAGCTATTGTTGTAAGAAAACTCGGCGAACACCAAGTTTTTCTCCCAATTTGTCCTATAAGACAGCACACACACTCTCAAGATATCTTGAAAAATTTGGTTGTTCCTTTCTGTTGGATCTCCAGTGTAGGGATGGTATGATGTACTAAAATTTAGCTCAAAGAGACTCTGTAGGCTCTCCGAAAACCAAGAGGTGAATACTCAACCTCAGTCAGAGACTATTTTTTTGGATAAGCCATGCAAATGAACAATATTGTTAAGGTAGAGTTCAGTGAGTTCATCTCCTCGACAATCAAAGTTGACTAGAATGAAATGAACAACTTTGGTCAATCAGTCAATAACAACCCATATGGAATCATATCCCTTGTGGGTTTTGGGCAGACCGGTAATGAAATGCATATCGATGTCATCCCATTTCCACTCAGGGATTTTTAAGGGTTGGAGAAGTCTAACTGGCCGCTGGTGTTCAGCCTTGACTCGTTGACATATGTCGCAAACAACGACATACGTGGTGATATCCTTTTTAATTACAGGCCACCAATATCCTTCTTGGAGATCTCTATTTATCTTTGTATTCCCGATGTCAATAGAGAGTGGGGAATCATAGGTTTCTTTGAGAATAAGTTCTTTGATTATATGATTATTTGGGATATAGATTTGTCATCCATGCATAATCATCTCATCAGAATCCTTGGTGAAATTTGACTGTGCCAAGCTTCAACTTGTCCTTGGTTTCAGTAATGGCTTCATCTTTAAGTTGAGCAGTTTTTATCTGAGTTTAGAGGGTTGGTCGTAGTTCTAGGGCAGCAACATATCCTTCCACAACTATTTCTAGGTTGAGCCTTTGAAACCCTTCATGCAGCATCGATTGATTTGCAAGGATGCAATGAAGCATTCGACTGAGAACATCGGCCACAACATTGGCTTTACCAGGGTGGTAATAGATGCAAAGATCATAGTCTTTGATTAATTCAAGCCATATTCTTTGCCTTTGGTTCAGATGTGGTTGAGTGAAGAAGTACTTCAAAATTTTATGATTGGCATAAATATCACACCAATTTCCAATGAGGTATATGCTAGATCTTTAGAGCATGAACCACAACTGCTAATTCTATTTCATGAGTAGGATAATTCACTTCATGAATGCGTAATTGGCGAGAGACATATGCAACAACCTTGCCTTACTGCATTAGCACACAGCCCAGACCATGTCATGATGCGTCTCAATAAACGTTGAAGCTCTTGTGAATATCGAGCAACACAAGCACTTGGGCTGTAGTTGGCCTCTTCTTTAGGTCTTAAAAGCTTACTTCACAATCGGATGACCACTCAAATTTCTTTTCTTTCTTGAGTAGTTGAGTCATTGCTCTTGCGATATTGGAGAAGTTTTCAATGAATCGGTGATTGTATTTGGCCAATCCGAGCAAACTTCAAACTTGGGAAATAGTCCAGGGCTGATCCCAGGCTACCACATTGTGTACCTTGCTGGGGTCCACAGTAATTCCTCCTTCAGATAAGACATGCCCAAGGAAGGTGACTTCCTTTAGCCAGAATTCGTATTTCTCAAATTTGGCATAAAGTTCATGCCATTAGAGTTTTTTGAGCACCATGCACGAATGTTGCACATGTTCTTCCTCATGCTTGGAGTAGATGAGAATATCATTGATGAATACCACCACGAACTTCTCCAAATACTACATGAAGTTCTATTGATAAGATTCAGGAAGTTTGCTGGAGCATTGGTAAATTCAAAAGACATTACGATATATTCGTATAAATCGTAGCGGGTGGTGAAAAAAGTCTTTGGAATATCTTCAGACTTGATCCTTAGCTGGAAGTACCCAAGCCTCAAGTCAATCTTTAAAAAGATACGTGCACCATTCATTTGGTTGAACAAATCATCAATCAGAGAAAGCAGATACTTATTCTTGATGGTGACTTCAATAAAAGATTGATAATCCACACACAAGCCCAGGCTACCATCCTTCTTAGCAAAAAACATAGGGCTTCCCCATGGCGATAAGCTAGAGTGGATAAATCCTTTGTTCAATTGCTCCTTGAATTGTTTCTTCAATTCAACCTACTCATCTAGAGGCGTATGATAGAGATGCTTGGATAGAGGTGATGTTCCTGGTAATAAATCAATGACAAATTCCAAGTCACAGTCCGGAGGTATTGCCGATAGTTCTTCCATAAACACATCAGGTATTAACATACCAAAGGTACTTAACTAAGCCATATGACCGAAATAGAGTTGAGGAATGGCTGTTGAACCAAGGCACCATGGATGGATGAGAATTCAACTTGGGGTCTGTTTGAGCTGATCAGAGATTTTTACTAGTGTGCATAGTCTGTGCATCCTTTGTGCTTAAACAACCAATCCATCCCAATGATCACATCCAAGCTTGGGGTTTCTATCATGATAAGGTCAACATGGAATACTACCCCATTAATTTCAACATTAACCTTGGAACATAAGCTTGATGTTCGCAATGTTGCTCCATGAATAGATTATTGTGTTGGCAGGCAAGAGGTCAACATGGATTTCATTTTGCTCAGCAAATGTCTTGGATATAATGAATGAGAAGCTCCAGAGTCAAACAATACTAAGGTAGGTGCTAAGTGCACAAGGAACGTACCGAACACCATTTCGAATATGTGTCATGTGCCTCCTCGGCAATCACTGATGAAGACGATCACGACTGAAGCCCTGAGCTGGAGCAGGGGACAACCTAGGAGCTTGCTATCCTCCACGAACTTGGGGACGATCGTGGGGTCGCTGCTGGACTCCTAGAGATTGAGGATGAGGCTGTTCTAGGTTCTTCTTTGGTCAAACATTGGCGAAATGCCCACACTCACCACAACCGAAGCAAGTGATGTTGGCCAACTAGTTTTGAGTACTAGATAGTTGCCTGGCCTAATATGGTGGCCAAACTGTAACATCCCAATTTTCGAGCCTATTTGACTAGGGTAGTTACAAAAATTTATCTAGCAACAGTAAATCAAAAGATGAATTATATTGATTTTTTCGGAAGAAAATAAAACAACGATTCTGCTGTGGTTGCATCGTCACCTCGATTTTCTTTTCAACATCGATTTTTTAGAGCCGATCCGATGAACTACTTGGTGTCGATAAATTAAAGACGCAAAATTTAATTGTTTATGAATAAAATTTCACACTAGAACTTGGTATACAAGAATCAATCGTAGTCCCTGCTAACGGTACGAAAATATCAACAAATATATAAGATAAAACGGACAAAATGGGAGAGGAGGCAGACATTAAAAGACCACCCATTCCCTGCCATTCTCCATCACTGTCCCATTTCTTCCTTTCCTAGTAACATTTACTCCCCTTGCCATTTCTTTCCCTCATGCAAGAAACTACCGCACGCCAGCACACATCCTGCTACATACTGAAGGACCGAGATGGCGATCAGAGGGGGTGAATGATCGACACTACCGCAAATCAGCCCAGCACTGCTAGATGAACAGTACCCTCGCACTACCGGGTTACTATACCGTGGTAGTGCTGGGTGACTATAGCACAGCCGAGTGAATAGTAAAAATCAGCACGACTCAAAAGGGAAATTGATTAATCTTTTCATTTGTTGATCCAAACCTTGTGAAACTTTGTTGACACCTTTTTATGGATGTTAGTAACCTATTTCAACCTTCAATCGCAGGGATGGATGTCAAAGTTTTGACTTTTTTCAAATTCAAGGAAGAGTGCACAAGAACGGGTTCAAAAACAAAAACTTGGCCCTCAGCTAGCTCGTGGGTTCTTGATGGTCAAGATGATCCTTGATGGCTTCCTAGATGTCATAGCAAGCTAGAACACAAGACAAGAACACCAAAAACTTGATCTTCCAAGAAGGATCCTCTCAAGAACAAAAGAACGGTTTCTTGCAAAAAAGAATACAAGATTTGCCTAGAAGATTGGGATATGGTCTAAAGAAGACTCATCCATCAATCAATAATCCTTGGCAAAAGATCCACAAGCATTTAGAAGGAGGGAAGGCTGTTAGGGGACGGGTAGGCTACTCTAGTGAAAAATTAAAATTTTTTACCACGTAACCAAGGAACCACTCCAAGTTATAGATCACAAAATTACCACTAGACGCGCAGACCCGCAGCGGAAGTCGAGTCGATGTATTGTGGTGGCGCAGATGTAGACGTACTAGCCTCACTCCTCCTCCAACAACTTCTTGTGAGCGTCGCAGGTTGCGGATGATCCTAGCGTTGAAGCTTCGTGAAGGACCATGTGGAGGTCCATCCATGTTTGTAATGAGTATTTGACTTTATTTGAGCAAGGTGTGCTCAAGTTTGAGTTTGATTTGGATTGATTTTCAAAATGAAGCAATTTGAGTTGTCTCTGCCAGGAGTGGCAGTACCGGTCGTATGGACGCGGTAGTGATGAGTTGGATGGTTTATTGCACATCTTTGTGGGCATTGCTATGTGAGTAGTTTCCTTTTCTTTGATGGTTGCAGGGCGACGGTGCTAGGTCATGGTGAGGCGAAGGATGACCGGGACTCGGCGAGGAGCGTCGGAGGTCCAGACGGTTGGGAGATCGCTGGAAGATGATCGGAGACGGAGTCCGGGCAAGTCAAGAAGACAAGGAAAGGAGTTGATGCTAGCTAGATGCCGCGTGGATCAATGAGGGCTGTCGGATTGAGGTCTAGTTGATAGGTTAGCGGGTCTAGGTAGTGTGCTTTGAAAATCGTGCAAGAAAACCCGGTATGTGTGTGGGTTTTGGGTTAGCCTTTGCATGGCTGTGTGTGTGGGTTAATCCTAGCCCTTAGATGAGTGCTCTAGGGTTGAGGGACTCATCCAAGTGTGGTAAGTGGCCCAAGAGTAGTATAAATAGGGGTGGAGGGGTAGTCTCCTTCCCTTGAAGGTGTTGAGGTTTTTGATGCTCATTTGAGCTTTGCCCACATGAATGTGAGGCTTTGTAACCTCCCCTTCCAGAAATGAAAGTTTTATCCATCCACCTCTGAATTTATTTTGCGCATTTACATTATGTCTTTACTTTACGCAATTTAAATTCAGCATTTACTTTCCCGCAATTACATTCCCGCAATTTACTTTCAAGTAATTTGGATTTGCCTCCCCTCCTTCTAAATGCTGCTGATCTTGGATGTTTTGAGTGTGTTCATATGGTTTTACATCTCTTTTGCACTCTTGGATTGAGTAGAGAACATCTTTTCTTTCAAGTTCCAACTTTGGTCAGAACTTGTTCTTCGCGCAGTAGTCAGTGTTTGATTTTTTAAAAAATATTAAAAAATCTGTTTTGAGTGATTCTTGTTTGAGGAGGTGCGGGACTCTGATATACACCTGCAGAAAACTTTTGGAGTTCACTTGTTGCACCTTTTGGGAGCCATGAGGTGAAAACCAAGCCCAAACTTTCTGCTCGAAGTTCTTGAGCATACTGTGTTCTTAGATTTTTCCTGTTTTTTATGTAAAGCTTTTTGAGGAGAAATTTGGTGGAGTTCTTAACGACTCTGATGATCAAAGGGATAAAAATTATCAGAATTTTTTGAGCTGCAGAAACCCACCAACCTCCTGTGCAAATTGAGGACAAGTTCTGGAAATTCTGCTTTTGCTTTTCTGAAAGTGACTTTTGTGATTTGAATTGATGTCCTTTCTAAAAGCAAGAGTTTGAATTGATTCCTCTTTATCTTGGACACTAGACAACCAGGATTGTGACTCAAAAATCCCCACATATTTTATGGTACTTATCAATGCAAGCTTGGGGTACACATAGTTGTCTAGTTTTTTGGGTTTTTCACAATTTCCTTTGAGCGATCTTGTCGAGGTTTTTGTTGGAGTATTTTGGGAGAATTTTTATTTGCAACCATTCACCCCCCCTCTGTTCGCCATCTTGGTCCTTCAATTGGTATCAGAGCCGATTCTGCTCTTTCTAGATCTTGACCGGTCTCAAGAGCCATGGCGACGGACAAATATTCCACCAAGCCTCCCATCTTTAATGGAGTTGATTTTCCTTTTTGGAAGTCCCGGATGGAGTCATACCTCACTGCCCAGGGCTACCTGATATGGCAGAAGGTGAAACTCCCGTATGAGGTTCCTGCTAATGAAAATGTCACGGCCATCAATATGGTTGACGTTGAGGCGAATGCTAAGGCAAGGAACATTCTCACACAGGGTCTTAGCCTCGGTGAGTATGATAGGATTTCTCACCTTCGCTCCGCTCACGAGATTTGGGTAACCCTCGATGCTTACCATGAGGGCTCTACTCAAATCAAGGCGTGAGGCAGACCAGTTCAAGCGCAGTATAAAAAGTTTGATCAACGCTACCGGTGAGAGTCTCGACGAGTGTTTTGGTCGGTTTACAAAGATTTTGGCGACCTCCGGCGATTGGTTGCATATACCTCGACTCGGACAATGCTCGGCATTTCTTGACCGCACTCGACCTTGGGTTTGGGAGATGAAGGTGACCACCATCAAGGACACCACCGACTTATCGACTCGACTCTTGGCGGGCTTTATTCACGCCTCAAGACTCATGAGATCGATGTCGTCTCTCGGAAGACGAAATCTCGATCGATGGCTTTGGTCACCGATCCCATTGGATCTTCTTCTTGATCCTTCTATTGGTTTCTCTCTTTCCGCCCTTTGCGAGCTAGCGATGACCAAGCTGGAAAAATTTCGAGAAAATGAGCTTGCTCTTCTCGCCGCAAGTTTTCTCATGCATACAAGAGGGTGAGAGAGAGGAAGAGAGGTGGCATGATCATCCGCTTGAGTGTGGTGGCCCCAACCACATTCGGGTGAACTGTCCCAAGCCGGAGAAGGGCAAAACGGCGTTGGCGGTTCGGGCAAAACGACTACACCGACAAGAACCGCAACAAGAAGCCTCCGGTTCGTGAACCGCGCACGAGAAGAAGCACCGCAACTTCTCCAAGAACAAGAAGTCTTCCACCGCGTCCTCGCCGGCAGCGACATCAACCTCTCCGACACGGAGACATGGAGCAACGAGGCGAGGATGATCCGCAAGAGAAGAAGGGCGGCGATGACTTCTCGGCATGTGCTTCATGGCCGACATCAGCGACTCGAGCTCTCAAATGACTCGGATGAGGTACCCTCCTATGACCAGCTCAACGAAGCTTTACGCAAATTAGGAAAATTTCATGCTAGAGTTAGAGCTAGGTGTACGGAGCTTGAGAAGGAAGTAGGTACCTTGACTCGGAGTTAGCTTCACTTAGATCTTCTCCTCCCGAGTCACCGATGATTGCTCTTTGTGTGATGCTATTCTTGTGGAGTTGGAGAACCTAAGGACCATACATGATAGTGTGCTTGTTGAACTTGATGGTCTTAGGTTGAAGAATGCTAGCACTAGTTCTATTGATGCTATTCTGTTGAGGCTAGTTTTCTTCATGCTCACTCCACTCCATCATGTGCTAATTGCCCTAAATTGCTTGCGAAATTGATGCCATGGCGAACACCTTAGAAAGCTTTACGCTAGAAATGATGAAATTGAATTGCATGCTTCTAAGGACCCAAATACTCATGTGAGGGTCAGAAGCAACTAAAACTTGACAATGATGCTTTGAATGTCAAGTGTGATCAACTTGCTAAGGATTTACTAGTTAAGTCACAAACTGGTTGCTTGTTTGTGTGTTGGGGTTAAGGATGATGTGGATCAAATCCATGTCGAGCTTAAGAAGAAGTTAAAAGACCACACCCTTAGGATTAGAGATGCTCCTTACGTTTCTTGTGAGGCCCTCAAGATTGAGGCAGCCGTGCTAAGGGAACAAAAGCACGTCTTTGAGAGATCTTCTCTTTACGGTTCTTCTTCTTCCTCTCCTTCCCCTGTTCTTCTTGTGCTTCTTTCTTCCGAGATTGCCAGTATCTTATGAGCACTCTCGAGAAGTTTGTTGGAGGCAAGAAGAAGCTCAATCTTATTCTAGACCAATCCAAGATTAGTAGATTCAATCAAGGTTTAGGATTTGATCCCTTGGAGCACTCTCGGGCGCATCCTCCCACCATTGTGCGCGGCTCCAAGAGTGGTGAGATTGTGGTAGCTCCTAGAGTGAGCACCACCAAGTTTAGGTCTGCTGGGGTTGTCCATAGGACTTGACCAGAAGGGTGTTACTCCTATTGCTTCTGCCTCTAGCAAGGCGAAGTACACATGCACCTTCTGTAAGAAGGACGGTCACCTAGTAGATTTCTGCTTCAAGCGCGCCAAGATCACTCGGCGTGAGCGTGTTGCTGCTCTTAGGGGTATTCAGGGTCATCCCCAGACTTTGAGTGCTCCTAAGGCACACACTACTTCTAGACAGTTTAGAGAGTCGCCTGTGTTTGGGCAGTGTCCAGGACTCGGTTTTCATGCTAGTTCTTTGAGTTTTAGCCCTGGAGCTATTCGTAGTCAGTCTTTCCGTCGTCTTCTTGATATTCCTCGTTTTCCTCATCGAGGTAGATATCACCGGCGTGAGGTGTTTTCCGGTAGGAGATCCAGGCAGCCTTACTAGGATGGTCCGGCTTTTGCACCATGGCGTGCCAACCCAGTTTTGACTCCTAGATTATCTACCAGAGTTGCTCCTGATCGTGTGAGAGTTGAGCGTCAGAGAGACACTCGAGTCCAGTCTTCTTATGTGGCTGGTACTCTGAGGTGTCGTATGGTTCAGTATTGGGTTCCTAAGTCTTCACTCTATCCCAAGATCTTGAGTCATCTTTCTCTCTTGTGTCTTGATCGGTTAAATCGGATGGGAAGGGCGATGTTTGGATTGTTGACTCGGTTGTTCTCGTCATATGACCGGAGATTCTCGTTGGTTCTCTTCCTAGTCCGAGCCCCGGTGATGAGTTAATCACTTTTGGGGATGCATCTTCGTAGAGTCATTGCTAAAGGTACCATCTGCATTAACAAAATTTCATTCTTAAAGATGTTGCCTTAGTAAGTAGTCGCAATACAATCGCTCTCTGTTTCTCGACTTATCGATGACTCTTTCGAGGTAAGTTTCAAGAGTAATGCCTGTAGAATCCTTGATTCATCGGGAGGTTAGTTCTTGGATTTCTAGATTTGGGAGAGTCTTTCGTGCTGATTTTTCGCTTCTTCCGGAGACTCTCTTCGATGTTTGATTGCTTCGAGTCCGTGATCTCTCCTTCGGCATAGGAGACTTGGTCACATTGGTTTTGATCATTTGACCCAAGTTAGCGACCACGATCTCATTCGGGTTTGCCCAAACTCAAGATGGTCAAAGACTTAGTTTGCTCTCCTTGCCGACATGGCAAGATGGTTCTTGCTTCTCATCCTCCGATCCAGTAGTGATGGTGATGCACCGGATAGCTTTTACATATGGACACCGTTGGTCGGCTAGAGTGCATCGGCAGGAGGGAAGTGGTATGTTCTTGTCATCGTTGATGATTTTTCTAGATACTCTTGGGTATTCTTCATGGCCTCGAAGGATGAGACCTTTTCTCACTTGGGGGTTTGATCAAGAGGTTGTCTATTGAGCTCCCGGTGCATTACGAGCTATCTGCAGTGATAATGGCACGGAGTTCAAGAATTCCTACTTTGAGAGTTTTTGTGTGAGTCTGGTTTAGAGCATCGCTTCTCTTCTCCCTCGCCTCACAGAATGGCGTAGTGGAAAGGAAGAACAGGACCACTGTTGAGATGGCGGGACGATGCTAGACGAGTATAGTACTCCTAGGAAGTTTTGGGCTGAGGCTATAGCTACTGCTTGCCATGTTTCTAATCGCGTGTTTTTGAGAGCACATTTGCATCACACTTCTTATGAGTTGAGGTATGGGTGAAAGCCCAGTGTGTCTCATTTTCGCATTTTCGGTTGCAAGTGTTTTATCTTGAAGTCTGGTAACCTAGATAAGTTTGAGTCTCGCTTTTCTGATGGTATCTTTCTAGGTTACTCGACTTCTTCTCGTAGCTATAGGGTCTGGAGTGTTGATGCGCATAGGATCATAGAGACCTGTGATGTGACCTTTGATGAGGCTAGCCTAGGAGCTAGACCTGATGTTTCAGGATCTTCTTATCTCTCCGAGACCATCTTTGTAGAAGATGAGGATGATGGAGATGATGGTGTTCCACCGGATCCAGTCCCCTCTTCACCTGAGATGCCTCCTGTTTCCATTTCTGCACCTCAGGGAGACCAGCCCTTGCCTTCCGACTCTCCTTCAGCGAGTGGCTCTGCTCCTACCTCTTCTGTGCATGAGGTAGAGGCCACTTCTGCTTCTGGTCCTCCCCATCATATCCAGAAAGCTCATCCACCTGATCAGATCATTGGTGATCTGTTTGAGCGGGTCACTCGCTCAAAATCAGGTTTGTCCAGTTTCTGCCTCCACTCTGCCTTTGTTGCCTCCTTTGAGCCGAAGGATGTTTCTCATGCATTATCCGATGAATCGTGGATTAATGCTATGCATGAGGAACTTGAGAATTTTGAGAGGAACAAGGTATGGTAGCTTGTCGAGCCCCCATCTGGTCATAATGTCATTGGGACCAAGTGGGTATTCAAAAATAAGCAAAGTGAGGATGGGGTTGTCATTCGCAACAAGGCTAGGCTAGTTGCGCAGGGCTTTTCTCAGGTTGAGGGTCTTGACTTTGAGGAGACCTTTGCCCCTGTAGCTAGACTAGAGGCTATTAGGATCCTGCTTGCATTCTCTGCATCCCAGGGCTTCAAGCTCTATCAAATGGATGTCAAGAGTGCATTCCTCAATGGCTATATTGAGGAAGAGGTTTATGTCAAACAACCTCCAGGATTCGAGAACCCCAAGTTTCCGAGTCATGTATACAAGCTCTCCAAAGCTTTGTATGGACTCAAGCAGGCCCCAAGAGCATGGTATGAGAGGCTCAAGTCTTATCTTCTCAGCCATGACTTCAAAATGGGCAAAGTAGGCAAAACTCTGTTCATCAGACACCATGAGTCTAATTTTCTTCTTGTCCAGATTTATGTGGACGATATCATTTTTGGTGGCTCGTCTCATTCGCTTGTGTCTCGGTTTTCTGAGGTGATGAGCACAGAGTTTGAGATGAGTATGATGGGCGAGTTGAGCTACTTTCTTGGCTTCCAAATCAAGCAGACTCGGGAGGGTACTTTCTTGCATCAAGGCAAATATACCCGTGACCTCCTGAGGCGCTTCGACATGTCTGATGGGAAGCCGGTGATGACTCCTATGGCCACCACTTCTGTCCTCGAGCCCGATGAGGATGGTGAGCCTGCTGATCAAAAGGAGTTTCGGAGCATGATCGGCTCCCTCTTGTACCTCACTACTTCGAGGCAAGACATACATTTTGCTATGTGTCTGTGCGCTCGATTTGAAGCTTCTCCTCACGCCTCTCACCGCCAGGCGGTCAAGCGCATCTTCAGGTACCTTCGTGCTACCACTGATTATGGTATTTGGTACTCTTCGTCTTCTTGTCTATCTCTTAGAGCCTTTTCCGATGCCGACTTTGCTGGCTGTAGGATAGATAGAAAGAGCACTTCTGGCACTTGCCAATTCATTGGCACTTCTCTTGTTTCTTGGTCATCTAGGAAGCGATGCAGGGTTGCACACCCACCACGAGGCCGAGTATGTTCTTTGCTGACCGATTCTTTGTAGCAGTGCTCTGGATGAGATCGACCTTACGGGACTATGGGTTAGAGATAGAGAGTGTGCCACTTTTATGTGACAACACTTCAGCTATTTGCATTGCTAAAAACCCAGTGCAACATTCCCGGACCAAGCACATTGATATTAGATATCACTTCCTTAGAGACCATGTGGAGAAGGGAGATATCGCGCTTCAGTTCGTAGAGAGTGACCTTCAGTTAGCCGATATCTTTACCAAGCCTTTGGATAGCTCCAGATTTGTTGCCTTGAGGAGTGAGCTTTGAGTCGTGAGCCCTTACGGCCTTTCGTGAGGGGGAGCTGGTTTGTATATTATGTATTATATGTTTTCTTCTAGCTTAGCTTTTCTTTTCTTTGTGTTTCTTTTGGGTGACTTTGGGCTTGTTTTCTTGAGTTGAGTTCACTCACTTAGACTTCTGGCATACCTTCCATGGACCTCTTATCTTGTGCTTTAGGTTGCTATCATGCGTGATTAGCTGTTATCTCTTCTCTCTAGGTTGAGTTCCCTCACAGTCTTATAAGTCTAGCGGTATTGGGCCTCCAGGTAGGCAGTGCATGTGCACTCCTTAGTTGGGATCTAGAGTCGACTTCTCTATGTCATCATTGGGAAGATAAGAGCGAGTCTAAGCCGTAGTGAGTCTCTTCTATCTTATCTATGCTCAATAGCCATCCAGTTTTGCAGTTTCTCGGCTTCTTCTCCTCATTCTGTTTTTCTGGTTGTTATTGAGTTCATTCGGGTTTTCTTTATGCCTAATCTTGATAATAACTCAACTTTAACCAGATTTGAGCTTAAAATTGATTCATTTGTTGAGGGGGAGTTTGGGAATCTGTTCATGCATTGCATTTAGACTGCATTTTCTGTTTTATGAGCTTTGTCTATTATGCAATTGATTTCTTCTTCATGCTATACACCATGCTACATCATTTGAAGAAAATCACTAGCTTAGGTATGTCCAAGTTCATTTAACTTGCTAAGCTTAAAAATGAAATAAGCCTTAAAAGAAAAACTTGATGAAACTTGTTGCTTTTACTTGCTAGATTTCTTCTCTAGAGGTTTGTGCCATAATTTGAGAAATTTAGGAGTTCTCTAGAGTCCCAATAGCAACTTGGGTGAAGCTAGTGTTATCCATGCTAGAGTCCTTCAATTGCTCATGAATCATTGTGCAAAAAAAAATGAAAATTAAACAAAATTGACTCTTCTTGTGCACTTATGACTCAACACCTTGCATTCACAAGACCGCTTCCCATTGCACTTGGGATGAACTTGGAATACATCGTGTTTGACCTAGACCATCCTCTTAAGAGTTCATCTTGAGATGGTCGCATACGGCTTGAGTCAATTGGTTGTCAAAAGAAAATGCAAATAAATTAAAAACAAAGATATATGTGGGTAAAGAATGCAAATAATGTCAAACATTTGCACCCCGCTATGTCTTGTATGATGATAAATCAAAATTTGCATTAAGTGATAAATGAGCCCGAAGGACCTTGTATGCTCTTCTAGATTCCCCAAAGTGTTGAGTAGGTTGAACTCTAGGTTTTCCTTTTGATCCTTAGAGTGGCTATTCTTCTATTTTTGAAACTAAAGCTAAGTGTTGCACTTGTCTAATCTTGCTAAAAATGAAATATTCAAAACTAAGCTCGTATTTGCACTTGGACATGTCTTAGTTTAGTCATCTTCTGAAATTGACAAGCTTGGTGTAATATTCTTCCATTTTGATCAATTGGATAATCTTCAAAGCTCTTTCGATTGCATTTCATGCATACATAAAAAAAAATTGATGCCTATATTGCCAAAAGGGGGAGAAAACGTAGAAAAGGCATCAATAAAATGATAAAAATGTGAATGCTTATTTGGTTATTATGATCTTTGTAAAACTATGCTACTACTTCTGTTGGATCATAATCTAATAATCACATTTGACATGTTTAGTTGGATTTTAGAGTTTTTGTTGAAAACTTGCTCTTTCTTAAATTTAACTCTAAAATCTGAATTCCTCTTCGTCAACTTGGTCATGGTTCTAATTTCTATCTTTGGACCAAGTTTGACTTTGCAACTAAAATTGCTTTCTTCTTCATTTTCTTCAAACTCAAATTTATGCCTTTTGTGTGGTTTGTCAATATACTCATAAAGGGGAGATTGAAGGACCATGTGGAGGTCCATCCATGTTTGTGATGAGTATTTGACTTTATTTGAGCAAGGTGTGCTCAAGTTTGAGTTTGATTTGGATTGATTTTCAAAATGAAGCAATTTGAGTTGTCTCTGCCAGAGTGGCGATCTGGTCGTATGGACGCGGTAGTGATGAGTTGGATGGTTTATTGCACATCTTTGTGGGCATTGCTATGTGAGGAGTTTCCTTGTCTTTGATGGTTGCGAGACGGGTGCTAGGTCATGGTGAGGCGAAGGATGACCGGGACTAGGCGAGGAGCGTCGGAGGTCGAGACGGTTGGGAGATCGCGGAAGATGATCGGAGGCGGAGTCGGGCAAGTCAAGAAGACAAGGAAAGAGTTGATGCTAGCTAGATGCCGCGTGGATCAATGAGGGCCGTCGGATTGAGGTCTAGTTGATAGGTTAGCGGGTCTAGGTAGTATGCTTTGAAACCGTGCAAGAAAACCCGGTATGTGTGTGGGTTTTGGGTTAGCCCTTGCATGGCTGTGTGTGTGGGTTAATCCTAGCCCTTAGATGAGTGCTCTAGGGTTGAGGACTCATCCAAGGGTGGTAGGTGGCCCAAGAGTAGTATAAATAGGGGTGGAGGGTAGCCTCCTTCCCTTGAAGGTGTTGAGGTTTTTGATGCTCATTTGAGCTTTGCCCACATGAATGTGAGGCTTTGTAACCTCCCCTTCCAGAAATGAAAGTTTTATCCATCCACCTCTGAATTTATTTTGCGCATTTACATTATGTCTTTACTTTACGCAATTTAAATTCAGCATTTACTTTCCCGCAATTACATTCCCGCAATTTACTTTCAAGTAATTTGGATTTGTCTCCCCTCCTTCTAAATGCTACTGATCTTGGATGTTTTGAGTGTGTTCATATGGTTTTACATCTCTTTTGCACTCTTGGATTGAGTAGAGAACATCTTTTCTTTCAAGTTCCAACTTTGTTCAGAACTTGTTCTTCGTGCAGCAGTCAGTGTTTGATTTTTGTAAAAATATACAAAAATCCTTTTTGAGTGATTCTTCTTGGAGGAGGTGAGGGACTATGATATACACCTTCAGAAAAATTTTGGAGTTCACTTGTTGCACTTTTTGGGCGCCATGAGGTGAAAACCGAGCCCCAAACTTTCTGCTCGAAGTTCTTGAGCATACTGTGTTCTTAGATTTTTCCTGTTTTTTATGTAAGGCTTTTTGAGGAGAAATTTGGTGGCGTTCTTCAAGACTGTGATGCTCATAGGGAGAAAAATTCTCAGAATTTTGTGAGCTGCAGAAACCCACCAACCTCCTGTGCAAATTGAGGACAAGTTCTGGAAATTCTGCTTTTGCTTTTCTGAAAGTGACTTTTGTGATTTGAATTGATGTCCTTTCTAAAAGCAAGAGTTTGAATTGATTCCTCTTTATCTTGGACACTAGACAACCAGGATTGTGACTCAAAAATCCCCACATATTTTGTGGTACTTATCCATGCAAGCTTGGGGTACACATAGTTGTCTAGTTTTTCGGGTTTTTCACAATTTCTTTTGAGCGATCTTGTCGAGGTTTTTGTTGGAGTATTTTGGGGGAATTTTTATTTGAGACCATTCACCGCCCCCTCTGTTCGCCATCTTGGTCCTTCACTTCGCAGCAACACCTCCAAGGTATCCACACGTACGGGGCAGGAATACCCCGCGGTGGAGTGCTAGTGCAGGCTACGCGGTTTCGGGCGGAGGAGGGGTGGCAACTAGGGTTTCGAGAATTCCGAATTCCTATTATGTCTACTATTCTCAAAGCCGCTACCTCCTCCCTTTATATAGACGTCCCATAATGAGTTTCAACCCTTGAGCCCATTAAGAACTCTAAGCCTGTTACAAATCGGATCCCTATCTGAATTTGTTACAGCGCCTTAAGTGTGCGACCCAGACGTTCATGTGCACTCATACATGGTTGGAGTACCCCTATCGATCATTGAGTACTCGTACTCGACCTTTGAGTACTCCTACTCGATCATCAAGCATTCGACCAATAGTCGATAGTGGCCCCTAGCAGGACTTACCAACTCCCGAGTACATGAAAAGATTGGACGAACCTCAACAATGTCCTATATGCATTTCCTTTTGCCTCATGATATCGGTCAAACCCAAGGCAAGTTGTTGTCATCCTTGTTTATATGGCTCGATCTCTATTTCTCGATGCCGTGACTCAGATTCTGTAATTCGACCACTCGAGAGGCCTAGAGATATCTCTCTTGTTGTATGGAGGGGCAAATTCTATCTTGATCGACCACGCCTCGTAGCATGTTTCATGACAAACCCGAAAGCCATCTTTATAACTACTCAGTTACGGAGTAGCGTTTTACGACCCCTAAGAACCATTACACATCTTGAGAATATGCGACAATCTCAAGTCGAAGGATATAGCATACACATCGTATAAGAGACCAACTGATGATATGAAAGAATACAACGTTCTCGCAGTGTCTCATAGTTGGTCGATGTCCAACACCATGTTCTCTAACATGTGTCTATATTATTGGTTTGATATCTCCATATCTATGACCTGTGAAATGTGGCAATCGACCAGTACATATGCTAGTCTACTCATATATGTCCTCATATGATTATCAACTGAACATCATAAAGATTAATATGGAGTTTCACAAATAAGTCACGTACTTGTTAATCAATATCCATGATGTTATTCAAAGAACAATATTAATTAATCATGAATATAAGGAAATATAATCATCTCTATGATTGCCCCTGGGGCATATCTCCAACAGTCTCCCACTTGCACTAGAGTCAATCATTTAAATATCTAATATCCATAGCTCTTGTGTGCATCTCATGCTTTGGCTGTGTGAGAGGCTTTGTCAATGGATTAGAAATATTTGAATCCATGTGTACTTTGCATATCTTTACATCTCTTCTATCCACAATCTCGCGAATAAGATGATATCGCCTTAGTATGTGTTTGGACTTTTGATGGGACCTTGGCTCCTTAGCCTACATAATGGCTCCATTATTATCACAATAGAGATTCATTGGGCTGGAGGCATTAGGGATCACACCCAGTTCAGAAATGAATTTCTTTATCCAAACAAACTCCTTTGTGGCTTCAGAAGCCGCAATGTACTCGGCCTCCATCGTAGAATCATCAACCGTGTCTTGTTTGGAACTTTTCCAACTCACTGCCCCACCATTTAAAATGTATACAAATCCAGATTGCGAACGACAATCATCCTTGTTGGTTTGGAAGCTTGCATTAGTGTAACTATTTACAATGAGCTCTTCGTCACCTCCATAAACTAAGAACACATCCTTAGTCCTTCTCAAGTACTTAAGGATGTTTTTAACCACTATCCAATGACCTTTACCTGGATCAGACTGGTATCTACTCGTAACACTTAGAGCATATGATACATTTTGTTGAGTACATAACATGGCATATATGATAGACCTAATGGCCAAATCATATGGATTCTTACTCATACAGTCTCGCTCATCAATAGTCGAAGGACACTGAGTCTTGCTAAGACATATTCCATGTGACATGGGCAAGAACCCCTTCTTGGCATCCTCCATGTTGAACCGATTAACCACCTTGTCGATGTAAGTACTATGGCTTAATCCAATTAGCCTTTTCTCTCTATCTCTATAGATCTTTATACCCAAGATATATGCTGCTTCTCCTAAGTCCTTCATAGAAAAACTATTTTCCGTGAAGTCTTAACGGATTCCAGCATAGTAATGTCATTCCCAATCAACAATATATCATCTACATACAAGATTAGAATTACAAGCGCACTCCCACTAACCTTCTTGTAAACACAAGGTTCTTTTACATTCTTCATGAAGCCAAACCCTTTGACTACCTCATCAAAACGAATATTCCAACTCCGAGAGGCAAGCTTCAACCCATACCCTTAGGTTGTGTCATGTATACATCCTCACTTAGGTTACCATTAAGGAAAGCCATTTTAACATCCATTTGCCATATTTCATAATCAAAAGATGCAGCAATAGCTAGAATGATCCGTACAGGTTTAAACATTGCTACTAGCCAGAAAGTCTCATCGTAGTCAACTCCTTGAACTTGTCGAAAACCCTTTGCGACAAGTCTAGCTTTATAGATGTGAACATCTCCATCCATATCAATCTTCTTCTTATAGACCCATTTGCATTCAATGGTTTTTACACCATCAAGCGGATCGACCAGGTTCCAAACCTGATTGTCTCCCATGGATCCTATCTTGGATCTCATAGCTCCAAGCCATTTCTCAGAGTCTAGGCCCATCATCGCTTCCTTATAAGTCATAGGCTCATCGCTATCCAACAACAATATACCACGTGAATCCCGAGCAGGTACTTTTTGCAGCCTGTCCAACCTACATGGCATTAGTGCCTCCTCGATCGAGGTCCCTCCAACTAGAGTTTTCTCAACTACGGGTTCCTCAACCAGATTTTCCCCAACAGGGCATCTTTGACGAAGTCCTCCCCGAGTGGAGTAACTCGAACTTCTTCGAGTTGCACTATTCTTCCACTTGCATTTCGCGAGAGAAACTCATTCTCTAGAAAGACACCATTCCGAGCGACAAACACTTTGCCCTCTTCTCAGTTGTAGAAGTAATATCCTAACGTTTCCCTAGGATATCCCATGAAAAAGCATATTCATCCAATTTGGGTGTGAGTTTGTCAGACGTCTGACATTGAACATAAACATCACAACCCTAAATTTTTAGAAAAGATAAACTGGGACTCTTTCCAGTCCATATCTCATATGATGTCTTATCTATAGATTTAGATGGTACTCTGTTTAGTGTGAAAGCTACAATTTCTAGAGCGTAACCCCTAAAAAAATAGTGGTAGATCTGAGTGACTCATCATTGACCGAACCATGTCTAACAAGGTCCGATTACGCCGCTCGAACACCCCATTCCTTAGAGATGTACCGGGAGGCGTAAGTTGTGGAACAATTCCGCAACTCTTCGGATGATTATTAAACTCATGACTCAAATATTCGCCTCCACGATCAGATCGTAGAAACTTAATTTTCTTGCCACGTTGATTTTGTACTTCATTATGGAATTCCTTGAACTTTTCAAAAATTTCCGACTTGTGCCTCATTAAGTAGACATAACCCTATCTACTATAGTCATAGGTAAAAGTAATGAAGTACTGAAAACCACCTCTAGCTGTCGTGCTCATTGGTCCACATACATCAGTATGTACGGGTTCCAATAAGTCAGATGCCCTCTCACAATACCTTGTGAAAGGTGTCTTGGTTATCTTATCAAGTAGACAAGACTCACATGTTTCAAATGATTCAAAATCAAATGATTTTAGAAGACCATCTCTATAGAGCTTTATCATGCGTTTCTGACTTATATGATCCAAGCGACAATGCCAAAAGTAAGTGGGATTCAAATCATTTGGCCGAAGCCTCTTAGCAACGATATTATAGACACATGCATCATCAAGATTTAAAATAAACAACCCATTCACAACGGGAGCATAGCCATAAATCATCTTATTCAAAATTATAGAATAACCATTGTCCTCAATATTGAATTTATAACCTTCTGCCAACAAGCTGAGGCAGAAATAATGTTTCTACTTAATGCTGGAACGTAATAACAATTATTTAATTCCATAATAAATTCCGGAGGTAAATATAGTGGCAAGGTCCCGACAGCTAATGCAGCAACCCTTGCTTTATTCCCAACTCGGAGATCAACCTTGCCTCTTGCAACGCTCCTACTCCTTATTAACCCCTGCATCAAATTACAAATATGAGCAACCGATTTGGTATCAAGTACCCAAGAATTATTAGGAGAATCAGCAAGAAATACATCTATAACATTAATACCTAAATTTGATGCCTTAACTCCACCATTCTTTTTCAAATCTGCTAGGTACCTTTTGCAATTCCTCTTCTAATGTCCTGATGTCGACTTTTGTAGTCGGCAATAAATTTATGGGGCAGGCGCTAGATCTCAAACTCGAAGGTCACACAAGACAAATGTTTAGATAGGTTCAGGCCCTCGACGGAGGAGGTAATACCCTAATCCTGTGTGCTGGGATTATATGGATCTCTTGGATCTAAGGTTGCTCGTATGCTCTATGATGCGATATGCGATGTGTTCTGTCCCTGTTGTTGCCCGCCCTCTCCCTTATATAGTGGGGGTGAGGAGGTTTACAGAGTCCTGATCGGTTACAATATTCTAGTCGGTTACAGGATAGAGTTTACATCTTTATCTACCCTGTTAACAACTCGGAATACAATCATATCTTTTATATCTAAATATGCATTCAACTGTCTATAGGATGTACCCCCTTGCACACGGCAGCAAGGCTTGGCGCGGAGCTTATCTTTTGGGCCTTCTACTTGGCCCTATCTTCTCCTTAGACGATGCTGAGCCGGTTATGAAGACACCTGGTTTCATATATTCCACAGTAGCCCCCGAGTGATTCATGATCCGATTGCTATGTCTCTATCTGGGTCTCAACTTTGAATCATTGTTCTCAGCTCCCAGTGTAAACTTTCGACTGGTTCTTTCGTTGATTTGAAAGCTTCTTCTTGCAGCAAGGGAATTATGAAGGACTCGAATATAACCCTTGATTTCTTGCTCCGACTGATTACAATCTTCCGTCTGACAAGTTTATTGTGGGTAGCTTCGTGGCTATGATCCATATCTCATATGTGGATTAGAACTTCTTCCCGCTCGAAGCGAAACCTTAATATCCTTCCTTTTCAAAATCAATACCGGACAGTCTTCGAGGTTGTTTTGACTTCCTATGTCAATCCAATTTCTGAAAATCTCTTCGGCTACCGTATCTATATTAACTCCAAGTTTCCTCGGCTTCTAACGTCGTCGCATCTTCGCATTTACTTCAACCTTGCCGCATCGGCTATAAAAGGCGAACCGGTGCTTTTAAAATTCTCTCACGCCTAGTCCTCCATTTCTTGCATCAAGCTTCACTTTCTTCTCGAGAAGTCTCATGGACAACCAAGACCTAGAGCTCGCCGAAGAATAGGCGCTTTTCGATATCACCGTGGCTGAATTGGCGAAGGATACCGCCGCCGCCCTCTACCGTACCGCCGTCAACGTCTTCCTCGAGATCTTCCCCACCCTTCATGAGGTCAAGGAGGCTCTCGTGGAAGTGCTCGGACGTGTTCACCACGGAGAGGTGTAAAATATCTGTAAATGTAATATTTCCCAAGCGTAATGCCTGGTGAACTTTATATATAATAAAGAAATACCTTTTCCAAGCATTTTTCCATGATTGTCATTTTAGACATAGCTCAAACCCAGCTTGGGGCATATCGAAGCTTGCATGGTTCCTCGGTCGAATAACATTCACACCCAATTGTCGTAGAATATATCTTAGTTCCAACTCGGGAAACATTAGGATTTGCGCTGCTCTTGGCCTAGCGATATCCATATCCGACTACTGTAGGATATAACTTAGGCTCGACTTTGAGCATATCAAATTTCCTTGGCTCGTGGCCGAGTGATACTTATATCCAACTGGTGTAGGATACAGCTCTGGTCTGTCTTGGGACATATCAAAATTTTCTTGGCTTGTGGCCAAGTGATACCCATATCCGACTGCTGTAGGATATAGCTTAGGCTCAACTCGGAGCGTACCATACATACGTGGCTCATGGCCGAGTGATACCCATATCCGACTGTTGTAGGATACAGCTCTGGTCCGTCTTGGGACATATCAAAATTTTCTTGGCTCGTGGCCGAGTGATACCCATATTCGACTGCTGTAGGATATAGCTTAGGCTCAACTCATAGCGTACCATACATACGTGGCTCTTGGCCAAGTGAAACCCATATCCGACTGATGTAGGATATAGCTTAGGCTCGACTTGGAGTGTATCGGGATTTTCTCAGCTCATGGCCGGGTGATACCTGTATCCGACTGGTGTAGGATACAGCTCTGGTCCGACTTGGAACATATCAAGGATTATCCGAACGGTATCCATACTCGTTTATTACGATGCACAGCTTATCGACCCATCTTGGGGCATACCATTGGAACTGTGGCTTATCAGGCTCAACTCGTGATATATGATTCTGTCATGCGGTAACCACCTAGCGACCCAACATGGGGCATATCACAAGAAGATATTTGTAATCCAAACTGGAGGACACCCACGTCTCGCTTAGTTCGATATGTGGTTAAGCATCCCATCGTGGGGAGCAACGTGTCCCGAATATGACTTAGTCAAACCGTGACTGCCTCCGCATGTCAGGGCACCAGGCAGCCAATCATTACGGAGCATAGGGCAGGGTTAAATGACCTGCAATTTTTCCCGCCGATTCAGAAAAAACCTAATTTTTTCCCTTTAAAGACTAAGCCGACGGTTCATTTTTCCCATCGCATATTCCTGCCTCTTCTGCTTCCTTTGTCTCTCCGCCTTCTCTGCCGCTAGGGTTAAGTGCCGTTGCACTCGCATCTTTGCGCTGCTGTTGATCTTTCCTCCGAAAATGTCTTCTCAATCTTCCAAGAATGCCTCCCCGCAACCTTTGCCTCAAGATTGGACCACCTCGATCACGACGGAGGAGCGGTTGCAATCCATGGTGGATGACGGGGTTCTTCCAGCCCTGACCTTGATCTCCGCATGACCGGCCGTAGGTGAATCCATCCCAACCCCCGTTCCGAAGAGATTGTGGTTTTTGAATCCTTCTTCCAACGGGGCTGGCCTTCCTACCTGCGCCTTCCTTCGTGGTCTTCTCTTCTTTTACAGCATTGAATTGGTGAACTTGAATCCCAATTCCATCCTGGAGATCTCTCTTTGTTCACCTCTCTGAGGCTTTCTTTGGCATCCGCCCCCATTTCGATCTCCTTCGCCATTTCTACCTTTTGAAACCTTATCCCCCAAAGAGCGACCCCAAGGTAATTGGGGGAGCCGAATTTCAGCTACGGGAGGGGTTAAAGAAAAATTACTTTGCTTTCCCGATCAAAACTTCTAATAAGGGCTGGCACCAGGAGTGGTTCTACTATGCCAATCCTGATCCTACTCTTCCCTCCTTTGTCGGGCGCCGACCTAAGGTGTCCCTTTCCTGGGTATCTACTCCCAATGCTATCGACATGGACCAGGTGCATGACCTTCTGGCACTGTTTGAGAAATTGAAGTAAGATGGTCTCACGGGAGTTGGCCTCGCACTCCATTTCACTGCTCGCTGGATACAACCTCTGAAGGAGTGAGTCCACCTGGGATACACATTTGAAGGAAAGGATGATCCGACCCGAGAACTGTCTGAAGCAGTGTCGAAGGAGCAGGTATATGCTCGGGTTGGTGACTTTTTCATCCCGAGCGTTGAGTTGTCCACCACCAAATGCCCAAAGTCCTTCACTGCATCACATCCTCCTCCTGAGGTAAGAAAGTTTAGCTGATAGAGTTCCACATTGGTCTCTGAATGTCTTTTAACAGTCGTAATACTCCTTTTCAGGATCGGTTGGCTTTTTTTAGCGATGCCCCTCTCCCGGAGATGCCCATTCATAAGAGAGCTCCTTTTAAACTACCTACGAGATCCCCGACCGGAGACCCCACCGCCAAGAAGGGGAAGAAGGCGATTGCCAAGGACCCTGCGAAGCCCCGACGCCCGACTGGTGGTCCCAAAATTTAGGAACCACTAGAACGAGCCCCAGCGTCTTCGGCTCCCCTTCCCCACGAGCCTGTGGTGCAGCCGAGTCCTATTTCGAGAGACTCAGGCAGTCGGGAGGAGCCCAAGGTTCCAGTCTGTAGTGCCCCGAGTGGTCCCTCCGGGAGTTGCTCTACCACCCGAAAGAAGCCCCTAATGAGAATGAAGAAGTCCGACAGGTTTGATGCCCCATCGACTCTTATTCGACGCGTTTTGCTGGCTTATTTACTGATCATTCTTCTTGTAGGAATCCTCCGTACGATGTTCCTGTCGAGACGCCGTCCGGGGCCCCTAAAGAAACTGAGCCCCAGGATATTCGTGTCTTGGTTGAGGAGGCCTCGCCCGTGGACACAGGAGCGCCCACCGAGCCACATCCGCCTTCGCCGACCCCCTGTGCTTCGGCGTCGGGTCGTGCCGCTCAAGAGCCCATCTCTCGTTTATCCCCCAAAGTTGAAGAGATCTCCTGAGTTCCGCTGACTCCCGCTCGCCCTCAACTAATAATGCAAACCGCATGAGTTGATGAGGAGGATGGCTTGAAGCTCCTGGACGACTCAGAGGAGGAGAGAGAAAGGAATGACTTTCACAGTCATGCCACCGCTTGTGCTCACCTGGCCCGGGTAAAATATTTTCTACTCTCGTCGTCTTCTTGCTTATGTCAGTTAGCATGTAGTCACCTTTTCCTGTGATGGTTACAGAAATTAGGGGAGCGCTCTGAAAAGAAGTCTGAGTACGTCCAGAAGATGCTCCCGGAGGTTCGGATGCGCCAGGAATATCTGGCCGAATTGGAGCAGATCAAGGCTGGACATGTAGCCGAGCTGCGAGCTCTTCGGTCAAAGGTCCAGGCGTTGCGGGAAGAGCTGAAAACCCTGCAGCAGGAGAAGTTAGACGTCGTTGGCTCCCTTTGAGGTAAATATTTCCTAGACAACCCCATGCTCTTGTTTAATCGTCCGATCTTTTGAATTCCTTATCTCTGTGTTAGCTCGGGATTCCACTATTGTGAAGCTTCATGAACAACTCAAGGTCTCGAAGGCCTCCAAATTGAAGTAAGAGAAGGTGCTGGAAGGTATGCTCAGCAGCTTGGCCCTCCCTTGCCTCCCTCGTCTTCTTGGTACTTCTTAGTAACCTGTTTTGCTTGCAGACTACAAGTTCAAGACGCGGGCGCAATATGCCGCTTATAGCAAAAAATTCGAAGCCATTGAGATGTCTTGCGCTAAGCTTCGTGAAGCCTCCGAGCCGTTGTTGAGCTTGCTTCATCCCGGAGCCGAGAGGCCACTCAGCAGGGACCAGGTCATCTCTCAACTGGAGGAAGCCCCTGAGGCGCTCAAGAGACTCTTGAACGAGACAGCGATCAACGGTGCTATCCAGGCTTTGGCGATCACCAAGTCGCTCTATCCCCGAGTGGATCTTGAAGCCGTTAAGGATGGCTACGCCTGCAATGTAGATGAAGATCGGGCCACCGAGCTCTGGGAGGAAGTCAAGGATACCTCTTCGGCTGTTGTAGAAACTTTGGACCTATGAATCAAATATATAAAATTGTTTCTTTGTTTTGAATTTTGTCTTTAAATATGCTGCTCTGCCTGAGTGGTTTTGACATATCATGTTCGACTAGTCTAGCCCCCCAGGCTCTGAGGCATGGTTCATGACGCATGTCTCAGAGTCTTAAACTTTGTAGGAGCAAAGCACTCAGACGCATAATTTTTGAGAAGATTATACGAGAACAACTTTAAGAACAAACATTTTATTCATAAAGAAACAATTGAATTACAAAGTTCAAGCGAAAAAACGACGTAGCTATTCTATGTTCCAGGTGTTGCTGATAGTCATGCCATCTTCACACTTTAGCTTATAAGCCCAGGGCGTATCACCTCATCGATGATGTAAGGGCCTTCCCAGCTTGGGGAGAGCTTATGCTCACACTTCTGATTCTTTCTAAGGACCAGATCTCCTTTAAAGAACGCGCGGCTCCTTACATTGCGACCGTGATAGCGACGTAAGCCCTGAAGGTATTTTGCCGACTGAATTGTTGCAATGTCCCTGGCTTCTTCCAGTCGGTCGAGGTCTTCTAGCCGGCTTTTTTCCGAGGCGACTTCTTCATAGCTCCGAACCCGCGGGGATCCGAATTCTAACTTGGTGGGGAGGACCGCCTCTGAACCATACACCAGGAAGAAAGGTGACTGCCCGGTTGCTCTGCTGGGGGTGGCTCGGTGGGCACTTGAGACTTGATGGCTGTGCGAGGCTTGAATAGGATATCAAAAGCTCCAAGCTCGACTACCCACTTTGCAATTCTCCCAGTGGCCTCCTGGTTGTGGAGTATATCTCCTATTGGAAAGGAGGTGACCACCGAAACAATATGCTCTTGGAAATAGTGCTTGAGTTTGCGAGATGTAAGAAGTACCGTGTATAGTAATTTTTGCACTAGTGGATACCGCACCTTAGATTCACTCAGGACCTCGCTGACGAAGTAGACCAGATGTTGGATCTTCTGCACGTGGCCCGGTTCCTCCCTTTCGACGATGATTGCAGCGCTGACTACGTGAGTCGTTGCCGCGATATAAAGTAACAGAGTTTCTTCTGGCATCGGAGAAACCAATATCGGGGGCATCGTTAAGAAGGTCTTCAAATCTTCAAAAGCTTGTTGTGCCTCAAGCGTCCATTGGAACTTGTCCTGCTTCTTGAGGAGTTTGAAAAATGGCATACCATGCATACCCAGTCGGGAAATAAACATGCTGAGTGCGGCCATGCATCCTGTAAGCTTCTAGACGTCCTTTTGGCAAGTCGGCGGTTCCATATTTGATATGGCCCTGATCTTCTCTGGATTTTCCTCAATGCCTCGTTGGGAGACGATAAACCCAAGCAGTTTTCGCGAAGATACTCCAAAAACACACTTCTCGGGATTGAGCTTCATGCTGAATGCTCGTAGACTTTCGAAAGTCTCAGTTAGGTCGGCGATAAGGTCCTTTTTTCCCAAGTCTTTACCACGACATCGTCCACATATGCCTCCACATTGCGTCCGAGTTGGGCGTGAAAACACCGCTGTATCGCACGTTGATACGTTGCATCAGTGTTTTTCAACCCGAATGCCATCGTGGTGTAGCAAAAGGCCCCAAAGGGCGTGATGAACGAAGTCTTGATATGATCTTCCACCTTTAGGCGAATCTGGTGATACCCTGAGTAGGCATCGAGGAAACTCAGGATCTCACACCCGGCGGTTGAGTCAACCACCTGATCAATTCGAGGTAGCCCGAAGGGATCCTTCGGACATGCCTTGTTGAGATCAGTATAATCAACGCACATGCGCCAAGTTTTATTTTTCTTTTGAACTAGTACAGGGTTTGCCAGCCAATCAGGATGATACACTTCTTTTATAAAACCTGCAGCTAATAGCTTGGTGATCTCCTGCTTGATTGCGTTCCGACAATCTAGAGTGAACCGCGCAGTCTTTGCTTTATTGGCTTCGCCTTTTCGTCGACATGTAAGGAATGCTCGATCACCTCCCTAGGAACACCTGGCATGTCGAATGGTTTTCAGGCAAAGATGTCCTTGTTTACATGGAGGAAAGTGACGAGCGCGCCTTCCTATTTATCCTCGAGCCCTATCCCGATCAGAGTCGTTTTGGATGAGTCGGATGGGTCGAGGATAATTCTCTTGGTTCGTTTGCCTGCCTTTATCCCTGACGTAGCCTGCTTCTTGGATGGGATGTCGCCTTTTTCTCGCAACGTGGCAGCCTCTGCCTGGACATTCTTCCCCTCAGCAGCTGCCTCCTGCAGCTCGACAAGTTCACAATTCTCTTGGTCGCATTCCAGAGTTCGCTTGACGTCGCTGCGAACCGTGATGATGCTTTTGGGTCCCGGCATCTTCATCATCAAATAGGTGTAGTGCGAGACAGCCATGAACTGAGCCAGGCCGGGTCTTCCCAAGATAGCACGATACGCTGTCTCGAAATCCGCTACCTAGAAATTTATATATTCGGTCCGATAGTTGTCTTTGGTACCGAAGGTGACGGGCAAAGCAATCTGCTCGAGTGGTAACGAAGACGCCCCAGGGATCACCCCGTGGAACGGCTGAGAGATCGACCTTAGCTCGGAGCGGGGGATGTACATATCGTCGAAGGTCTTGGCGAATAAGACGTGGAGTCCGCTCCCTCCATCGATCAAGACCTTCTTGAGCTTTACATTACGAATGACAGGGTTGAGCACTAGAGGGTACTTACCCAGATGCAGAACTCGATTGGGGTGATCTGAGCGATCGAAGGTGTTCGGGACCTCAGACCACTTCAGTACTGGGGGGTTGCCGGTTGCACCGCATTGATCTCCCGAGTGGTAAGCTTTTGCTTCCGCTTGGACTCGTATCCGGTGGAGCCCCCATAGATGTAGTTCATCTCGTGCTCTGGCTCCTGGTAATCGTCCTCGCCGAGAGGGTCTTTCTTCTTGACAGCCTCATCCCTCGCTGGAGCCGGTTGCCTATTGCTTTCTCGCGCAAAACGCTCACTACTACAGAAAAGCTTATCATAGACGGTTTGGAACCGTCATCACAGACGGTTTCCCGAACCGTCTGTAACCATGTGTCAGTGATGTCATGCCATATCACAGATGGTTCAGAAACCGTCTGTGATATTTCACATTACAGACGGTTTCTAAAAAAATCGTCTGTGATATTATCATATCACAGACGGTTTTTGTTTGAAACCGTCTGTTAAAACATTACATCACAGACGGTTTTAGTTAAAAACCGTCTGTTAAATATTTATATCACAGACTGGTTTTAATTAAAAACCGCTCGTGATAAGGCTTCAATGCAGACAACCATTTTCTATTTATTTGCTAGCCTCAGGAAATGCTAGCCACGCCCTCTGGAAAAAAGCAGACTACAGAATAACTAAACTCATGTAACAAAAACATTACAACCATTTCAGCTTACAGGCATTATTATGTCCAATTCATCAATCAACTAATTAGATTCCATCACAGCGCGAAGCATATTACATATAGATTAATATTGCACGGCACATCTCTTTCATAAATGAACTCAGATATATTAATCAAATGTAAATCAATAGCATTAACCAATTAATAGAATACACAACTACAATTTACAAATCCACAACACAAGTTTGATAATTAACCCAAATGGTAATTCGAGAAAAATACGACTCCTCAAGTTATCGGCAGCATGGAACTCGCCCTCTTTGTTTATAACTTGATGAGCAAGAAGGCACAAAGTCGTCCTTGAATTCGCTCGGATCGCCTCTTCCAACGCAGCTTGTTACCCGATTAGCGTTTTCCTAGTGACAAGGAGTTCCATGTTGTGGCAAATGTAAAATCCACAGCGGTTATTCCTGTCCCTCTTGGTGTACTGCAAATATAGATTTGGTTAGTTCCAAACTCATTATTACATAGTTTACATAGGATTATTGTGTACAGCGGATACCGAAAACTTAAAGTCGTGATTCAGCTTTGCCCTATCCTTGCCAGAAGGCCCTCCATAAGCTTTGTACACTTTGAACGCGCTACATGATTGCAAGAGGTTAGCCTCGGCTATTCCAGGAGAAACATACATGTTTGAACAACCTACATGAGCATGTTATCTTTGGAGGAAACGTGATTAATTACACGGTGATTAATTTTGCGATAGGTTGTAAGTCGTGGTCACACTCTGTAAGGAATCAAGGTAAATGACCCGATTCGTCGATGGATGAATTACAATGAGTACCAGTGAAACCTACACAGTATGATGGCATGGTCAATTAACGAACGAGTTGTGAGCATAGTGCAAATCAAACTAGCACTTACCCAGGTTGTGGGGTATAAGTATGAACTCTTTATCTTTTTGAGCCGCCAAGGCCTCTCCGACGTGTTATCGACAAATCCGTAATCTCTGTCCATTGTTTGCTTGGAGACTATGTGTGGTCCAGAAACCCACCGGTTGTTTGTTCTGCCTCGCTTCGGATCATGTATCTAAATATCGAAAGCATTGAGTCATATATATATGACTTTTATCGATATTACGAATGTACACTTGTGAATGCACACACTTACAATGTCCAAGATCTCAAGAGCGGCGTCGAGGGTGTCGAGGTTGAATACGTCAAAAAGGTCCTTGAAGTCGGCTGTGAAGAATGCCCCCGATGACTCGTTGAATAGATGCTCGGCTTGAAACGATCGAGATACTCGTTATGCGGTCTTGCATCGCTTTTAGCATGTTCCATGCACCAATTCTGCAATCTAACGCAAGCCATAGATAGGTTCTTCATGCGCTCTCCGGTTACAAAAGGCTCTCCTAGCTGGTATACTCGGGCGAGCGGGGCAATTGGATAGTCCAATTTCTTCGTGATCTCGCTTCGATTTGCCCTTGACTTTTTTTCGCCATAAGTAGTCCGCACGGAGAGCAGTGGGCACCATCCCGCACAATGTCTTTTAATGCAGGGGCACGGAGCCGATTTGGTGCCCTCTAAGGTGCGACACATGACTCGAGATAGTTGGGAAGCTCGGTGATGGAGGACGAGCGTCCCAGGAGATGTCATTCTTTGGGCCTTTGGATAAAAGTATGAATGGAGTCCCCGGTGTCACAATCTCATCGTTTGGGGGCATCGGTAGTGGGACAGTCTTGAAATTATCGTTTACACCGTCCACACTAACCTTCGTGAATCCTGTTGCCACAAGGGTGCCGTGCACCAACGCCCCTTCAATAAGCGGATCGCGACCCCGGCAAATGAATAAGAATGGCCCCACAGACAAGTCTCACTTGGAGAGTGCACCGCGTGGCCACCTACATAACAGTACAGACTTAGCTACTGCGTCCAACAGCTATTTGTATGGAGCATTCAAGACATATATATAAGTACCTTGATTTCACAGACAGGAGATTTCCCATGTTCAGTTGTGGGAGTGGCGGACGCACAGCTGCTCTTTTTGGTAGTGGGGCTGATTTGCGCACATAATTCTTGGACTTGCGCAGGCTGATTATTGAGCCTTTCCTCGAGGCTTTTTATCTTATTGTTGAATTCTTCTCTTAGTCTTACCTCAATCCTTTGTACCATTCATTCCTCTCGCTCTACTTTTGTTCTCTTCCTACTCCGGTATTTGTCTGAGTCGCCTGGAAATCCGAACTTCCAGGGAACAAAAACCCCAACGCCTCGCGTGCGACCAGGGTGTTCCTTGTTTCCCAAGGCTGTGGAGAGTACATCTTTCTCCCTGTCTGGCAAAAACGTGCCCTCGGAAGATTGTGTACTCAATGCTACCTGCAAGATCCCAAAAAGTTAATTCACTTACGAAATTATGGACAAATTACGTACAAAATTGGAAGTCCAATATCTTACCAGTCGTTGGCAGACTTCCTCATTCACGGGGTTTGTAAAGGAGACGGTGCCAGAAGACGTGGCACTTGACCTTGCTCTGAGCCAGTCTCTGGCGCGTCGGTCAACGATACTTGCAAATGGCGCACAGGCCTCCTCGTCCTCCCTCTCCCATTTGTCCCTCTTCCCCGCGTACCCAGCGGTGCCAAGTCTGTGGGGGTGGGTGCTCCTTGCCTGCAGGGCCTTGTGGGCTTCACTTTGATGCACGAATTCATCCGTCGTCTTTGCCTCAACAAAATTTTGCCATACGTCCTCAGTAATAAACCCGTACTTAGAGAAGGGAGTCCTGTCCTTATTGACATATTCCTTGACAAGCGTGCTCTTGAAATTCTTCCACGCCTTTCCCGCCACTAGCAGTGCATACCGTCGCACTAAGATCACAAAGTCTTCTGGGATATCGAACGAGGACATATTTTCTGTCACCAAGTTGTTGCGGCTCTCATCAGTCAGCGACTTCCAGGATGGACAAGTGATGGGGACCCGTTCCCGTGCGACTATCCCGCACAATGTCCTAAATGCATTCACTGCCTTTCTTGGTTCGGTGGGGGCCCCATCCTTTCGATCAACCGCCGTGATGGTATATCGTTCCGTGGGCCTTTTATTTGCTCCTCTTGGACCTCGAGGAGGTTTTCTTTTGGATGACTCATCACATCCTTCAGACGGCGAACGAGGGGACACCATCTTGCAATCTAGGCTGGATGTCGTGGCACAACAGGAAAGACAAGTAAACAAAAATGGAAGGCTACCAATTGATGGCTGCTTTTATTTAATGGGTACAAAGGTAGTTCAAAGAAGGTAAGAAGGTAAGTTGAGAGAAGCATGGTTGTTCTGCTTTTTTTTTGGCATTTTCCCTTAATCCGGCAATTTTTTTGCCTTATTCACCTTCACTAAAAGTGGATCTTCGTGTAGACAATTATGTATACACCCATTAGAGCACATGCAGCACATAAGTGCATTAAAAGGCTATGAAACAAGAGGTAAATGTAAAAAGTTCTGTTCATAACAGGAACATAATTTCTTTTCTTCACAACCTCAAAAGATTTTCATGCACCTTCTTGATATTTGCTTCCCTAAGCATCTCAGTATGCAACAGAATAAAATAAACATGTAATAGCCAACGTCATTAGAGCACCATTTTCAGAAATCCTGAAAATATCTCCATCGAAATTGACACAAATGAAACCAAAGATGCCATTCAGCTACATATCCAATTGGTCAACAACAGGATTGAAAAAAAGGCCAGCACAAATGCATACACAAATAGATTAATCACAGCAGGATAATAAATAAAATTTGGTGGCATTGCACATTACATTCATGACAAAGAAGCGATTAGTATATCTCCTAGGTCCTAAACAATCTTGTCGAAGTACACCTAAACAGACAGAATCAAATCATAAACCACCACGATTCAACAATTAAATTTCAGTTCATCCGTACCAGGTTCGACGAGGGGGAGGAGTCGGCGATGGGGAGGCGTCGGCGCGGGGCGGCGTCGGCGATGGTCTTCTGCGTCGGGGGCGGGTCGGAGATGGGGAGGCGTCGGCGAGGGAGAGTCGGTGATGGGAGGCATCGGCGACGGGGCGGCGTCGGCGATGGGAAGCGTCGGCGGGGGCGCGTCGGCGATGGGAGGCGTCGGCGGCGAGGTCGGAGATGAGGAGGCGTCGGCGAGGGGAGGAGTCGGCGATGGGGCGTCGGCGACGAGGCGGTGTCGGCGATGGGGAGGCGTCGGCGAGGCGGAGACGAATACTAGGGTTTTGAGCGCGTGAGTGGAAGAGTGGAGAATAACGGATCTGCGAGTGCGCATTTTATAGGTCACCCATATCACGAGCGGTTCTACATAAGAACCGCCTCGATATAAAATATCACAGACGGTTCGTAAATAGAACCGTCTGTGATATTAATTATCATGACGGTTCTATATTATAAGCCGCTGCGAAATAGTTTATATGGCGACGGTTATGTAACAAAACCGTGCGTGATATTAATTTATCACGACGGTCCTATATTAGAACAAATGCGTGATGAAGATTTAAGCAGACTCATTGCTATGGTAAATCCAAAAGTTTGGCCTTCTTGACATAATGTATACTGTATATGGAATTGTAGATGAAGCAATATCGATAAAGGAAAAAACTATATTACATAAATCGATGCATATATACACAAAGTTGTTTTTAATTTCAAGCATCTCATTACAAACAACTATATTATCTTCTAGAGTACACTTAAAATCATAACTCCACTTGCTTATTCTTTTGTATAAAAATTAGCCCTTCATGATGATCGACGCGTGCGTAGCTAGCTTCTTCGGGTTGTTCTTCTGGAATCGTGATGCTCGTTCCGATGGGAGGCAACTCTTGAATTGATTGTATTCTTCCTCATCTACTACATTCTCTACTCCGACAATCCTCCTTTTTCCCTGAAGAACTACATGTCTCTTCTTGTTGGACGGGTCGATTACATAGAATACTTGAACAGCTTGGTTAGCGAGTATGAATGGTTCATCTTGGTATCCGACGCGTGCGAGGTCAACAGTAGTGACACCGTACTTGTCAACCTTCACATGCTGGAGGTGGACCCAACGACACCTAAATAAGGGGATCTTGAATAGTACATAGTCAAGCTCCCAAATATCCTCTATGAACCCACAGTAGGAGCTCCTCGTTAACCCAGCGGTGTTGAGCGATCTATCGTACACCGCTGCTTACAGTTTGTACTCTTCATGTCCTGATCTCTCGTGTAAAATGTGTACCCATTTAAGTCGTATCCTTTCCATGTTACAACTGTAAATGTTGGCCCTTTTGCCAACCATGTGAGCGTATCACCTGAAGAGGTCCCAGTGATGGGTCGCTCCTTCAACCATCTGTTAAATCAAGGTTATCTTGTCTCGTGATCCAAGGCTCTTGCGCGTCGGATTCTCTTGCCGCAACAAGCTTATACTCGTCGATGTGCGGGGACACTACAGCCTGTGTTGCAAAACCGTGAAATGAGCTTGAGCATAGGAAGCCGGATCGGGCGTGATTGCTTTCCTTCCGATGGTCCCGGCCCTAGAGTCTCCCCTCATGGCGAGATCGAGGCACACCTATTGGTTCGACTGAGCCATGTAATCGGCGAGAACTCTCGACTTCTTCGGTTGCATAACCTTCGACAATGCTACCCTCCGTGAGATCGATTTCGTCGTAGGACTTGAGAATCCCCATATACCTCTCGAATGGGTACATGCTACGTAGGAACACGGGCTCGCATATCTTTATCTCTGTCACAAGGTGAACAACGAGATGGACCATGATATCGAAAAACGACGAAGGGAAATACATCTCAAGATTACATAGAGTCATCACCACCTCAGCTTGCAGTGCATCTAGTGCTTCGGGATCGCTTACCTTCTGAGCAATTGTGTTAAAGAAATAACACAGCCTCGTGATTGTCTCCCGAACCTTGACTGGCAAAATACTTCTAATTGCCATAGGGAGCATTTGTGTCATCAGCACATGACAATCATGAGACTTCATGCCAACTAATTTCAAATCTTGCATCGAAACAAGTCTCTTCATGTTAGAGGAGTAACCGGACGGAACTTTCACACCATGCAAGCACTGGCACAGTTCAGTTCTCTCGGCCTTAGACAAAGTGTAACAAGCAGGTTCACAATATGTTCGGCCTGTATCTGTCTCTTTCGGTGCTAACTCTGGTCTTATGCCCATATCGACCAAGTCAAGGCGTGCATTGATATTGTCCTTTGATTTGCCTTTAATATTCAATAAGAGACCAATCAAGCTATCACAGACATTCTTCTCCACGTCCATCACGTCGATGCAGTGCCGAACTTCTAGGTGCTCCCAATAAGGTAGGTCCCAAAATATTGATCTCTTCTTCCACGTGCTCTTCTCACGGGACCTCGATTCGCCCCTTTCCAAGCGCAACATCCAAGTTCTTAACCATATCATGGATATCTATCCCACTTAAAGGCTTTGGAGCTAAACCGTCTTCGTTCGTTCCATCAAATTGTTTTTTCATTTTGCGGTATGGGTGATTCCTCCAAGGAACCTACGGTGATGCATGTAAACAGTTTTGCGTGAGTGATTGACCACACACTCTCGGTATTGTCTAAGCGGTGAGTGCAGCTTTGGTCCCTTTTGTACTCGGCGATAGTTTACCAAGGGCGGGGTAATCATTTATGGTGCGAGAACAAAAGGCGCAAAGTGAAGTTCTCTCGTTTATGCGCATCTCATACACATGCACCCGGGAACCCATAGTGTTTTCAGATCTTCCACCAATGGTGCTAGGTACACATCAATATCGTTCCCAGGTTGTTTCGGTCCTTGGATAAGTATAGACAACAAAATGTACTTTCGCTTCATACACAACCAAGGAGGAAGGTTGTAGATACAGAGATTCACGGGCCAAGTGCTATGCCGGCTACTCATGTTACCGAAAGGATTCATTCCATCTGTACTCAATCCAAACCTTATATTCCTCGGATCCTCACCGAATTCTTGAAACCTCCTATCGATGTTTCTCCATTGGATAGAATCGGCAGGTGCCTTAGCATTCCATCGTTCTTACGCTCCTCCGAGTGCCAACGCATAGATTTTGCCTCATTTGGGTTCGCAAACAAACGCTTCAAACGAGGAATTATAGGCAGATACCATGCCACCTTAGCAGGAGGTCCTTTCATCACCTGGGTGCCCTCACTGTCATCATCCGAATGACTCTTACGCTTGTACCGGGATGCGTTGCACACAGGACATATGTGCAAGTTCGCGTACTCTTGGCGGTACAGGATACAGTCGTTCGGACATGCATGTATTCTTTCTACATCCATTCCCATGGGACAAAGAACCTTCTTAGCTTTGTAGGTGGTTGTCGGCAACTCGTTTCCCTCGGGAAGCATGTTCGCCAATAAACGTAACAGCGCTGTGAAACTCTTATCGGACCAACCGTTGCTTGCTTTCAATTTCAGCAGTTCAAGCACGGATGACAACCTTGTGTATTTCGACTTGCAGCCTGTGAACAAAGGTTTCTCCGAGTCCTCCATCAAGACCCGGAATTTACCATATTCTCTATCATCACGGTTGCCTTCTACATCACACAAAGATCGATTGATTATCTTCCGCAACCTATCCTCGCCGGAACCACAATCGATATGACCATCCGACATATCATTGACTTCGTCGACCATGTTAATACACGCTTCTGTATCTCCCCGCTCTTCACCGTGGTGGTCCAACATGTATACCCGTTTGAAACCCCTCATAATCAAGTGTGCTTCGATCTGCGCAAAGTTTCGAAACATCTTCAGATTCTCACAGTCAATGCACGGACAAGACATAAACTGCCCACCGTTATTAAACATATCCTCTTCTACAGCTCTTCTAAAAGCGGAGACGCCATTCATGTACTCGGCACTCACACGGTTCTTAGTGTACATCCATCTTCGGTCCATCTACGCCAAGCAATACAACATTTAGTGTTAATGCAATTAAAACCCATTACTACCCTTACAAAGAAAGAACACATGAATATCTACAAGCTAAATCTAAAAAATCATCAAATTCCATTCTTAATAAGGTAGATCTTGAATATACTGCAATTAGACACCATTACTAAACTTAGATCACCAAAATCAAATGGATCCTCAATCACCTTTCGAAATCAATGGTCTTCTTTTACCAAATCGCCTCACAGCCGCACAGCCGCAGCCAAATGAAAATAGATCCCGAAACCCTAAAAATGCACCAAGTGGCTCGAGCCTCTGTATTTTATACAGCTGATAGAAATCTCAGACGGTTTATTAGAAAACCCGTCAATGATAAACATAGAAATGCGAGCGGTTTTATAATAAAACCGTCGTGATATATAATGACGGTTTTATTACAAAACCGTGCAGGATAATATGTGATATTACGACGGTTTTATGAAAGAATCGCTGCGTGATATATTCGAGCACGTTTTAATTAAACCCGCTCGTGACATGAATGTATATCATCGGCGGTTTTGTAGAGTACCGTCTGTGATAATTTCACTGACGGTTAAAGTATAAAACTGTCAGTGATATTATTTGTCATAGACGGTTCCACAGAACCATCTATGCTGAGGCGTCTAATATACCCCTTTCTGTAGTAGTGGCTTCAGGGTGAAGTAGTCTTTGGCGGCATGCTTTCCCTTAGGGTGGAAAGGACAGATCGCTTCCATGACGGTGCTGTAATCGGGTGCCTCCCTCCGCGTGGCTCGGGCCCGGCTGCGTTCGGCTACCGCGACTAGCTCCTTGCCTTTTTGCTTTTTGTCTTTGTGCTTGGAGAACTTGGGCTTGTCGCATTTGCTCTTCTGTTGTGGGCGATCTTCTTGGCGCTCGGCCAGGGCATCTGAGGCCATGGCATAGCGGTCGGCTAATGCAAACATCTCCTTTATGGAGGCCGGTGGATTCCTGGACATTTTCCTGATTAGATGAGGATCACTTACCCCTTTCTGAAAGGCTGCCACCACCACTGCATCAGATACGTCCCTGATGGTGTTGTTCTTCTGCATGAAACGCCGGATGAAATCTCTCAGCGTCTCTTCTTTCTTCTAGTGAAGCTGATATAGGTCCCTCTTGCGACATGTGAGTCTTCCCGTACACTTGGAACTCACTATACACCACAGCAGTACTGAAATCTAGATATCACAAATTAGTCGGCTAGGCTGTCCCATTCCAAACGTGTGGTTGCAAGTAAGACTCAGGTCAAAAGCTTGCAAGGTTAAGTCCTTAGGGTGACTAGGGCAAGACTTCCGCATACCCTCTGAGAAATCTGGCCCACCTTGGCACAATGCCCCTCACCACATGCCCCAATCTAAATCATTACCACCCCAGTTGATTACCAAGCACCACATGCTATCAACAAGTCAACCTCGTTGCGTGACATCCACTCGTCACCACAACACAATTTCATTGTGTGACCACACATGACACACAAGTTCATAACATTGTTCCATATTCCATTAGTCAAGATTAATCAGTGATGATTCAACACATGTGATGACATGGCATGGCTAAGCAATTTACGACGGTCTAACCAGCCCATGTTGATTATCAATATTAACCAACTATTAATTAACCATCCTAGGGTGACAATTAGGTCATGGCATACAATGACAAGGTAGGGTATAGATCAAATTGGTATAATAGCTAAGTCCCAATTTAATTTGAAACAATTGTATACTTGAAATAATATGCAATAGGGTAAAACAAGTATAGCAATTTTATAAACATAGGTTCAACATGATCAAAGCACAACTTGTCTAGCCCTTGCGATTTTACTGTTCTTTACTCTTTATCTTTGATTCTTGATCTTCGATCTTCAATCTTTACCTTCTTGATCTTCAGTTGCTTAGAACAACTTCCGGACGATGCGTCTAACGATTAAAGAAGAAGCAAATATAAACCAACTCAAAAAGAAAATCAAATAAAATCCAAATTGATAACGGATAGTATTGGATCACAAACGCTTAGATGAATTTAGGAACTTGAATGGATTAGATCAGATATTAGACAAAAGAGAACGAACTTTCAGAATACACCGAAAAGGAAAAGACTGATAACTAAGAAAGAAAGAATAATATTCTAAAGAATATTTCTTCTAAAGTTTTTATCTTGATTGGATAGACAATGGCATATGGACTCTCTATTTATAAACCGGGTCCATAAAGATACGTTAGTTCGCAATGAACTAAACTCATGCTCAATGTTGATTTTTGTTGACTAAACAGATACACAGTCAAACAAAAAAAGATAGACTAATAGATTAGATATGGCACAAGGATATGACATATGGCCAATGGTCTATCGACCAAGTCCACGAATGACTTCTAGGTCAATGACATATTAGATTTTCAAGAATAGGACATGGACCAGGGGTCGACATTCATGCGATTCGATCTGAGTTCAGTCATACGTCGATTAAGAGGCTTGACGATGACAAGGCAGCGAGGAAATGAAGACAAGGCTAAACTCATAGGTGATGGGGTTAGATTATAATAAGGCGATAGAGAGGATGATGATATTACACTAGGGCTTTTGCGAGTATGCACACATGTGATGATAGCGAAGAAACGACAGGACACTCATGCAAAGATGAGATGTTGATTATCGGTAAAATGATATGGTAGCAAGGTTATGATATGGCTTAGGATTGATCTGCGAGTTGCAAGGTTTACATGACATGATGCATCGTCAACGACAGATTGGACCCAAGGTTAAGTTAGGGTTTGAGAGGAACGACTCGTGGATAGATCCACTTGGCATAGGGATCGGATAGGTAGGGTTGGCTGTAAGATAAAAAATTACCAAGGGTGGCTAACCGAAACAAGATCCGATAATGAAAGGGACTAGATCGAAGACGACGGGTAGATTCTAGAATATGGCATTAATGGCAACCGAAGACCAAATGAACTCTAAACATGGGCAAACCAGAAAATGATGGCCTACTGGACATGTTGACACGACCAACGCGAACTAAGATGGTTGGCGGCAAAAGACGGCGTGCGGCACTAACGAAAGGCGGCGGCTAATGAATATTAAAATTTTCGGTTGATGGAACAGCAAAGGGGAAGTGACCACCACGTAGAATGTGGCGAGACAAGCTCAACAGTATAAGCGGATTTGGCGGCAACCCAATGGACAGATCACAAACTACGGATGAACAGCTGCTAAAGCTAATAGATCAAACGGCCATAACTTTTAAAATAATGGATGAAACCTAACCAAATTTTACAGAGAGCTATCTGGGACCCTAAGGCACAATATGACACAAAAAGGATCGTAGTTTTACCTTCTGGATCAATAGGGAACGAACGAGGAAGTTTTTAGCTGTACGTACGCAGTTTGATCAGGGAAGATTGAATTTTTTGCAGAAATCCCATGGACAAAACCTTGAGTTAGGGTGAGCACCAGGTAGAGGACATCAAGATGAGTCTATAGAAAAAGAGCATGGTCAAATTTACAAAAATGAAGGAGAACGAGCGATGGCAAGATTGGAAATTGGAACGGCCATAACTTTTGATTTTGCAGATGAAACTAGACCAAATTTGGTGGAGAGGTAGATTAGACCATAAGGCATGAGATGACGTGAGAGGATTTTAGAAAAACTCACAGGAACGACAGGGAACGCCACGCCAAGTTCGGCCGATTAGGGCGGCGCATCGGAAGAGGAACTGCTGCGACTTTTCGGGTTTGGGAGGTGCTCTGGGGATTTGGGGTGCGTGGGAGGGGTCTTAGGACACTTATATAGGCTAGGGAGTCGTGCTATGCAAGGAAACACGAAGAAAAACCGTATTTGAATTGAAAACGGATCGGATCGAACACCTGGCGTGCAATGAACAGTAACTGATGACGTGGCGCATTGTGGTGCGTCGGATAGGGATCGGAGGGCTGCGGCTGGGCGGCGACGTGGCCGGCTCGGGAGCTGACACGTGGATTTAACCCAATTTTCGAATTAAAATAATTCCAACAGTTAAAATAATTCATTTAGAGCAATAAAAATACCAGAAAAATTCTAAAAAAAATTTAGAAAATATTTTAAGACATTTGGAACTCGAATAAAATATTTTTAACCAAACTTTATTCAAAATTTTGCAGTATTTAATTAAATTAACAAAAAGGTTAATTTAAATTAATTTCCAAATGAATAGCAAACGAACTCCGAAAAATCTAAAAAAATTACAAAAAATTCCTTGAAGCACAATGAACTCAAATAAAACTAAATTTATTTTAATTAAAGTTTATATTAGTCAATTTAAATTATTTTAGCATTAGAAAATTCCATATTAAGCTTTATTAAAGCTAGAAAATTAGCAGGGATTTTTGGAAAGATGAACTAAACAAAAGATTTTTTGAAAACCCAAATTTTGGGATGTTATAGGCTCTGATACCACTGTTATGGGATGGGTAGGCTACTCTAGCGAAAAATCAAAAATTTCTACTACGTAACCAAAGAACCACTTCAAGTTATAGATCAAAGAATAACCACTAGACACGTAGAACCGTAGCGGAAGTAGTGTCGATGTAACACGGTGTTGCAAATGAAGTCGTACTAGCCTCGCTCCTCCTCCAACAGCTTCTTGTGAGCATCGTAGGCTACGGATTGTCCTAGCATTAAAGCTTCGCAGCAACGCCTCCAAGGTATTCATACGTACGAGCAGGAACGCCCCGCACTGGAGTGCTAGAGCCGGCTGCGCGGTTTCGGGCCGAGGAGGGGTGGCAGCTAGGGTTTTGGGAATTACAAATTCCTATTATGTCTACTCTTCTTAAAGCCGCCACCTCCTCCCTTTATATAGATGTCCCAAAACGGGTTTCAACCCTTGGAACCTACTACAGCTCAGATCCCTATCCGAATTGGTTACAGCCCCTTAAGCATGCGACCCTATTGGTTCACGTGCACTCAGACATGGCTAGAGTACCCCTATCGATTATTGAGTACTCCAACTAGACCTTTGAGTACTCCTACTCGATCATCGAGCATTCGATCAATAGTCGATAGCGGCCCCTAGCAGGACTTACCGACTCCGAGTACATGAAAAGATTGGACGAACCTCAATAATGTCCTATATGCATTTCCTTTTGCCTCATGATATCGGTCAAACCCAAGGCAAGTTTTTATCATCCTTGTTTGTATGGATCAACCTCTCTTTCTCGATGCTGTGACTCAGATTCCTTGAATACATCGAGTTAACTCTTTAACTCAATGACTCGATGACTCGAGTAACTCTTTAACTCGATAACAAACCAGAAAGCCATCTTTATGACTACCCAGTTATGGAGTAGCATTTGACGACCCCTAAGTAAGCAATTATGCATCTTGAGAACATGTGACAATCTCAAGTCGAAGGATATAGCATACACATCGTATATGAGACCAACTGATGACATGAAAGAATACAACATTCCCGCAGTGTCTCATAGTGGGTCGATGTCCAACACCATGTTCTCTAACATGTGTCAATATTATTGGTTTGATATCTCCATATCTATGACCTGTGAAATGTGGCCATTGACCAGTACATATGCTAGTCTACTCATATGTGTCCTCATATGATTATCAACTAGGGACCCCTTTTAGAATGAACATCATAAAGATGAATATAAAGTTTCACAAACAAGTCACGTACTTGTTAATCAATATCCATGATGTTATTCAAAGAATAATATTAATTAATTTTGAACATAAGGAAATATAATCATCTCTATGATTGCCTCTGGGACATATCTCCAACAGAGGCAAATCTAAATATGCGAAAAGTAAATTGCAAGAATTTAAAGTACGGAATTTAAGACATAATGTAAATGTGGAAGGTAAATTCAGACTTGAGGAAAATAAACTTTCATTTCTAGAAAGGAGGTTTACAAATCCATACAACATGTTGGGCAAAGCTCAAAGGAGCACAAGAACCTCTAAAACCTTCAAGAGGTGGAAGGCCACCCCTACCCTTCTACTTATACTATTCTTGAGTCATCCCCCACCCTTGGATGAGTTCCATCTACCCTAAGGATCAGCATCAAGGGCTAGAATTGACTCACTCACTCATACATGGGCTAAACCGAAACCCTCTAACATAATAGGTTTTTGCACGCTTTTCAAAGCATACTAACTAGACCCGCTACTCTATCACCTAGACCACGATCCAATGACCCTCCTTGATCCGAGTAGCTCCGAGTTAGCATATCATCTATTCCTTTTGTTCTAAGTTCGCAGCGTCTCCATCTCCGATCATCCTCTGGCGATCCACGACCGTTAGGACCCCCGGCGCACCTCGCTTAGTCCCGATCAACCTCCACCTCACCATGATCTAGCACCGTCATCCTACAACCATCAAAAACAAGGAAACACATCACATAGCATTGCCCAAAATGATATGCAATAAATCTCATGCAAATTCAAAATTAAAATCTCAAATCGCTCAAAAGTCGGCAATACTACCCACTATGGCCGGTAGTACCGCTCGGCTGGCATTACCGCCCTAGTTTGGCTGGTAGTGCCGCTCCCCTGAAATCTCAGCGAAGACCCTCTCTGGAATATAACTACCGCTCCCAGGCCGGTAGTGCCACCCCCTGACTGGTAGTACCACCCTCCTAAGGCCGGTAGACTCATATTGCTTCAATTTGAAAATCCAATTTAAATCAAACTCAAACTAGAGTAAATCAAGCTCAAATTTGGTCAAATACTCATCACCAACATGGGTAGACCTCCACATGGTCTTTCACATACCCCTTTTCTTGGCAGGTAGCAATAATAAGGCCCCCTGCCTCCAAAGCCGACCACACCCCATCTCTTCTTGAAAGACCATGTGGAGGTCTACCCAAGTATGTGATGAGTAATTGACTGTATTTGAGCTTTTGATGCTCAAGGTTGAAGTTTGATTTGAGCTTTTTTTGTTTGTGAGCAATTTGAGTTGCTGTGAGGAGACCCGGACCTTGAGTGGTTGGGACTTGGGCTGGTCAAAGACCAGTGGTGGAACCTTGAGTGGTTGGGACTTTGGCTAGTTGAAGACCAGTGGTCGAACCTCGAGTAGTCGGCACTTTGGCTGGTCGAAGACCAGTGGTCTAACCTCAAGTGGTCTGGACATTGGCTGGTCAAAGACCAGTGATCGAATCTCGAGTGGTATGGACTTTGGCTAGTCGGAGCTTGGCTAGTCGAAGTGACTAGTCAGAGCTTGGCTAGTCGGAGCTTGGCTAGTCGAAGTGACTAGTCAGAGCTTGGCTAGTCGGAGCCTTGGCTGCCGGAGTGACTGGTGAGAGTTTTGGCTGGTTGGAGCCTTGACTACTTGGAGACCAGTGGTCGGGGTCTTCTCGACCACTAAGAAGTGGTTGTGACCTCTGAGGGAGTGGTCAGGACCTTTGTAAGAGTGGTCTGGCTTTTAGTGGTCATAGTTTAGAGTGGTCATTGACAAAGGTGGTCATAGACTATTTGATCCAAGGTGAGATCTTTTGATGATTGACTAGTCAATGATACTTGTCTGGTTTCTTGTGCATGTTGTTATGATTTTTATTGCATATTATTGTAAATAATGCTACGTGATGGTTTGCTTCTCTGTGTAGGTTGCAGGACTTTAGTGCTAGGTCATGGTGAGGCAGAGGAGACTAGGACTAGGCTAGGAGGGCTGAGGTCTAGAACTGTCATGGGACACCAAATGATGACTGAGGCCGGGATGTGGTTGCAAGCCGAGAAAGATAAGGAGCCAGAGCGTGAGCTTTGGTGATGGACATGGCGGGCAACGGTATGGACTGGGACTAGGCTTAGGGAGGAGTTGAGGTCCTGAACGATCTGGAAGCCGACGCCGTTATAGTGAAGCGGACAAGGACATGTGGTGTGCCAAGTGACTTGGGCTCATGTGCAAGAAAGGACAGTTTGGGGGATCCGAACACGTGAGAGGCTTGGCGGAAGTCATTGGGACAACATGGAAGATGGATGAGATACAAACTTAAGCCCTATTCAAGCGAAGGAGGATCATTGGATCGCAGGTTTGTGGGTGGAGTAGTAGTTAAGGTAGTAGTGACTTGAGTGGTGTGTGTGTCAAAACCCTTTATGTTGTTGGGTTTCTGGTCAGCCCATGTACGGTTGAGTGAGTTAATCCGAGCCCTTGAGAAGGTTTCTTATGGGAGAAAGAAGTCATCTAAGGGTAGAGATTGCTTCCAGTGTGCTATAAAAGGAGGGATGCCTCCTGGTGTTGAGGGTGTGGTTGGAATCCATCACCTTGGTTTGAATCAAGGTCAGAACCAAGTCTTAGAGAAGGGTTCTTTGATTTCTTTATACTCTGTTGAGCTTTGCCCACCTGGGAGTGTGGCTTTGTAACCATCCCTCTCTAAGCAATACAAGATCCAAGTTCATCTATGTTCTGAAACATCTTTTAGTTCTTGCATTTTTACTTGGTTCTTTTAAGCATCTTGAGTTTTGCTTTACCTCCTTCTATATGCTGAGTTTCTACTAGATCTAGGATGCATAAGAAGTTGAGGAACTTTTAGAATATGTTTCAACCCAGCAAGATCCATTAGAATGTACACCTGCTCAAGTGTTGGTTTCCTTCCTTTTGAGTCTTTGATCTCTCTGGTTTCTTTCATTATTGATCATGTACTGCCAAGGATGAATTATTGACGAATTAATCTTCTACAGGTCATATTCTAATCATCTTGGCAAGCTTTTAACAAGATCTCCAGAGCTTTTCTTAACAAGGATTCTTGGCAGATTTCACCTTGCATGTTTGAGGGGTTCTTAAACTAAAAAATGTCAGAACTTTGACATCAATCCTTGCGATTAAAGGTTGGAATAGGTTCCTGACATCTATAGGAAGGTGTACACCAAGTTTCACGGGTTTTAGATTAGTCGATTTAAGTTACAACGATTCATGTTTTTCATTGGATACTATTCATCTGTCCAGTGCTGCGAACATTCGTAGTACTATTCATCCGAACAATGGTCATCAAGCACTGTCATTTTGAACAGTGTTCATCCGACCAGTGCTGCTGACCAGTGCAGTTTTCTTGTTTTTCTGAGCACTGTTCTTTTACCTCTAGGTTGGAGGGTACTATTCATCCAACGCTTGTTTGGATTGTTCAGTCATTTGATTTGATCTCTTGGTGGTTTGATTTTTAATGGAAAACTTTATTTGGCTCCTATTCACCCCTCTCTAGTCGCCTTTTTGGTCCTTCACTTCTCTCTCTTTATGTCTTCACTTCTCCCAGCCAGCAAGAACAACAACAAAAGAGAGCAAGAACATCTTCCAACTTCTCTCCACAAATCAACAATAAGAATCAACAACTAGCCTATATCGATGAGTATATTGACAAGCAACACAAAAAGGCATAAATTTGAGTTTGAATGAGAGAAGAGGAAAGCAATTTGATTGCAAAGCCAAACTTGGTCTAGAGAGAAGAAAATGAGATAATGACCAAGGTGGCAAAAAGGATTTTAGAGCAAGCCAAAAGAAAGAATAAATTTTCCACAAAAGCTCTAGAAATCCAATAAAAAGTCACAAAAATGCTTATGATCCTAAGAAATAGCAATTTTCACCATGATCATAAGACCTAAGATGCACTTAGTTTTGTTATATATCTCTTAATGATGCCTTTTCTACAATTTGTCCCCCTTTTGGCAATATAGGCATCAAGAAGGTATTTTTTTTATTTACATATGTATGCATGGAATGCATTTTAAAAGAGCTTTGAAGATTATCCAAGTGACCACAATAACAAAATATGACACCAAGCTATTAAAGTTCAGGTGATGCTAAACTAAGATATGTCCAACTGCAAATGACAAATTTTGCTAGCAAGCTTAATTATGAATATGTCATTTTTACATGAGTTAGCAAGTGCAACACTTAGCATAGAATCTAAACTAGAAGCAAAGCCATATAATGGATCAAATGGAAAACCTAGAGTTCAACATACTCAACACTTTGGGAAAGCTAGATGTGCAACAAGGTCCTTCGGTTCAAATATCTTTAATGCAAATTTTTGCTTTAAAACTTGAAATGATATAGTGGGGTGCAAATTAATGTTTGATATTATTTGCATTCTTTACCCACTTATGTTTCTTTATTTGTATTTTTCAAGTGTAATTGACCAACGCCATAGTCGACCATCTCAAGAGAAACTCTTAAGAGAATGGTCTTGGTCATACACAATACATTCCAAGTTCATTCCAAGTGCAATGGGAAGCTGTCTTGTGAATGTAAAGTGTTGAGATCAATTTGCATAAAAAGAGTCATTTTTTCTTCATTTTATCTTTTAGATTTATGAGCATTTGAAGGACTCAAGTATGGATCATCCTAGCTTTACCCAAGCTGCTATAGGGACTCTAATAGAAATCCAAAATTTCATAAATAATGGCATATGCCCCTAGAGAGGAAACATAGCAAGTATAAGTAACATGTTTCATCAAATTTTCATTTAAAACTCAATTTTCAATTTTTAGCAAGCTTAACATGATGAAGTAAAATGAACATGGACATATATAAGCTAGCAATTATCTTCAGAAATGTAGCAAGGTGCATAGCATGAATACTAGTTCATTTGCATAATAGACAAAGCTCATAAGACAGAAAATAAAGTCTATATGCAATGCATGAAGCAGATTCTCAAACTCACCTTCAACAAGTGAATCAATTTTAAGCATAAATGTGGTTCAAATTGAGTTATTAGCAAAATTAAGCTCAAAAAAGTTCCAAATGAACTCAAAATAAACCAGAAAAATAGAATGAGGAGAAGAAGTCGAGAAACTACAAACTAGGTGGCTATATAGCATAGAAAAGATAGTAGAGAACACTTTGGCTCAAACTAGTTCTCATCTTCCCTAATGACTGACATAGGAAAGCTGATTCTAGATCTGAAGCTAAGGAGTGCACACAAATCCTGTCTACCTAGGGGGACCAACACCTGCCAGACTTAAAAGACTATGAGGGAACTCAACCTAGAGAGAAAAGAGAACAGTTAATTGTGCATGATAGCAACCTATAGCATAAGATCAGATGTCTATGCAAAGCATGACAGAAGTCTATGTGAAGTGAACTCAAAACTCTAGAATTAAGCCCAATAATACCTAGAAGATGAAAAAAATGGAAATGCTAGAAGAAAATAAATATAATACATATTATACAAACTTGCTCCCGCGCAAGAGATGCCGTAAGGGCACACAACTCCAAGCTCTCCTCTTAAGGCCACGAACCAAGAGCTATCCAAAGGCTTGGTAAAGATATCGACAATCTGGTGGTCACTCTCTACAAATTGAAGCACTATGTCACCATTCTCTACATGGTCTCTAAGGAAGTGATATCTAATATCAATATGCTTGGTTCTAGAATGCTACACTGGGTTCTTAGCAATACAAATAGCAGAAGTGTTATCACAGAAAACTAGAATACTCTCTATCTCTAACCCAAAGTCCCGCAAGGTCGATCTCTTACAAAGCACCTGACTACAGCAATTAGCTGCAGCAACGTACTCGGCCTCAGCGGTGGACTGTTCAACTTCGGACTACTTCCTAGATGACGAAGAAACAAGAGAAGTGCAAATGAATTGGCAAGTACCAGAAGTAGTCTTCCTATCTATCCTACAGCTAGCAAAGTCTGCATCAGAAAAGGCTCTAAGGGATAGACAAGAAAAGGAAGAGTGCAAAATACCGTAGTCAATGGTAGCACGAAGGTACCTGAAGATGCGCTTCACCGCCTAGCGAGGAGAGGCCTGAAATCAAGTGCATAGACATACAACAAAATGTATATCCAGCCTCGAGGCAGTGAGATACAGGAGGGAGCCAATCATGATTCGGAACTCCTTCTGATCAACTGGCATGTCATCCTCGTCAGGCTCAAGGACAGCATTGGCAGCCACAGGAGTCATCATTGGCTTCCCATCAGATATGTTGAAGTGCCTTAGGAGGTCTCGAGTGTACTTGCCTTGATACAAGAATATGCCCTCCCGAGTCTGCTTGATTTGGAAGCCAAGAAGTAGCTCAACTCGCCTATCATGCTCATCTCAAACTCTGTGCTCATTACCTCTGAAAATTGAGGCACAAGAGAGTGCGAAGAGCCACTAAAGATAATGTCATGCACATAATTCTGGATGAGAAGAAAATAAGAATTCAGGTGTCTAATCAATAGAGTCTTGTATACTATTGTTGGAAATATGCTCTAGAAGCAATCATAGAGATGATTATATTTCCATAAATATTCATAAACAATGATATTGTTCTTTGAATAACAACATGGATATTGATTAATAAGTACGTGACTTGTTTGTGGTACTCTATATTCATCTTTATGTTGTTCATTCTAAACAGTGATCCCTAGTCGATAAATATATAAGGACACATATGAATAGACTAGCATATGTATTGGTTAATGACCATGTTTCACAGGTCATAGATATGGAGATATCAAACCAATAATATGAACACATGTTGGAGAACATGGAGTTGGATCGACCTACTATGAGACATTGCGAGAATGTTGTATTCTTTCATGTCATCAGTTGGTCTCATATACGATGTGTATGCTATATCCTTCTACTTGAAATTGTCGTATGTTCTCAAGATGCGTAATGCCTTACTTAGGGGTCATCAAATGCTACTCCGTAACTGGGTAGTTATATAGATGGCTTTCAGGTTTGTCATGAAACATGCTGCGAGGCGTGATCGATCAAGATAGGATTTGCCCCTCCATACAACAGGAGAGATATCTCTAGGCCTCTCGAGTGGTCGGATTCCGGAAAATGCATGGCCATGCTCATCGAGTAAAATGTTACTTGAGTCATCGAGTTAAAGATTTAACTCAATGTATTCAAGGAATCCAAGTCACGGCATCGAGAAAGAGTGGTCGAGCCATCCAAATAAGGATGACAACAACTCGCCTTGGGTTTGACCAATATCGTGAGGCAAAAGAAAATGCATATAGGACATTGTTGAGGTTCGTCCAATCTTTACATGTACATGGGAATCGGCACGTCCTGCTAAGGGTCACTACCAGTTATTAGTCGAGTAAGAGTATTCGATCTATGTCTGGTCGAGTAGGAGTACTCGAGCTATGACTGGTCGAATAAGGGTACTCGAGATATGTCTGATCGAGTAGGAGTACTCGAGCCATGTCTAGTCGAGTAGGAATACTCGGGCCATGTCCATGTGAACGTGAACCTATAGGGTGGCACGCTTAAGGAGCTGTAATCAATTCGGATAGGGATCCGAGTTGTAATGTGCTTCTAGGAGTAGAAACCCATTATGTGACATCTATATAAATGGAGGAGGTGATGTCTTTGATGTGTACAGCAATAGTACAGATAGAGTTTAGAACTCTTGAAAGTCTAGTCGCCGTCTCTCCCACACCCAAATCACGCCGTCGGCGCTAGCACTCCAGCATGTGGTGTTTCTGCTCCGTACGTGGGGATACCTTGGAGGCATTGCTGCGAAGCTTCAACTCTAGGAAGATCCACAACCTGCGTTGCTCACAAGAAGTGTTGGTGGAGGCGCGAGGCTAGTACAACTACATCTGCACCACCACGCTTCATCGACTCTACTTTCGCTATGGGTCTACGCGTCTAGTGGTAATTCTATGATCTATTACTCACAGTGGCTCCTTGGTTACGCGGTAGAAAATTTTGATTTTTCCTAGAGTAGCCTACCCATTCCCCAACAACTATACCCTTCTTAAAACTATGACTAAGAAGATATGACTTAAGCCTCTCATACCATGCTCTAGGGTCTTGCTTAAGTCCATACAAAGCTTTAGAAAGCTTGAAGACATGGTCTGGGTATTTGGGGTTCTCGAATCCTAGAGGCTACCTGATATATACCTCTTCCTCAATATAACCATTGAGAAATGCACTCTTGACATCCATTTGATAAAGCTTTAAGCCCTTGGATGTCGAAAATGCATGCAGAATCCCAATAGCCTCAAGTCTAACTATAGGAGCAAAGGTTTCCTCAAAGTCAAGACCTTCAACCTGAGTAAAGTCCTGTGCAACTAGCCTAGCCTTATTTCTAATGATGACCCCATCCTCACTTTGCTTGTTCTTGAATACCCACTTAGTCCCAATGACATTATGACTAGATGGGAGCTTGACAAGCTGTCATACCTTGTTCGTCTTGAAGTTCTCAAATTCCTCATGCATAGCATTAATCCATGACTCAACGAACAATGCATGAGAAACATCCTTCGGTTCAAAAGAGACAACAAAGGCTGAGTGGAGGCAAAAAATGGACAAATCTGATTTTAAGCACATAACACGCTCAAACAGATCGCCAATATATCTGACCTGGTGGATAATTTCTCTGAATATGGTAGGGAGGTCCAGAAGCAGAAGTGGCCTCTACCTCATGAACTGAAGAGGCAGGAATAGAGCCACTCGCTGAAGGAGAGTATGAATGTAAGGGCTGGTCTCCTTGAGGTGCAGAAATGGAAACAGGAGGCACCTCAGATGTAGAGGGAACAGGATCAGATGGAACACCATCATCTTCATCATCCTTATCCTCTATAAACATCCTCACATCACATTTCTCTATGATTCTATTCGTATCACAACTCTAGACCCTATGGCTACGAGAAGAAGTCGAGTAACCTAGAAAAATACCATTAGAAGAATGAGACTCAAACTTATCTAGGTTATCGGACATCAAAATGAAACACTTGCAACCGAACACACGAAAATGAGAAACACTGGGCTTTCGCCCATACCTCAACTCGTAAAAACTATGGTGCAAATGTTCTCTCAAGAATACTCGATCAGAAACATGACAAGCAGTAGCTATAGCTTTAGCCCAAAACTTCCTAGGAGTACTGTACTTGTCTAGCATCATCCTGACCATCTCAACCAGGGTCATGTTCTTCCTTTCCACTTCGCCATTTTGTTGAGGCACGTATGGAGAGGAAAACTGATGATCTAAGGCTAACTCCTCACAGAAGCTCTCAAAGTTGTAGTTCTTGAACTTCTTGCTATTATCACTGCGTATAGCTCGTAAGGCACTAGGGAGCTCAATAGACAACCTACAGACCAAACTCCTGAAATGGGTAAAAGTCTCGTCATTCGAGGCCATGAAAAATACCCGAGAATACATCAAAAAATCATCGACAATGACAAGAACTTACCACTTCCCACCCGCTCACTGCACCCTAGCTGGACTAATAGTGTCCATGTGTAAAAGCTATCTTGGTGCATCAGTCATCACAACAGTGACTAGAGGATGAGAAGCATCAATCATCTTGCCATATCGGCAAGGAGAGCAAACTAAGTCTTTGACCATCTTGAGTTTAGGCAGACCACGAATGAGATCATGGTTGCTAACTCTGGTCAAGTGGTGCAAGCCAATGTGACCCAATCTCCTATGCCAGAAGGAGAGATCACGGGACTCTGAAGCAATCAAAAGTGACGAGAGTCTCTAGAAGAAGCAGAAAAATCAGCACAAAAGACTGCCAAATCTAGAAATCCCACAAACTAACTATCCTGATGAATCAATGATTATACAAAGCACTACTCTTAATGCTTACCTAAAAGAGTCATCGATAAGCTGAGAGACAAAGAAAATTGTATTGTAACTTACTAAGGCAACGTCCTTAAGAATGAAATTGTCCTTAATGCAGACGGTACCTTTCGCAATAACTCTACGTGATTAAGCGTCCCCAAAAGTGATCAACTCATCACCGGGGGTTCGGACTAGGGAAGAGAAACAACGAGAGTCTTTGGTTATTTGACGAGAACAACCGGAGTCAATGATTCAAACCTCTCCCTTCCCTACCCTACGAACTTTGTCAACATACAAGAGAGAGATGACTTAGTACTGGGACAAAGAGAAGATCTAGGAACCCAATACTGAACCACATGATGCCTCAAAGTGCCAACCATAGAAGCAAAAGACTGGACTCTAGTGTCTCTCTGACGCTCTTTTCTCAGAATACTAGAATCAGTACTAGTAGAAGATTTGGGAGCTGAAACTGCATAAGTCCGCCGTTGTGCAAAGGATAGACAATCCCAGTGATGCTTCCTGGATCTCCTATTGGGAACACCTCTCGCCGCTAATATCTATCTCGATGGGAAGAACGAGGAATATCAAGAGGATAGCGAAGAGACTGACCACGAGTAGCTCCAAGACGAAAACTCGACTGAACAGCCTGAAAATTGAGTCTTGGATGCTGCCAAAAAACAGGCGACTCTCTAACCTGTATAAAAGTAGTGTGTGCCTTAGGAGCACTTAGAGTCTGGGAATGACCCTAAATATCCTTAAGGGCATGAAAACACTCGCGCCTTGAGATCTTGGTGTGCATAAAGCAGAAATCTACTATATGTCCATCCTTCTGACAGAAGGTGCATGAGTATTTCACCTTCTTCGAGGCTGATGCAGCTAGAAGAGCAACCTTCTGGTCAGAGGTCCCATGGACAACCCCTGCAGATATGAACACAGGAGTGCTCACCCTGGGAGCAACCACAATCTCTCCATTCTTGGAGCCACGCACAATGGTGGGAGGATGTGCCTGAGCATGCTCGAAGTAGTCAAATCCTAGACTTTGATTGAATCGACTAATCTTGGACTAGTCTAGGATGAGATTGAGCTTCTTCTTGCCTCATACAAACTTCTCAAGAGTGCTCATGAGATACTCACACTCCTGGAAGAGAGGCATAGGAAGAACATGGGAAAGAAGAGGAAGAAGAACCAGAAAGAGAACTACCAACACATGTATTTTTCTCCCTCAGCATGACTGCCTCAAACTTGAGGGCCTCACAAGAAATGCATTAGGCATTTCTAATTCTAAGGGTCTGGGCATCTAGCTTCTTCCTAAGTTCGACTTAGATTTTATCCAAATCCCCCTCAATCTCAGCACATCGCAAGCAACTTTCTTGTGACTTAACTAGTAAGTCCTTAGGAAGTTCAGCACACTTGATATTTAAAGATTCATTGTCAAGTTTTTAGTTGTCTACAGCCCTCACATGAGCTGACTGAGTCCTTAGAAGCATGCAATTCAAGTTAATTGTTTCTTGTAGATAGCTTTCTAAGGTGAGTGCTCATGGCATCAATTTCAGCAAGCAATTTAGGGCAATTTTCACAGGATGCACTAGTGTGAGCATGAAGAAAACTAGCATTTAAAGGAATAGCATCAACAGAATTATTGCTAGTATTCTTCAACCTAAGGCTATCTAGCTCAGAAAACACACCATCATGCATGGTCCTTAGGTTCTCAAGCTCCACAAACAAGGCTTCGCATAGAGAACAGTCATCAGAGGCTCGGGAGGAACAAGATCTAAGGGAAGCTGTGAAATCATGTGTTGAAAAATTAGCATTGCAAAGTGATTGTGTTCATGGCATATGCTGTGATTTTGCATGTGCTGTTTCAGATGATTATTTGATATGCTTGTGATAGTATGGTAATGGTTTTGCTTGATGCAATGCGCTCGTGTGAGTGGTTGCATAGACTGGTGTTGAGTCAAGTCGTGGACTTGTGCTTGGAATTGTTTCTTGTTTATTCGTGTGCAGGTGTTGCTCGAGGGCGAACGTGGTCGATAACTGGACCGGAACTAGGTTCGTGGAGGAACTGAGGCTCGGGACTAGGTTTAGGGAGGAATCGACGTCTTGATGGTCAAGGATGTCATGCGGGACGTTCGGGCTAGAGAACGGTGCACATGAAAGCTGGTTAGTCACGCGAGAGCGGCAGATGGGCCGTACGCATGCATGTGTGATTTTTAGGTAGTTTGCATGTATTGGGCCGTGTTATTTCTTGCGACTGATTTGTTCTTGGTGTCTTGGTTCCGATGGCTGGTGTTCTAGGGTTTAGGGGCCTGATCGCCTTGTGTCTGGCGGCCAGAAAGTTCAGGGGCCTGATCGTTGCTTGCGCCAGGATGTTTTCTTGCTGGTGACTTGGAATTTTTCTAGTAACCAAACTTCCAAGCGTCTAGTTTTTTTTTTGCTTGGGCGGCTTGTGTGTCTTATGGCTGGAGGTCATAGGGCCTGATAGCTTTTCTTGTGCCTGAGGTTGATGTGGCTGTGAGCCCCTGCGTCTGGAAGAAGTCCTGGCGGCTGCAGCAATTCAAACGACGAAAACCTTCTTGGTGCTACAATAAACAACGTGGCTACAATATCCTCGTGAAGCTACAGTATCCTCACGAAGTAATTCTCGGATCGCCGTTCATGCATGATTTGCTACAGTGATTTCCGGTTTGATTGCTCGGTTTTGATTTTAATATATTGATTCATTGTCTCTCTTGATTCAACGACTTTAATCTTGATTTGATCCATCCATAACCCTCCTAGGGCATTAATTTATTGTTCCTGAAAGTTTCATTGGTTAATCTTTTGTACATTTTGATTAATCACGAAATTAGGGTTAGGCCAGTTCTCGTCATATCTAGCATAGCAAGTTTGCGGGGTTCATAACTTTTGATCCGTAGATCCGATTGAGCTGATTCCTTTAGTGTTAGATTTGTATTGGAATTTAGTTTCTTGGCACCAAATTTCAGGTCAATCCGACGGTTCAATTGCCAGGAATGTGTGATTCACCGAATGCATCTATTCTATTTTGTTGAATATGAAGCAATTATTTGAGTCCGAATTGAGGTGAATTTTTAGTAGATCAAAATTTTGATTTTAGCTTCCACACAATCATTCACCCCCCTCTGATTGCTAGTTTAGTGTATATCGATCTTACAAATGGTATCAGAGCACATTTTTTTTAATTTATCTTAACTGGTGATTAGATCAATGGATCATTATTCGACAAAACCGTGTGTGTTCGATGGTGTTGATTTTCAGTTTTCGAAGACCAAGATGGAGGCGTTCATCTAGGCGCATGGCTTCGCAATTTGGGACAAGGTTTACAAGCCGTACGAAGTCCCTGAGAACGATGAAGCTTTAAAGTAAAAAATTAGGTGGCAAGCTTTAAAGTACATGGTCTTGTATAATGTTTTATATTATCGAACGTTGGAAGGTTTGCTGTTAAGATGCCTTGAAGCCGATGAAGCTAATGTAGCAATGGGTCAAGTGCACGAAGGTATCTATGGATCCCATCAATTGGCTTATAAGATGAAATGGAAGCTAAGGATGTTGGAGGACTGCTTTAAGTATTACAAAGGATGCCAAACTTGCTAGAAGTTTGCCAACGTACAGTTGGCCCCAGTATCGGCTTTACATCGTATTATTAAATTATGGCCATTTAGAGGATGGGGAATAGACATAATCGGACAAATATTTCTAGCCTCAAGCAAAGGCAACAAGTTTATCCTGGCCGTAACCGATTATTTTTCTAAATTGGTTGGAGCTATTCCGCACATAAGAGTTACAAGTGTTGAAGCCATCGGATTTGTTAATAAGCATATTATCCATCGGTTTGGAATTCCACAAACCATTACGACCGATCAAGGTATTGTGTTTATGTCTGATGAGTTTCAAGGTTTTGCCAAGAGTTTAGGAACCAAACTATTGAATTCATCACTGTCGGGACCCGAATATGCAAATCTGGACCCTCTATGTATACTGCACTAGTCTAGGATCATGCTAGTGCACATAGGCTCAACATTGGTAAATATCACAATCATACACAGCGGGAACATTATGAAAGACATCATATATTAATTAATACCTGTTTTATGACCTTATGGTCAACTTACATGACTATGCCTCGCAATGCTGAGCAATAAATTCAACTGTAGTGGAATGAAAACATAGATAACCCTTCAGTATATCACAGGCAACTGACAAGGCTCGCACCCTAAACATCTGTTTCCTTCTGGTACTCCTCCAGCATTGGTGTGGACTTCTCAATTGGAGATGTTGTTGGCAAGGGCGAGTACTTAAAGCACTCAACAAGTTGTGCACAGAATTCAATTCTAACATAACTATATGCAAGACTTATTCCAAAGGAAAAAGGCTAACTTGGCTATTTTTCAATAAAGCAACATTTATGAACAAGTATAATAAATAGATTGCAAAGACATTAAAACAAATAAAGTAATAAGTAATTTTAGCATTCCTCAAGTAAACCAAGTTCTCTAATCCTATGTCAAGTTTCCAACATCCCATGGCAACCTACCTTCCATCCCAAGTTTTTTTTATAAAATCTAACCCTTAACTGTAATTCCCGAGCTATACTCAATACCACGAGCACAGCTATTCGAATAGATTTACACTCTATAGAGGTTATGCACTTTACCCACAGGACATGATCGTCCCTTGTTGCCATGCAATTAACACACTTCCTTTGGTGTGTCGGCGGAGAGATCATAACAAAGCCTTTACAAAGCTCCGCCTTAACCCAGTACTACCCACTAAAGTTTCAACACTGATGGGACTGGTTACCACATTCTGGGCCCCCTCTTGCACCTTGTGAGTAGATCCGTGTATTCAGGACTCACACAGCCATTGGTAGTACCAAAGCTAAAACATTGCTAATTAATCAGCTAGGCTGTCCCATACTAGACATGTGGTCGCATGGTTGACTTAGGTCAAAGGCTTGCAAGGTTAAGTCCTTAGGATGACTAGGGCATGACTTCCTCATACCCTTTGCCTTTCGGGCCCACCTTGGCACATTGCCCCTTGCCACTTGCCCCAATATAAATGAATACCCTCCCAATTGGTTACCAATTGCACCACGTGCCATCAAGAATTCAACATTGTTGCATGACATTACTCGCCACAATAACTCAATCTCATCATGTGACAACACCTCACACACAAGTTCATAATCATGTTCCATATTCCATTAGTCAAGATTAAACATTGATGATTCAAGCACACGTGATGATGTGGCATGGCTAAGCAGCTAATACGTTCTAACCATCCCATGTTGATTTTAATGTTAACCAACTATAGTGAACCAATCTAGGGTGACAATAGATCATGACATACAAATGACAAGGTAGGGTATAACTCAAATAGGCAGATTAGCTAGGGTGACAATATATCATGACATACAAATGATAAGTTAGGGTATAACTCAAATAGGCAGATTAGCTAACTCCCAATTTAGATTGAAACAGTTGTACACATGAAATAATATGCAATAAGATAAAACAAATTAGCAATTTTATAAACATGGGTTCAACATGATCAAAGCACAACTTGCCTTAGCAAGCCCTTATTCTTGCTCTGGACCTTGTTCTTGATGGATCTTCCTTGGATGCGTCACACAATTCAACATCTACGTGAAACGAGAGAGAAAGCCAAATAAACAACAAAATATAGAGCAAACAAACTGTTTGCACCTAAAATTGGTAGATAGAGTCAGAATCGGCAGTCCAAGATCAACAAGATACGACCAGGGTTTAGATTGAAGATATTTGGAAATAGAACAGGTTGTTAAGGAAAGTACCATCCAAATAGAGGGCGATACGGATTCTACTCCTAACGTGTTGAACCAGGACTCTATCGGCCAATGGGTATAAAAGAGGTCTAGAGGCGATCAGAAAAGCTGCCCAGAGCCAACCAACCAATTCGCGTCTACTTTTCATCTACTTTTCCGTTGACTAGGAGTAGTTCCTGTAATTTAGTCTTTGTAATTCGATCTTAATCAATAAAGTTGCGCATCGCCGATTGTTGATCCTCTTCAAATTACGCCCCAGGTTTGATTTATTCTGATTTTGTTGCGCATCGCCTTCTTCAGAATCGATCTGCCTTTATCCTCTGATTGGCATTAATCGGCTAATTAGATCTATTCTCATACCTTGATCTTGATCGGCTTCAAGCTGATTGAGTTTAAGCTGATTGATCGTTACAATCGGCTTTGAGAGAATTTTATCCTCTGATTGGCCTTAATCGGCTAATTAGATCTATTCTGATACTTTGATCATGATCGGCTTCAAGCTGATTGAGTCTAAGCCGATTGATCCCAACGATCGGCTTCGAGTGAACTTTATATTTTTTACCTTGTCGGTTACAGTTCAAATCGACTGGCACGCTCTGAACCCGGTGTTCGTCCGGTGTGCTGCTGTCAGAAACCCTACTTCAAGTTTTTGACGCTAACACACTCTTGGCACGCCCGGTGGGACCAATGTCTTCATCAGGGAAGTCGATTCCACCGTCTGATCTCAATACTGAAGCCATAATCGTCCCAACAATGGACGATTTGACTGCAGAACAACACAAAGAAATTTAACATCAAAAAGCTGCTTTGGAGGAGATGATGTTGGGTTGCTACCAAAAAACCCGACGAGGAGTTACACAGAGGACCGCTTTGCCGACGCTCAATCCACTCGGCGATGCAGGTGTCACCGATGGCCCGGTAAGTCAATACCTACCCGCTCAAGCCGAATTATCGGCTATGATAAATCAATCTGTGACCATGCTCTGATGAATCAATCATCGGCTCTTGTCGCGACACTTAAGCCGATGATCGCGAATAGCGTAAAAACTATAGCTCAAGAATTGGCATCATCTGGGAGTCTGCTTGACCCGATGCAAGCTCTGCCAAGCTATCTTGCGTTTTCAATAGCGAAAAATACGCAGAGTACGTCAGCCAATCTTAAACCATCGGCTATAATTTCACCCCCAACCATGATGCCGACTCAACCTACCGTCATGCTACCACGAGATCCTCGGTCGAGTGGGGTAACACATTATCAGGCGTACACTGATGCCGCTAGACCATGCGTGTCGGCTACTTTGCCGCCGTCAGCTCCGTTTAATATTTTCCCACAATCGGTCTCACAGCCGATTGAACAAATTAAACACGTCCGATGCAAAAGCCGATTACGCCGAGAATCCGGTCCCTCATAAGGTGATAACCTACGCAGAGCCCTTTGTCCCTGTGCGAGAACCACCAGCTAGGAGGTACGATGGGTATGATCAAAACCAACAAAATCCGTCGGCTCAGTTTAACCGACAGCCCGAGTTTACACTCGGGGGGCAGAATACTAGTCATGATCATTGGCAGAGCCCCGATATCTTGTCGGCTAACAACGTTAATTGGGCTAACTAGATTTCTGCCGTGTTGAGAGAGCAATTCGGCTTACGACCAAAGGGTAGAGTCATCAGCTATAGAAAGCCGTATCCGGATTATATAGATCGCTTGCAATATCCACATAATTTTAAAGTTCCTGATTTTGCCAAATTTTCTGGGAATGATTCGGTCACGACCTTAGAGCACGTCGGACGCTTTATCGCTCAGTGTGGCGAGGCAGCACAGTCCGACGGGCTGAAAATTAGATTATTGCCCTTGTCTTTATCGGAAGCTGCTTTCACTTAGTTTACTAGTTTACCTCCAAATTCGGTTCATTTTTGGAATGATTTGGAAAGCCGATTCCATGAATACTTTTTCTCCGGTAGTCTGGAACTCCGGATTTCAGATCTAAGTTCTATCCAACAGAGGAACGGGGAATCAGTAAATGATTATGTTAAGAGATTCAGGGAAGTAAGAAATAGGTGTTTTAGTGTTACTCTGCATGATAATCAGTTGGCCGATTTAGCTTTTCAGGGGTTGATACCCCCGTTAAGAGAAAAATTCGGCGAGCAGGAATTCACCAATTTGAGTCATCTCTTACAACGAGTATCAGCCCAAGAAAGTCATTTCTCCAATGAAAAGGGCTTCAAAGATGAATTGAAGAATAACAAAGACAAGATATAATCGGTTATAGAGGATGACCAATTTAAATTTTTAGAAGAGCCGACGATGCAGCTGGACGCTAATCCTTTTCCAATTAACATGGTCCATTGCTCTAAAAAGAAGGAAAAGCCGACAGAAGATGCAGAGCATAAGGATCAAATTCATATATCATCAGCTATAAAAATGACGTGTCAAGCCGATGTACAATCAAATTCTGATAGCAATAAGACACTCATGATTACTGTTGGCTCTATACATATAAAAGCCGACCGTGAAGGGGAAAATTTTAAAACAATCACACCAAAGGATTATCAGGCTGAAAGAGCATTGCCACTACGTAAGCCGATACAGAAGTCGAAGCCCATTTTTTCCCAACTACCAGCAAAATATGAAAAGAGGAATGAAAGGCCACGACGAAGTCCTCCACATCGGCCAGTTAATGAATATCGACCAAGCGGCCCTGAAAGAGCTTACCAGCGGTGCCCTTTTTGGCAATTTTGCTGGGAGAGGGGATTAGCTTTGCCATCACCAAACACATGTCTGATGCGGCATTACCCATATCAAGGCGACAGGCAGCGATGGTTGGCTAAAAATAGAATTTATAAACCGACCATAAGTCAGGAACAAGATCAAGACGAGTCTAGTTTAAGATCGGTTCAACAAAAGATTTCTAAGCCGATCATAAGTCAGAAACAAAACCAGGATGAAGGGTCTAGCTCGGCGGCTAGTATGAATCTGGTAGGAAAAGTATATAATTTGATCGAACCAAAGCCGAGATGGCGTCCTCCAGGTTTAAGCCGATCACAAAGAAGAAGGCTTCAGCGGCTAAGGACCCAAGAGATGAGGGAAGCTGAACAAGAAAAACAATGGGATAAAACTTTTAATGAGCTTCATCCGGTTAAGATTGTGAGAAAAGAGTGGGGGAAGAAAAAACCGGATTCGGCCGACGATTTTTGTTCGACAAAGACGATCTAGTCTGGAAAACCATATCACCCGTCGGCTCGAAAGATAGCCGATTTGGTAAGCGATCAACGTGAGATCGTATAGTGTGTATCGGTTTGTCTAAGGAACTGGATGGATCTTGATTGGTTAAAACTCAACTACGAATATACAAGTTGGCCGATTACTGACCTGAAAGCCAAATTAACTCGATGTAGTTAAAATTTTGGCTATGATAAGAAAATATATGTTCAGGCCGATAGTGAATATTTTTGGAAGATAACATGTTATCTCCCAAAAATGGGGGGCATATGTTTGCACCTAAAATTGGAAGATAGAGTCAGAATCGGCAGTCCAAGATCAACAAGATACGACCAGGGTTTAGATTGAAGATATTTGGAAATAGAACAGGTTGTTAAGGAAAGCACCATCCAAATAGAGGCCGATACGGATTCTACTCCTAACGTGTTGTACCAGGACTCTATCGGCCAATGGGTATAAAAGAGGTCTAGAGGCGATCAGAAAAGCTGCCCAGAGCCAACCAACCAATTCGCATCTACTTTTCATCTACTTTTCCGTTGACTAGGAGTAGTTCCTGTAATTTAGTCTTTGTAATTCGATCTTGATCAATAAAGTTGCGCATCGCCGATTGTTGATCCTCTTCAAATTACGCCCCAGGTTTGATTTATTCTGATTTTGTTGCGCATCGCCTTCTTCAGAATCGATCTGCCTTTATCCTCTGATTGGCATTAATCGGCTAATTAGATCTATTCTGATACCTTGATCTTGATCGGCTTCAAGTTGATTGAGTTTAAGCTGATTGATCGTTACAATCGGCTTTGAGAGAATTTTATCCTCTGATTGGCCTTAATCGGCTAATTAGATCTATTCTGATACTTTGATCTTGATCGACTTCAAGCTGATTGAGTCTAAGCCGATTGATCCCAACGATCGGCTTCGAGTGAACTTTATATTTTTTACCTTGTCGGTTACAGGTCAAATCGACTGGCACGCTCTGAACCCGGTGTTCGTCTGGTGTGCTGCTGTCAAAAACCCTACTTCAAGTTTTTGATGCCAACACAAACTCAAAAAATCAAATACAATTCACCTTTAAATAGAACTCAATTTTAAATTTTTTTAGAAATTTGAATCACCTCAATTGGAGCTCGTACGAGGAAGAACGGGCTTGTGGAAGATTCAAAAATCTAAAAATTAGAAAAGTGGAAAACCAAATAATAAACCAAATTATTTTTATTCTGAAAACATGATTTAATGCATCAGCTGATGTCAGCATCAGACCCGAACCAACAAGATTGTGACACGTGTGCCTCGATCCATGGACTTGGTCTATGAACCTTGTCGGGTCCACGATGAACTCGATCTATGCGGATCTACTGCGCTGACACGTGGGTCCCACGGATTGTAGTGTAAGCACGTGACTCAGCGCCACCACAGTACCCACATGAGTTGCTACGTAGCCACCACATTGGTGGAGCAAATGACATGGCGGGCACATGTCAACTGGGGAAAATAACCACCTAGGATGGTGGCGCTCGCATCTCGATGGTCGTCAGAGGCGAAAACGGAGGGCACCACCAAAGAGGTCTTGATCTCGAGCACACAATGATGCCCTTACCTTGGTCTTTGGTGCTCTAGAACGATAGTGGCGGTGAGCAAAAACAATGGTGGATTCAGGTCTACGGCCGCGACGGCGAACTAGCTCCCCTCCGGCGATGATGGCGCATGCACGATGTAGATATCGATGAGGAAAATCTAAAGAGCTTGATCTCAGGTTCTATGGTGCTCCAACGAAGACGAATCGATAGCTTTTCGCTTCTGGTGGCGCTCAGCAAGAACACCCGATTCCGGTGATATAGCTCTCTAATCCATGCAATCGATTGAGGGCTTCTGATGGCAGCTTCAAGGTGAACCGAACGCGCTACTTAAATATGAGGAAGAGTCCGTGCCAACCCCAACTCGGAGCACAACTCCAGGTTTGTTATAGCTTGAAGCTCCAAGTTCGGCCTGGACACGCATCGAGCAAGACGAGTAGAGAGGTTGACGCATGGCACAGTGAACGGCTCCAATCCTCTGCGATATGGAACAATCTGGCCCACAAACGACATCCAATGACCAGCAATCGTTAGGGTTCCATCACTACAGCCGCATGATTGGAAATCAATGGCAATGCATCGGCCTTCTTGTGAATAGGCCACTGGGCCACGCAGAAGCTGCACAGTAATGGGCTCGGCCCAGTACTGTTTATTGGTTTTTCTACAGCTTTTGTTTTAAAAATAATTGGTATAATTAAACTATTTGGTTTTAAGCAGATAAAATATCACAAAAATTGCAAGAAAAATCTCCAAAATACTTTGAGACATTCTGAACTCAAATAAAATATTTTTAGCCCAACTTTTTATTAATTTTATATACAATTAATTAGTTTTCACAGAAGGCCAAAATACTTAATTTTAAATAAATTCAAATAAATTCCAAAAAAATCCAATAAATTCAGAAAAATCATAAAATGCACAAATAACACAATATCTTAAATAAAAGGCAAAATTTGGGCTGTTACAACCACTTTATTATGCTCAAGCCAATGGTCAAGCTGAATCATCTAATAAGACGTTGATTAAGCTGATTAAGAGGAAGTGATGGGGACGGTGGCCTGATCTTCCGACAGGTAGTAGTTAATCGATTGGTGGAGAACTTGACGTTGACGATCCGACTTCCAATCAGAATGGATTCGAACCCTGCAATCGTTACACCTCGGCTCCTTTGGTTATCAACCACGCACAAACATCGTTGACCTCACCAAGAAGGCTTATCCCTGCATGCGAATTGAGAACACAAGAAAGAACGTAGAAGATGCAATCTGCAATTGCGAATAATATTAAGCACACGAGTTGGGATTCTACAAACTGATGTACGACGAAAAACTGACAGAGTGTCTAGTTGTAATCTAAGCAAAACCCATCTATTCTAGTGACGGCTACTAAATATATATGATGATGAAGGCAAGGGAGGAGGCCAAGGGGATGGCCGTAGTTCGTACAAGGTCTTTGGGCCCAAGTAGAGGTATCGCAACACATGGCAGATTCTGTTCATCATATAGTTTTGATGATTCCCGTCGATCCGAAAGGAGTTTGAACGTGACACCACTTCCGTTGGAAAACTCTCTTCATGGGCTTGTCCGTTCAAAAGTTGTTGGGCCCTTGTCTTGGCTTGAGGTAGAAATATGGCTTGCTGGGTCGGCATGGTCACATCAGGAAGATTGATGAAAAACCAAGGAATTGACATTCAACGTTGTCGGAATCATTATGGGATTATTGGCTTGCATATCATGGAGCAAAAAAGCATTCACCCTATTAGCTGGTTTATGGACAAAAAGCTGTTTTGCCTGTAAAGATCAATATTGACTCATACATGTAGCCAAGCAAAACGGTTTGTCAGATCTAGATTACAAGGATTTAATGATTGATAACTTAGACGATTTGGCATAATTGCGCTTATATTACCTTGGATCGGCTTAAGAGAAATAAGGAGAGAGTTGCTAAAGCTTACAATAGAAAAGTGATGCCTAAGTCTTTTTGTGAAGCCGATTTGGTCTGGAAATCTATATTACCTGTTGGCTCTAGAGATAACCGATTTGAGAAATGGTCCCCTACATGGGAATGGCTATATAGGGTAAATCGTTTTATTAATGGAAACTCCTATGTTTTGGAGATGATGGAAGGAGTGTGACTTCCTAAAGTGATCAATGGAAAGTACTTGAAGATATATTACCCTAGCGTCTGGATTGGTTCCTAATCAGCTATAAATGTGTATCGTCTAAAAAGACCAAAATAACCCGATGCAGTTACTTTTGGCTAAGTTGAGAAACTAAAGCAGATTATACATACAGGAATCAAGACTTAAATAAACAATCAGTTAAATAGCTGATTGTGATTACAAAAGTTTTTCAAATATTGTTTCAAAATAAGGCCGACATAAGTGTTTGCTGGTTGCCATTTCAAGTCTTTAAGAATGAAGTCGATTAAAGACTAGAGCCTGGAATTCTTGTGCCCAGTGCTGATATTACTACTGTAGCTTTCACTATTGTCTCCTGCACGTCGTTGATGATCTTGTCATCTTCCTTGGTGCTCTCGGGTACAGGGTCAACTTTGGCCGATTGTTTTTTAACTTTGGCTATAGCAATGGCTAGCTCGATCTTCTGGGCCTTGAAATAAGAGGCTGATTCTTTAATTTGCGTCTAGCCCTCCAACAGCTGCTTGATTATCTTGGCCAATTCGACCTCAAGGAATTTCTTTGTAGTCTTTAGCTTTAGTGACGCCTACTTGGTGGCCTTGAGGGCTTGGGCATTGGCATCAAATTTTTTCTTCTTGGCTTTGTCATCGGCCAAAAGTTCGTCTAGGAGATTCTAATCGGCTACCTGGGCCTCTCTTTGGGTGTTCCACGACTTTGTCATGGTCACCTAAATATTCTTATCATCCAGGTGGCAAACGTTTAGAAGAGCTGCCATTGTCTCTGGGGGCAGGTCGGTTTCCATCTCGCTGCCATGGCGTCGCATAGGGCTGGGTATTCTCCAATAGTTCAGCCGATGAAGACATGACAAGATTGAATAAATTGCTCAATCTCTCCTACATCCTAGTAGCCGACGTGTTGGGACCAGATTTCCAAATCTGAACCCTTTGTGTATAACCTGTGCTACTCCAGGAAAAGCTAGCACACACGGTGGAAATAGTAATAACAACATATCTATATCACGAATCAAATAATATTAATTAAGCAAAAGGGGTATCAACCATATGGCCAATTATCACAAATAAAAAGCCTCATGGCTTGAGTCCAATAAAGATGCAGCAGAAATGAAATAACAGTAGTAGGATAAGCACATCCACTTTCCCACGTGCAATTGACTAGGGTTCACATCCTAGGATTTCGGATCACCTTCATCGTAACCACAAGCGAAGAACTCATAGTCACCTTCAGCTTCTGCACACTCTTTTGTGGAAAGGGGGATGTTGCAAGGGTGAGCACAAAATGTACTCCGCAAGTTTTGGAAACATAATGCATGATAACTATATGCATGGCTGAAAGAATTGAAGGCATAAAATGGCTCTTTTAGCATAAAGCAATGTTTAACTTTAAATACCAATAGTAATTTCACAAAGCATCATTTGACCAAAATGTAACCGAATAATAATTGAATTTGATATAACAACTAAATACGTTCCAACCACCTGACTTGCTCCAACCGCCAAACCATAATCCGAGAGTTCCATCCACTCACAAATTTCCAAACCACCATTTTCATTTAAAACAAAACGATAAGATCTACAATGTGCAAGCGTACATTGTTTGCCCTTGACCGTGGGCATGGCTACTTAAGTATTTTTAACTCTGTAGAGTGTGTACAGCTTTACCCACAAGACAAGATCGTCCCTTGTTGCCAAGCTATTAACACACTTCCTTTGGTGTATCGGCAGAGAGATCATGACAATGCCTTTACAATGTACAACCCTGCTATAAACCTCACCCGCTAAGGTTTCACTACCGAAGGGTTCAATCTGCCTACTCGAAAGCCCCCTCTTGCATTAGCCTACATCTGGCATCCAACAACTAGTGAAGCTAATAACGAGATTTACAATTTAATTAGCCAGGTCGTACCCATATAGACTTATGGTTGTACGGTAGTGCTCAGTCCATGATAACACACGCTTCGGTCCTTAATTGACTAGGGCGGAACATTCACTTTCCAAGGTCTCGTGCTTCCTGCACCCGCCAAACATCCATTCGCCCCGGTCTAAACCATTTCCACTTTATTTCAATTAAATCATAGCAGCAACACCAATTGCCGCAGCTTCACAAATAAGATTAAACAATGTTTGAAATGATTCCCATAATGGCATAATACCGAAACATTTAAGCTGGACTAAGCAATTCTACCGTCCCATGCTACACTATTGGTTATCACCAAATAAAATAGATGGTTTCATCTAGGGTGACAAAGGTTCGTCATGATTAATGTCAACCAGGGTATAACAAATCTGGAATTTAACTAAACCTTAAACCACGTTTAAAGTACATTGCGTAAAAATAAGCATGCATAATTTAAAACAACATAAACTTTTCATAAAATTTTGGGATCAACATGTTCAAGGAAGACTTGCCTTCATTGCCTCCTATTGGTTCTACGTCTGTCTGCTGATTAGCTTGTACTTTAACTGCGTCATCTACACGAGAAACGAGAACAAATAAATAAAATGAATTCAAACAAAATTCAAAAATTGAAAATAATGGTACTGGAAGATAGATCTTGAATTGAGATGAATTTAAAAATTTGAATAACTAGAATTGGAGCTCGAACGAAGAAGAACGAGCTCATGGAAGATTCCTAGATAAAAAATCAGAGAAAAAGAAAAAAATTGGCATGTGGCAAGATATGATTGGCTGGATTTTTGGTCTGGAAAAAGAGAAAAAGAAAAATAAAGGCCGAAGTTTACTGGCCCGGATATGATGCGGCGGGCACGAGATTCGTGGCAGTTGAGGGCAAAACCGGCGACGGTGGAGACGACGTAGAGATGAAGCAGTAGCCACTGACAGGAGGGCCCCGTGAGTCTGCGGGCGTGGAGATGGGCCGCGTGAGGTGGGTCAGGAGAGGGAGCGGGCTGGGGAAGCCGGCCGGACCGGGTTTAGCGAATGGAGAAGGAAGTTGGGCCGGTGGGAGAAAAAGGACCAGGCCGAGCGAAGCAACAGGAGTGGGCCCCGGGGAATGCTACCCGTGCGAGATCAAAACAATTAAAAGATTTTTCTTTTTTTAGAAAATTCCAGTAAAAGCAAAAATGCCAAAATAAGTAGCAAATAAATTAGGAAAAATCCTAGAAAATTCTCAAAAGAAATACTTTTTAGCATTTTGAACTCATTCAAACTTATTCTTTTGATTCAAATGAATTGCTTGCACTAAAGAAAATTTTAAATTCTCCAAAATTTCAAAAAGGATTGAAAAATGGATTGTTACAAACCTCGCCCCTAAAAGAAATCTTGACCCCAATATTTGGACGGACTAGGGAGAAAGGTCGGGGTACTCTGCTCTAATATCTTTTTCGCGCTCCCAAGTTGCCTCTCTTTCTGAATAGTTGCTCCACTGAACCTTACAAAACTTGATCGTCTTTTTTCTTGTCCTGCGCTCTGCCTCATCCAGAATTCTGATCGGATACTCTGGGTAGGTGAGATCCTCTTGTAGCTCAACATTCTCAATCTGCATCTGTTCTTCTAGTTCCCTGAGGCACTTTTTCAACTGTGACACATGGAACACATTGTGCACATTTGACAACTGCGGTGGTAGCTCCAACTGATAAGCCACTTCTCAACTTTTGGCTTTGATTAGGAATAGTCCAATGAATCTTGGTGCTAATTTTCCACGAACTTGGAATCGACGCATCCCTCTGAGTGGTGAGACTTTCAAGTACACATAGTCACCAAGAGCAAAGGTTAACTCTCTCCGACGGTTGTTAGCATAACTCTTCTGCCTAGACTGCGCTGTTCTCAATCTTTCTTGAATCATTTTTACTTGTTCTTTAGCCTTTTGTAGAATATCAGGACCGAAGACTTGGCGGTTTGCTGTTTCATTCCAACAAAGAGGTCCTGCACTTTCTTCTGTATAAGGCTTCAAATGGCGACATTTGCAAGCTTGCTTGATAACTATTGTTATATGAGAATTCTGCATAGGGTAAACTTTGATTCCAACTTGTTGTGTTAGACAACGCACAAGACCTTCACATATCTTCAAGGATCTGATTTACTCGGTGAGTCTGTCTATCAGTCTGAGGGTGATAAGTTGTGCTAAAATTCAGATTAGTACCCAATGCTTCTTGCAACTTTTTCCAGAATCTAGAAGTGGATTGAGTGCCTTGATCTAATACAATTCCCTTTGGCACAACATGCAAACACACAATCCTTGACATATACAGCTCTAAAATTTTATCTCCTTGGTAAGTTGTTCTCACGGGAATGAAATGTGCAACTTTTGTCAATCGATCCACTAAAACTGAAAGAACGAGATGGCGAACAAAGGGGGGTGAATGGTTGCAACTTCCAAACTTTCCCCCAAGAATAATCCAAACAAGCCTGCGAAGAAAACACACAAAAGGAGAGGATTAAAACGAGCCAATTGAGCTGTTTGGCCAGTGCTACCGTAGGAGGGCCGGTAGCACCAGAGGATGGTAGCACCACTCGAGGGGCAGTGCACCGGGCTCAAGAACAGCCTGAAAAATCAACAGGACCTAAAGCAAATTTCGAGGAATCTTTTGATCAGTTGGATAAAAACACACGAAACTTGGTAGATAAGATCCTCGGGATGTCAGGAACTTATTCCAACCTTCAATCACAAGGATTGACATCAAAGTTCTGACCTTTTTGCCTAGGAAGGAAGAACGCACCAAGTTTTGAGCAAATCGAAAGAACTTGATTCAAGACTTGCTTGTGGGGTTTTGATGATAAAGATAATCTTGAATAGCCTCCTACATGTCCTAGCAAGCAAAAGGACAAGTAGATACTTAAAGAAATGCAATTCACATGATCTTTCACTGAAGAACGCAAAATCTGGTTTCTTGCAAGAAAACGCATAGATTGCCAAGATGATTGGGTTATGATCTAAAGAAGAGATTCATCCAACAATCAACATCCTCAATAAGAATCGTAAGCATGTAGAAGGAAGGGAGTCAAATCCAACTTGCGTAAATGTAAATTGCAAGAAAGTAAATGCGGAATTTAAATTGTAGAAATTAAATGCGTAAGTGAAATTGAACATAGATGAAAACATTTTCATTTCTAGAAGGAGAGGTTTCCAAAGCCTCACATTCAAGCGGGAAAAGCTCAAAGGAGCACAAAACCTCAAAAACCTTCAAGAGAAGGAAGGCCACCCCTCCCACTCTATTTATACTACTCTTGAGCCACCTACCACCCTTGGATGAGTCTCTCAACCCTAGGGCACACCATCAAGGGCTAGGATTGACCCACTCACACAGCCATGCAAGGGCTAACCCAAAACCCTCCACACAAGCTGTGTTTTCTTGCATGGTTTTCAAAGCATACTAACTAGACCCGCTACCCTATCAACTAGACCGCAATCCGACGGCCCTCATCGATCCGAGTAGCATCTAGCTAGCATCTCATTCATTTCTTGTCTTCTTGGCTTGCACGAACTCCGTCTCTGATCATCTTTCGGCGATCCTCAATCGTTTGGACCTCCGACGCTCCTCTCCTAGTCCCGATCATCCTTCGCCTCACAATGACCTAGCACCGTCGTCCTAGAACCATCAAAAACAAGGAAACACCTCACATAGCATTGCCCACAAAGATATGGAAGAGATTCATGAAAGTCTACAAATTGAAATTCAACTTTGTTCATCCTGTTCGGTGCTACTGCCCTCTAGCCGGTAGCACCGCCCATAGTGGACCGGTGCTACCAACCCCCAGGCCGGTAGCACCACCGGACACCGAACGGAAAAGAACACATCCTTTCGAATTTTTGCACTGCTCTCAGGGCCGGTGCTACCGCTAGCACAGTAGCACCGGGCAACCATGGCCGGTAGCACCGCCTGGCAAAATCCCCTAAAAACACCCTCTCTCGAAATATCGCACCGGCCATTTGGTCCGGTTCTACCGCCCGCCCGGTAGCACTGGGCTACCATGGCCGGTAGCACAGCCTAGCCAGAACCCGAAAAACACCCTTGAAGCATCTAGGCCCCTATTTCAATTAATGTTTTGGTAATTAATGACTATTGTGTTAAAGAACTAACAATCTCTTTAAGCTTGTAAAAATAGGTTGGTCCTCACCGTGGCATCTTGAGAAAGATTTAAGTTCATCACAAGAAAAGGATGTTCATTAAAAGAACCAAAAGGTCAAGAGTAAGGTAAATGTGTTTTTAAGGAGATTTTATTTTACCGATCTTGGAGCAAGGAGTAAAAAGATCGGGTTTATACGTTAGATATCCTACTATAAAGGGGGAATAATGATCAGTAGTTTGTTGGTGATTAAAGTGTCATATGGCTCGAATATATGAAGGTTAAATCATCTACTCTTGCATCAAAACATGCGTTTCAAAACCCAACTCTCTTCAGGGAAACCGGTACAACCGCAAGTATTTTCACGGTAGTACCGCAGTTTGTACTGCGGTAATTATTTTCCAGAGAAGAATTCATTTGCATAATTCCTATTTTTCATTGTCGGTACTACCGCAAGGCAAAGTCCCGTAGTACCGGAACTTCGGTACTACTGTGTTTTTCGCTATGGTACTTTTTTCTAGAGAAGTCCCTTTCTGATTCTTTGATGGACTTTAAACCCAAAACTATCGATGTTAAAACTACGGTACTACCGAATGTGCGGAAGTACCGATCTCATGACCGGTAGTCTTTTTCAAAAAAAAGGTATTTTGAGCTTTTGCTCTAGGGCGGTACTACCGCATGCTAAATTCCGGTAGTACCGGGTTTTATATGGCGGTACTCTTTTTGCAGAATGAGTTGTTTCTGAGTAAATCTCTTCAGAAAAATTGGTACTAGCACACTTTGTGTGGCGGTAGTACCAGACCATCTCCAATGGCGCTTATCCGCCATATTAAATGCTCAAAACTGACCGTTAGGATAGGGGTGGTACTACCGGACTTTGTACGTCGGTAGTACCGGAATTCCTGATTTTTTAGGATCTTCCCCCCAACGCTTGAAATAGTTGGTGGGGTTATAAATACCCCCACACCTGCACAATAGAAGCTCTCGGTGACTCATTGAACATATATTGAGCTCTAGCAAGTTCTTTCTACTCACTAGTGCATTTAGTTCTCATTTTGAGTGAGTAAGAAGCATTCAAGTGTTGCATATAGATTTGAGCCTTTTAGACACTTGATTCATCCTCAAGCAAGCATCAATATTCTATTATCTTGTAGGTTGCCACTTCCTAGATGGCTTGGAGGCGTGTGGCATCAGTGATCTTCTCAAAGAAGCTTGTCAGGTGGCCCGATCGCTTGTGAAGGCAAGGAGCTCGCCTAACCGGAGTGGTGAAGAGCTTCCACGAGTGATCGAGAAAGGCTCAAGCGGGTGGAGCCGGCTTGAAGATGTTCAAGTCACCTCAACGTGGATTAGGGGAGACCCGCAAGTCTCCGAGACCACGGGATAAAATTCTTGTCTCTCATTCTCTTGTGATTTGCTTTTATCATTCTTGTGCTTAATTTTATTTCTAGCAAAATTGAGTAGATTATTTGTGCTTAGAATTGTTTATTGCTCTACTTGAATTGCTAAAGTGTTTGGTGATCCCTAGAGATTATACTTTTAAATTTGCAATTATTGCTTCTATAGCTTAGTGATTTAATTAATTGCAAATTAGAATAGAAAAATTTAGAAACCTCCTATTCACCCCCCCTCTAGTCGGTTATCCTTGATCCTACAACCCTCTCTGGAATTGTTGCACCGGCCATATGGGCTGGTGCTACCGCTCACCTGGTAGCACCGGATTACCATGGCCGGTAGCACCGGGAAAACAGAGAAGACTCAATATACTCATCGAGGTGGAGATTGAAGGACCATGTGGAGGTCTACCCAGGTTTCTGATGAGTATTTGGACTAAACTTGAGCTTGGTATGCCTTCAAATTTCATTTACAATTCAAATCAAACTCAAACCAAAGCATACCAAGCTCAAGTTTAGTCCAAATACTCATCAGAAACCTGGGTAGACCTCCACATGGTCCTTCAATCTCCACCTCGATGAGTATATTGACAAACACACGAAAAGGCATAAGTTTTCGGTATGAACAACAAAGAAGAAAGCAATTTTAGTTGCAAAGTCAAACTTGGTCCAAAGAAAAGAATTGAGGTCGTGACCAAGTTGACGAAAGGGATTTTGGAGTTAAATCTAAACTCTAGATGATTTGGATTTTTGAGTTAAATTTAAGAAAAAGCAAACTTTCCACAAAAACTCTAAAATCCAATCATAAGTGCCAAATGTGATTATGCGATTATGATCCATTAGAAATAGCTAAGTTTTACAAAAATCATAAGAACCAAATAAGCATTCACATTTTTATCTTTTTAATGATGCCTTTCTACGTTTTCTCCCCCTTTTTATGTACGCATGAAATGCATATAAAGAGCTTTGAAGATTATCCAAATGATCATAATGACAAGATATGACACAAAGCTCGTCAATTTCAGATTATGACTAAACTAAGACATGTCCAAGAGCAAAATAGCAAGCTTAGTTTAGAATATTTCATTTTTAGCAAGATTTGTCAAGAGCAAAACTTAGCAATATTTTGAAAACTAGAAGCAAAGCCACTCATAGTATTAAATGGAAAACCTAGAGTTCAACCTACTCAACACTTTAGGCAATCTTGAAGTGCATACAAGGTCCTTCGAGCTCATTTTTCAATTAATGCAAATTTTGTTTGAAGATCTTTAAAAGACATAGCGGGGTGCAAATGTTTGACATTATTTGCATTTTTTACCAATTATGTTTTTGGTATTTGCATTGTTTTCAAAGCAATTGACTCTAGCCACATTCGACCATCTCAAGAAGAACTCTTAAGAGGATGGTCTTGGTCATACACAATGCAATCCATGTTCATCCCAATTGCAATGGAAAGCTGTCTTGTGAATGTAAGGTGTTAAGTCTAATGCGCACAAAGAAAGTCATTTTTGCTTAATTTTCATTTTTAGCACAATGATTCATGAGCAAATGAAGGACTCTAGTATGGATCAAACAAGTTTCACCCAAGTTGCTATAGGGAATCTAGAGATATCCAAAATTTCACGAATCATGGCAAATTAATACATCTAGAGAATAAACTTAGCAAGTAAAAGCATCATGTTTCATCAAGTTTTCATTCAAAGCTTCCGATTTTCAAATTTTAACAAGCTTAGCATGATAAATGAACTTGGACATATCTAATCTAGTGATTTTCTTCAAATGATGTAGCATGGTGTATTGCATGAAGACTAAATCATTTGCATAATAGACAAAGCTTATAAAGCAGAAAACAAAGTCTAATATGCAATGCATGAACAGATTCTCAAACTCCCTCTCAACATGTGAATCAATTTTAAGCACAAATCTGGTTAAAATGAGTTACTAGCAGAATTAGGTGAAGAAGAACCCAAATAAACTCAATGGAAACTAGAAATACAGAATGAGGAGCAGAAGTTGAGAAAACTGCAAACTGGATGACTATAGAGCATAGACAAGATAGAAGAGAACACTAAGGCTGAGACTCGCTCTCATCTTCCCCAATGACTAACATAGGGAGCTGACTCTAGATCCCAAACTAGGGAGTAGACACAGACCCTATCTACTCAGGGGCCCAACACCTGCTAGACTTATAAGACTGTGAGAGAACTCAACCTAGAGAGGAGAGAATAGCTAATTGTGCATGATAGCAACGTATAGTATAAGATGAGACGTCCATGGAAAGCATGCCAGAAGTCTATGTGAAGTGAACTCAACTCAGGAAATTAAGCCCATAATCACCTAGAAAAAGCAAGAGAAAGGAAATGCTAGATGAAAACATATAATACATAGTATACAAACCAGCTCCCCGTCATAATAGGCCGTAAGGGCACACGATTCCAAGATCACTCCTCAGGGCAACAAACCTGGAGCTATCCAAAGGCTTGGTAAGGATATCAGCTAACTGGTGACTGGAGTGCTATATCCCCTTTCTCCACATGGACTCTAAGGAAGTGATATATAACATCAATGTGCTTGGTCCTAGAGTCCTGCACTGGGTTTTTAGCAACGCAGATAGTAGAAGTGTTGTCACAGAAAAGTGGAACAACCTCTATCTCTAACCCAAAGTCTCACAACGTTGATCTCACCAAGAGCACCTGGCTACAACAACTAGTTACAGCAACATATTCGGCCTTAGTGGCAGATTGTGCGACACCGGACTGCTTCCTACATGACCAAGAAACGAGAGAAGTGCTAATGAATTGGCAAGTGTTCGAAGTGCTCTTCCTATCTATCCTACAGCCAGCAAAGTCTACATTGGAAAAGGCTCGAAGGGACGGACAAGAAGAAGAAGAAGAGTACCAAATACCATAATCAATGGTAGCACGAAGGTACTTGAAGATGTGCTTCACTGCTTGGCAGCGAGAGGCACAAGGAGAAAGCCTGAAATCGAGCGCACAGACACACAACAAAATGTATGTCCGATCATGCTCCGAAACTCCTTTTGATCAGCAGGCTCACCATCCTCATCTGGCTCGAGGACGACAATGGTGGCCATAGGAGTCATCACTGGGTGTCAAAGCATCTCAGTAGGTCCCGGGTATACTTGCCTTGATGCAAGAAGGTGTCCTCCCGAGTCTGCTTGATTTGGAAGCCAAGGAAGTAGCTCAACTCGCCCAACATACTCATCTCAAACTATGTGCTCATCATGTTAGAAAACTGGGACACAAGAGAATGAGATGAGCCACCAAAAATGGTATCGTCCACATAAATCTAAACGAGAAGAAGATGGGACTCATGGTGTCTGATGAACAGAGTCTTGTCTACTATGCCCATTTTGAAGTCATGGCTAAGAAGATAAGACTTGAGCCTCTCATACAAAACTCTAGGGGCCTGCTTGAGAATCTTGGGGTTCTTGAATCCTGAAGGTTGATTGACATACACCTCTTCCTCAATTTACCCATTGAGGAATGCACTCTTGACATCCATTTGATAAAGCTTAAAGCCCTTGGATGCAGATAATGCAAGCAGGATCCTAATAGCCTCTAGTTTAGCTACAGGGGCAAAAGTCTTCTCAAAGTCGAGACCCTCAACCTGAGAGAAGCCCTGTGCAACTAGTCTAGCCTTGTTTTTAATGACAACCCCATCCTCACTCTGCTTGTTTTTGAACACCCACTTAGTCCCAATGACATTATGACCAGATGAGGGCTCGACAAGTTGCCACACCTTGTTCCTCTCGAAGTTCTCAAGTTTCTCATGCATAGCATTAATCTATGACTCATCGGATAATTCACGAGAAACATCCTTCGGCTCAAAGGAGGCAACAAAGGCAGAGTGGAGGCAGAAATTTGACAAACCTGATTTTGAGCGAGTGACCCGCTCAAACAGACCGCTAATGATCTAATCAGATGGATGAGAACGGTTAATATGACGGGGAGGTCCAGAAGCAGAAGTGGCCTCTACCTCATGCACATAATAGGTAGGAGTAGAGCCACTAGCTGCATGAGAGTCAGAGGGCAAGGGCTGTTCTCCCCGAGGTGAAGAAATGGAAACAGGAGGCACCTCAGTTGTAGAGGGGAATGGATTAGATGGAACGCCATCATCTCCATCATCCTCATCCTCTACAAAGATGGTCTCGAAGGTGGAAGAAGAGCCTGAAATGTCAGGTCAAGCTCCTGTGCTAGCGTCATCAAAGGTCAACTTGCAGGTCTCTATGATTCTATGTGCATCGCAATTCTAGACCCTATAGCTACGAGAAGAATTCGAATAACCCAGAAAGATACCATCAGAAGAATAAGATTCAAACTTATCCAGGTTACCAGGCATCAAAATGAAACACTTGCAACCAAACACATGAACGAGAAACACTGGGCTTTCGCCCATACCTCAACTCGTAAGAAGTGTGGTGCAAATGTGCTCTCAAGAATACGTGATTAGAAACATGGCAAACCGTAGCTATAGCCTCAATCCAAAACATTCTAGAAGTACTGTACTCATCTAGCATCGTTCTAGCCATCTCTACCAGGGTCCTGTTCTTTCTTTCCACTACGCCATTTTGTTGAGTGGCGTAGGGAGTGGAGAGCTGATGTTCTAAACCAGACTCCACACAAAAACTCTCAAAATAGGAGTTCTTCAACTCCGTGCCATTATCACTACGTATAGCTCGTAAGGTATTAGGGAGCTCAAAAGTCAACCTATGAACCAAGGCCCTGAAATGGGTAAAAGACTCATCTTTTAAGGCCATGAAAAATACCCAAGAGTACCTTGAAATATCATCAACAATAACAAGGACATACCAATTCCCACCCACTGACTGCACTCTAGCTGGACCAATAGTGTCCAAATGTAAAAGCTGTCCTAGTGCATCAGTTATCACAACAGCGATTGGGGGATGAGAAGCAGTAATCATCTTGCCATGTCGGCAAGGAGAGCAAACTAAGTATTTGAACATCTTGAGTTTAGACAAGCCACGAATGAGGTCGTGGCTGCTAACTCGGGTCAAATGATCAAATCCAATGTGACCAAGTCTCCTATGCCAGAAGGAGAGATCACAGAACTTTGAAGCAATCAAACAATGGAGAGAGTCTCGAGAAGAAGTAGAGAAATCAGTGCGAAAGACTCCCCCATATTTAGAAATCCAACAAACTAACCCTCCTAAAGAATCGAGGATTCTACAGGCACTACTCTTGAAGCTTACCTCGAAAGAGTAATCAATAAGCTGAGAAACAGAGAGTAAATTATACTGCAGCTTACTTACTAAGGCAACATCCTTAAGAATGAAATTCTGATTAATGCAAATTGTACCCTTAGCAATTATTCTACTTGATGAAGCATCCCCGAAAGTGATTAACTCATCATCGGGGGCTTGGACTAGGTAAGAGAACTAACGAGAGTCTCCAGTCATATGATGAGAACAACCGGAGTCGACAATCCAAACCTCTCCCTTCCCCATCTGTCGAACTTGATCAAGTCATAGAAGAAAGAGATGATTTAGTACTAGGATAAAGTGAAGACTTGGAAACCCAATACTTAATCACACGACGCTTCAAGGTTCCAGCCAAAGAAGACTGGACTCTAGCATCTCTCTTACACTCAACCCTTACGAGATCAGAACTAACAATAGCAGAAGATCTAGGAGCTAAAACTGGGTTGGCCCGCAGTGGTGCAAAGGTCGAACCATCCCAGTTATGCTGCCTGAATCTCCTACCTAAAAACACCTCATGCTGTTGATATCTATCTCGATAGAAAAAATGAGGAATATCAAGAGGACGGCAAAAAGACTGACCAATTACAGCTCCAGAACTAAAACTCGACTCAACAGCCTAAAAATCGAGTCTTGGACGCTGCCCAAAAACAGGCGACTCTCTAACCTGTCTAGAAGTAGTGTGTACTTTAGGAGCACCCAGACTCTGGGGATGACCCTGAATAGCCTTAAGAGCAGCAACACACTCACGCCTTGTGATCTTGGCGCACCTAAAGCAGAAATCTGCCAAATGTCCATCCTTTGGACAGAAGGTGCAAGTATACTTCGCCTTGCTAGAGGCAGAAGTAGAAAGAGGAGCAACCTTATGATAATAGATCCTATGGACAGTCCCAGCAGATCTAAACACAGTGGTACTCACCCTGGGAGCTACCAACATCTCACCACTCTTAGAGCCACACACAATGGTGGGAGGATACGCCCTTGTGTGCTCCAAGTAGTCAAATCCTAGACCCTGATTGAATCGGCTAATCTTGGATTTGAGTAGAATGAGATTGAGCTTCTTCTTGCCTCTAACAAACTTCTCGAGAGTGCTCATGAGATACTCACACTCCCGAAAGAAAGAGGCACATGAAGAACAGGGAAGAGAAGAGGAAGAAGAACTAGAAAGAGAAGAACTACTAGCACGTGTATTTTTCTCCCTCAGCATGGCCGCCTCAATCTTGAGGGCCTCACAAGAAACGCAAGGGGCATTTCTAATACTAATGGTCTGGGCCTCAAACTTCTTTCTAAGCTCGACTTGGATTTTATCCAAGTCCCCTCAATATCAGCACATCGCAAGCAACTTTCTTGTGACTTAACTAGTAAGTCCTTAGGAAGATTAGCACGCTTAACATTTAAAGTTTCGTTGTCAAGTTTTAGTTGCCTACAGCGCTCACATGAGCTGACTGAGTCCTGAGAAGCATGCATTTCAAGTTCATCATTTCTAGAAGAAAGCTTCCTAAGGTGCTCGCTCATGGCATTAATTTTAGCAAGAAGTTTAGGGCAATTTTGATATGAAGGAGTAGAGTGAGCATGAAGAAAACTAGCCTCAACAGGAATAGCATCAACAGAACCGATTGTGATGTATATTCGTGTAGTAGTGTCCTAATTTGCAGAAAGCTTCATTGAGCTGGTCATAGGAGGTTACCTCGTCCGAGTCGCTATAGAGCTTGGAGTCGCTGATGCCGTTGGCATCTGCCATGAAGCACATGCCGGTGAAGTCGTCGCCTCCTTTCATCTCTTGCGATTCATCCTCGCCCTCGTCACTCCATCTCTCCATGTCAAAGAGGTTGATGTCATCAAGCACGGTGAGGACGTGGTGGAAGTGCTTCTTGTTTTTGGAGAAGTTGCGGTACTTCTTCTGATGTGCCGACTTGTGAACTGGAGGCTTCTTGTTGTGGTTCTTGTCGATGTATTCATTCTTTGCCGAACCGCTGGTATCGTTCTTGGCCTTCTCCAGTTTGGGGCAATTCGCCCGAATGTGGTTGGGGTCACCACATTCGAAGCAGGTGATCGTGCCACCTATCTTCCTCTCTCTCACCCTCTTGTATGCATGAGAGAATTTGTCAGCTAAAAGAGCAAGCTCATTTTTTGGAAATTTTTCCAGTAGGTCATCGCTTAGCTCAAAAAGGGTGGAGAGGGAAAAACTAACAGAAAAATTAGAAAAACAAGATCCAATGGGATTGGTGACCAAAGCCATCGACTGCGGTTTCGTATTTCGAGAGACAACATCGATCTCATGAGTCTTGAGGCAGGAATAAAGCTCGTCAAGAGTCAGAGTCGACAAGTCGGTGGTGTCCTTGATGGTGGTCAACTTAATCTCCCAAACTCTAAGATCGAGTGCACTCAAGAAATGACAAGCATTATCCGAGTCATAGTATATGCAACCAACCGCTCGGAGATCGCTCAAAACTCAAAATCTTAGTAAAGTGACTGAAACACTCATCAAGACTCTCACCAGCCTATTGTTCAAACTTGTTGTAATTATGCTTGAATTGGTCCTATCTCACGGTCTTGATTTGGGTAGTACTCTCATGATAAGAATCAAGGGTCACCCAAATCTGGTGAGCAGAACTGAGGTGAGAAATCCTATCATACTCAATGCGGCAAAGACCTTGTATGAGAATGTTCCTTGCCTTAGCGTTCGCCTCAACGTCAGCCATATTATCAGTTGTGACGTTTTCATCAGCAGGAACCTCATACGGGAGTTTCACCTTCTGCCATATCAGGAAACCCTGGGCAGACATGTATGACTCCATCCACCACTTTGAAAATGGAAAATCAACTACAGAAAAAATAGGAGGCTCGGTGGAATACTTGGCCATCACCATGGCTCTTGACACCGGTCAAGATCTATGGAAGAGCAAAATCGGCTCTGATACCAATTGAAAGATCGAGATGGCGAACAGAGGGGGGTGAATAGCCGCAACTTAAAAACTTTCCCGCAAAAATAATCCAAACAAACTCGTGCAGAAAACACACAAAAGGAGAGGATTAAAACAAGTCAATTGAGCTGTCTGGCCGGTGCTACCATAGGAGGGCCGGTAGCACCACTCGAGGGGCGATAGCACCGGGCTAAAGAACAACTCAAGAACAGTCTGAAAAATCAGCACGACCTAAAGCAAATTTCGAGGAATCTTTTGATTGGCTAGATAAAAACTCACAAAACTTGGTAGATAAGATCCTCGGGATATCAGGAACTTAGTCCAACCTTCAATCACAAGGATTGACGTCAAAGTTCTGACTTTTTTGCCGGGAAAGAAGAATGCACAAAGTTTTGAGCAAATCGAAAGAACTTGATTCAAGACTTGCTCGTGGGGTTTTGATGATCAAGATGATCTTGAATTGCCTCCCATACATCCTAGCAAGCAAAAGAACAAGTAGAGAGTTGAAGAAACGCAATTCACATGATCATTCACTCAAGAACGCAAAATCTGGTTTCTTGCAAGAAAATGCATCGATTGCCAAGATGATTGGGATATGATCTAAATAAGATGAGATTCATCCAACAATCAACATCCTCGGAATAAGAATCATAAGCATGTAGAAGGAGGGGAGGCAAATCCAACTTTCGTAAATGTAAATTGCAAGAAAGTAAATGTGGAATTTAAATTGCGGAAATTAAATGCGTGATGTAAATGCGGAAGAGAAATTGAACATAGATGAAAATATTTTCATTTCTGGATGGAGATGTTTACAAAGCCACACATTCAAGTGGGCAAATCTCAAAGGAGCACAAAACCTCATAAACCTTCAAGAGGAGGAAGGCCACCCACCCGGCCCTCTATTTATACTACTCTTGGGCCACCTACCACCCTTGGATGAGTCCATCAACCCTAGGGCACTCCATCAAGGGCTAGGATTGACCCACTGACACAGCCATGCAAGGGCTAACCCAAAACCCTCCACATAAAATGGGTTTTCCAAAACCCTCCACATAAACTGGGTTTTCTTGCACGGTTTTCAAACCACACTAACTAGACCCGCTATCCTATCAACTAGACCGTGATCCGACGGCCCTCATCGATCCAAGTAGTGTCTAGCTAGCATCACATCCGTTCCTTGTCTTCTTGGCTTGTATGACCTTTGTCTCCGATCATCTTCCGGCAATCCTCGATCGTCTGGACCTCTGACGCTCCTCGCCATTCCCGATCAACCTCCGCCTCGCAATGACCTACCACCGTCATCCTGGAACCATCAAAAACAAGGAAACACCTCACATAGCATTGCCTACAAGGATATGCAAGAGATTCATCAAAGTCTACAAATTGAAATTCAACTTTGTTCATCCTGGCTGGTGCTACCACCCTAAGGCCGGTTGCACCACCCATAATGGACCGGTGCTTCTGCCCCCAATCCAGTAGCACCGTTAGACACCAAACCGAAAAAAACACTTCTCTAGAATTTTCGCACTGCTCCCAAGGCCGGTGCTACCGCTCACCCGGTAGCACCGCCCAGAAAAATCCCTAAAAACACCCTCTTTGGAAATATCACACTGACCATTTGGTCCGGTGTTACCACCCGCCAAGTAGCACCGGGCTACCATGGACTGTAGCTCCGCCCAGCCAGAACCCAAAAAACACCCTCTCTGGAATTGTTGCACCGGCCATATAGGCCGGTCCTACCGCTCACCCGGTAGCACCACACTACCATGGCTAGTAGCACTGGGAAAATAGAGAAGACTCAAATTGCTTCAAATTTCAATTACAATTCAAATCAAACTCAAACCAAAGCATATCAAGCTCAAGTTTAGTCAAAATACTCATCACAAACCTGGTTAGATGTCCACATGGTCCTTCAACAAACCATATTGAGTCATAACCTGATCTGGTTCTCGGAATTCCTGTAATGAAATCCATTCCAATTTCTTTCCACTTCCATTTAGGTACCTTTAACGGTTGCAGCAATCTAGCAGTTCTTTGATGTTCAACTTTAACTCGCTGGTATATATCAGACATAGCTATGTACTCTACAATTTCCTTTCTCATCCTTGGCCACCAATATATACCTCAAAGATCATGATATATTTTGGTATTGCCTGGATGAATTGAGTACACTCACTCATGCGCCTCCTTTAATATCAACTACTTAATTTCTTTCTGATTTGGTACATAGATACTTTTTTCAAGCCAAACTGTTCCTTCTTTATCCTTTGAAAATCTTGGGGCTTTACCTTCCCTTATTCTATCTTTGATCTTAGTAGCTTCTTTATCTAACTTTTGCATCTTTTTGATCTGATCCTCCAAGGTTGGTCGAATCTCTAAAGCAGCGATGAAACCTTCCTCCACTAAGTCATGGGTTGGATAGTTTTTTTCATGTGGTCACAATTGCCGTGAGGAGTACGCAACTACTTTGCTTTCTTGCATCAAGACACATCCAAGTCCTTGTCTTGAAGCATCACAGAAAATCTCAATGTTTTTCTGAATATCCGGTAAAATGAGCACTTGGGCTGTAGTCAGTCTTTTCTTTAATTCCTGAAAACTTTGCTCACAGGCTTCAGACCATTCAAACTTCTTTTCCTTCTTCAACAACTGGGTAAGCGGTCTTGAAATCTTTGAGAATCCTTCTACGAATCTTCGGTAGTATCCCTCTAAACCAAGAAAACTTCTGATGTCAGGCACTGACTTGGGTTGCCTCCAGTCAAGTACACCTTTCACTTTTTTGGGGTCTACTAAGACACCACTAGTAGAAATTATTGTCCTAAGAAAGCAACTTCCTTCAACCAAAACTCACACTTACTGAATTTGGCATACAACTGGTGATTTCTGAGCTTCTCTAACACCATTCTCAAATGACCTTCATGTTCTGCTTCCTCTCTACAATAGACAAGAATGTCATCTATGAATACTACCACAAACTTGTCCACGTATTCCAAAAATACTTTATTCATCAAGTTCATGAAGTAAGTTGGTGCATTGATTAGACCAAAAGACATAACTGTGAACTCATATAATCCATATCGGGTAGCAAAAGCTGTTTTCGGAATATGTTGTGACCTTATTTTCAACTAATGATATCTGAATCGAAGATCGATCTTGGAGAAAATACAAGCTCCTTTCAACTGATCAAACAAGTCATCAATCCTGGGCAATGGGTACTTGTTCTTGATAGTGATTTCATTCAGGGCTCTATAGTCCACTCACAAGCGTAAACTGTTATCCTTCTTCTTTACAAAAAGAACTGGCGCTCCCCAAGATGACGAACTTGGATGAACGAATCCTTTTTCTTGCAACTCCTCAATCTATTTCTTCATTTCAGTGAGTTCATTGGTTGGCATGTGATAGGGTCTCTTAGAAATAGGAGCCGTACCAGGGACTACCTCCATGATGAACTCTACATCTTGATCAGGCGGCATACCTGGTAAGTCCTCAGGAAATACATTTGGGTATTTTTGCACCATGGGCATACTTTCCAAAGTTGTTTCCTCCAATCTATTCAAAGTGCATTTTCAAGTTGAAGATTCATCGGGCATATGCTCCACTCGAATGCCTTCTGAATTGGTAAGGGTGATGGCTCTGTTGGCACAATCTATTTGTCTTTTATACTTGGTTAACCAATCCATCCCTAAGATGACATCTATTCCTTTTGAATCTAGAATGATAAGATTCACTAGGAATTCTACCCCATTGATTTTTATAGTTACACTTAGGCATATTGAACTTGTTCTCAACTCCTTTCCAGTTGATTGAACTGTCATAGGGCTTTTAAGAGTAAAAGTTTCCCAACCAAATTGTCCAACAAAATTCAGCAATATAAAAGAGTGCGATGCTCCAGTACCAAATAATGCTGAGGCAGGCATTGAGTTTATAAGGAACTTACCCAAAACCACATCTAGTGCCTCCTGAGATACTTCTGTAGTCACGTGGTTGACACGTCTTCTTCCAAAGGATTGCGGAGCTCTTGGCATCTGGGGTGTTCCACATGCTTGTCCTTGTGGGATCTCTAGCGGAATTGGATCCCAAGTGAAATGGCACTGGGGTCACTGGCTGACGCTTCTGAGGACAGTTGCTGGCATAATGTCTCATCTGGTGGTAGTGGAAACACTAAATTCCTGTAGCATTTGAATTCCCTTGTTGAGGCTGAACACTGGCACTATGTTGGAGTCCTTGAGCATCTGGGTGTGGTCCAGAATTAGTAGTGCGGGGTGCTCCTTGAGCAGGTGTCCTGTAGGCCTGCTGAGTTTGGAAGTGCTATCTAGAATCACTCGCTCCCTGTTGGGCCTGGAATGCCATCCTTTTCTTACGGGACTTCCGCTGTTGGTGTTGGGTATCCTCTTGAACTAGTGCCTTGTTCACCATGTGCTAAAAGTTTGAGAAATCCAAAGCAACTAGCTGTTCCTTGATGTCAGGATCAAGTCCCTCCATGAATCTCCAGATCTTGGCACTTTTAGTTGCCACATCTTCTGGTGCATTCCTTGACAGCTGGGAGAACCGATTAAGGTACTAAAAAACACTCTGGTTTCCTTGATGCAACTTTCGAAACTCTCTTTTCTTCATTTCAATAATGCCTGTGGGCACATGTGCAATATGGAAAGCTTCAGATAATTTCTCCCAAGTGATTGCTTGAGCATTCTGATGGGCAGCACAGAAGTTATCCCACTAGGTTGCAGCTACTCCTTTTAGCTGATGGCTCGCATAGAGAACTTACTCATGGTCATCACACTAAGCTAATTGGAGCTTCTTCTCCACATCTTTCAACCAATTGTCTGCCTCCTAGGTTTCACCTGCTCCCGTGAAGGTAGGTGGTCTGGTTCTCATAAACTCCCCAAGTGTCGACTAGGGCGGCATCACTGGTGCTGGCTGTGGATTATTCACTATATTATAAGCAAGGGCCTGCAACAACTAAAGCTGCATTGCCATCATTTGCTGAGTATCTACCATTGGGGGTTGGATGGTGGTGGCGGCGGTGGTACTTGCTACTTTGGGTGATCTTGTTGTTTTGGAACATCCTGCTGTTCTTGATGATCCAGAACATCCTGCTGTTCTTGTTGCTCTACACGTCCATGACCATGACCTCCAACATGACCTCCTCTGCGATCAGCTCCACAACCTCTTCCTTGACTCTCCATCTGAAGCGACAGCCATGTGTAGGTTAGCAATAGATGAGAGGGAAAGAGCAAAGATAAGAAGACTAGGGAGGTAGCCATTCCAAGGCGAAACAAACAATTAAACTCCAAATGAAATAGATTTATTCCAAATAAGAGAGATAGTATTATTATGGCGACATCACAAGAAGACTTGATGTCGACCAAACACACCAAAATAAATCGACTACTGATAAACTGAAGTAAGAGCGACTAGCCTAAAAACTAAGATACGACTGGAAACGAAACTAGGAGTCAACATCCTCCTCTGCCTCAACTGGCTCTAGATCCTCCTCCTTAGGCTCTGACATATCTTCATTGGTGAGACGCGGACCAGTAGCAATGGAAGTTCCTGATCCTCCTGCAGGGATGAAGAGACTCCGATACTCTAGTGCAGTCATGCGTACCTCTGGTGGATAGGAGACCTTCTTGCAGGGAGTGGTGCGAAGACAAGAGTGTTGACGCTTCCTGCTCTGGGTCGCCTCTGCAGCAGCAGCTTGATTCTCCTTTAGTTGAGCAATCTCCTGCTGAGCTGCCTGCAGCTTGTCGTAGGTGTCCATCAGCTCCATGGCCACATGAACATAGGCATTGTCCTACGCCTTGATGAGGGCTACCATGTGAATCACAGTGGTATCCTCCTCTTCATCAGTATTCCTGAACCGACTGAACGGCTCGTTCTCCTCTCGAGTGGGAAAATAGCGATAGGCTATATGCTGAAGCTCATGGTGAAAGATATACGCAAGACAAGCAATTGCCTCTCTAGCAGCTTCTTGACATCGCAGCTTGTATGTTTCTCTATTCACAATGAAGTGATAAGGTCTATCGCCTCTCAAGTGACTCTTTGAGAATATGGTGACTTTGACCCTCCAAAACTCTCGACCATCCTCCCCGACCGTGATTCCTCGATACTCCGGGCGATGAACATGTCCAAGCTCCTGAAGCATGAACCATAGTTGCTCGTACAATCCTCTGTCCTTCTCAGCGCAAGAGGTGATGAACGGCATCTATATATTTTGAAGTGACAAGAAGAGAAATCAGCAAAAGATTTTTAAACAAAGAAGTAGAAAACAAGAGCAAAAGACTAAGAAGGATAAGGTAGTAGCAAAGAAACTTATAGTTTTTTTTGTAAATACTTATTTTTGATATAATCCTAAAGGATTGCCATTCGAACTAGAACGCAACCTACAGTCGATATGGCTCTAATACCACCTCTGTTGGGACTAGATTTCTAAATCCGAACCCTCTATGTATAACCTGTGATAGTTCATGAAAAGCTAGCACACATAGTGGAAACAGTGATAACAACATATCCATATCACAAATCAAATTATATTAATTAAGCAAAACGGGTATCAGCCTTATGGCCAATTATTACAAATAAACAGCCTCATGGCCTGAGTCCAATAAAGATGCAGCGGAAACGAAATAACAGCACTAGGATAAGCCCATTCATTTGCCCACAGGCAATCGACTGTGGTTCACGTCCTAGCATTCCGGATCACCTTCATCGTAACCACAAGCGAAGAACTCGTAGTCACCTTCAGCATCTGCACACTCTTCTGTGGATAGGGGGATGTTGCAAGGGTTAGCACAAAATGTACTCCGCAAGTCTTGGAAACATAATGCATGATAACTATATGCATGGCTGAACAATTGAAGGCATAATATCGATCTTTTAGCATAAAGCAACGTTTAATTTTAAATACCAATAGTAATTTCACAAAGCATAATTTGACAAAAATGTAATTGAATAATAATTGAATTTGATATAACAACTAAACAAGTTCCAGCCACCTAACTGGCTCCAAACGCTAAACCATAATCCGAGAGTTCCATCCACTCACGGATTCCCATACCACCATTTTCATTTAAAACAAAATGATAAGATCTACAATGTGCAAGCGTACCTTGCCTGCCCTTGACCATGGGGACGGCTACTTAAGTAGTTTTTACTCTGCAGAGTGTGTACAGCTTTACCCACAAGACATGATCTTCTCTTGTTGCCAAGCTATTAACACACATCCTTTGGTGTGTCGGTAGAGAGATCATGACAATGCCTTTATGTAACAGCCCAAAAATTTGCCCTATAATTTCACTTATTTGCATTTTGGTGATTTTCTGAATTTATTGGATTTTCCAGAAATTATTTGGATTTATTTTAATTAAGTATATTGAACCTTTAGTGAAAACTAAATGTATATATAGATAAAGTTAATATAAAGTTTTACTTAAAAATATTTTATTTGAGCTCGTAATGTCCCAAAGTATTTATGAGAATTTTCCTGGATTTTTCCCGATATTTTAATTGCCTTAAATGAATTAATCTAATTATGGAATTATTTTAAATCAAAAGCTTTTGAAAATCTTGAACAAGATCGGGCCAAGCCCGATCGCGTCGTCGCGCCCATCGCGGTGCGCCCGTCACCGCTTTCGCCGCCGCGTGACCGTTGGATCCAGATCGACGGCCGTCTCTTCGCGAAACCCTAGCGCCTTCGCCGTTGGATCAAGATCACGCGTGAGGATTCCTTGCGTTGTTTTGGTAAGTTTAGATCTCGCCGCTGGATTTGGAAGGAGCGGATCGGATCGTATCGCCGGATCTAATCGTAGCCGCTCATCGCAGACGGACGGACCGCATCATCGCCTCCGATTCGGTTTCGAATCCGCCGCCGCTGCCGCCGCCGCTGCGTGATTTTAGGTTGCCTTTTCGGGCGCTTCACCGTGGCTATTTAAAGCGCGGACCGCACTTCGAGGATCGCCATCCCGCAGCGCATCCGCCGCTGCTAGCCGTCGAGTCGCCGCCGCCGCGATGAGAGCTCGCCGCAGTTTTTCGTAGCGCCGCCGGTCGCTTTTAGTTTGCGCTCTCCGTCAAGCCGCCGTTCGCCGAATCGGTTCCAGATCCGCTCGCCGCGTCAAGCCGCATCGGGTAGCCACTTCATCTCGCCGAGTCGCGCCAAACGCCGCTCGAGGTCGCCGTCCTCCGCTCCGGTGCGCATCGCCGCCGTCCGCCATCTTCGCCGGGAAGCTTCATCGGCCGTTGGATCAGTTTGTTCGGTTGAGATCGCGCCGCGTGTGCGTTAGGCGTTAGCCATTGGATCATCGCCGATGTACGCCGCGTGTCGAAGCCGCTCGGGCGGCGTTGCAGGCCGATCGATCGCGCCGCGTGTCGGGCACGTGATGCGAGGCGCCGTGAGCCGCGTCCCACGGTGGACCGTGAGGCGGTTCCGTGGATCGGTCCAGGCGCCGAGGTGACGGTCGGCGCTGATTGGCTCGGGCCAAGGCTGACGTCAAGATTGCGCAATAAAGATCTTTTCCAATAGAAAATAACTCGGAAAAATCGGTTTTTCTATTTTCTGTATTTTCAGTATTTATTCAAACTTCAAAAGGCTATATCTTTTGCATTTTAACTCGGATTTGAGTGATTCAAATTTCTAAAAATTTGTAAAATCAAGATCTATTTATTGGTGAATTTTATTTTATTTTTGGAGTTTGGTTGCTCTCTGTTTTGGTGTTTATTTGCTATTTTGGCATCGTTTCGCGTAGACGTTGAACTGCTCGGTGATCCGGAGGAAGATTCATCGCTTCAAGACCCAAGCTCAGAGCAAGACCAGCACCTACTCCAAGGCAAGTTGTGCTTTGATCATGTTGCACCTAATTTTCACCAAATTGCTATTTTGTCTCTTAAACTTTATGCATGATATTTTATGTGTATAAATGATTTCAATTAACTGGGAATTAGATAATATGCCTATTTGAATTAAATCATACCTTGCCAATTTTATGCCATGATCTATTTGTCACCCTAGGATGTGGAATTATAGTTGGTTAATATTGATAATCAACCTGGGCTAGTTAGACCGTCATAGATTGCTTAGCCATGCCACGCCATCACATGTGTCCGAATATTGATACTTAATCTTGACTAATGGAATATGGAACAATGTTTATGAATTGGTGTGTCATGTGCTGTCGCACCGTGATATCAAGTTGTCGTGGTGAGGAGGTCACACATCTAGATTGAAATGTTGATGGCATGTGGTGCTTGGTAATCAAGTGGGTGGTAATGATTTTAGATTGGGGCAAGTGGCAAGGGGCAGTGTGCCAAGGTGGGCCAGGGATGGCAGGGGTATGTGGAAGTCTTGCCTTAATCACTTTAAGGACTTAACCTTGCAAGCCTTTGACCTGAGTCCTTCTTGCAACCACATATCTGGAATGGGACAGCCTAGCTGAATAATTTGTGAAACCTAGATTTCGGTACTGTCGTGGTGAATAGTGAGTCCCGGGTTACGGTTTAACTCACATGGCGCAAGAGGGGGGCCCTGTTGTGGTGGTTTAACCCTTCAGTGTTGAAACCTTAGCGAGCAGTACTGGGTCTAGGTGTAGCATTGTAAAGGCTTTGTTACGATCACTCGCCTTGGTGGTGTTTGGTTGTATCGTGTGGGTAAAGTGCATAACCTCCGCAGAGTGTACAATCTATTCAATAGCCGTGCTCACGGTATTGGGCAATGCTCGGAATTACAGCTTAAGGGTTAGACTTTTGTTAAACAAAAACCTATTGGGATGGCAAGGTGCCATGGAAAGTGGAAAATAATTTAGGATTGAGAAACTTGGTTACTTCAGAAATGCTGAATTTATTAATTACTGTATTTGTTTTACTGCTTTCCAATCTATTTACAATATTCTTGTTAAATGCTACTTTACTGCAAAATAGCCATATTAGCCATTCCTTTGGATTAAGCCAAGCATATAGAATATTAGACTTGCATTATTGTGCACAACTTGTTGAGTGCTTTATGTACTCACCCCAACAACAACAACTTCAGAAGAGGAGGAATCTACGCCCTTCGTGGAGGAGGATTATATGGATGCGAATGCTTAGGGTCCGAGCCTCATCAGTTGCCTGTGGCGAATCGAGCGCCACACCGCTTATTCTATTTCATTGCTTTTCATTGATACTTTTTATTTAAGCCATGTGAGGCATTATTCATGTAAGACAACAGTCATTATTAATCATTGAAGTTTATGCTATATTTCGCTGTGTACGACTATGATAGCATCTATGTTGCGCCTGCGTGCACTAGCGTGATCCTGGACTAGTGCGGTATACACAGAGGGTCCGGATTTGCAAATTCGGGTCCCGACAGAGGTGGTATCAGAGCCATACTGACTATAGGTCTTGGCCCTAGGTAGTTGGTATCTCTTAGGAGTGTCCAAAATTATTTTCTATAGAAAAAGGTGAAATTGACTAATAAGAAACTCTTGGCTTATCTCATCCCTCTACTCTCATCCTTGCTAAATTACCTTCTTTTCGTTGCCGTTTCAAGTGGAGATCTTATTCAAAATTTTGTTTTGAATAGATGCCGATCTTCCAGTCTTTCGAGTCGAGGCAGGGTGGCTACGCCATGGAGATGTGGAGAGTTCTTCAAGTGATTGGAGGCTTTGATCGTCCGCTTCTACCGAGGAAGCAATCGAACGCCAACGGTGTGCATCGGGATTCTTCGCAAGCCGATTATCTTCGCCGAGAGTGCGACGAGACCACTGCATCGATCCACATCACCGCCCAAGGTTCACTTACGAGGCTGGAGTTCAGAGGTCGCTAGACTTGCTCTACGACGGATCCGCCACGACTACGCCTACGAGCCATGACACCGCAGCTTCGGCTTCACCCGACAAAGGCGAAAGGCATCGTCGGCGGATCGTGGAGGGGAGTGCCATCATGCGGTACACCTCGCTGAGTTCGCCACAGCCCAGGAGGAGCACCTGAGGGACACTGCGCAAGAGCTGGAGACAGCGTGTGAGGCGTTGAGAGTGGCGGAGCGAGAGCTTCAAAAGACCCGTGACGTCGCAGCCAGAGTCATCGGTGAGTTGGAGGAGGCCTTGCAGGTAGCTGAGGAGATAGCAGACCAGGTCGTCCAGGAGCCGGATGAGGCCGCCGAAGAAGAAGAAGACCCGAAAGAGTGTGAGTGGGAGCCAGAGGAGCCAGCAGAGGGTCACCAGGATAGGTTCGCACCCATGCCAGCCCAACCACCGGTGTATGCACTGATCGCCTCACCCAGGTGGCTGGATGAGTGAGAGTCGGTCTTAGAGTTGTGTTGAGACTCGAGTGTTGAGTTGCGCTCTTTAAGTTAGCCTTTACCTTTAGTAGACGTTAAGGTTGCATGTTTAGTTTGGTTCTTAATTGTTTGTCGAGTGTGCAAGATGTGTTGCAAAGCCCTTAGGCATTGTAAGCAACCATACCAAGTATTAATAAAGATTATTTAAGTTGGGTTTAACCTGTTCCCCGCTTTAGAAATTCTTGCATCTTATCTATGCTACATCTACCTTTCCTAACCCAAGAAGCAATCAAGCGGATGGTGAATACCCGCAGAACAACGGAGCTTCAGAAGTGGTCCGCGCCGCAACAATCCCAACGAAGGAGCACCACCACCACCAAAGGATATGCGTAACTTGGGAGCTTTTCTCATTGCGCAGACTCGGCTTGATGCGCATAATGATGAAGCGAGATGACCAATATGGCTGCGATCAACAACCCCGCTACTCGATTAATAACGGCGGACCTCGTCCTTATTCCAAATTGTCGACTTTATGAGGACCCGACCGCCAACATTCTCGCAACGCCAACCCCTTGGAAGCGGATGATTGGTGAGAACCACCGAGAGGAAGTTGTACATCACGCAATGTGAAGGGCATGAGAAGGTTCTTTATGCATCTCATCAGCTTGAGGGAACAACTGCAGAATGGTGGGAGAACTACTGTGCTACTCACGAGGCACCCATGGAAATCACGTGGGAAGAATTCGCAACGGCCTTTCGCCAATACCACGTACTAGAAGGAATGATGGACCCGAAAAAGGAAGAATTCAGGGCGCTTAAGCAAGGAGGCCAACCGTGGCTGATTACTTGAACAAATTCACGCAGTTAGCTCGCTATGCTCCTGAAGATGTGGCGACGGACAAGGCTAGGCAGTCCCGATTCATGAAGGGATTAAACTCGGGATCGCAAGTGGGACCGACACCCACACTTTTCCGATTTTCAAGAATTGGTAAACAAGGCTTTGATTACGGAGGATAAGCGCAGGGAGCTTGGGGAAAATCGCAAGCGCTTGATGACTAACCTAGGTGGACGCCCTAACCACCTGCGAATGAGGATGACCCCGCAATAGTTTGCTAAGATCCAACCGCAAGCTGTTAACAAACCAGCAACACCTACGCCGCGACCACCAGGACAGAATTATCAGACGCCGGTCCAAGGTAACAATGCTCAAGGAGGAATGCGTGATCACCGCCGTAAGGTGCTACAGTTGCAATGAGCTGGGGCATTATGCTAATAGATGTCCCCAGAAAGGAGGTATCACGCCAGTACATTTCAACCTTGGAACGACACCTGCTAAAGCACCTATGACGGAGCGAATCGAGGAGCCGGACAGCAGAGCAACGCCTCAAGCTACTATTTGAGGCGAGTCAACCACATCACCGCCGATGGAGCCCAGAAGCATCGACGTCGATTTGGTAAGTTTTTGTAAACTCAAGACTGCAATAAAGATTATTTGATTCAGAGCTTCGATTCATTTGTTTCTCGATCTTTTGCATCTGAAAATGGTTTGAGCATGAAAAATCTTAAGTGTGTGATGCTAGTCCAAGCCCCAGGATCTGAGTTAAGATCTAACCTTGGATGTTTGGGGGTAAAGCTAAAAATTAATGGGGTAGAGTTCCTAGCGAACTTGATTATTCTAGATGCCCAAGTTTTAGATGTTATCCTCGGTATGGATTGGTTAACCAAGCATAAGACAATATTGGATTGCGGTCAAAGGATTGTATCCATTGAGAGCCCTAGAGGAGAAAAGGTGGAATTCCGAGCGACATCAGTTCGTAAGGGTCAATTAATTGTTAATAGCGTGAAAGCCGTCAGCATAGATGACGTGCCAGTGGTCAGGGAATATCCAGATGTATTTCCAGAGGATCTACCAGAATGTCGCTGCACGTGACATCGAGTTTGTCATTGAGTTAGTACCGTACAGCACCAATAGCAAAAGACCTTATCGGATGCCTACCAAGAGTTGGTGGAAATGAAAAGCGGATCGACGAGTTATTAGAGAAGGGTTTTATAAGACCAAGTTCGCCGCCATGGGGAGCGCCATTTTTGTTTGTCGTGAAAAAGATGGAAGCCTTAGAATGTGTATTGATTACCGTGCACTTAATGAAGTGACGATTAAGAATAAGTATCCGCTGCCAAGGATTGATGATCCGCTCGACCGCTTGAGAGGAGCCGAGTTTTCTCCAAGATAGACCTTCGTTCGGATATCATCAACTAAAGATTCGGCGGAAGATGTTCCAAAGACCGCATTTTCTTCAAGATATGGACATTATGAGTTCACGGTCATGTCTTTCGGATTAACCAATGCGCCAAAGATATTTCATGAACTTGATGAATAAGATTTTCATGGAATACTTGGACAAGTTTGTTGTTGTGTTCATAGATGATATTTTGGTATATTCAAAGACCGAAGCGCACTACGCAAATCATCCGAGGCTAGTGTTGGAAAAGCTGCGCAATAAAAATTGTATGCTAAATTCAAGAATGCGACTTTTGGATGGAAAAGGTGGAATTTCTCGGTCATGTTATGACTGCAGAAGGAGTTGCCGTCGACCCAAGCAAAGTGGAGGCAAGTGTTGCATTGGGAACAACCAAAGTCCGCCACTCAAGTCCAAGTTTTCGAATGGCAGGATATTATCGCCGATTCATAGAAGGATTTTCGACGATTGCGAGACCTCTTACGCAGCTTGTTGAAAAAGGAAAAGAAATTTTCATGGACGCCGATTGTGATAAGGGTTTTGTGGAATTAAAGAAGCGTTTGACAACAGCCCGATGTTGGTTTTGCCTAATGTTCGTAATGCTTTGATATATATCAGGATGCATCAAGACAGGTCTTGATGCGTATTGATGCAAGAGGGTAAAGTGGTCGATATGCGCCAAGGCGCTTAAGACCGCATGAAGGGAATTATCCTACGATGACTTGGAATTGGCTACCGTGGTGCATGCCTTGAAATTGTGGCGCCTTTATCTCATGGGAAATAGATGTGAGATATATACGACCACAAGAGTTTGAAATATATCTTCACCCAATCGATCTTAACATGAGGCAAAGGAGATGGTTGGAACCGATCAAGGATTATAATATGGGAATCCACTACCATCCAGAAAGGCTAATGTAGTGGTCGATGCCTTGAGTCGTAAAAACTATGTTACAAACATGATGGTACAGAAGATCAATCGGAGTTGTGTAAGGAGTTTCGAAGTTAAAATTGGTAATGGTTCCGTATGATTTATAGCTGCTTTGGAAGTAAGGCCGACGCTTGAAGATCGATTTGGGAAGGGCAAAGGATGATGAGAAAATCAACCGAATCAAAGCTAAAACGGATGAAGGATTAGCGCAGATTTTTCTATGGATGGCCGGGTACCATGTGGTTCAAGGGTCGATTTGTGTGCCAAATGCACTCGAGCTTAAGCGATTGATTTTAGAAGAGGCTCACGATTCCAAGTATTCAATCCATCCAGAAGCGCCAAGATGTACCAGACTTAAGGGAGAGGTTTTGGTGGCCGAATATGAAGCGTGAAGTCGCTGAGCATGTTGCCTTATGTGATATATGTCAGAGAGTTAAGGCAATACACCAGAGACTTGCAGGATTACTACAACCGTTAAAAGTTCCAGAATGGAAATGGGAAGAAATCGGTATGGATTTCATCACCGGGTTGCCAAGAACCCAAAGTGGGTATGATTCTATATGGGTTATCGTGGATCGACTGACCAAAGTTGCTCACTTCATTCCAGTCAAGACAACTTACTCAGGAGACCGGTTAGCAGAACTATACATAGCCAGAATTGTGTGTTTGCATGGGGTACCAAAGAAAATAGTGTCGACATGAGGTACCCAGCTCACCTCGAGATTTTGGGATAAATTGCATGAAGCCATGGGAACACGTTTGAACTTCAGCACGGCATATCACCCGCAGACTGATGGTCAAACAGAAAGGGTAAATCAAATTCTGGAGGATATGTTAAGGGCTTGTGCATTAGCCTATACTACATCATGGGATAAATGTTTGCCATATGCGCAGTTCAGATTATAACAACAGGTTACCAGGCTAGTTTGCAAATGTCGCCATTTGAGGCTTTATATGGTCGTGCCTGTCGTACCCCACTGAATTGGAATGAGACAGGAGAACGTATGATATTTGGCCCTGATATTCTCCAGGAAGCTGAAGAGCAAGTTGCTATGATAAGACAGAGGTTGAAAATCGCGCAGTCAAGGCAAAAGAGTTACGCTGATAATCGACGTCGTGATCTAAGTTTCGAGCCCGATGATTTCGTGTATCTTAGAGTTACCCCTCTGAAAGGAGTTAAGAGGTTTCACGCTAAAGGAAAGCTTGCCCCAAGATACGTTGGACCATTCAAAATTTTGAGCCGTCGAGGGGAGGTTGCTTATCAGTTGGAATTGCCGCAGTTGCTGGCAGGCGTGCATGATGTGTTCCATGTGTCACAACTCAAGAAGTGTCTTCGGGTGCCAGCAGAGCAGACGCCTATGGAAGAGATTGAGTTGCAGAAGGATTTGACCTACAAGGAACAGCCAATGAAAATTTTGGATGTCATGGACCGCAGACCGTGAACAAGTCGATTGCTTTTGCAGAGTTCAAGGAGCAACCATTCGAGAATGAGGCAACCCGGGAGCGTGAAGAGGACTCGAAGATAGAATTTCCAAACCTATTCCCTAGCTAGCCTTGAATCTCGGGGTCGAGATTCAGTTAAGGGGAGGTTTGTAACATCCCAAAATTTGGCCTATAATTTCACTTATGTGCATTTTGGTGATTTTCTGAATTTATTGGATTTTCCAGAAATTATTTGAATTTATTTTAATTAAGTATATTGAACCTTTAGTGAAAACTAAATGTATATATAGATAAAGTGAATATAAAGTTTTACCAAAAATATTTTATTTGAGCTCGTAATGTCCCAAAGTATTTATGAGAATTTTCCGGATTTTTCCCGATATTTTAATTGCCTTAAATGAATTAATCTAATTTGGGAATTATTTTAAATCAAAAGCTTTTGAAAAATCTTGGAACAAGATCGCCAAGCCCAAAGACTGCAGTCGCGTCTTGCGCGCCCATCGCGGTGCGCCCGTCGGCCCGCTTCACGCCACTGCCCAGCAGGTGACCGTTGGATCCAGATCGATGGTCGCTCTTCGCGAAACCCTAGCGCCTTCTACCGTTGGATCAAGATCACGCGGTGAGGATTCTTTGCGTTGTTTTGGTAAGTTTAGATCTCGCCGCTGGATTTGGAAGGAGCGGATCGGATCGTACGCTCGGATCTAATCGTAGCCGCTTCATCGCAGATCGGACGGACCGCAGCCATCGCCTCCGATTCGGTTTCGAATCCGCCGCCGCTTGCGCCGCCGCAAAGATGATTTTAGGTTCCCTTTTACGGCGCTCACCGTGGCTATTTAAAGCGCGGACCGCACCGAGGATCGCCATCCCGAGCGCATCCGCCAGTGCTAGCCTTCGCCGAGTCGCCATCGCCTGCGCAGAGCTCGCCGCAGCTTTTCGAGCGCCACGGCCGCTTTTTTTAGTTTGCGCTCTCCGCTGCCGCCGCCGTCGCGAATCGGTTCCAGATCCGCTCGTCGCGCCAAGCCGCATCGGGTAGCCACTTCATCTCGCCGAGTCGCGCCAAACGCCGTTCGAGGTCGCCGCCCTCCGCTTCCGGCAGCGCATCGCCGCCGTCTTTGCCATCTTCGCGGGAAGCTTCATCGCCGCTGGATCGTGTGTTCGGTTGAGATCGCGCCGCGTGTGCGTTAGAGCGTTAGCCGCTGGATCATCGCCGATGTACGCCGCGCGTCGAGCATCGGCTCGGGCGGCGCAGCGACCGATCGATGCGCGCCCGCGTGTCGGGCACGTGATGCGAGGCGCCGTGAGCCGCGTCCACGGTGGACCGAGGCGGTTTCGTGGACCGGTCTGCAGGCGCCGAGGTGACGTGTCGCTGCTGATTGGCTCGGGCCAGGCTGACGCCGACATTGCGCAATAAAGATCTTTTCCAATAGAAAATAACTCGGAAAAATCGGTTTTTCTATTTTCTGTATTTTCAGATTTATTCAAACTTCAAAAGGCTATATCTTTTTATTTTAACTCGATTTGAGTGATTCAAATTTCTAAAAATTTGTAAAATCAAGATCTATTTATTGGTGAATTTTATTTTATTTTTGGAGTTTGGTTGCTCTCTGTTTTGGTGTTTATTTGCTATTTTGGCATCGCTTTCGCGTAGAGACGTTGAACCGCTCGGTGATCCGGAGGAAGATTCATCGCTTCAAGACCCAAGCTCAGAGCAAGACCAGTACCTACCCAAGGCAAGTTGTGCTTTGATCATGTTGCACCTAATTTTCACCAAATTGCTATTTTGTCTCTTAAACTTTATGCATGATATTTTATGTGTATAAATGATTTCAATTAACTGGGAATTAGATAATATGCCTATTTGAATTAAATCATACCTTGCCAATTTTATGCCATGATCTATTTGTCACCCTAGGATGTGGAATTATAGTTGGTTAATATTGATAATCAACTCCGGGCTAGTTAGACCATCATAGATTGCTTAGCCATGCCACGTCATCACATGTGTCCGAATGTTGATACTTAATCTTGACTAATGGAATATGGAACAATGTTTATGAATTGGTGTGTCATGTGCTGTCGCACCGTGATATCAAGTTGTCGTGGCGAGGAGGTCACACATCTAGATTGAAATGTTGATGGCATGTGGTGCTTGTGTTAGTGTTATGCCCTTGAGGCAATCATTTAGATGATTGTAACATGACTATGTTTATGAATAATAATATGATTATTGGTCCAATGAATGTATATCATTGTATTGATCAACAAGTATGTGACTTGATTATGAAGCTCTTTACTTAATGATGTAATTCGATAAATATCTCTGATCGGATATCATCGTATAGGACTACGATGAATAGATCAGCACATGTAGTGATCGATGATCATGCTTCATAGATCATGGGATATGGAGATATCATCTCTACATTGTGGACCATGTTGAAGAACATGGGTTAGATAGACCCGCTATGGGACATCTGCGAGAATGTTTCATTCTTATGTGTCATCGTGTATCTCATACCTAGAAGATGTATGATCCTTAGACCTGAGATTGTCATATTCCCTACATGTGTAATAGTTTTCCTTGGGGCTATCAAACACTACTTCCTAACCGGATAGTTATAAAGGTAGCTTTCATGTTTACTATGAAACGTGCAGAGGGAAGTGAGCAGTCAAGATGGAATTTGCCACTCCAATGAAACGGAGATATATGACAAGGCCACTCGTGTGATATGATTAAGAAAGTGCATGGCCATGCCGTGATTGAGGAGTCAATCACAACTTATTAATATATCACGGATACGAGAGATGGATTGAATCATCAAAGGATGACATGCTTCTCACCTTGAGATCAATCTTCATATACTTGGCAAAGGGATTATTACATGAGTTCTTTTGATAGGTTCTTCGATTTGATCACAAGATGTTTGGGAGTTGGCATACTTTGCAAGAAGCCGCTACCAACTATTGGATTGAAAAGAGTTTTCCGAATCCATGTCCAAACGTATGTGAACCTGCAGGTCACACACTTAATGGGTGGGACGCATTAATTTGGATTGGATCCGTAATTAATGAACCTCGTGGGCTTAGCATGTCAGGTGGGCCCCGGTTTAGGTTTCATCTCGTGGCTATATAAGGAGGGGAGGAGGAGGCGCAGTGTGTGCTTTCCACGGTTTAGGTTTGATTCACTTGAAACCCTAGCCTCCTCCTCTCGCCGCCTCGCCGAGCGACTAGGTGCTTGCACACGACGCACGGCGCTCCATCTCTCGGACGTGTGGACATCTGCGGTGACGCTGCTGCGATCAAGGCGTGGGAGGACGATCCACGGCGGGCGAGGACGATCCACTACATCGACGCAACGATCGCGGCGAGGACGAACCACTACATCGACGCGCGAAGGATTCCGCAATCGCGCGTCTAGTGGTAATCTTATCTATGATCCCCTTCTTGCGGTAGCTTTACGCGGTAGTTTTTTTTTGTGCTAGCGTAGCATACCGCGCTTCCTTCAAAGGGTATCGAGCCATCTCGTATAGTTTTGTGATCCGGATGTTGCATATATGATGTGTGAGGTTAGTAGATTGGATCTATTACATGTTCAAATTAGTTCATGTGATGAATTGGTGACGGCACCATCAATGAGATCGATCGATTTAGGGTTTGAGGAAAGTGCAAACCGACTCAATCTTGATTTGGGTGAGTCCGCTCATGGTACGACGTTACCCTTACCGGTCGGGTTACCGCCATCGTGGTTTCAAACGTATCCATATGGGACCAAGCCAATCGATCGCGCCCTCGACCCGCCCACCGACCGCCAATGATTACGCCGCCGAGGCTCGCCCCTTGATTCTCGCCGGCGCGCCGCCTCGGACCCGCCCCACGACCGCCAATGGATTACTGGCCAGGCGCCGCCCTTGGACTCTGCAGGGGCGCCGCCTCTGACCCCTGAGTCGAGGGTTGCTTTTGTTTAACTCGCTTTTGCAGGAATTATGTGAAATAGTATGGCCTATGTGTATGTGATGCATGTAATTTCCACATGGCTCACAGGTCGTTAAGCCATAAGGCTATTTAAATTGTATAACGACTGCGTGTCGACTTGTGATGCTTCAAACCCTCATGTAAAATTCATTATCAAAAGTTGTAAGGAGTTGCATCCATAATGATGAAGACGATGGCTAGGTGAACAAATCAAGCAAGGTGGCTAGGTGAACAACCAAGCATGATGATGGAGATCTTAATGCTAAGGGCCATGCTATTTCACAACTTATTTTGATTTTCTGTGGATGTGTGTTTTATCCTTGCTATTTTCTTTATGCTCATTGCATGTGATGCTATGTTCATAGTAATCTTTGTTCATCCTTATAGTTAAAAATCTTAAATCAAATTGTCCATCCAATTGTTGCACCTATCAAGAATTTAGATCGTTATTGATATGACTGCCAAAGTAGTATATCAATGGCTATCTCAATAGATGATAGGGATGTGTTGGACACATCACGCATAACAATGGCAGATTTAAACGAGCTATCAAAACGGTTTTGGGCTTGAGGACATAAGTGGTTGGGATTTGATTTCAGTAATGAAGGAACCTATACAAGACAATTGGTGTCTAGGAAAACACACATGAGGCAGGTTTCTTAATTGGCACCCGAATACGGAAGTGCTCCTTCCCTCATGTGAGCCCTTGGGGCAGTTGACTGGCCATGAGTCAAGTTGATGGAGGCATTCATTACTTGTTTTCATACTCAACAAACAAGAGTTACATATGATGTAATTAGCAAAGGTGTTGCTTACCTATGTCATTAAATTTCTAGCAGTGATGCCAAAGCTCACTAGTGTTTAATGAATATGGATCTTGAATACTCACTATGTGTCTATAAAAGGACATAAAATAGGAGTGTCTTTAATTAAAAGTTTAATAAAAGTTTTACATAAACATAGTGCTTAGAATCTTTGCATATTTTTGTTGTAGTTCAATGGCACCTTCTCCTACTCCTGCTACACCGGTTTTGCTTTGAGATCGGTTTTGGAAAGGGAAAACTGAATGGAACTAATTTTGTTGATTGGTATCGCAACCGAGAATTGTTCTCAAGCATGAAAAGAAGGACTATGTTCTAGAGAATCCAATTCTGATGAACCACCAAAATGCCGCTCGCAATTTGAGGGTTGAATATGAAAAGCATGTTAATGCTTCAGAGAGGTCACTGTCTCATGCTAGTCACAATGGACTCGAGCTCCAAAAGCAATATGAGGACCAGGATGCTTACAATATGATTGTGGGCTTGAAGGGCATGTTTGGGAATCAAGCAAGAGCTGAGAGGTATGGTATCTCAAAGCTTTTATTTGCTTGTAAGTCGGTCAAGGCAATCCGGTCACCCTCATGTGATCAAGATGATTGGTTACATTGGGAGATTGGAAAACTTGAGTTTCCCCTTAGCCTCGGTTTGGCCACAGATGTTATTCTCCGGTCTCTCCTCGAGCTTTGAGCCATTCATTATGAATTTTCATATGAATAGCATGGAGAAGAGCCTAACCGAGCTACATGGGATGCTCAAGGTCATGGAGGAAAGCATTAAGAAAAACCCAATCATGTGATGATGGTTCGAAAACAACCGCTTTCAAAAAGAGAAAGGCTAAGGTGGGGAACGGAAAGAGCAAGGGCAAGGGCAAGGCTCAAGATGAGATCGCGAGCCTCAAAACTAAGCTTCGTGCTTAAAGTTGGCCCTCAACCCGATACCCAATGCTTCTATTGCAAGAAATCGTGGCATTGGAAACGGATCGCTAAAAGTACTGGCAGATAAGAAGAATGGAAATGTGGTTTCCACTTGGTATTAATGTTATAGAAATTAATCTTGCTACTTCTTCACTCACTCATGGGTATATGATACCGGTTCGGTTGCTCACATTTGCAATTCGTTGCGAATGATAAAGAGTAGAGACTTGGCAAAAGGAGAAGTGGATCTTCGCGTGGGGAATAAAGCAAGAGTTGCTGGTCTTGCTGTTGGCACATACCCATTGCATTTGCCTTCGTGATTAGTTTTAGAACTCAATAATTGTTATTTTGTTCCATCTTTGAGTAGAAACATTATTTCATCTTCTTGTTTGGAACATGAAGGTTATGATTTGAGAATAAAGAACTTTGTTTGTTCAATATTTTTGAATGATATATATTATGGTCGTTGCCCCATGGTGGATGGGTTGTACGCCCTGAACTCAAGAAAAATCTGTCTATAATATTAATGTAAAAGGCACCGCCTAATGATTTGAACCCTACCTTTTGTGGCATTGTCGCTAGGTCATATAAATGAGAAGCGCATGAAGAAGCTCCATGGTGATGGACTTCTAACCTCATTTGATTTTGAATCATTTGAAACATGTGAATCTTGTTTACTTGGCAAGATGACAAAAGCCCTTTCACAGGTTTTAGTGAGAGAGCAAGTGAATTATTGGCCCTAGTACATACAGATGTATGTGGACCAATGAGCTCGATCGCTAGGGGTGGGTTTCAGATTTTGTAACTTTTACCGATGACTTCAGAGATATGGATATATCTATTTAATGAGGCATAAATCAAACTTTTGAAAGGTTCAAAGAGTTTCGAACGAAGTACAAAATCAACTTGGCAAAACAATAAAACACTTACGATCCGATCGTGGTGGCGAATACTTGAGCCAAGAGTTTGGTGATCATTTAAAGCAATGTGGAATCGTTCGCAACTTACTCCGCCAGAACGCCTCAATGGAATGGTGTGTCCGAACGACGAATCGACTTTATTAGATATGGTTCGTCAATGATCACCAAACAGATCCGCCATTATCCTTTGGGGTTTCGCTCTAGAGACAATTGCTCACTTTGAATAGGGTCCCATCAAAATCCGTTGAGAAGACGCCATATGAGATATGGACCGAGAAGACCCATGTTGTCATTTCTCAAGATATGGGGATGTGAGGCTTATGTAAAACGCTTACAATCGATAAACTCGCACCTAAATCAGAAAAATGCTTTTTTGTGGGGTATCCTAAAGAAACAAAAGGATATTACTTTTACAAAAGAAACGAGAACAAAGTTTTTGTTGCTCGAAATGGTGTCTTTTTGGAGAAAGAGTTTCTTTCAAAAGAAATCAAGAGGAGTGATGTGTATCTTGATGAAGTTCGAGAATCACATGAATATGTTCAAGCTACCTCTGAACCTTCACAAGATGTACAAAGTGTTGTACAACCTGTGGAAGAGACTCCAGCCCCACGTAGGTCGGGAGGCCACGCCATGTACCTATTAGATATGGGAATGACATATTATTGTTGGACAATGATGAGCCCACGACTTATGAAGAAGCAATGATGGACCCAAACTCAAAAATGGCTTGAAGCCATGAGATCCAAATTCAATCCATGCATGACAATCAAGTTTGGAACTTGGTCGATTCACTTGATGGTGTAAAACCATTGAGTGCAAATGGATTTTCAAGAAAAGATAGACGAGATGGAAATGTTCAGATCTATAAGGCACGGTTGGTGGCAAAGGGTTTCAAACAAGTTCAAGGAGTTGACTATGATGAAACTTTCTCACCGTAGCCATGCTCAAGTCTGTCCGGATCATTTTAGCTATTGCTGCATATTTTGATTATGAAATATGGCAGATGGATGTCAAAACAGCCTTCCTTAATGGGAATCTTTCTGAGGATGTATACATGATACAACCTCAAGGCTTTGTTGATCCTAAATATGCTAAAAGGGTATGCAAGCTTCAAAGATCCATTTATGGGTTAAAGCAAGCATCTAGGAGTTGGAACATTCGTTTTGATGAAGTAGTCAAAGGTTTTGACTTTATCAAAATGAAGAAGAGCCTTGTGTTTACAAGAAGGCTAGTGGGAGCGCACTTGTATTTACGATTTTGTATGTGGATGACATATTATTAATCGGGAATGACATTCCTATGCTTGAAGATGTTAAGACTTCATTGAAAAGGAGTTTCTCAATGAAGGACTTGGGAGAAGCATGCTATATCTTGGGCATAAAAATCTATAGAGATAGATCAAAAGGTTAATTGGATTAAGTCAGAAACGTACATTGACAAGATATTGAAAAGGTTCAATATGCATGAATCCAAGAGAGGTTTCATGCCAATGTCACATGGCATCGCCTCTGCAAGAATCGGTGTCCTTCAACATCCGATGAGCGAGACAGATGAGCAAGATTCCATATGCTTCACTATTGGGTCTATTATGTATGCCATGATCCGTACACCCTGATGTCTCATATGCTCTAAGTGTCACGAGCGATACCAAGCGGATCTGGTGATGGTCATTGGATAGCCGTAAAAATATCCTCAAGTACTTGAGAAGAACTAAGGGTATGTTCCTTGTTTTTGGAGGTGAGGAAGATCTGGTTGCAAAGGGTTACACCGATGCAAGCTTCCAAACCGACAAAGATGATTTTCGATCGCAATCCGGGTTTGTGTTTACACTTAATGGAGGAGCGAGAAGTGGAAGAGTTCCAAGCAAAACACGGTGGCCGACTCTACGACGAAGCGAGTACATTGCGCTTCGAGGCCGCAAAGGAGGTGTGTGGATTAAGAAGTTTATCACGAGCTTGGTGTGGTCGCTAGTGTCTCTAGTCCAATGGACATCTATTGTGATAATAGTGGTGCCATTGCACAAGCAAAAGAGCCTAGATCACATCAAAGTCTAAACACATACTCCGTCGCTTTCACCTTATTCGCGAGATTGTGGATAGAGGTGACGCGAGAATATGCAAAGTACATACGGAAGCCAATGTGGCCGATCCGCTGACAAAGCCACCGCCACACCCTAAGCATGAGGCGCACACAAGGTCTATTGGTATTAGATACTTAATTGATTGACTCAAGTGCAAGTGGGAGATTGTTAGTGTTATGCCCTTGAGGCAATCATTTAGATGATTGTAACATGACTATGTTTATGAATAATAATATGATTATTGGTCCAATGAATGTATATCATTGTATTGATCAACAAGTATGTGACTTGATTATGAAGCTCTTTACTTAATGATGTAATTCGATAAATATCTCGATCGGATATCATCGTATAGGACTACGATGAATAGATCAAGACATGTAGTGATCGATGATCATGCTTCATAGATCATGGGATATGGAGATATCATCTCTACATTGTGGACCATGTTGAAGAACATGGGTTAGATAGACCCGCTATGGGACATCGCGAGAATGTTTCATTCTTATGTGTCATCGTGTATCTCATACCTAGAAGATGTATGATCCTTAGACCTGAGATTGTCATATTCCCTACATGTGTAATAGTTTTCCTTGGGGCTATCAAACACTACTTCCTAACCGGATAGTTATAAAGGTAGCTTTCATGTTTACTATGAAACGTGCAGAGGAAGTGAGCAATAAGATGGAATTTGCCACTCCAATGAAACGGAGATATATGACAAGGCCACTCGTGTGATATGATTAAGAAAGTGCATGGCCATGCCGTGATTGAGGAGTCAATCACAACTTATTAATATATCACGGATACGAGAGATGGATTGAATCATCAAAGGATGACATGCTTCTCGCCTTGAGATCAATCTTCATATACTTGGCAAAGGGATTATTACATGAGTTCTTTTGATAGGTTCTGTTCGATTTGATCACAGTATGTTTGGGAGTTGGCATACTTTGCAAGAAGCCGCTACCAACTATTGGATTGAAAAAGTGTTTTCCGAATCCATGTCCAAACGTATGTGAACCTGCAGGGTCACACACTTAATGGGCTGGGACGCATTAATTTGGATTGATCCGTAATTAATGAACCTCGTGGGCTTAGCATGTCGGTGGGCCCTGGTTTAGGGTTTCATCTCGTGGCTATATAAGGAGGGAGGAGGAGGCGCAGGTGTGCTTTCCACGGTTTAGGTTTGATTCACTTGAAACCCTAGCCTCCTCCTCTCGCTTGCCCTGCCGAGCGACTAGGTGCTTGCACACGCGCACGCTGCTCCATCTCTCGGACGTGTGGACATCTGCGGTGACGCCGCTGCGATCGCGGCGTGGGAGGACGATCCACGGCGAGGCGAGGACGATCCACTACATCGACGCAACGACTGCGGCGAGGACGAACCACTACATCGACGCGCGAAGGATTCCGCAACTGCGCGTCTAGTGGTAATCTTATCTATGATCCCCTTCTTGCGAGTAGCTTTCTGGTTGCGCGGTAGTTTTTTTTTGTGCTAGCGTAGCATACCGCGTTTCCCTTCAGCTTGGTAATCAAGTGGGGTGGTAATGATTTTAGATTGGGGCAAGTGGCAAGGGGCAGTGTGCCAAGGTGGGCCAGGGATGGCAGGGGTATGTGGAAGTCTTGCCTTAATCACTTTAAGGACTTAACCTTGCAAGCCTTTGACCTGAGTCCTTCTTGCAACCACATGTCTGGAATGGGACAGCCTAGCTGAATAATTTGTGAAACCTAGATTTCGGTACTGTCGTGGTGAATAGTGAGTCCCGGGTTACGGTTTAACTCACATGGCGCAAGAGGGGGGCCCTGTTGTGGTGGTTTAACCCTTCAGTGTTGAAACCTTAGCGAGCAAAGATCGGGTCTAGGTGTAGCATTGTAAAGGCTTTGTTACGATCACTCGCCTTGGTGGTGTTTGGTTGTATCGTGTGGGTAAAGTGCATAACCTCCGCAGAGTGTACAATCTATTCGAATAGCCGTGCTCACTGGTATTGGGCAATGCTCTGAATTACAGCTTAAGGGTTAGACTTTTGTTAAACAAAACCTATTGGGATGGCAAGGTGCCATGGAAAGTGGAAAATAATTTAGGATTGAGAAACTTGGTTACTTCGAAATGCTGAATTTATTAATTATCGTATTTGTTTTATCGCTTCCAATCTATTTACTATATTCTTGTTAAATGTCGCATCGCAAAATAGCCATATTAGCCATTCCTTTGGATTAAGCCAAGCATATAGAATATTAGACTTGCATTATTGTGCACAACTTGTTGAGTGCTTTATGTACTCACCCCAACAACAACAACTTCGTAAGAGGAGGAATCTACGCCTTCGTGGAGGAGGACTATATGGATGCGAATGCTTAGGGTCCGAGCCTCATCGCTTTGCTCGTGGCGAATCGAGCGCCACTGCGCTTATTCTATTTCCGCCGCTTTTCATTGATACTTTTATTTAAGCCCGTGAGGCATTATTCATGTAAGACAACAGCTTATTATTAATCATTGAAGTTTATGCTATATTTCGCTGTGTACGACTATGATAGCATCTATGTTGCGCCTGTGTGCACTAGCGTGATCCTGGACTAGTGCGGTATACACAGAGGGTCCGGATTTGCAAAGTCGGGTCCCGACACTTTACAATGTACAACCCCACTATTAATCTCGCAAGCTAAGGTTTCATTGCCGAAGGGTTCAATCTACCCAGTCGGAAGCCCCCTCTTGCGCTAGCCTACATCTGGCATCCACCAAGTGACGAAGCTAATAACGAGACACACAAATTAATTAGCCGAGTCATACCCATATAGACTTGTGGTTGTATAGTAGTGCTTGGTCCATGATAACACACGCTTCGGTCGTTAATTGACTAGGGCAGAACATTCACTTTCCAAGGTCTCGTGCTTCCTGCACCGGCCAAACATCCATCCGCCCCAGTCTAAACCATTTCCACTTTATTCCAATAAAATCACAGCAGCAACACCAATTGCCGTAGCTTCACAAATAAGATTAAACAATGTTTGAAATGATTCCCATAATGGCATAATACCAAAACGTTTAAGCTGGACTAAGCAATTCTACCGCCCCATGATACTCTATTTGTTATCACGAAATAAAATAGCTAGTATCATCTAGAGTGAGAAAGGTTCATCATGATTAATGTCAATGAGGGTATAACAAATCTGGAATTTAACTAAACCTTCAACCACGTTTAAAGTACATTGCGTAAAAGCAAGCATGTACAATTTAAAACAACATAAATTTTTCATAAAATTTTGGGATTAACATGTTCAAGGAAGACTTGCCTTCGTTGCCTCCTACTGGTTCTATCTCTTTTTGCTGATTTTGTTTGAACTTCGATTGCGTCATCTACACGCAAAACGAGAACAAATATATAAAAGAAATAGAAAAAATTCAAAAATTGAGAATAATGGTACTGGACGATAGATCTTGAATTTAGATGAATTAAGATATTTGAATCACTGGAATCAGAGCTCAAACTAAGGAGAACGGGCTCCTGGAACATTCCCAGATAAAAAATGAGAGAAAAAGAAAAGGATTGACACGTGGCAAGATATGATTGGCGGGATTTTTGGATTTTCTGGAAAAAGAGAAAGAAAGGCCGACTGACACGTGTAGCCCACACATCCGTGAAATGGCTCACGGTGGACTGCGTCTGCAGTCCACCGAGAGGGGATATGCTAACGTGGCGACCCAGCCGACATTGTGTGCCACACGACGACTAGGGCAGACGTGGCAGCCATGTGGTGGACGGCATAGTGTGGGCGCGGGAGCCGAGGTGGGTCTAACGTGGTGGGACGTGAAGTGACACAGCGCTGAGGTGGCGCAGACGCAGGCAAGGCATGGCTACCATGTCACAGGCACGGGCGGCACGGGCACGCCAGAGCCAAAGAAGAATATGTGGTCGAGGGGCAAAACGCAACGGATCGGGGGTAGGATCTAGGGGCAAACGGAAGAGGGCGGCGTGCTGAACCCGACGTGACCAAAAACAATGGCGGAGGCTCACCGACGATGGAAAACGACAGTGTAGAAGTCCACGAGCATGGCGACGCAACCCGGCGGCTAGGGTTTGTGATTTGATAGCGCACGGGTGGCAAAATTCGGGAAACGAGAGAGGAGCGGGCGAAACGGGTGATGTGGAATATATAGAACCAGGTATCTCTATGACTGGCCCAGCGTCACCAGAAGAAAGGAATGGCCCAGAGAGGAGGCCCAAAAGCTGTGCCCCGCGCCAAGCCAAGTTGCCGTACAGAAGGGGGCTCTACTTATGGACAGTTACGTATATTTAGATATAAAAGATACAGTTGTAATCCGAGGTGTTCATAGGGTAGACCAAGATGTAAACCCTATCCTGTAACCGACTAAAATCTAATAACCGATTGAAATCTCCTATCCGATCAGGACTCTGTAAGCCGCCTGCCCCCAGTATATAAGGGAGAGGGCGGGTAACGCCAAAGGCATCCGATCACCGATTCATTGAGTAATCAAGCCTCAGAGCACAACACACAGGATAAGGGTATTACCTCCATCGTTGAGGGCCTGAACCTGTCTAACCCCTTGTCTTGTGTGACCTTCGAGTTTGAGATCTAGCGCCTGCCCCATAATTTTATTGTCGACTACAAAAGTCGACAGTTGGTGCTCCAGGTAGGGGCAGCGCTTCAATCTTTTCCTACAGACTCGATGGCAGCAATCGGCGAATTCTTTGCCACCTTCGTCTCCGACCAGACCTTCCGCTTCGGAAGCCTGGACTTCGTCGCAGATATGCACGGAGAGCTTGTCTGCCTGGTCCAAAACCAGATCCAATCAAGCGAAGGATCCCTACGAGAATAACTGTCAGCAAGCTAGCGAAATGAGTCAAATAAGAGTCGATAGGGTAATAAACCTGTCGGACATCCTCATTTTCATTGGGGGCTTCTTCCAAGCGGTCGGGCCGCCCCCAAAAGGACCACTCGGTACGCCGTCGACTGGCACCCGGAGCTCCTCCCGAATGCCTGAGTCCTTCGGCGTTGGACTCGACTGAGCTATAGGCTCACAGGAGAGGGGAGCCGAAGGCGCTGGGGCTTGTACCGATGGGTCCCGGATCTTAGGACCACCAGTCGGGTGCCGGGGCTTCGCGGGGTCCTTGGCCATCGTCTTTTTCCTCTTCTTGGCGGCGGGATCTCCCACAGGAGAGCTCGCTGGCCACTTCGGGGAATCGCCTATACGAGTAGGCATTTCCGAAAAGGCGCGTCACTGAAGAAGGCAACACGATCCTAGAAAGGAAGATTAAAAGTGAGAAGCCATTCAGAGATGAAGACAAGAATCTGTCGGCAAAGTATATCACCTCCGGGGGAGGATTCAATGCAGAGAAGGCCTTGGAGAATCTAGTGGGCATCTCAACGCTCAGGATGAAGAAATCGCCAACTCGAGCATGAATCTGCTCTCTCGTTATTAAGTCAGGCAAATCCCGGGTCGGATCGTCTTGGCCCTCAAACTGAAACCCCAGGTGGTCGCGCTCCTTTTGGGGCTGAACTCGTCGGGCAACAAAGTGAATGGCCAGACCAACCCCTGTGAGGCCCCCTTCCTTCAATTTGCCAATGAGCACTAAGAGGTCTTGCACTTGATCCATGTTGCTGGCGTCATCGACAGAGGACCAAGAGACGGACACCTTCGGTCGGCTCCCGAGGAAAGAAGGAAGAGCTGGATCAGGATTAGCACAATAAAACCACTCCTCGTGCCAGCCTTTATTCGAAGACTTGAAGGGAATAGCGAAATATGACTTCTTGAGCCCCTCCCGAAGTTGGAATTCGGCTCCCCCAACTACCTAGTGGTCGCTTTTTGAGGGATAGGGCATCAGAAGGTAAAAATGGCGGGAAAGATCAAAATGGGGGCAGATGCCCAAGAAGGCTTCGCAAAGGTGAACGAAGATAGAGATTAGCAAAATAGAGTTGGGATTCAAGTTCACCAACTCGATTTCATAAAAGAAGAGGAGGCCGCGAAGAAATGCACAGGCCGGAAGACCCAGCCCACACTGGAAAAGGGATTCAAATACCACTACCTCTTCGGGACGAGGAGTGGGGACGGATTCGGCGGCAGCCGGCCAGGCGGAGACCAAGGCCAAGTCCGGGAAAATCCCATCATTCACCATGGACTGCAGTTTCTCCTCTGTCGTTGTCGAGGCCGTCCAATCCTGGGGCAGAGGCTGCGAGGAGGAAGAAGAAAACATTTTCGAAGGAGAAAACAATGGCAGCGCAAAAGAACAAAGCACGACGGTAGTCAACCCTAGCGGCGGAGAAGTCGGATAGACAAGGAAGCAGAAGGAGCAAGTGCGCGGTGAGAGAATGAACCGTCGGGCGATGCATGGCTTGACTATTAAAAAGGGAAAGGTTAGGTTTTTGCTGAATCGACGGGAAAAAGATTGCGAAACGTCTCACCCACTCGGATTCCCCATAAATGATTTGCAGGCCTGACGTTCTGATTCACGGAGTTAGATGTGGTTTGACCAAGTCATATTCGGGGCACGTCGTTCCCCATGATGTGATGTTTCCTCCACTTACCGTGCAAAGCGGGACGTGGATGTCTTCCAACCTGGATAAAAAATATATCTTCCCGTGATATGCCCCACGATGGGTCGTTAGGTGGTTACCGCATGACGGAATCATATATCACAGGTCGAGCCCAAATGGGCACAAATCCAATGGTATGCCCCATGAGGGTCAGAAAGCTGTGCGTCATAATAAACGAGTACGGATACCACTCGGATAAAACCTTGACATGTCCGAAGTTGAACCAGAGCTGTATCCTACACCAGTCAGATATAGGTATCACTCAGCCAAGAGCCACGTAAGCATGATACGCTCCAAATCGAGCCTAAGCCATAACCTAAGGATATGGGTATCACTCGGCCATGAGCCAGGAGAACCTTGATACATCCCAAGTTGGATCAGAGCTGTGTCCTGCACCAGTCGGATACAGGTATCACTCGGCCATGAGCCAAGAAAAATCTGTTACACCTCAAGTTAGGTCTAAGCTATATCCTATAGCAGTCGGATATGGGTATCACTCGGCCAAAAGCCACGTATGTTCGATACGCTCCAAGATGGGCCTAAGTTATATCTAGCAACCGTCAGGTGTGGATATCACTCGGCCACGAGCCAAGCAAATACGATATGACCCGAGATGGACCGACGCAATATCATATAGCAGTCGGGCGTCAGCATTGCTCGGATGATAACCACGTGAATCCTAAAGTGTCCCGAGTCGGATCTAAGATGGACACGGACATCATCAGATTCAAGAGCCATGCGAGTTTCGAGACGTCCTAGTACAGGTCTAAGCCATGATCAAAAGATAAACAAGAACTTCATCGGCAAAAGGTACTTCTTTATTATATATAAAAATTCCCTAGGCATTATGCCTAGGAAACTATTACATTTACAGGAGAGCTACACCTCCCCGCAGCGCGCCCGGCCGAGTGCCTCAATAAGAGCTTCCCAAGCCCTGTAAATGGCAGGGAAGATCTCTAGAAAGGCATCAACGGTGGCGCGATCGCGATCCACCGCCCTCTCCTCGGCCGGCTCCTCCAGGACGCGGTTGAATTCCGCCCACAACTCCGCAAGTTCAGGGTCGTCCCTGTCGTAATTGTATTTCCTCTTCGGCGTGACGAAGATAGAAGGTATGAAGACTAAGTGAGAAGGAATACATTCTACAAGCGCCGGTTCGCCTTTTATATCCAACACAGCAAAGATGAAGTAAACGCGTCAGGAAGCCGAAGAGATTTGGAGTTAATTTAGCTCCAGAAGCCAAGGAGTTTTTCAGCAAACGAGTTGACACAGAAAACCAAGGCGACCTCGAAGACTGCCTAGTGGTTATTCCTAAAGAGAAATTACATTAAGGCTTCGCTTCAGGTGGAAATAAATATTCAACCCGCATCTGAAATATGGGTCGGGTCCACAAGGCTACTTGCAACAAGCCTGCCCGGCAGAAGATTATACTTAGGTGAAGCAAAAATTAAGGATCATATTCGAGTCCTTCATAATTCGCTCGCTGTAAGAAGAAGCCCCCAATCTGAATGAAGGAACCAGTCAGAAGCTTAAACAAGAAAGTCCGGGACAATGATTCAAGCATAAACTTAATTGGAAACATAGCGATCGGATCACGAAGCACTCGGGAGCTACTGTGGAATATATAGATCCAGGTATCTCTATGACCAGCCCAGTGTCACTAGAAGAAAGGAAAGGCCCAGAGAGGAGGCCCAAAAGTTGTGCCCCGCACCAAGCCAAGTTGCCGTACGGAAGGGGGCTCTACTTATGGACAATTACGTATATTTAGATATAAAAGATACAGTTGTAATCCGAGTTGTTGATAGGGTAGACCAAGATGTAAACCCTATCCTGTAACCGACTAAAATCTAATAACCGATCAGAATCTCCTAACCGATCAGGACTCTGTAAGCCGCCCTGCCCCCAGTATATAAGGGAGAGGGCGGGTAACGCCAAAGGCATCCGATCACCGATTCATTGAGTAATCAAGCCTCAGAGCACAACACACAAGATTAGGGTATTACCTCCATCGCTGAGGGCCTGAACCTGTCTAACCCCTTGTCTTGTGTGACCTTCAAGTTTGAGATCTAGCGCCTGCCCCATAATTTTATTGCCGACTACAAAAGTCGACATGTGACAGGCTATGCAAGCTGGGCCGGGAGAGGGAGCAGGCCAGACTAGGCTGAACGGAGGGAGAAGGAAGGCAGGTCGGCAAAAGAAAAAGGACTAGGCCGAGCCAGAGCAACAGGAGTGGGCCGCGGGGAATGCAACTCACGCGAGATTAAAACAATTAAAAAGATTTTTCTTTTTTCCAAAATTCCAGAAAAAAGCAAAAATGCCAAATAAATAGCAAATAAATTAGGAAAATCCCAAAATATTCTCAAAAATACTTTTTAGCATTTAGAACTCAAATAAATTATTTTGAACTCATTCAAACTTATGCTTTTGATTCAAATGAATTTCTTGCACTAAATAAATTTTTAAATTCTCAAAAATTTTAAAAAGGACTGAAAAATGAAATGTTACATGACATGACTACCACAGAAGCACCACGGACAAATCAAGGATGTGCCGAATGTCGGCTGGGTAGTCGTCTGTTGTGACCACTTCAACATCGTCGAGATCCAACAATGTGAAGCCCAACGATCGGTTGGATTTGACGACTTTGGATCCTTGGTGATAGGCTCAGGAGGCATCGACTGTGATGATGGAGGAGGGAACTCAGTCTCAACTGCTGGCAAATCGGCGAAGATGTGTGCAACTTGGACGGTCGGAGAGGTTGCGGGCTGCAAAAACAATGTTTTCAGATATAGCTGATAATAGGAAAAGACTTGGTGATGAGAATTCTTACCCTTTCAGAGAAGGACCTGCAAGGAGAATGATTGGATGTTCCCTCCTTAGTAGGTGGAAGGCCCCTAGAAGTGACAACCTTGTTCGTGAAGAGGAACGCGGTATGCTACACTAGCACAAAAAAAACTACCACGTAACTAGAAAGCTACTCGCAAGAATGGGATCATAGATAAGATTACCACTAGACGCGCAGTTGCGGAATCCTTCGCGCGTCGATGTAGTGGATCGTCCTCACCGCAGTCGTTGCGTCGATGGAGTGGATCGTCCTCGCCTCGCCGTGGATCGTCCTCCCACGCCGCAGTCGTAGCAGCGTCACCGCAGTAGTCCACACGTCCAGGGATGGAACGCCGTGCATCGGTGTGCAAGCACCTGGTCGCTCGGCAGGGGCAACGAGAAGAGGAGGCTAGGGTTTTGAGTGAATCACTTCTAAACCGTGGGAAAGCACATCCTGCGCCCACCTTCCTCCCTTCCTTATATAGCCACGAGATGAAACCCTAAAACAAGGCCTATCAGCGTGCTAAGCCCACGAGGTCCATTAATTATGGATCCAATCCAAATTAATGCGTCCCAGCCCTTTAAGTGTGTGACCCTGCAGGTTCACGTACGTTTAGACATGGATTCGAAAAACTCCTTTTCAATCCAATAGTTGGTAGCGGCTCCTTGCAAAGTATGCCAACTCCCAAACATACTATGATCAAATCGGACAGAACCTATCAAAAGTACTCATGTAATAATCCCTTTGCCAAGTATATGAAGATTGAACTCAAGGCGAGAAGCATGTCATCCTTTGATGATTCAATCCATCTCTCGTATTCGTGATATATTAATAAGTTGTGATTGACTCCTCAATCACGGCATGGCCATGCACTTCCTTAATCATATCACACGAGTGGCCTTGTCATATATCTCTGTTTCATTGGAGTGGCAAATTCCATCTTGACTGCTCACTTCCCTCTGCACGTTTCATAGTAAACATGAAAGCTACCTTTATAACTATCCGGTTAGGAAGTAGTGTTTGATAGCCCCAAGGAAAACTATTACACATGTATGGAATATGACAATCTCAGGTCTAAGGATCATACATCTACTAGGTATGAGATACACGATGACACATAAGAATGAAACATTCTCGCAGATGTCCCATTGCGGTCTATCTAACCCATGTTCTTCAACATGCGTCCACAATGTATAGATGATATCTCTATATCCCATGATCTATGAAGCATGATCATCGATCACTACATGTGCTGATCTATTCATCGTTGTCCTATACGATGATATCCGATCAGAGATATTTATCGAATTATATCAATAAGTAAAGAGCTTCATAAGCAAGTCACATACTTGTTGATCAATACAATGATATACATTCATTGGACCAATAATCATATTGTTATTCATAAACATAGTCATGTTACAATCATCTAAATGATTGCCTCAAGGGCATAGCACTAACAGTTCGACCGTATACGCTTCTTTTTTGTTAGAAGGTTTGAATGATGAGAATCGGTCCAATAATCATGTTAGGAAATAATGGGAATAGAAGCCAATATCTATGTACTTGGTTGCTGTTTGTCGAGGTCAAAGGGTGCTGGGCTTGAACGCCAAGCGTGCCCGAAGTGTAGCTCGCCAAGGCCCTTGCAGCAGGATGAGAACACTTGCTTGACTGGGTCGTGCCTGATGAATCGGCTGGTTTCTTTCTTGCCGCCTTGGTCTACAAAAGTTAAGAGAAGCAGATTAGTAAATGATCAAGAATGGTGAAGTATAATTGCTAAGGTGTGAGTCTAATATAGCCGATACCTCGCTAGTAATGTTCACTATACTTGTGTTAGTGTAGAATGAGGAGCTAGCTTCGCCGCTAGACCTTGAACTACTACTAGTGGTGTTGTTGACGGCAAGCGATAGATCCAGGAAGAATTTGGCCACCACGGTCGATATAGTACGCTCCGTTGGGAATAAAGCCGTGTAGATAGCTAACCACCAGACGGAATAGTTGTCTGCCCTCCGAGTTTGCAGATTGAAGTGTTGCAGGCTTCGGAGCAAAAGATCATCGGACAATTGTAACATCCCAAAAATTTGGCTTAATTAAGTTGTTATTGCTTAAAAGTGCATTTATGATTTTCTGAAATTTATTTGGATTTTTCTGGATTTATTTGAATTAATTTTAAATTGAGTTTATTGCTTTTTATTCAAATCTATTTAAATCATGCAAAGTTAAAATAAAGTTTTGCCAAAATATTTTATTTGAGTTCAGAATGTCTCAAAGTATTTTTGAGATTTTTCTGGGATTTTTCCTGATACTTTAATTGCCTAAAACAAATTAAATGAATTTCAGCAATTATTTTAATTGGAAAACATTTAAAATCGGGATGAACAGAGAGGGCTTGGCCCATTTTCCGTCTTGGCGGCCGGGCGGCGTGGCCTGTTCGGCCCTTTTTCTAGAAGTTTTATCCCGGCCGTTGGATCCAGATCGAAGGGTTGAGCGCAACGCGTACCGGTTGGGGATTTCTATTCTATCGTTACCGTCCGATTTGCCACGTGTCGCCGATCCGGTCATCGTCTTCGCGTGTCCGTGTCGGACTCTGCTCCGTGTCCGCCATGGACTCCGCGGAGCAATTGGGCAAGGCAGCCGGTCCTAGCGCTATAAAAGGCGAGCACGGGCTGCGCAATACCCTAAGCAACCAAAACCCTAGGTTTAGCCCGTGAGAGCGCCGTCGATTCGTCGTGATTTCGCGGAAGTTTGCCGAGCGCCGCCGCGTCGAAGAACCGTCGATTCACCGCCGTCAAGCCATCACGAAGCCTGCGCCTTGACGCATCTGCTTCGTGGTTGTTCAGAGCATCCTGTGCGCGCGCTAGTTTGGACGGAGCATCGCCAGAGGGGAGGAACCGCGGGGAGGCCGTCGCCGACGAAGAAAAGAACGACGCCGCCATCGTTTCAGCTCCTCGGAAGAGAAACCGACCGCATCATCAGATCCGCGCCGGCAAGACGCATCTGTGAGTACCCACCGACCTCGCCGCCGACGACCCTAGGGCTCTGTGCCATCGCCGTCGACGTGGCTTACTGGTTCGTCGCCGCGTGTCACCCACGTGGATGCGGTCGGACCGGACAGCGGCGTGGTGGCCGGCATGGCGTCGTCGTGGTGAGCAGCACCGGCGCCGGTCGACAGTGCGGGGCCAGCGTGTCGAGAGCTCCGACCGTGTGAGCCGGTGTACCGTGGACCCGATGAAATTCATGGACTCATCCATGGACCGAGGGGGCGCGTGTCGAGACCGGGCGCCGGGCGGGTCGACGTCAGCAGGACGTCATGCTTGCGTCATAAATCGATTTTTCAAGATAAAAATAAATCATTAAATTCGAATTTCGATTTTCGATTTGATTTATTTCAAACTTCAAAGGCTATGTCTTTTGCAATTTAACTCGGATTTGAGTGATTCCAATTTCTAAAAATTTGTAAAATTGAGATCTATTTAATGGTGAATTTTATTTGATTTTTGGAGTTCAATTGCTCTCTGTTTTGGTATTTATTTACTTTTTTTCTTGATGCAGCGTAGACGTTGAATTGTGTGACGCTTCGGAGGAAGATCAAGCAACTCAAGAGCAAGCTTCAGATCAAGATCAGGACCTATTCCAAGGCAAGTTGTGCTTTGATCATGTTGAACCCATGTTTATAAAATTGCTATGTTTGTTTTACCCTATTGCATATATTTCAAATATACAATTGTTTCAAATTAGATTGGGCTTAGCTAATATACCAGATTGATCTATACCCTACCTTGTCATTGTATGCCATGATCCATTGTCACCCTAGATTGGTTTAACATAGTTGATTAGTAATTATGATCAACATTAGAGATTTAGACCGTATTAGTTGCTTAGCCTTGCCACGTAATCACATGTGTCAGAATCATTGATAATTAATCTTGATTAATGGAATACGGAACAATGTTATGAACTTGTTTGTCATGTGGAATCACACGATGAGATTGAGTTGTTGTGGCGAGTCAGGTCACGCAACGATGTTGAATTGTTGATGGCACGTGGTGCTTGGTAATCAACTGGGTGACAATAACTTAGATTGGGGCAAGTGGCAAGGGGCGAGGAGGCCAAGGTGGGCCCGATGGGCAGAAGGTATGTGGATGTCTTGCCTTGATCACACTAAGGACTTAACCTTGCAAGCCTTTGACCTGAGTCTATCATGCAACCACATGTCTGGTATGGGCCAGCCTAGCTGAGTAATTTGCAATGTCTTAATTTGGGTACTACCGTGGACGGTGTGAGTTCCCGAGTTATGGAGTAATTCACATGGCGCAAGAGGGGGGCCCTGGATGTGGTAACCAGTCCCACCAGTGTTGAATCCTTAGCGGGTAGTATCGGGTTAAGCCAGAGCATTGTAAAGGCTTTGTTATAATCACTCGCCTTGGTGGTGTTTGGTTGTATCACGTGGGTAAAGTGCATAACCTCTGCAGAGTGTGAAACTATTCGGATAGCCGTGCTCGCGGCATTGAGCAATGCTCGGGAATTACAGTTAAGGGTTAGTTTAATTAATTGGACAACATGGTTGGGATGGCGGAATGCCATATGGAAGATGAAATTTGACTTAGGATTGGAAACTTGATTTACTTGAGAAATATTGAACTTATTTACTATTGTTATTTGTTTTACATTCTTTACGATCTATTTATTATATATGTTCATAAATGCTGCTTATTGCAAAATAGCCATGATAGCCTATCCATTGGAATAAGCCTTACATATAGATACATAGAATTGCATTTTGTGCACAACTTGTTGAGTGCTTTAAGTACTCACCCTTGCCAAACAACAATAATCAACAGTTGAGGAATCTACACCTGTGTTGGAAGATGATGTTCAGGAAGACACGAGTCATTAGGGTCCGAGCCTTGTCGGTTGCCTGTGGTGAACTGATGAGCTATCTACGTTTCTACTTTCCGCTGCTTAATTATTAGTTTATATTCTCAGTCTTGCCCTGTGTGGCTTAATAATGTAAGTTGGTCATAAGATCGTACCTTTAGTTATATCAATGAATGAACTATTATTCTGTTATCGTTGAGTATGATGTGATATGTACCAATGTTGAGCTGTGTGCACTAGCGTTGATCCTGGGACTAGTGCGGTAAACACAGTGGGTTCGAATCAGTGGATTCGGATCCTTACAACAATGTTAGCATTGGATAAGTGTCAAAGCCATTCTCTTGGCTTAATCCGATTCAACAATTGAAGACTTGGACACGCTTGACCAAACCTAGTTGTCGGGCATACACCGACGGATGGTACAGTTCATATGAAGGTTGGTATGTTCGGTTTCTTGTGTGTAAGCTGACAGAGAATACAATAGGTGATATAAAATCTTGTACATATTTAATGTCTCTAAGAACATCTCATCGTTGTTGGCTGCCATCTGAAGGAATGATGGCCAAGGGTAGCTATTGGCTTCTATATAGTTGAAGAAGTCGTTCTGGCTAAATTCTGTCTGATCAAGTTGAAAGAAAAAGGCCAAATATTTTCTTTCTCCGATGGGAGTGAGTCTTAGCTCCTTGTAGGAACAAAGTTTGAATTTTTCACCAAATGATCATCTATCCAAAAAAACCTATCTCTTGGACTTCTAGGGTCCCCTCTAAAGGATATGGAGAAATTTCGGCTGAGTCAATACCGAAAGATCGGCTAAAGATAAAATACAGCCAGATCTGAATGAACCACAAAGGGCCGCCAATGTTTCCAACTATGTATTGGCCCAATCCGTTGAAAAGCCAACTGCGGATGGTATGCATCCTCTGAAAGACGGATCGAAGGAAAAGCTTCCCTAACGTCAGCCGATGGCCTGTGACTAACTGTTCCACAATAACTTGGCAGACTTGTGTTGGCCCCAGTGAAGCCTTGCAGAACAAACATCGGTAAAGCCACATGTTGAGGAAAGTGATGTGCTCTTTATCCGATACTAGGCCTGTCCCTTGATTATTACTTATATATTTGTTCCAGCCTTCTCCTTTTGATCGGATCAGTTTATGTGTAGGCTTGGCACTAAAACCCGATGGTTGGTTCCCGTCTAGCCTTAAACAGCAAAGTTAAGCCACATCCAATAATGTTGGGCCGATTGGACCAGTCCTAAACATAAAGGCATTAAATGTATCCGACTAGAAATAGAAGGACATGGCCACTAAGGGCTCGTTGGCCTCTAGATCGGCTAGAGTCAAGGGGAGGGACTCGGCTATCCCCATTCTCTTCCACACTTCTCTTTTTTGGGCCGCTAGTTGATTGTACCAGTTCCTCCGGCCCTTGAGTTCTATCGGCTCTCTAAAGCTTTTACTCCACCCCTCTATATTATACTCTGGAGCCGACAGGGGAGATAGGGCAATTCTTGTTCTATGATGACTATTGGGTCAGTATTCCCAAGCGGTCCTAAATAATATTGGTCCTCACTATTAGGAATCGGGATGAGTACCTGATTGGGATCCATTCACCCGATCTCATGAAAATGTTGACTGGCCGATTGAGAGTTGAGTTGAGAATGCTAGGAGACTTGCAAACACAGAATGAACTCGAAGCCGATAGTAGAAGTGCTGAGAGCTCGTGAGCATGAAAACGATAGTGTGGGGACCTCATATTTATAGCGGGGTAAAATGGGTGAAAATGGAGGGAAGAGATTTCGAGGAACGTGTATAGTTGAAACGCAGATACATGTCTCAAGATTTTTACGGCGCCATAAATGGGACAATTACTAGTGGGAATATTGCGTCAACCCGATAGGAACAGAAGCCGATGGGCATGATTTTTGGAAGATAACATATTATCTCCCAAAAATGGGAGGCATATGTTTGCACCAAGATTTGTCAAAAGTGTGGTCAAGTTGTCAGGCTATGGGCTAGGAGATGTTTTAACCGATATCAGATATGGAAAGAGTGTTGAGTTTGGATTATGACCGATATTTATCTAAAATAGGAGGAACTGTCCAATTGAGGCCGATACAGATCACGCTTTGTAGCGTGTTGGAAAAAGATACGATCTACCAATAGCTATAAAAGATGATCAGTGGCAAGCGAGGAAATAACAAAATCCAATCAATCAATTCACATTATGTTTATTTACTTCCTGTCGACTAGGAGTAGATTTTGTAATTTAGATTCTCTCTTGTAATCTGATTTGATCAATAAAGTTGCGCATCGCCGATTGTTGATCACCTCCGATTACGCCAAACAGGTTTGATTTTCTCCGATCTTGTTGTGCATCGCCTTTTTCGAAAAGATCTACCTCTTATCATCTGATTAGCCTAATCGGCTAATTGACTTATCGTTACCCTTGATTTAACTGGCTTTCTAGCTATTTAGATCTTTGCCGATTGTTTTGCTAGATCAGCTTTGAGCATATTTTATATTCGTCTTACCGATTGCAGGATCAAATCAGTTGGCATGCCTCGAACCAATTGAACCCGGCATTCGTCTGGTGCGTTGTGGCCAATTAACCCACTACTACAGAATGGCACATCACTATCACTTCATCTGTGTCGATTCTTAAGTTTTTAGGAAAAAACAATTGTATTTCTTAAGTTAGGAGGGGTGTTAATAATAATCACTATCGGTTCTGAGGTTAGAAGTGATTATGATGTAGCACTGGGCACATCACAATCGGTTCTTATGCGAGAAGCGATAGTGATGTGCACGGTTATCACTATCGGTTCACACATAAGAAGCGATAGTGATGTGACCACGCACATCACTATTGATTCTTATATAAGAAGCGATAGTGATGTGCATGCATATCACTATCTCTTCTCACGAAGGAAGTGATAGTGATGAGCACGTGAGCACGTACACATCACTATCGATTCTCACAAAAGAACTGATAGTGATGTGCCCATGCTCATCACTATCGCTTCTTTTGTTGGAAGCGATAGTGATGACCTTGCACATCACTATCGCTTCTCATATAAGAACCGATAGTGATCTACACGTGCTAATCACTATCGCTTCTTATATGAGAACCGATAGTGATATGCATTCACATCACTATCGCTTTTTAATTGAGAACCGATTGTGACGTGCCTCGCTAGGTTATATATACCACTCGTGCAGGATTCTTCTTTGTTGTTATTTCAATGGAGATTTTCCGCCACCACCCGAAAAAACAGCTCATATTCTGTGGTTGGAAGCAATACTTGGGTAAGAAAATTTGAAATCCTCAAGGGTAGGTGCTTAGAGGGTAAATTTGAAACCCTAGCTGAGGAGATTCCTCTCTTTTTTTCCCTCATTTGCGGTTTTCTTCAAAATGTGAGCAATCCTTTAAACCCCTTTAATTTTGCACTAGGTAATTTCGATATGTCGTGAATATAGTTTAGGTTGCACTGGAATTGTGTATATGCTATCAGATTTCACACTCTTTATTTGACAAGCACACATGTATTTAATTATTGTAGTGCTCTCATGTTAATATGGAATTATTATTGCTGTCATCTAACAAATATTAGAGTTTAGGCTGCAGAACCTACTTCTCCCGTTTGAGGGTGCTTGTTTATAAATATGCTGAACGAAATGGCATATTTATAAGCGAGCAGTCTTGAATTGTCCACGCTTTTTGGACAGTTCGAGGATATGTGGTTTAGGCAAGTTCCTGAGTTGTGTTTTACAACTTCACAGTAGATTTTGGGAGCGTCTCCCTAGTGTTCTCCAGATACACACCCCTCTTGACCTGTTGTTGAGACGTGTATCTGGAGAACAGCGGGGAGATGCTGCCAAAATTTTCTCTGGAGTTGTACAACGGCTTAGGAACTTGCCCGAACCACATATCTTTGAATGGGATTAGGACCTAACCTATTTAGAGATTAGGAGTCATCGTTGGTACCCTTGTTTTGTTTCGTTGAAGTCATAAGATTTGCAAGCTACTTCACTATATAATTAGGTTATTCAATATCATTGTTGATGTTAAAAATGTATGTCTCCTATCTAGGGAATTAGAAGCTCTAAACCAGGGAAGAAGCTTGGTATCGATCGGGAGTACATTTATATATTTTGAAACCTGTCCTCTATTTTGCAAAGGTAATATTAATTGAAATGATATCTCAATGTTTCAAATAGCTAGCTAGTTTTCACTCCAGTTTTTACTTAATTTATTTTGTGAAGTTTAATTGCAGATGGACTGTGAGGAATGGATGTATCAAAAAAGCTGTGTGAGTGCTGTATTTCAGAGGGGTGTTAAGGAGTTCAAAAAAATTGCAGAAGAGAACATGGTGACGAGGGGTGTAAACTTCATATATTGCCCTTGCATTGATTGCACCAATCTGAGGAGATTTAACAACTCAGCACAAATTGAGGGCCATCTGATTTGACATGGCTTCGTGAGGCATTACACGTGTTGGATCCATCACGGGGAGATAGGTGGTACCCTTCTAGTATGCAACGAAGACACGGTGGAACCGGATGACGAGTTGTAGCTTGATATGTTTGTGGAGGACAATTGGAGCAAATGTTGTGGGATGTGGAGGGTAATTACACGGGAAGAGAGTTTAAAAAGTTCAAAAGATTGATGGAAAATGATGCCAAACCACTATTCTTGGGTTGCAAAACGAAATACACTAAGCTGCGTTCGGTCCTTGCATTGTTCAAACTAAAGGCAAAAACCATTGGACAGATACAAGTTTCAATGCACTTTAAGTTTTGCTATCAGATTTGCTTTTGGAAGGAAATGAGTTGCCAACAAGCATTTATGAAGCAAAGAAGCTACTATGTCCCATGGGAATGGAAATAGAAAGGATACATTCATGTCTGAATGATTGCATCTTGTATAACTCCAATAAGGAACTACATGTTTGTCTAGTTTGCCGTATACCCCGGTACAAACAAAAGGAGAAGCATAATGACAAGAAGCGTAAGAGTCGGGGTGACGATGGTGAAGAGGTCACTAAAGGTGCATCGGCCAAGATATTGTGGTACATGCCCATCATTCCCCATCTGGAGCGGTTGTTTGCAAATCCTAGAGAGGAAAAATTATTGCGTTGGCATTATGAGTCTCGAAAGGAAGATGGCAAGCTGAGACACCCTGCTGATTCGGCTCAATGGAGAAACATCGATTGGAAACATGAAGAGTTTGGTGCCAAAATGAGGAACATAAGATTTGGATTGAGTACCGATGGAATGAATCCATTTGGTAACATGAGCAATCGTCACAACACCTAGCCAGTTCTATTGTGTATCTACAACCTCCCTCCTTGGTTGTGCATGAAGCGGAAGTATACCATGATGTCGTTGCTAATGTCGGGACCCAAACAGCCGGGAAATGATATTGATGTGTACCTTGCTCCAATAATGGAGGATTTCATAAAATTGTGGAATAAGGGGGTCGTGGTATGGGATGTGTACAAAATATAGCATTTCACCATACGGGCTATGGTAGTTTGCACCATAAATGATTTCTCGGCCCTTGGTAATTTGGCGGGCTACAGTACAAAAGGAGCCAATGCGTGTCCTATTTGTGTAGAGGAGATTGAGAGCTTATGGCTGCCGAATTCCAAGAAAACTGTGTATATGGGTCACCGTAGGTTTCTACCTCAAAGTCATCGATACCGTAAGATGGATGACAAATTCGATGGGAAGAGGGAAGTCTGTTCGGCCCCGCAGCCTACGAGTAGAAGGAAAGTATATTCACGTGTGGAAAGAGTCGTAAATCTATTCGTCCTAGGACCATTTGGATGAAGAGGTCGATATTTTGGGACTTACCAAACATAATTTATTGTCAAGTTCACATAATAGCTACGAATTGCTTTCTCTCATGTCAAATATATGACCATGTCAGATAAGAACACTCAAAATGTCGCAATTAGAGAGCATCCACTCATCGCCAGACAGAGTAGAAGTTGCTCCTGAGGGCTGAGCCAAGTTCCAAGTGTTGAGCCGAGCCAAGTTCCAAATGTTGATGGGCTAAGTAAGATGAGGAAGGCCTGAGGACTGAACAAAGGGGCCATAGGGAGAACGTCGCAGGTTCTCCACTTCAATGCTATGGGAGTTTGCACGGGTCCTCCCAAGTACAAGGGATGATACTGGTCATTCCTCGGCCAATTGGTGAGGAGAGAGTTCCCATGACAGTTAAGAATTGGTGAAAAGAAGTCAACGCCAAGCAGGACAATCGGCTGTGGGATGAGGTAAAGAGCAAATGGACTATAGAAGAGGAAGATGAAAACAATGCCAGGTGGTATGCTATGAAGAGGATGGGTGTGGCTCTAAGGCACTTCAAGTTCTTCAAGCATGGTGAGTATGTGTGTGAGGTCAAGGATGCCGACTAGAGGGGGGTGAATAGGTGGCTTTTAAAACCTCTCTACTAATTTCTACAAAGCAATTCACCCCTAATTATCCTTATTCCAAAAACCTTAACAATTATTAATGCGGAAGCGATAAACAAAGGTTTTGACAATTAAAGCCTAAAAGAACTAGGCTCACTAGGCTCAACTAATTATATCTCTAACAAGAATATGCAATTCTAAAGACAAGCAATCAATAAATTTAATTGTATGAATATAAATTGCTTGAACATAAATAACAAACACAATGCAAGCACAAGAGACACGATACTTTTTACCGTGGTGTTCGGAGACTTGCCGGTCTCCCCTAGTCCACGTTGAGGTTAGCCCAAACGAATTGGACCGGCTCCAAGAATTGAGCACCCACCTCGAATCCACTTGTGGTAGCTCCTTTTCCCTCCCGGGTAGGCGAGCTCCAACCTTCACAAACTTCGCCTTGACTTCTCACAAACCCCGTTGAGAAGCTCACCGCACACGACGCTCTACACCGTCTATGAGGCGGCAACCTCCAAGAGTAACAAGTCAAGCCCTTCCACTTGAACTTCACCTAGTGCAACACATGCACTCCGGTGACCTACGTGCAACACATGCACTAGGATCCTCCTCAAGTGCAACACATGCACTAGGATCCTCCTCAAGTGTAACACATACACAAAAGGCTCTCAATCCTCTCCTAATTGCAACACATGCAATTAGAGGTTCACACTAGCTCAAGAAGCAAATGGAAGAGGGCAACACATGCACACAACTCCTACAAACACCCAAATGCTATAGCACACAGCCAGCCACTGCCCTTGCCCCCCAAGGCCTCCTTTTATAGCCTCCAAGCCAAAACTAGCCGTTGGGGGCGAATTGGGCAAAGTGCCCAGCAAACCCGGTGATACCTCCCAACTGGGACCGGTAGCACCGGCCTCCTCGCCAACGGCTACAAAACTAGCCATTGCAGGAAATTCGGTAGCACCGGCCAACTAGGAGCGGTGCTACCGCCCGGGCGGTTGCACCGGCCTTCACCCTGATAGCACCGGACCCGAGCCGAACACAAAAACACCTCTCTCTGGAAATTTTACACCGGGGATTCATCCGGTGCTACCGCTCATCCGGTAGCACCGGGCTACCATGGTCGATACCACCGGCCTGCCAGAACCCCCAAAACACCCTCTCTGGAATATCCGCACCGGCTAGAGGGGCGGTAGCACCGGACCTCCGGTGCTACCGGGCTACCATGGGCGTAGTACCGGCCTTAGGGAGAAAACACTGTTTTACACAAAAACTTTTCTCCAAACCATTAAAGATTTATTCTTTGAGCTATGTGAGGATCAATACATGATCACAACACTATGCAAAACACATTTGCACACGTTAATCACATACTCCAAAGAATCGCATTAAGCACAACTTATTTGCAAATAAACCAAGAACTTATGAGATCAATCCTCTTAGCCATGTGATGATCAACACATGATCAAGTCAATTTGCAAAACACATTTGCAAACCCTATTCACATGCTCTAGGATCGAAACCCATAATCTCAAGTTCATTTGCAAAACACATTTGCAAATAACAACTCCAACTTATTTGCAAAACACATTTGCAAATAAACCACGAACCTATAAGATCAATCCTCTTAGCCATGTAAGGATCAACACATGATCCCGACACTTTGCAAAACACATTTGCAAATGCCAACACATGCTCTAGGATCGAACCTCATAACTTCCAGCTTATTTGCAAAACACATTTGCAAATAACAAGTCAACACTTTGCAAAAACACATTTTGCAACTAAACCAAGCTTAGCCTTGTGATGATCAACACATGACCCAATCACAAGCTAAAATACCAAAGCATGAGCTCTTTATTTGCAACACATGCAAATCTCTAGCACCATGCAAACAACCACAACAAATTCAAGTGCATGAGCTCTCTATTTGCAACACATGCAAAACTTAGCTCCAAGCAAAAACCAAATCAAATAAGATTCAATTAAGATGCAAGCATGAGCACCCTTATTTGCAACACATGCAAATACTTAGCTCATACAAAATCCAATGCACAAGCTTCACCCATTTGCAACACATACCAAATGGTTAGCTTCATGCAAACACCAAACAAGAGAGTGAGCTAGAGTGAACCGGATTGAGTTCATCAACACATGATGAAGCTCAAGCTAAAAGACTCAACCCCTCTTAATAGTACGGCGATCTAAACTAGACTCTTTAGCCTATCTAGTTATACCTTTGCCGCACGCGATCCACTTGGAGCTTTTATGATTTCCAATCATCTTTTCTCCGGGATCAAATCTTCTTCTTCTTGTTCACCAACACATGATGAACCTTCTCTAGCCCTTCTCTTTACTATGGAATCACCTCTTGAAGCTCATGAACACATGATGACTTCTTCTTCTTCCCGATTCTTTATCATCTTGGACTCAACCTACTTCACAACTCATGAAAGATGTTAGTCCAACAAACACAGTTGTCTCAATCATCACCGCACTCCATTAACACATAATGGATGCCTCCAAAATTGATTGAGCACAACCCAAATCGATTTGAAAGATTAATTGTGTCTTGAGTACTTTGATGCAACTAATGCTTCATTATACTCAAGAATTTTTCGTTTGTCTTTAATCAACAAGGAACACCATCAACACATAATAAAATGTCCTTTTATTGATTGAAAGACAATCGAACTCAATTTAAATTTCATTTAAATTGATATGAGTATATATATAACTACATAAGTTTCATATACTCAAATGATTGTTTCAAAGTCTTGATCCTTTATATGTTATTTAGCAATAAGACATGGATCAATACTATTGAAACAACAAGTTAAATTATAAACTCCCCCTAGATGTGTGCATTCATGTAGTATATGAATTAGGAACATAATGCACATATTTGGACTAAACCAATGGAAGAGTTCATACTTTAACTTGAATCCTAAGTATGCATTAAGTCAATAGAGTGAATACAAGTGCATACCTTAGGTTTTCCATTTTCCATCCAAATATGAGACTAATAAGAATAAGGCTCAATTAAACATGTTAGTCTCATAATGATTAGATTTGTCATTAAACAATGATTAAACATTAATATTAAACCAATCACCAAAACTAATGGAGTTTGAACTTACAATGTGCTGAAAGGCCTTACTCAATTCTAGAGGTATCTGTTCGTGACTCCCAGTGTTTGGGAGGAGTTCACGAGGATGAAGAGTAAGCCCAAGGCGGAAGAGTTGAGACAGAATAACATTGTTTCACAAAGGCAGAACACGCACGTGCACCACGTCAGTTCAGGTAGCTACGAAGGGAAGAAGGTAGAGTGGGCGTGACTAGCCGAGGAGTGCGCGACCTTCAGAATTGCGATGCCTTCTCGCACATATGTGAGGAGCGGGCAGGTGATTGGGTATTAGTGAGGACAGAGATAAGCGCGGATGGCCAGCTCGTAGTACCAAACCCCGCTACCGCGCGTGTCATCTCCACCATCGTAAGACATCTAAATTAGTACATTGCATTTGACCATTCCTATTGTATTTCAGATCTAATTCATAGTCGCTTCTTGCTGGAGGAGGTAAGCTAGCAGAAAGAGCAGGGGACCTTTCTGAGCAAAGGGTCGAAAGACATCATGTCCTCTGTGATTGGAAAGTCTGACCATAAAGGCCGAGTGCTTGCCACAGGGATGGGGCATACGAAGAAGTCCTACTTCGAAGATGACATTGTGAGTGCCAGATCAAGATCATCATAGGCATGTTCGAAGCGCCTCAAGGACACCTTGAGGGAGCAGCTGAGGGAGAAAATCAAGGAGGAGATGAGGGAGGAGATGACAGCACATGAGGAGGAGATGAGGGAAGAGATGATGGCACGTGTGGAGCGCCTGAGGGCCAAGATGGTGGCGATAATCTTCCAGAGTCAGAGCCAGATGCCCCTGCCTACCGAAGAGAAACCTGTGCTCCGACCTAGCAGCTGTGGTTTTAAAAATGATAAGGCCGGTCCCCAGCTAAAGGTAATAATTAATTTTTCCTAACTTAAAGGTGCGAGGGTAACACCTGCAATGTTTTCTCTCAACTTGCGCACTTCTTGCAGGCACCTACCAAGTGCCAGCTGACGCTGATGGAAGACGGATTTCCTATTGAGGTTGTACAAGGGGTTGGATTTCCATGCAAGGAGGCCGACACGGAGCTTGGTCAGCCTTTGGGGAAGGGCTACATGAGGGTCTAGGTGGACTATGTTCATAAAGCCTTCTTATCACATGTGCTCGAGTTCCCCCCAACAAAGACATCACCACTCTCGGGCAAGCGCAGATGTCGTTCATCAAGTGGCCCACGACAGGTGTCGTACTGGTCAAGGTAAAAATGCCCAGCATCTTTTGTTCCATTTGAAAGCATCTAGGCCCCTAAATTATTTTGGTTTTGGTAATTAATGACAACCGCGATTATGGGACTAACTATTTCTTCTAGTTTGGTTGAAAATAGGTTGGTCCAAGCTATGAAAAACAATGAAGCATGAAAATGAAGCTAAAGAAGATCAATGTATCGAGCTAAAGAGATAAGGTATGAAATTAGGGACTCTTTGTAGTTTTTACCGATCTTGGAGTTCTCTTGTCTTTGAATAAAGATCGGATTATTGCAATAGATGCCATACTATTAAGAGGGACACTTTATTAATAGTTTGATGTGTGTTCAGTGCAAAATTGCTCAATCAATATTCAAAAGTTGTTTATTTTAAATTGAGATAAAAATAAATAAGTAAAACACCCTTGACCAGACTTGACCAACACTACCGTCCATGGTAGTGCGGTATGCCGCTCAGGTTGGCAGTACCGGCCGAAGGCCTGGTACTTATATTACAGAGAAGGGTGTTTTTTATCAGATCTCAGCCGGCACTACCAACCATTTGAGGGCGGTACTACCGCTCGGCCGGCAGTACCGACCATGTGTGGGCAGTAGTCATTTTCCAGTGAGGGTTGTTTTTGAGGCAAGGTCGGCTGGCACTACCGACCACTTACGAGTGGTACTGCCGCTCGGTCGTCACTACCGGCCTAGCATAGGCGGTAGTGCTGACCTCAGGGTAACGGCTAGTCTGTCTGTGCATTTAATTTCTACAGTCAACTATTGAACCTAAGGCCAGCAGTACCGGCCCCAGATGGGCGGTAGTATCGGCCACCATGAATTTTTCAGGGGTTTGGTAGCAATGGTTAGCAAATTGATGAGGGCTATAAATACACCCCCTATGCAGCATTCTTGGGGGCCCTGAAACTCCTATTGCATATCCTTGTGCTCTAGTGTGCATCTCTTCTACTAAAGTGCATTAAATTCATTCTTGAAGAGTACTTGAGCAACATTCAAGTGAGAATATTGATTTGAGCCATTAAACACTTGATTCACCTCAAGCAACCATCAAAGTTCATTACTCTTGGAGGTTGCCGCCTCCTAGACGGCTTGGAGGAGAGTAGCATCGGTGATCTTTTCAAAGAAGTTTGTGAAAAGGCCGATCAATTGTGAAGGCAAGGAGCTCGCCTAACCGGAGTGGCGAAGCTACAACAAGTGATCAAGGAAGGCTCAAGAAAGAGGATTCGGCTTGAAGTTGTTCAAGTCACCTCAACATGGAATAGGGGAGACCGGCAAGTCTTTGAGACCACCGGATAAAAAAATTCTTGTTTCTCATTCATTTGTGATTTGTCTTTATCATTCTTGTGCCAAATTTCGTTACTAGCAAATTGAGTAGATTTTTTGTGCTCAAGACTACCTATTGTTCTACTCGAATTGCTTAAGTGTTTTGGTTATCATTAGAGATTATAGTTGTAAATTTGCAATTGTTCCTTCCATAGCTTAATGATTTAATCAAATTGCAAATTAGAATTGAAAAATTTAGAAATCTCCTATTCACCCGCCCCCCCCATCTAGTCGGTTATCCTTGATCCTAAAAGTGGTATCAGAGCTAGGACTCTCTTTTGGGGCTTTACCGCCTAGAGAGTAAGGATGGCTAGCGATGGGGTGTCAATAGGCAAGGTGCCATTTTTCGGTAGCACAAATTACGCTTATTAGAAAATTCGTATGACTATTTATCTTAGGGCCATGAGCCCAAGCATATGGAGAATTGTAGTTGAGGGTTTGGGAGTTAATCCCACACTCACAATAGAACAAGAAGAGCCAAAAACTCATCTCAATGCTCAAGCTATGAATGCTCTCTTTGGTGCTTTGAACTCGGATGAGTTTAATCGAGTGAGCAATCTAGAAACCGCTCATGAGATTTGGACAACCCTCTCAAAAATTCATGAGAGGACATCCTCGGTCAAAGAAGCCAAATTGCATATGCTTCGGATCAAATATGAAAGTTTTATTATGTTGCCCCATGAAAACATCAATGAGATGTATTCACGGTTGAACAACATAGTAAATGAGCTCAAGGGCCTTGGGGCATCACTAACCGATTTTGATGTTGTTTGTAAGATGCTTAGGGCCCTTCCGGACAAATATGAGAATTTGGTGACATTATTTCTCAACTCACCAGAGTTGCCAAGGATGACGCCAACGGGACTTCTTGGAATCCTCGTAACCAATGAGCTCTACAAGAGGGACAAGGAAGAGCTCATGGAGCAAAGCTCTTCGAAGAAGAAGAACATCGCCTTCAAGGCGAAAGTGAAGTCAAATGATGAGGCGATTGACGACTCCGAGGATGATGAAGACACCGAGGAGGAAATGGCCCTCCTTGTAAGAAGAATGAGGAGATTCATGAAGAGGCGTTCAAGCACAAGTACTTCTCAAAAATTCAAGAAGGGACAATACTCAAGCATCAACCGATATGCAAATATCTGGTGCTATGAGTGTGATGAGAAGGGACATATTGCGTCTAAATGTCCCAAGAAAAAGGACGATAAGAACAAGTCACCCATGAAGAAGTTCTTTCATGGAAAGAAAAAGCTCTTCAAGAAGCTAAATAAAGACGGAAAAGGCGAGACTCACATTGGGGAGTGGAATTCCAAAGAAGAATATTCGGACTCCGACTCTTCTAAGGATGATACACCTTCAAAGAAAAAGGGTCTCGTCGGCATCGCTATCAAGAAGGCTTCCTCACCATTCGTCACACCCTTGTGTCTCATGGCAAAAGGAGATTTCAAGGTAAAATAAAATCACAATGATGAAACCCTCTTATGATGAGTTAATGGATATGCTTGAGGACTTGAATGAGTATTTCGGCAAAGAAAAGTCTAAACATAAAGCTTTGAGAAAAGAATATCTTTCTCTTAAAGATTCTTATGAGGAGCTAAAGGAAGCTCATGAAACTCTTCTTGCCATGGACCATTCAAAGCCTCAAAATGATGTAGGCATTAGTTGCAATATTACTAATGACATGCCTAGCGTAGAAATTGATTCATGTTGTATATTAAAAACTAGCATATCTACTTCTTTTGATGATTTGCTTGACATGCCTTTAACTTCATGTGCTAGCTTAAATTCTTGCCATTGAAATTTAATGGTAGAAAATAATGAACTTAAAGAGCAAGTAGATAAGCTTAGCAAAAGTTTAGATAGATGCTTTAAGGGTAAGGGCACTCTAAACAAAATTCTAAATAGTCAAAGATGTTCTTACAACAAAGAAGGTCTTAGGTACATTCCTAAGAAGGGTAAGAAAATAAGTAACAAAGTTAAATCAAATGGGAAGCTTTGTTATAAATGTTATGATGTAGGACATTTAGTAAATGATTGTCCCTTAAGCAAGGCACCCAAGAATAATGTTTATAATTCATGCTATGTGCTTAGGAAAAATAGCTTTGGTAAAATTATTGCTAAGTTTGTTGGCGCTCCTATACTTGGCTGTAGAGAGTGACATTTGGGTGCCCAAAGCCTTGGTTACTAACCTCCAAGGACCCAAACAAATTTGGGTACATAAAGGGCTTGATCTTCTTTGTAGGTGAACTACAAGACCGGCGGACGGCATTGGGTGTTGGACAGTGGATGCACTCAACACATGACCGGTGATAGGAAAATGTTCACTACATTTGAATCGGGGAGTGGTCAACATGACAAGATCACATTTGGAGACAAAAGCAAAGGAAAAATATTAGGATTGGGTAAAATTGCTATTTCAAATGACCTTTCTATCTCAAATGTCTCATTAGTTGAAACTTTTAATTTCAATTTGCTATCTGTAGCCCAAATTTGTGATCTTGGTCTTACATGCATGTTTTCTAAAATTGGAGTAGTAATCTCTAAAGAAAATGATGATTTGTTAGTGTTCAAAGGTTTTAGATTTGGAAATTTGTATTTAGTTGATTTCACCTCAAATGAGTCATGTCTTCAAACATGTTTAATTGCAAAAACATCCTTGGGATGGTTATGGCATAGACGACTAGCTCATGTTGGGATGATTCAACTCAAAAAGCTTTTTAAAAATGATTTAGTTGTGGGCTTGAAAGATATGAAGTTTGAGAAAAATAGACTTTGTAGTGCTTGTCAAGTCGGTAAGCAAGTGGCTAGTTCTCATCCTTCAAAGAGTATCATGTCCACATCTAGACCATTAGAGCTCTTACATATGGACTTGTTTGGCCCAACAACCTATAAGAGCATCGGAGGTAATTCTTATTGTTTAGTCGTTGTTGATGATTATTCAAGGTATAGTTGGGTTTTGTTTCTAGATGATAAATCCGAAACCTCCGGTATTTTTAAAAGCTTTGCAAAAAGGGCACAAAATGAATTTGATTTCAAAATTAAGAAAATTCGTAGTGACATTGGTTCTGAGTTCAAAAACACAAGAATTGAAGATTATTGTGATGAACTTGGAATAAAACACGAGCTTTCCGCAACATACGCTCCGGAACAAAATGGTGTTGTAGAACGGAAAAATCGAACACTAATTGAAATGGCAAGAACTATGCTTGATGAATATGGCACTTCCGATAACTTTTGAGCGGAAGCCATTAATACCGCTTGCCATGCAACAAACAAGCTTTATTTGCATCGTCTTTTGAAAAAGACCTCTTTTGAGCTTCTCATTGGAAGAAGACCGAACATTTCTTATTTTTGACTTTTTGGTTGCAAATGCTATATTTTGAAAAAGGGTGTTCGACTTTCAAAATTCCAAAGTCGTTGTGATGAAGTTTTTTTGCTTGGCTATTCCTCAAATAGTAAAGCATACCAGGTTTTTAACAAAAATAAAGGTTTTGTTGAAAAAACTTGTGATGTTGAATTTGATGAAACTAATGGCTCTCAAGAAGAGCAAGAAAAATTGGACGATGTAGGTGATGAAGGACCAAGAAAAGCAATGCGGAACATGATGCTTGGAGACATCAAACCAAAGGAGGATAAAGATGATCAACCTTGATCCACTCAAGTTGAACCATCTAACTTCCGCAACGTCAAGTCAAGCTCAACCCACAAATGTAGATGAAAAGGAAAATGATCAACAAGCTCAACCTCCACCTCAAATAATTCATCATGGACTCTCCAAAGATCATCCAATAGATCAAATATTGGTTGACGTTAGTAAGGGTGTTCAAACTCGATCTCGTGTTGCTTCTTTTTGTGAACATTACTCTTTAGTGTCTTCTTTTGAACCAACTCATATAGATGAAGCTTTAGATGATCCGGATTGGATGAACTCAATGTATAAAGAGCTCAACAACTTTGCTCACAATGATGTATGGAAGCTAGTTGAAAGACCCAAGGATCACAATGTTATTGGCACTAAATGGGTATTTCGAAACAAGCAAGATGAGAATGGTATTCTAGTAAGAAATAAGGCAAGATTAGTGGCGCAAGGCTTCACACAAATCAAATGATTGGATTTTGGTGAAACCTTTGCACCCGTAGCTAGATTAGAAGCTATCCGAATTCTACTTGCCTTTGCATCATGCTTTGATATCAAATTATTTCAAATGGATGTAAAGAATGCATTCTTAAATGGACAAATATCCGAATTGGTATTTGTAGAATAACCTCCCGGTTTTGAAAACTCTAAACATCCAAATCATGAGTACAAACTCTAAGGTGCTATACGATCTCAAACATGCTCCTAGAGCATGGTATGAGCGACTTAGAGATTTTCTCATATCAAAAGGTTTCAAAATTGGGAAGGTTGATACAACACTCTTTACAAAAATAATTAATGGAGAATTCTTTGTATATCAATTTTATGTTGATGATATTATATTTGGTTCTACTAATGAAGATTTTTGCAAAGAATTTGGTGATATGATGTCTAGGGAATTTGAAATGTCAATGATTGGAGAATTGAGCTTCTTCCTTGGACTTCAAATCAAGCAACTAAAAAATGGGACATTTGTGAGTCAAACCAAGTATGTGAAAGATTTGCTCAAGAGGTTTGGCATGGAAGACTCAAAGCCTATCAAGACTCCAATGGCATCTAACGGGTATCTTGATCTAAATGAGGGAGGTAAACCAGTAGATTTGAAGCTTTATCGTCCTATGATTGGTAGTTTACTTTATCTCACGTATCTAGGCCCGATATCATGTTTAGTGTTTGCATGTATGATCGTTTTCAAGCTTCACCTAAAGAATACCACTTAGTGGCCGTTAAGAGAATTCTAAGATATTTAAAGCATTCCTCAAATATAGGATTATGGTATCCTAAAGGTGCTAAATTTGATCTTGTTGGATATTTGGATTCGGATTATGCGGGTTGTAAAGTGGATAGAGTGAGCACATCGGGAAGTTGCCAATTTCTAGGTAGATCCCTTGTTTCTTGGTTCTCCAAGAAACAAAATTCTGTAGCTCTATCCACCACCGAAGCTGAATACATTTCCGCCGATAGTTGTTGTGCACAATTATTGTGGATGAGGCAAACATTAATGGATTATGGTATTAATTTCAAAAATATGCCTCTCTTATGTGATAATAAAATTGCAGTCAAAATTGCCAACATCCCGATCCAACATTCAAGAACTAAACACATTGATATCCGCCATCATTTCCTAAGAGATCATGTTAGCAAAGGTGATATTGTGATTAGTCACATTAGAACTGAAGACCAACTAGCGGATATTCTCACCAAGCCCTTAGATGAAGCAAGGTTTTGCAAATTGACGAATGAATTAAATGTCATTGATATCTCAAATGTTGCTTAAATTTGAGCACCATGGTTGATTTGTTGTTGGATGTTTTTTAAATCTTTTTGTTCTTCTTCTAAACTTCATAATAAGCTACACATTAAGGGGGAGTACTACACCATCATATGTGTATTACATCTCTAAATGTGAAAATATCGAATAAGTGCAAATAATTTTTCAAAAGAAATCTCTAGACCATACTAAGTCAAAATATTTGAAAATGCATTAGGCTAAATCTCTTGAGGAATGATTTGTTTCCAAAATCAACTCTTATTTGATCAAAATGAATCTATATTATTACAAACTATTTGAAAAATCTCTCAATTGCCTTTTGGACAAAGTTGAAACACTCACAAATATATTTTATCTCTTGATAAATATATTAGAGTTGTTCACAACTTAATTTTTCACTAATTTAGAGTGTGCCTCTGTTAGGGCTAGCACTACCGCGGTCCAAGCCCAGTACTGTCGCCCTATATCCGGTACTACCGCCTCTTCCGAGCGGTACTGCCGGAAATGTCGGGTTGGGGTGCTTTGAGTTAGTTTTTGACTTTCTCCAACCGTTACTCTACCCTTTATTGCCTAGGCCGATGCTCTCACTCCATTCCTATGCTCCCTCCTCTTCTTCTCTTTCTCTTTCTCTTTCTCTTTCTCTCTCTCTCTCCATATTTTCACCAAAAATTCAAATCTCCATCTTAAGGACTTCTTTTGATGAAAAACTCATTTCCTCTCATCTCAAGTTACTAATCTCCTCTTGATTTTCCTTTTCATTTCGGTTGGTGCTCTTTGTCTCAATTTTATGCAAACTAGGGTTTAGATGAAATATTGCAAATGTCTAGTGATAAATGAGGCAAAATCCTTGATTGATGTTTAGATTGTAGCAAGGAAACATTTTTTATCCTACATTGCTAAGTATGAATCAATCAAAGAATTCTAGGTCTGTAGTGTCGACTCCTCATGCGGCCGACAGTATCGCTCTATATAAAGCGGTAGTGCCGCTATGGCCAGCAGTACCGAACCAGCATGGATGATACTACCACTCTTGGCATATTCAGTCTGAATATTTGCAAAATTTTATCTAAACTTGAATTGCTTTGAGACCCTAGCATCTTTGCTTATCCTTGATTTATCTCTTGTGTCAGTAATCATGCCTCGAACCAAAAACCCTCTCAATCGAAGGTCCTCGTGGTGGAGGGCAAATAAGGAAATCAACGCGAGGTGCAGGTGTTATATCTTAGCGTTCTGGCAGTGGGTTTGATGCTTCCCATACTAAGGATGATGGAGAAATAAGGAAACTACTGCAGAAAGAGCTGGAACAAAGAGGTGGCAGTTCTCGAAACATCAAAGGAAAGAAAGTCGTTTCTAGCTCTAGTGATGATGATGAAAATTACATGGATGAAGGGGCAGAGGAAGTAGATGAGGATGAGTAGATGTCAGATGAGGATTGTCTAACAGGATTTGATCCCAAAGTTGATCTCTGCCAAATCAAGGCGGCGCTGTATACCTCTTTGAGAGGGGCAAATCAATACAGGCTGCCAAGATCTGCTTCGCAAAAGTTCTTCCGCACTTTATTTCATGAAAAAGTCTTCAATGAAATTTATTCAGACAAAGTCTTCGTCGATCAGAAATGGGTGGATTGGAGTCACATAAGGAAGTTACCCCTATTTGTTGGTGTGCCAGAGTTGTTTGATGGGGCAGGACTGCTGCATCTTGTTTCCTTGAGGTGTGATTTTGCTGAAGATGCTATTCGCCAGTTCTATGACACCCTGTATATCCTAGACTCCTACGACTCAATCTCATGGATGACAAGCTCCAGGGACTACATGGCCACAAAATAGGAATTTGAGCAGGCTCTTGGGATCAATCACAGTGGTTATTCCAAGATCCACAATGAAAGGTCGCTTGGGATAGCATAGCAACTGGAGTTCTATGATCCAGCAGCAAATGTGAGAAAGCCAGGGAAGCTGGCAGGACTTCTTCCTCAGGCAAGCTTGGTAAACCGAATTGCGAGAGTTACCATTCATCCCAAGAGTGGTAGTTTTGATGATATTAGAGGATTTGCCTGGAATGTAATCAAAAAAATAATGCATTGAGAGAAGTTTGATGTGGTGGACTTTATCATAAGAGAGATAGCTCAATCAGCGAGGGAGCGGGGTAAGAGCAACTACTTTGGCCCTTATATTATGAAGCTCATTATAATGAAAATGGGCTACAACAAAGGGTATGGGTATGCACACAAGCAATACAAGCCCCGAGAGGCTCCTCCTCAAGTGGTTGGCCATCCAGCTCAGCAGTGGCAACAACAGCAGGAGGAGGCTCAGGAATTGCATGCTGACCTTCCACAAGGTGTGCCTCATGCCTCTCATTATGTATCCCAGGATGCTTTATTGGCTAGCATCGACTCCTTGAGGCATGACATAATGGCTCAATTTTCGGCTCTATCCTCAAGCATTACAAGCAGATTTGATAAGGAGCACAAGTATCAGGTCCAGCCTCAAGCTCTGTTACAAGAGACAAGAGCTAGACTAGACAGTGTCAGTGAGCAGGTGGATTACTTGAGAGATGAGCTTGTTCCTATTCGGGCACGTCGTGTTCATGGCCGAGGTAGTAGCACTCCCCCTCCTTCCTCCTAGATGATACATGGTGGTCCTTGTTGATACTTGATGCCAAAGGGGGAGAGAAGAAAAGATGAAGTCTGAAGATTGAAGTGAAGGCTAAGGATAAGGATTAACTTTAGTTTAAAGTTCTAAATATTTATGTAAATCTAATGAACCTTTGATGTTGTCTTTTGGATATGTTTATGTCTGTTGGATGTTAAACTTGGATGATAATGGTGTCTTTAATATTTCATGCTTGTGGGTTTTAGTCTCATGATTTTGTTTTCAGAAATTTATTGTTCACATGATTGGTTATTCCAAACATTCCATTTTTCAAAAGAAGTCATGCCAAATATTTTTAAGTGAATGCTTTAATCATTACTCTACTCATATGCACATCCGTAGGGGAAGCTTTAAAGCAAATTTTATAAGTTTAATAAGATGATGCATAAAGTTCACTTCTCCATTTCAAAGAAGCAAATTCTATTAAAACTAAATCTTGAGTATACCACACATCTTGATTGTTGCTTACTCAAAACCAATTTCATCTCTTTATATATGTTGAGGTTGTGATCAATTACCAAAAAGGGGGAGATTGAAAGCATCTTGGCCCCTAAATTATTTTCGTTTTGGTAATTAATGACAACTGCGATTATGGGACTAACTGTTTCTTCTAGTTTGGTTGAAAATAGGTTGGTCCTAGCTATGAAAAACAATGAAGCATGAAAATGAGGCTAAATAAGATCAATGTATCGAGCTAAAGAGATAAGGTATGAAATTAGGGAATCTTTGTAGTTTTTACTGATCTTGGAGTTCTCTCGTCTTTGAGGAATGATCGGATTATTGGAATAGATGCCGTACTATTAAGAGGGACTCTTGATTAGTAGTTTGATGTGTATTCAGTGCAAAATGGCTCAATCAATATTCAAAAGTTGTTTATTTTAAATTGAGACAAAAAGAAATAAGTAAAACACCCTTGACCTGACTTGACACGCACTACCGCCCATGGTAGTGCGATGCAATTCTTTCGGTCGTGATGCGACGAAGGCCTGCCTCATATTACAATGAGGGGTGTTTTTTATCAGAGCTCAGCCGGCACTACCGACTATCTAAGGGCGGTACTGCCGCTCGACCGACAGTATCGACCATGTGTGGATGGTACGGCTACTCAATCTGCAGTACCGGCCCTAGGGGCGGTAGTCTTTTCCAGTGAGGGTTGTTTTTGAGGCATGGTCGACCGGCACTACCGACCTCTTGCGAGCGGTACTGCAGCTCGGTCGGCACTACCGGCCTAGCATGGGTGGTAGTGTCAAACTCAGGGTAACGGCTAGTTTGTCAATGCATTTTAGTGTCTACAGTCAACCATTGAACCTAAGGCCAGCAGTACTGGCCCCAGATGGGCGGTAGTGCCAGCCACCCTGAATTTTTCAGGGGTTTGGTAGCAACGGTTATCAAATGATGAGTGCTATAAATACACCCCCTATGCAGCATTCATGGGGGCCCTAGAACTCCTATTGCATATCCTTGTGCTCTAGTGTGCATCTCTTCTACTAAAGTGCATTAAATTCATTCTTGAAGAGTAGTTGAGCAACATTCAAGTGAGAATATTGATTTGAGCCATTAGACACTTGATTCACCTCAAGCAACCATCGAAGTTCATTAGTCTTGGAGGTTGTCGCCTCCTACACGGCTTGGAGGAGAGTGGCATCAGTGATCTTTTCAAAGAAGTTTGTGAAAAGGCCCAATCAATTTTGAAGGCAAGGAGTTCGCCTAACCGAAGTGGTGAAGAGCTACCACAAGTGATCGAGGAAGGCTCAAGAAAGAGGAGCCGGCTTGAAGTGGTTCAAGTCACCTCAATGTGGAATAGGGGAGACCGGCATGTCTCCGAGACCACGGGATAAAAAAATTCTTGTCTCTCATTCATTTGTGATTGTCTTTATCATTCTTGTGCCAAATTTTGTTACTAGCAAATTGAGTAGATTATTTGTGCTGAAGACTACTTATTGCTCTACTCAAATTGCTTAAGTGTTTTGGTGATTATTAGAGATTATAGTTGTAAATTTGCAATTGTTGCTTCCGTAGCTTAGTGATTTAATCAAATTGCAAATTAGAATTGAAAAATTTAGAAACCTCCTATTCACCCTCCTCTAGTATGTTATCCTTGATTCTACACAGTTCCAGTAGTACTGCAACAAGTTACATATAAGCATGCTTCGTAGGTTCCTACCGTACCTGTGCCTGCTCCCATGACAATGACGAGTCCTGCATAGAGTACAGAGCTGGCATGTAAAAGGACTAGCACGATAGCCACAGAACTACTGGAAGCCTTGGAGGCTCATTCTACTAAAAAGGCAAAGTTCACAAAGGCCACAACACCCCCTGTGGTACATGAAAAGCCCACTGCCCCAGCCTTAGAGACTCCTTCTGCCAAGAACGAAAGTCGGCACAGGCCACAGAGAGGCCTTATGATTTTAAGGCCTACGTACAAGGAAAGCCCCTTCTGCTTGTCAACAAATTGAATCCTCTAGGCAAGTGGACTCGACAGCTCCATGGATGGTACGTTGACAAAGTGAAAGAGAGCGAGCGGCGTGTCGACTTCAATGTTAAATACAGAAAGGGACATTTCCACCCTGAGGAGGATGGGACATTCCCAGTCAGTTTTGAGGGTCTATTCCATCTGTACCAACTGATAGCCATTGAAATTTCTACTCTATGATCCTAGACACTGTGAGTATCACACCACATAGCACGGGCTTATGACTTCAATAGGATTTTGCATTATCTTTTTTAACATTCAACACGAGTTGCAGGGCAATAAGGCAGCGAGTCATGATGAATCGACAACTAGTTGGGTTCGTCGACCTTGAGCTTGTGTTCACGACCATGGCTAGGCTTCAACCGAAATGGGTTGCCCGCTGCGTCAAGGGGGCATTGAGAGTTGAGTCGAAGAAGGACTTCGTTCTATTCCCGTACCATGAGGAGTAAGTACTACTTTACCCTTCAATTACTTGTACGCACTTAAACTGTATGTGAACTTATTTCCTTCGCTGCATAAAATTTCATAAGCAACCATTGGGTTCTACTTGTGCTCGTTTTGAGTGACAACATATTCTACACTTTTAACTCGATCGAGAACAGACCGATGGCCTACGCGATCAAGCGTCCTTGGGAGCAGTAAGTGCACTACTCTTACCTATCACTTTCTGTATTTAACTACGTTAATTTTGTTCACTCAATGGCAGCTCTCTAATGTATATAGGGGTTTCTCGGACTACGTTACTGAAGGAGGGAAACACGATGACAAAAAGGGATCGAAGCTAGAGTATGTGCACTTCAAGGTACAAGTGCAAACCATATATAAGATTAATATTTTCTGATATCTATTCTTCATCTCTTAATTTCTTTTCCTTTCTTCATAGTGTCATCAACACGGCAGCGATGACCATTGCGGTTTGTACGTCATGCAGCACATGTTGATCGTGGTTGGTGGCTCAGACCTTTTCCCTAAGGTATATGTACATGCATAATAATACAATTAGCCTTTCACATAGAAATTTCAAAACTTAAATTGGAGCACTCGTTTCTATTTGAAAGACCAAGTGGACGTCCAAGTGTGTGATGAGTAATTGACTGTATTCAAGCTTTTGGTGCTCAAGATTGAGTTTGATTTGAGTCTGTCCTGGTCGAAGACCAGTGGTCGGACCTCGAGTGGTCTAGACTTTGGCTGGTCGAAGAACAGTGCTCGGACCTCGAGTGGTCTGGACTTTGGCTGGTCAAAAGACCAGTGGTCAAGTGACTCGAGTAGAGTGAGAATCGAGAAGTATCGAGTTGGGATGCTGCCAGGTCGAGTGGTGGGTTAGGTCGATTAATCCCCCGTAGACTTGTGGTTGAGTAACTCGAGTGGAGTAAGAATCGATAAGTATCGAGTAGGGTTACTTGATGCTGGATATCGACTCCTCGACCGACATTGATCCAAGTGGGCAATTTTATATCATGTGGTTCCTTGTTTTTGATGTTTGCAAGACGACGGTTCTAGGTCATGGTGATGCGAAGGATGACCGGGACTTGGCGAGGTGCGTCGGAGGTCCAAACAGTCGAGGATCACCGGAAGATGATCAAAGACGGAGTCGCTGCGAACCTAAAAGGCAACGAATGGAGGAGATGCTAACTAGAGAGCTACTCGGATCAAGGAGGACTGTCAGATCGCGGTCTAGGTGATAGAGTAGTGGGTCTTGTTAGCAGGCCTTGAAAAACTCGGTGTGCTTGTTAGGTTTCGGGTTAGCCCATGTAAGACTGTGTGTGGGAGTCATCCTAACCCTTGATGGTGGTCCTTAGGGCAGAACGATCTCATCCAAGGGTGGAGGGTGACTCAAGAGTAGTATAAATAGAGGGGTAGGGGTGGCCTTCCTCCTCTTGAAGGTCTGAGGTGGAGAAGGGTGTCTCTCCACTGAAGGTTTTAGAGATTTTGGCTCCTTTGAGCTTTTTGCCCACTTTGTTGTGAGGTTTTGTAAACCTACCTTCCAGAAATGCAAAACACTTTCTATCATGCTTGAATTTACATTACGTATTAAATTCAGCAATTTACTTTTAAGCATTTAAATTCTGCACTTCATTCTTGCAATCTACTTATAGGCAATTTGGATTTGCCTTTACTCCTACTTGCTATTGCCTCTTATTTCGAAGGATTGTTGTGTTTTTGTTGCAAGAAACTGATCTTGTGTTCTTGAGTGATTCATTCTTATAGGTCGTGTTTACGGAGATTTTGACTTGAGTTCTTGCTTGCTGTGACAAGTGGGGGTTATCCACGATCATCCTGATCATCAAAACCCCACGAGCAAGTGCAAGATCAAGTTCTTGTGTTTTACTTGAACTTGGTGTGTTTTTCCTTTCATGACAAAAAGGTCAAAACTTTAACATCAATCCTTGCGACTGAAGGTTGGAATAAGTTCCTAACATCCTTAAGATCACATCTACCAAGTTTCATGAGTTTTTGTTCTGTCAATGAAAAGATTCCTCGAATTAGCTTTTGAGTTCATGTTGTTCTTGGCTCTGTTTTTCTTGCTATTCTTGTGCCTGGTCATACCGTTCTTCGTACAGTCATACCAGACTTGTAGGAAAACTTCCTCCATTTGTTTTGCTCCTTTTGATTAAATTATCTGTGGGCTTGTTTGGATTATTTCGAGTGGGGAAATTCTATTTGGGATCATTCACCCCCCTTTGATCGCCATTTTGGTCCTACAACTGGTATCAGTGCCGGTTTCGCTCTTCCATAGATCTTGACCGGTCTCGAGAGCCATGGCGATGGACAAATATTCCACCAAGCCTCCTATTTTCTCCGGAGTTGATTTTCCCTTTTGGAAATCGCGGATGGAGTCGTATATTACTGCCCAGGGCTTCCTGATATGGCTGACGGTGAAACTCTCGTATGAGATTCCTGTTGAAGAAATCGTCGGTTGCATATACCCTGACTCGGATAATTCTCGACACTTCTTGACCGCACTCGATCTTTGAGTTTGGGAAATGAAGGTGACTAGCATCAAGGACACTACAAATCTATAGACTCTGAATTAGGGGTGAAAACGGTCGGAAACGGTCGGAAAACACCGAAACTATTTTTGTTTTCATATTTTTCCTCGGAAACGATACCGGAATCGATAACTACGGAAACGAAAACGGCATCGGTAATTCGAAAATATCGGAAACGAAAATTCGATACAAAATATATATCGGTAACGATCGGAATCCGAAAAAGAGACCGGTAACGTCGTAACGACATGTACCACCAATTGACTTCAAAAAATTCACACAAATAGTACATTCACATAGAAATTAGTAATAAATAAATATTCACAAATTTACGATGAATATACATTACCAATGTAAATGTATACAATAGCATAACTAGTTTAGAAAATCAATATATTATAACGCATAACGGCATAAGCATTAAGCAACATCACATAGCACTTACATACGGGCATACATTAAAGCATTAAGCAATGATTCACATAGCACTTAAAAGCAATACCTTATAAGCATTTACAGTTGACGATATCACATATTCCATACAGGCATACATAGCATAAGATAGTCTCCACACGAGTCTTTACATCACATAGTATAAGATAGTCTCAATATTTCATATCAAATAATACATCTCTCCACACGAGGATTGAAATTTATTAGTCGCTTGCTACTAGACCGACCAGACCCTTGCGGCGCCAAACCGGAAATATGACATACAAAGACATGCACATAGATAATCGGAGCTCGGAGCACATAGATAATCACAGCGATAAATCGGTAATGAAGCATTGGAGATACGAAAATAAAAGCAAAAAAAAACATGTGACACTGGCGAGTAGTTATTATCACTCATCGGCATCGAATCGACCAATGAAAGCGAGTGATGGGCATAGAAGGCATAAACTTCTAAGCGAGTGGCGGGCATGAAAGGATTGATCTCATAAGTTCTTGGTTTATTTGCAAATATATGTTGCAAATGAAGTGTGCTTAATTTGATATTTGAGCATGCGATTAGAATTTACAAATATGTTTTACAAAATTGTTTTGATCATGAGTTGATCACCACATGGCTCAATATTTAATCTTATTGACTCTTTCGAGCTTGTAGTCATGCCCTTGATCAAGTCTATGCGAGGGATTTCGAAAAATCAGATTTTAGACTTGAATAACTATATTAGAGTTTTATTTTTATCATATTTAAAAATATCTATGATTTCTTAAATCATAAAAATAGGTGGAGATTGTAGCCCTCATGATAAGCTTCGCATAGAGTCCAAGATCACCTAAATCGGAGTTCGGAGTAAAAAGTTATGGGCGTTTTAGTGGCTGAAGGAGTGTGATCTGTGGGCTGGGCGATTCCGGTAATTACCGACGGAATTTACCGATTTTTTCCGAAAACCGAAGGAAACGGTCGGAACTTGTCAAAACCGTTATCGTTATCGTTTAGACAAAAATTTCGATTCGATTCAATTCGAACATTACCGATACCGACACGTCCGATCGAAAAATTCCGAAAACGGTTTCCGGAATTCCGGGATTTACCGATACCGTTTTCACCCCTACTCTGAATCTTGACAGGCTTTATTCCCATCTCAAGACTCATGAGATCGATGTCGTCTCTCGCAAGATGAAATCTCAATCGATGGCGTTGTTGACCGATCCCATTGGGTTCACATCAGATTCTTTTGCTGGTGTTTCTCTCTCCACTCTTTGCGAGCTAAGTGATGACCAACTGGAAAAATTTTCAGAAATTGAGCTTGCTCCTTCTAGCTCGCAAATTCTCCCATGCATACAATAGGGTGTGGGAGAGGAAGAGTGGTGGCTCTATCACCTGCTTCGAATGTGGTGGCCCCAACCACATTCGAGTGAACTGCCCTAAGCTGGAGAAGGGCAAGATTGACTCTGGTGGCTCGACAGAGAACGACAACATTGACAAGAACCGCAACAAGAAGCCTCCAGCTCGTGACCCAGCACGTGAGAAGAAGTACCGCAACTTCTCGAAGAACAAGAAGATCTTCCATCGTGTCATTGACGCACTCGATGATATCAACCTCTCCGACACAGAGACCTGGAGCGAAGAGGGCGAGGATGATTCGCACAAGAGAAGAAAGGCGGCAAAGACTTCACTAGGATGTGCTTCATGGAGGACGCCAATGGCATCAGCAACTCTGAGCTTTACAGCGACTCAAACGAGGTACCCTCCTATGATCAGCTCAATGAAGCTTTCTGCAAATTAAGAAAATTTCATGCTAGAGCTAGAGCTAGGTGTATGGAGCTAGAGAAGGAAGAAGGTACCTTGACTCGGGAGTTAGCTTCTGTTAGATCTTCTCTCTCTCGAGTCACTGATGACTGTATTCTTTGCGATGCTTTGCTTGTGGAGCTTGAGAACCTAAGGACTATGCATGATAGTGTGGTTTCTGAGCTTGAGAGTCTTAAGTCAAAGAATGCAAGCACTAGTTCTGTTGATGCTATTCCTATCGATGCTAGTTTTCTTCATGCTCACACTAGTGCATCGTGTGAAAATTGCTCTAAGTTGCTTGATGAAATTAATGCCATGAGCGATCACCTTAGGAAGCTTTCTTCTAGAAATGATGAACTTGAATTACATGCTTCTAAGGACTCAGTCAGCTCATGTGAGGGCTGTAGGCAACTAAAACTTGACAATGAATCCTTAAATGTCAAGTGTGCTAATCTTGCTAAGGACTTACTAGCTAAGCCACAAGAAAGTTGCCGGCGATGTGCTGAGATTGACGGGGATTTGGATAAAATCCAAGTCAAACTTAGAAAGAAGTTAGAGGCCCAGACCTTTAGGATTAGAAATACCCCTTGCATTTCTTGTGAAGCCCTCAAGATTGAGGTTGCCGTGTTGAGGGAGAAAATGCACATGCGGGTAGTTCTTCTCTGTCTGGTTCTTCTTCTTCTTCTCTTCTCTGTTCTTCATGTGTCTCCTTCTTTGGAGAGTGTGAGTATCTCATGAGCACTCTTGAGAAGTTTGTTGGAGTCAAGAAGAAGCTCAATCTCATTCTAGACCAATCCAAGATTAGCCGATTCAATTAAGGTCTAGAATTTGACAACTTGGAGTATGCTCAGGCGCATCCTCCTACCATTGTGCGTGGCTCCAAGAGTGGTGAGATCGTGGTAGCTCTTAGGGTGAGTGCCACTGTGTTTAAGTCTGCTGGGGTTGCCCATGGGATCTCTGACAAGAAGGTTGCTCCTCCTGCTGCTTCTGCCTCTAGCAAGGCAAGTATACATCCACCTTCTGTCAGAAAGATGGTCACCTAGTAGATTTCTATTTTAGGCATGCTAAGATCACAAGGCATGAGCATGTGGCTGCTCTTAGGGGTACTCAGGGTCATCTCCAAACTTTGAGTGTTTCTAAGGCACACACTGCTTCTAGACAGGTTAGAGAGTCGCTTGTTTTTGGGCAGCATCTAGGACTCGGTTTTCAGGCTGTTTAGTCTAGTTTTAGTCCTGGAGCTGCTCGTCGTCAGTCTTTTCTCCGTCCTCTTGATATTCCTCGTTTTTCCTATCGAGGTAGATATCAACGGCGTGAGGTATTTTCTGGTAGGAGATTCAGGTAGCCTCATTGGGATGGTTTGGCTATTGCATCATGGCGGGCCAACCCAGTTTCAACTCCTCGATCTTCTACTATTGCTACTTCTGATCTTGTGAGAGTTGAACGTCAGAGAGAAACTCGAGTCCAGTCTTCTTCCTCTATGATTGGTGCTCTGAGGCATCGTGTGGTTCAGTATTGGGTCCCCAAGTCTTCACTTTATCCCAGTACTGAGTCATCTCTCTCTCTCTTTTGGCTTGATCAGGTTCTTCGGATTGGGAAGGGAGAAGTTTGGATTGTTGACTCCGATTGCTCTCGTCATATGAACAGAGACTCAAGATGGTTCTCTTCCCTAGTCCGAGCCTTCGGTGATGAGTTGATCACCTTTAGGGGTGCTTCTTCAGGTAGAGTCATTGCTAAAGGTAACATCTGCATTAATGACAATTTTATTCTTAAAGATGTTGCCTTAGTGAGTAAGCTGCAGTATAACATGCTTTCTGTTTCTCAACTTATCTATGACTCTTTCGAGGTCAGTTTTAAGACTAATAACTATAGAATCCTCAATTCATCAGGAGAGTTAGTTTGCGGGATTGCTAGATTTGGGAGTCTTCCGTGCTGATTTTTCTTTTTCTTCTAGAGACTCTCTTCGGTGTTTGATTGCGTCGCAGTCCCGTGATCTCTCTTTCTGGTATAGGAGATTATGTCACATTGACTTCGACCATTTGACTCGAGTTAGCAATCATGATCTCATTCGTGGTCTGCCTAAACTCAGGATGGTCAAAGACTTAGTTTGCTCTCCTTGTCGACATGGTAAGATGGTTTCTACTTCTCATCCTCCAATCACTTTTGTCATGACTGATGCACCAGGATAGTTTTTACATATGGACACTGTTGGTCCAGCTCGAGTGTAGTCATCGGGTGGGAAGTGGTATGTCCTTGTCATTGTTGATGATTTTTTGAGGTACTCTTGGGTGTTTTTCATGGCCTCGAAGGATGAATCTTTTACTCATTTCAGCGGTTTGGTCAGTGATTGTCTATCGAGCTCCTAGGTGCTTTACGAGCTATACGCATTGACAATGGCACAGAGTTCAAGGATTTCAACGGTTTCTATGTGGAGTCTGGTTTATAGCATCAGTTCTCCTCTCCCTACGTCCCTCAGCAAAATGGCATAGTGGAAAGGAAAAATAGAAACCTGGTTGAGATGGCCAGGATGATGCTAGGCGAGTACAGTACTCCTCGGAAGTTTTGGGCTGAGGCTATAGCTACTGCATGCCATGTTTCTAATCGATTATTCTTGAGAGCACATTTGCACCTCATTTCTTACGAGTTGATGTATGGGCGAAAGCCCAGTGTTTCTCATTTTCGTGTGTTTGGTTGCAAGTGTCTCTTTTTATAGTCTAGTAACCTGGATAAGTTTGAGTCTCGATCTTCTGATGGTATTTTTGGGTTACTCGACTTCTTCTCATAGCTATAGGGTCTGGAGTTGTGAGTCGAATAGTATCATAGAGACCTACGAAGTGACCTTTGATGAGGCTAGCCCTGGAGCTAGACCTGACATTTCAGACTCTTCTTCCTCCTTTGAGACCATCTTTGTAGATGATGAGGATGATGGAGATGATAGTATTCCACCTGATCCAGTCCCCTCTACACCTGAGGTGCCTCCTGTTTCCATTTCTGCACCACACGGAGACCAGCCCTTGTCTTCTGACTCTCATGCAACTAGTGGCTCTAATCCTATCTCTTCTGTGTACGAGGTAGAGGCCACTTCTTCTTATGGACCTCCCCAACATATTCAGTGTTCTCATCCACCTGATCATATCATTGGCGATCTATTTGAGCGGGTCACTCGCTCAAAATCAGGGTTGTCCAGTTTCTGCCTTCACTTTGCCTTTGTTGCCTCGTTTGAGTCGAAGGATGTTTCTCATGCATTATCCGATAAGTCATGGATTAATGTTATGCATGAGGAACTTGAAAACTTCGAGAGGAAAAAAGTTTGGTAGCTTGTCAGCTCCCATCTGGTCATAATGTCATTGGGACCAAGTGGTTGTTCAAGAACAAACAGAGTGAGGATGGGGTTGCCATTAGAAATAAGGCTAGGCTAGTTGCACAGGGCTTTTCTCAGGTCGATGGTCTTGACTTCGAGGAAACCTTTGCCCCTATAGCTAGACTAGAGGCTATTAGGATCCTACTTGCATTCTCTACATCCAAGGGCTTCAAGCTTTATCAAATGGATGTCAAGAGTGCATTCCTCATTGTATATATTGAGGAAGAGGTGTATGTCAGGCAGCCTCCAGGATTTGAGAACCCCAAGTTTTCGAGTAATGTATACAAGCTTTTCAAAGCTTTGTATAGACTCAAGCAGGCCCCCAGAGCATGGTATGAGAGGCTCAAGTCTTATCTTCTCAGCCATCGCTTCAAGATGGGCATAGTAGATAAGACTCTGTTCATTAGACACCATGAGTCTCAGTTTCTCTTCGACCAGATATATGTGCACGATATCATTTTTGATGGCTCATCTCATTCTCTTGTGTCTCAGTTTTCTGACGTGATAAGCACAGAGTTTGAAATTAGTATGATGGGTGAGTTGAGCTACTTCCTTGGCTTCCAAATCAAGCAGACTTAGGAGGGCACCTTATTGCATCAAGGCAAGTACACTCGAGACCTCCTGAGGCGCTTCGACCTGTTCTGTAACACCCCGGCATCTATCATGCCCGAATGCTACCAAACATAGACACTACAACAATTAAATATCACAAAACAAGCTAAATTGCAGCAAGGTTACCAATTTTAATACCGAAAATTCGACAGCATAACATTTGTTTTTATCATAAATTTAGCAAAGTTATTATACTGGCAAGTAATATCAACATATAAAGCATCTAAAGAAGCAATGAACGTAATTGTAACAGAGAATTAAGCACCCCAATAGACCAATTAACAAGTTTCATGGCCTTTACTTATTTCCAAGAATACAAATCGTAACTTGTAACATTGTCTAAAGTGAAATGCTACGTGAGGAGGTGTTGCTAATCCCTTATCCCGCATGCCGACTTTTTGGTACCTAAAAAAACAACATTAAACACAAGAGTGAGTTTAAAACTCAGCAAGCATAATGAAATGAGTGAAAGAATCATTTAGCACCAACAACAACATATTCATCATTATCATATTCATTATACCGTTAACAATTCGTACTCATATCCTTGAATGAGATGCAATGCCATGCGATGCACATGTCCTCTCGAAGGCGTATACCGGTATAGCTGAGTGCACACCCGTCGGTGTGCACCCTCTTCCCCCTTCCATCCCGTAGATGAAGGGTGCCTACTCCTCGCTTCCATTCGCCATGGTGAATGGAATCACGATGTAGGACTTACTCTATGGCTCTCCGGATTAGTCATAACTTCCTCACCGGCTTTTTCGGACTAGTTAAGACTTTCTCACCGCCCTGGCCAGATTTCATGCCATGAATGCAACATGTGCTATTAACCAAAACAACATGTACAACAATATTATCTCATCTTGGCATAGCATTACTATGAATCAAGTCATCATATCCTGATTAACGTTAGACATGGCAAATTAATCTATCAGTTACTCATTCATCACATAAGCATCAACATAACAAACCACTTATCAACTAGTCCAAAGCACATACAGCAATTCTAACAATTTTCGTACCACACACTACCCATTCCAAAACACTTGCCTTAGCCGCAGGCGACGGAATGGTGAGATGAGGAAGGCACTTCTGGGGTCACACCACCTGCAGACACGCATCAAACACTCAAAATGTACCCCCAAAACAGTACACACTAGATCATCCACCCAACTACACAAACTACTCCCAAATCCGAAAAACGGAGATTCTGTCCCTCCAAGACAGCAGACTTCGATCTAGCATAACTTTGGCTAGGGGGCTCCGAAACGATTAATCGAGTACATCATCGCGAAGCTTAGGAAATTTCCTAACTTTTCCTAGGTATTGAGAAAAGCTGATTCGGCCTTTAAAATTGTTTAATCTACAAGATACTATGATCTGTTCCAACTACGCCACAGATTTGGACACGTTCGGTAAAACAGCCATAACTTTCAAACGGCTGATCGGAATTACGCGTTCTTTATGCCCAATTAAAGGTATTGAAATTACCTACAATTTCTTCAACAGGTGACTAACCAAAATCCGAATCTAAGATCGCTTAATCGCAAACCCTAGGTCGGGCGCCCAATCTGCCCGAACTGCTACACATGCAAAACTCAGAAAAACTTCCAATCTAACCAATTACCGCACCACCAATTGTTCTAAAAACTTGAGATCTACCTTTAGCACAGATCCTAGCCCATCCCCATGGCTCACCCAAGACCATACCTCTTCCGAAGAACGGAGGACAACGAATTCTTCCTCCCGGCTTCCCGATCTGCCTTTCCCGCGCTGGAACACGCCGGATCTCCGCGTCGCGGAACCTCCCGACGAATTGAGCAGCAAGGGGGTGAGGTGGGGAGCCTTCCTAGGCCACGAAAGAGGGTGGAGAAGGGAGGGGGGTGGAGGAGGAGGTGGCACAAGGGAGGGAGGAGGCGCCAGCCAATGGGGAAGATGGGAGGGGGAAGGCGGCTGGTTGGGGGAAAAAAAGAGGAGAGGGGAGGGAATTAGGGCAGGGGAGGAGAGGTATGGGGCGCCCCAAGCTGGTCCCCAAGCGGGCTCCCACCCCCACACGGCCCAAAAAATCGAACCCACTAAAGCCCACACTCCTTTTCTTTTCGGCCCAAGCTTCCCGAACAAGCCAACACCCAAAAAATCAGCCCTAGAACGCCACTCCTTTCAAACCGAAAAGTTTTAAACCCAAAAAAAAATCATATTTCAAAATATATTTAAACCTTCCGAAGCATCACATTCTTCCCCCCTTCAACAGGATTCGACCTCGAATCCTTGGCTTGCCACTAGGTGACCTAGCCAACAACAGATAAAAAAAAGAATCACCACTCATACCTGAGGTGAAAAGTTCAGGGTACTTCTCGCGCATGCGAGACTCCAGCTCCCAAGTTGCTTCCCTTTCAGTTTGGTGCGACCACAGGACCTTGACAAATTTGAGTGTTCTATTCTTCAACACTCGCTCTGAAATCTCCAGTATCCTCACAGGCCGGGACTCAGACGTGAGAGTTTGGTCAACCACCAATGGCTCCAAGGGAACCACCAACTCTGGGTCATGCAAGTATTTCCTCAACATGGAGACATGGAAAACATTGTGGACTCCTTGCATTGATTCCGGAAGATCCAAGTGGTAAGCCAATTTTCCAATGCGGGCTGTGATAGGGAAAGGCCCGACATTCCTCGGACTCAACTTCCCTTTCGTGCCAAAACGAACCACTCCCTTGGTAGGGGACACTCGCAACAAGACGTTGTCACCCACTGCAAACTCTAAATCTCGCCTTCTCACATCAGCATAGCTTTTCTGTCTACTCTGAGCTGCGAGAAGACTCTGCCGAACCTCAGCCACACGATTGGTAGTTTGCTGAACCCAATCCGGTCCAAGAATTGCCCTTTCACCCACGGCATCCCAACATAGTGGCGATCTGCACTTCCGGCCATAAAGCACTTCATAAGGAGCAGCCCGGATACTGGAATGACAGCTGTTATTGTAGGCGAACTCTGCCAAGGGCAAGTGATCCTCCCAGCTACCTTTCCATGCCATTACACAGGCCCGGAGCATGTCCTCCAAAGTCTGTATAGTTTGCTCAGATTGTCCATCCGTTTGAGGGTGAAAAGCGGTACTAAGGCGAAGCTGTGTACCCAAAGCACCCTGCAAACTCTCCCAAAATTTGGAGACGAACTTCGCATCCCGATCAGAGATAATCGTCTTGGGCACGCCATGCAATCTCACAATCTCCCGCACATGGATGGGAGCCAAATCGCTCGCTGAAAGGGTAGTGCGGACAGGAATGAAATGTGCCGACTTGCTAAGGCGGTCCACCACAACCCAAATAGCATCCCTCCCTCGTGGGGTACGAGGCAGGCCAACCACAAAATCCATTGAGATGTCATCCCATGGCCACACAGGAACCTCCAATGGCTGCAACAAACCAGCGGGGCGCTTGTGTTCAGCCTTGATCTTTTGGCAAATTCCGCAAGATGCCACATACTTGGCGACATCCACCCTCATTCTTTTCCACCAGAAGTTCCTTTTCAGATCCCTGTACATCTTAGTCTCCCCAGGGTGGACCATGTACGGGGTGCGATGAGCCTCCCTCAAGATGTCATCCTTGACTTGACATTTCTGAGGTACACAAAGGCGACCTCGGAACCGGAGTGCTCCCACATTATCCATGGAAAAGTCTCCAACCCTGCCATCCTCAATACGCTTCCTCACCTGCTGGAGCAATCGATCGTGCTGTTGTGCTTCCAGCACACGCTCGGGAATCGCTGACTCAAGAATCACTTGCGTTTCAGCTCGAACTGTCCCTGCAAAGCAATAAGAGACTCCCAAACGCTCAAAATCAGCAACCAGACAATCAATAACAGGGGGCACTGTCTTACGGCTGAGAACATCGGGCACCACATTTGCCTTGCCCGGATGATACTGAATAGTAAGGTCATAATCTTTTATCAACTCCAACCACCTTCTCTGCCTCAAATTGAGATCTTTCTGAGTAAAGATGTACTTAAGGCTCTTGTGATCCGTGAAGATATCACAAGACTCACCATACAGATAGTGCCTCCAAAGTTTCAACGCAAACACCACAGCGGCAAGCTCAAGATCATGAGTAGGATAGTTTTGCTCATGCTTTTTCAACTGCCTCGATGCATAAGCAATCACCTTGCCATCCTGCATGAGCACACATCCTAGACCCAACCGAGAAGCATCGGAATAGACAGTGAACCGCTTCCCAGGTTCGGGTAGGATAAGAACAGGAGCAGTCACTAGCTTCTCCTTCAAAGTGCAGAAACTGAGCTCACACTCAGCTGTCCACTGAAATGGTTTTCCCTTCTGAGTTAGCTGTGAAATCGGGTTGGCAATAATGGAGAAATCCTGCACAAAACGCCGATAATACCCAGCCAGACCAAGGAAGCTACGCACCTCCTTAACATTGGAGGGTCTCTTCCAATCCACAACTGCCGAAACCTTGCTAGGATCCACAAAAATGCCTTCTGGACTGATGATGTGGCCAAGGAAACCCACCTCTGAAATCCAGAACTCGCATTTTTTCAACTTAGCAAAGAATTGATTTCCCCTCAAAGCACTCAACACAAGCCTCAAATGCTGCTCATGTTCCTCTTCTGATTTTGAGTAAATCAGAATATCATCAATGAACACTACCACAAACTCATCAAGATACTTGTGTAGCATACTGTTCATCGCCTCCATAAAGACAGCAGGAGCATTAGTTAGTCCAAAGGACATAACTTTAAATTCATAATGCCCATACCTAGTGGAGAAAGCAATCTTCTCAATGTCTTGCTCCCTTACACGAATCTGATTGTACCCAGACTGAAGGTCAATCTTGGAGAACACCTTTGCTCCCTTCAGTTGATCAAACAGATCCTCAATGCGAGGCAATGGATACTTGTTCTTGACTGTCACTTGATTGAGAGCACGATAATCAATACACATTCGCCAACTCCCATCCTTCTTCGAAACGAAGAGGACGGGTGCTCCCCAAGGTGACACACTGCGCCGAATAAAACCTTTGGCCAACAGATCCTCCAATTGCTTTTTCAACTCGTCTTGAAAAGGACGAGCCAAACGGTATGGAGAGATAGAAATAGGTCGAGTGCCTGGAACAAGATCAATACGAAACTCCACACTCCTCACAGGAGGCAAACAAGGCAACTCATCAGGGAACACATCAAGAAACTCCCTCACCACAGGGATCTCTGCGATTGCTAATGACGATGAAGACTTTTTTGAATTGGCCATAAGAACACCCAACTACCTCAAACGGCGACTAGCAAACCGACTAGTCAAAGCAAAAACAGAACTGGAAGGTACTCCACCTTGAAAGGTCAACTCTACCCCAGACGGGGCAAGCAAGGTAATTGTCTTCCAAAAACAATAGATCCTGGCACGGTACTGATGCAACCAGTCCATGCCCAAAATGGCATCAAAAGGAGCCAATTTAATCACCATAAGATTGGTAAAAAAAACCTCATCATCGATGGAAATGGTGCATCCCGGACAGACCAAAGAACTAGCAATCAAACCCGCAGGAGAACGGACTATCACGGACTCAGATATCCGCTGAACTCCCAACATAGCTCTATCCGCAAAATCCGAGGACACAAAGGAATAGGAAGCGCCGGAATCGAACAGGACAAAAGCATCAACTGAATCAACCAATAGAGTACCTGATACCACCTCAGGGTGCCCAGCTGACTCGGCGGTCGGTAAGGCGTACACTCCTGGTGGTGCCGGGGCAGCAGGAGCCCCGACCCTCGCCTGATGCCCCAACGAAGCTGGGGGCGGTGGAAGCAACTGCGGAGGAGCCGACGGCTGTGGACACCAGTAGGCTGCCGGTGGCACCCAAGCAGAGGGCGGCTGTGGAACAGGAGCCGTCATCATGTGCACCGACCCTCTGGACGACGCCGCTGGAGTGGGAGGAGAAGGCACTGCTTCCCACTTGATGATGCTACCGAGATTCGTCCGGCAGACGCGCCCCATATGGCCGGGCTTGCCATAGTGGTTGCAATTCCCGGTCCAACCACACTCCGAAGCACGGTGCTCACCACCGCACTTGAAACACATCATGCCCTGCCCGGGCACGGGCCGAACCGCCGCTCTCGAAGAAGATGACTGAGACGGCCTCATCTTAGCCCCTGAGGAGGCGCCCTGTCCTCCGTTGAACTTCTTGAAAGTGGGTCGGTGAGAAGACCCACCTCCTCCACCAAAGGTCCTCTTCTGGCCCCCGCCCGGGGCCACTGGAGTCCCTCAACCACCAGGGTTTTGCTTATCCTCGAGAGCTCCAGTCGAGCTCCATGCCCTTAGCTGCTCCACCACAGGCGAAGTCACGAGGGCGATCGCCCCATGACAACTCACGAACTCTGGTTGAGGCCCCTACGGAACCTCCTCACCTTCTCCGGTCATCACCGCAATACCGCACGAACGCACCACGCTGTTAAATTCCGCCTCATACTCCGCCACCGACTTCTTTCCCTGGGAAAGAGTCGTCAGAGTATGCTCCATCCTCTCCAGGAAAGACTCTGGGTAGAACTTGGCTCGAAAGCTAGCCACAAAGTCTTCCCAAGTGGCTGGTCCAAGAGCGGGGGCCCTAGCAGCAAGAACCCCCTCCCACCAGATATCCGCTTGGCCCTTCAGCTGGAAGGCCACAAAGCGAGCTCTCTGAACCGCCGACAACTCCAACACCTCCAACTGCCGTTCCTTGTACCGCAGCCAATCTACGGACTGAACTGGCGTGCCCGCTCCGTCAAAAGTGTCGAGACGGAGGGACATCCACTCCCGGAGACTCATCCTTGGCTCCGGCCCAACAGGAGCAACCACCGGGGCCGCTGCAGGGGGAGGCGCCACAGCAGGGGCTGCCCTCAACTGCTGGCGTAGCTCCTGTACCTCCCTCTGCAATGCCTGCACCAAGGCCGCAGTAGCAACCGGCACCTCTGCTCCGGACTGTGCCGCCGGGGGATCCTCCTGCGCTTGCCCATGCACATTGAGCGAAACGCTCCCCTCCGCTTCTGACTCCGCAACTCCTTGGGAGCCTCGGCCCTGGGCCCCACGGCCACGGCGAGCACGACCTCTACCCCTTGCCATAACTGCTACAGACACACAACCATACAATCACAAACATAAGCACATCTTCATATGAACACTAGAAAGTTCAAACATCAACATAAGCATAATCTTCATCATGTAATCAATCGCGATGCAATGATGAACCAAAACCCCACCCTATTGTGCAACCAAGTGTGTCAAATTTTAAGTTTAACCATTAGGTTTAAGCAAGTTTTAAGGTTGCTAACCTATGGCAAGTTTTAGTTCAGCATAGGCAATGTTTCTAATTTATCCCGCATCAAATTTTAGTTAACCCTAAAGTATAACACTAAAATTACACATTCCAAGGACCTACAGCCCGCTCTGATACCAACTGTAACACCCCGGCATCTATCATGCCCGAATGCTACCAAACATAGACACTACAACAATTAAATATCACAAAACAAGCTAAATTGCAGCAAGGTTACCAATTTTAATACCGAAAATTCGGCAGCATAACATTTGTTTTTATCATAAATTTAGCAAAGTTATTATACTGGCAAGTAATATCAACATATAAAGCATCTAAAGAAGCAATCAACGTAATTGTAACAGAGAATTAAGCACCCCAATAGACCAATTAACAAGTTTCATGGCCTTTACTTATTTCCAAGAATTCAAATCGTAACTTGTAACATTGTCTAAAGTGAAATGCTACGTGAGGAGGTGTTGCTAATCCCTTATCCCGCATGCCGACTTTTTGGTACCTAAAAAAACAACATTAAACACAAGAGTGAGTTTAAAACTCAGCAAGCATAATGAAATGAGTGAAAGAATCATTTAGCACCAACAACAACATATTCATCATTATCATATTCATTATACCGTTAACAATTCGTACTCATATCCTTGAATGAGATGCAATGCCATGCGATGCACATGTCCTCTCGAAGGCGTATACCGGTATAGCTGAGTGCACACCCGTCGGTGTGCACCCTCTTCCCCCTTCCATCCCGTAGATGAAGGGTGCCTACTCCTCGCTTCCATTCGCCATGGTGAATGGAATCACGATGTAGGACTTACTCTATGGCTCTCCGGATTAGTCATAACTTTCTCACCGGCTTTTCCGGACTAGTTAAGACTTTCTCACCGCCCTGACCAGATTTCATGCCATGAATGCAACATGTGCTATTAACCAAAACAACATGTACAACAATATTATCTCATCTTGGCATAGCATTACTATGAATCAAGTCATCATATCCTGATTAACGTTAGACATGGCAAATTAATCTATCAGTTACTCATTCATCACATAAGCATCAACATAACAAACCACTTATCAACTAGTCCATAGCACATACAGCAATTCTAACAATTTTCGTACCACACACTACCCATTCCAAAACACTTGCCTTAGCCGCAGGCGACGGAATGGTGAGATGAGGAAGGCACTTCCGGGGTCACACCACCTGCAGACACGCATCAAACACTCAAAATGTACCCCCAAAACAGTACACACTAGATCATCCACCCAACTACACAAACTACTCCCAAATCCAAAACGGAGATTCTGTCCCTCCAAGACAGCAGACTTGATCTAGCATAACTTTGGCTAGGGGCTCGAAGCGATTAATCGAGTACATCATCGTGAAGCTTAGGAAATTTCCTAACTTTTCCTAGGTATTGAGAAAAGCTGATTCGGCCTTTAAAATTGTTTAATCTACAAGATACTATGATCTGTTCCAACTACGCCACAGATTTGGACACGTTCGGTAAAACAGCCATAACTTTCAAACGGCTGATCGGAATTACGCGTTCTTTATGCCCAATTAAAGGTATTGAAATTACCTACAATTTCTTCAACAGGTGACTAACCAAAATCCGAATCTAAGATCGCTTAATCGCAAACCCTAGGTCGGGCGCCCAATCTGCCCGAACTGCTACACATGCAAAACTCAGGAAAACTTCCAATCTAACCAATTACCGCGCCACCAATTGTTCTAAAAACTTGAGATCTACCTTTAGCACAGATCCTAGCCCATCCCCATGGCTCACCCAAGACCATACCTCTTCCGAAGAACGGAGGACAACGAATTCTTCCTCCCGGCTTCCCGATCTGCCTTTCCCGCGCTGGAACACGCCGGATCTCCGCGTCGTGGAGCCTCCCGATGAATTGAGCAGCAAGGGGGTGAGGTGGGGAGCCTTCCTAGGCCACGAAAGTGGGTGGAGAAGGGAGGGGGGTGGAGGAGGAGGTGGCACAAGGGAGGGAGGAGGCGCCAGCCAATGGGGAAGATGGGAGGGGGAAGGCGGCTGGTTGGGGGAAAAAAAGAGGAGAGGGGAGAGAATTAGGGCAGGGAGGAGAGGTATGGGCGCCCAAGCTGGTCCCTGCCGGCTCCCACCCCCACACGGCCCAAAAAATCGAACCCACTAAAGCCCACACTCCTTTTCTTTTCGGCCCAAGCTTCCCGAACAAGCCAACACCCAAAAAATCAGCCCTAGAACGCCACTCCTTTCAAACCGAAAAGTTTTAAACCCAAAAAAAATCATATTTCAAAATATATTTAAACCTTCCGAAGCATCACATTCTTCCCCCCTTCAACAGGATTCGACCTCGAATCCTTGGCATGCCACTAGGTGACCTAGCCAACAACAGATAAAAAAAAGAATCACCACTCATACCTGAGGTGAAAAGTTCAGGGTACTTCTCGCGCATGCGAGACTCCAGCTCCCAAGTTGCTTCCCTTTCAGTTTGGTGCGACCACAGGACCTTGACAAATTTGAGTGTTCTATTCTTCAACACTCGCTCTGAAATCTCCAGTATCCTCACAGGCCGGGACTCAGACGTGAGAGTTTGGTCAACCACCAATGGCTCTAAGGGAACCACCAACTCTGGGTCATGCAAGTATTTCCTCAACATGGAGACATGGAAAACATTGTGGACTCCTTGCATTGATTCCGGAAGATCCAAGCGGTAAGCCAATTTTCCAATGCGGGCTGTGATAGGGAAAGGCCCGACATTCCTCGGACTCAACTTCCCTTTCGTGCCAAAACGAACCACTCCCTTGGTAGGGGACACTCGCAACAAGACGTTGTCACCCACTGCAAACTCTAAATCTCGCCTTCTCACATCAGCATAGCTTTTCTGTCTACTCTGAGCTGCGAGAAGACTCTGCCGAACCTCAGCCACACGATTGGTAGTTTGCTGAACCCAATCCGTTCCAAGAATTGCCCTTTCACCCACGGCATCCCAACATAGTGGCGATCTGCACTTCCGGCCATAAAGCACTTCATAAGGAGCAGCCCGGATACTGGAATGACAGCTGTTATTGTAGGCGAACTCTGCCAAGGGCAAGTGATCCTCCCAGCTACCTTTCCATGCCATTACACAGGCCCGGAGCATGTCCTCCAAAGTCTGTATAGTTCGCTCAGATTGTCCATCCGTTTGAGGGTGAAAAGCGGTACTAAGGCGAAGCTGTGTACCCAAAGCACCCTGCAAACTCTCCCAAAATTTGGAGACGAACTTCGCATCCCGATCAGAGATAATCGTCTTGGGCACGCCATGCAATCTCACAATCTCCCGCACATGGATGGGAGCCAAATCGCTCGCTGAAAGGGTAGTGCGGACAGGAATGAAATGTGCCGACTTGCTAAGGCGGTCCACCACAACCCAAATAGCATCCCTCCCTCGTGGAGTACGAGGCAGGCCAACCACAAAATCCATTGAGATGTCATCCCATGGCCACACAGGAACCTCCAATGGTCTGCAACAAACCAATGGGCGCTTGTGTTCACCTTGATCTTTTAACAAATTCCGCAAGATGCCACATACTTGGCGACATCCACCTCATTCTTTTCCACGAAGTTCCTTTTGGATCCTGTACATCTTAGTCTCCCGAGGGTGGACCATGTACGGGGTGCGATGAGCCTCCCTCAAGATGTCATCCTTGACTTGACATTTCTGAGGTACACAAAGGCGACCTCGGAACCGGAGTGCTCCCACATTATCCATGGAAAAGTCTCCAACCCTGCCATCCTCAATACGCTTCCTCACCTACTGGAGTAATCGATCGTGATGTTGTGCTTCCAGCACACGCTCGGGAATCGCTGACTCAAGAATCACTTATGTTTCAAATCAACTGTCCTCGCAAAGCAATAAGAGACTCCCAAACGCTCAAAATCAGCAACCAGACAATCAATAACAGGGGGCACTGTCTTACGGCTGAGAACATCGGGCACCACATTTGCCTTGCCCGGATGATACTGAATAGTAAGGTCATAATCTTTTATCAACTCCAACCACCTTCTCTGCCTCAAATTGAGATCTTTCTGAGTAAAGATGTACTTAAGGCTCTTGTGATCCGTGAAGATATCACAAGACTCACCATACAGATAGTGCCTCCAAAGTTTCAACGCAAACACCACAATGCAAGCTCAAGATCATGAGTAGGATAGTTTTGCTCATGCTTTTCAATCGCCTCGATGCATAAGCAATCACCTTGCCATCCTGCATGAGCACACATCCTAGACCCAACCGAGAAGCATCGAATAGACAGTGAACCGCTTCCTGTGTTCGGTAGGATAAAACAGAGCGATCACTAGCTTCTCCTTCAAAGTGCAGAAACTGAGCTCACACTCAGCTGTCCACTGAAATGGTTTTCCCTTCTGAGTTAGCTGTGAAATCGGGTTGGCAATAATGGAGAAATCCTGCACAAAACGCCGATAATACCCAGCCAGACCAAGGAAGCTACGCACCTCCTTAACATTGGAGGGTCTCTTCCAATCCACAACTGCCGAAACCTTGCTAGGATCCACAGAAAATGCCTTCTGGACTGATGATGTGGCCAAGGAAACCCACCTCTGAAATCCAGAACTCGCATTTTTTCAACTTAGCAAAGAATTGATTTTCCCTCAAAGCACTCAACACAAGCCTCAAATGCTGCTCATGTTCCTCTTCTGATTTTGAGTAAATCAGAATATCATCAATGAACACTACCACAAACTCATCAAGATACTTGTGTAGCATACTGTTCATCGCCTCCATAAAGACAGCAGGAGCATTAGTTAGTCCAAAGGACATAAATTTAAATTCATAATGCCCATACCTAGTGGAGAAAGCAATCTTCTCAATGTCTTGCTCCCTTACACGAATCTGATTGTACCCAGACTGAAGGTCAATCTTGGAGAACACCTTTGCTCCCTTCAGTTGATCAAACAGATCCTCAATGCGAGGCAATGGATACTTGTTCTTGACTGTCACTTGATTGAGAGCACGATAATCAATACACATTCGCCAACTCCCATCCTTCTTCGAAACGAAGAGGACGGCTGCTCCCCAAGGTGACACACTGCGCCGAATAAAACCTTTGGCCAACAGATCCTCCAATTGCTTTTTCAACTCGTCTTGAAAAGGACGAGCCAAACGGTATGGAGAGATAGAAATAGGTCGAGTGCCTGGAACAAGATCAATACGAAACTCCACACTCCTCACAGGAGGCAAACCAGGCAACTCATCAGGGAACACATCAAGAAACTCCCTCACCACAGGGATCTCTGCGATTGCTAATGATGATGAAGTCTTTTTTGAATTGGCCATAAGAACACCCAACTGCCTCAAACGGCGACTAGCAAACCGACTAGTCAAAGCAAAAACAGAACTGGAAGGTACTCCACCTTGAAAGGTCAACTCTACCCCAGACGGGGCAAGCAAGGTAATTGTCTTCCAAAAACAATAGATCCCGCACGCATCGATGCAACCAGTCCATGCCCAAAATGGCATCAAAAGGAGCCAATTTAATCACCATAAGATTGGCAAAAAAAACCTCATCATCGATGGAAATGGTGCATCCCGGACAGACCAAAGAACTGGCAATCAAACCCGCAGGAGAACGGACTATCATGAACTCAGATATCCGCTGAACTCCCAACATAGCTCTATCCGCAAAATCCGAGGACACAAAGGAATAGGAAGCGCCGAAATCGAACAGGACAAAAGCATCAACTGAATCAACCAATAGAGTACCTGATACCACCTCAGGGTGCCCGGTGACTTCGGCGGTCGGTGGCGTACACTCGGTGGTGCCGGGCAGCAGAGCCCGACCCTACTTTGATGCCCCAACGAAGCTGGGGGCGGTGGAAGCAACTGCGGAGGAGCCGACGGCTGTGGACACCAGTAGGCTGCCGGTGGCACCCAAGCAGAGGGCGGCTGTGGAACAGGAGCCGCCATCATGTGCACCGACCCTCTGGATGACGCCGCTGGAGTGGGAGGAGAAGGCACCGCTTCCCACTAGATGATGCTACCGGGATTCGTCCGGCAGACGCGCCCCATATGGCCGGGCTTGCCACAGTGGTTGCAATTCCCGGTCCAACCACACTCCGAAGCACGGTGCTCACCACCGCACTTGAAACACATCATGCCCTGCCCGGGCACGGGCCGAACCGCCGCTCTCGAAGAAGATGACTGAGACGGCCTCATCTTAGCCCCTGAGGAGGCGCCCTGTCCTCCCTTGAACTTCTTGAAAGTGGGTCGCTGAGAAGACCCACCTCCTCCACCAAAGGTCCTCTTCTGGCCCCCGCCCGGGGCCACTGGACTCCATCAACCACCAGGGTTTTGCTTATCCCTGGAGAGCTCCAATTCGAGCTCCATGCCCTTAGCCTGCTCCAACACAGAGCAGAAGTCACGAGGGACAGTCGCCCCCATGACAACTCTGAACTCCTGGTTGAGGCCCCTACGGAACCTCCTCGCCTTCTCCCGGTCATCAGCTGCAACAGCTGGCACGAAACACACCACGCTGTTAAATTCCGCCTCATACTCCGCCACCGACTTCTTTCCCTGGGAAAGAGTCGTCAGAGTATGCTCCATCCTCTCCAGGAAAGACTCTGGGTAGAACTTGGCTCGAAAGCTAGCCACAAAGTCTTCCCAAGTGGCTGGTCCAAGAGCGGGGGCCCTAGCAGCAAGAACCCCCTCCCACCAGATATCTGCTTGGCCCTTCAGCTGGAAGGCCACAAAGCGAGCTCTCTGAACCGCCGACAACTCCAACACCTCCAACTGCCGTTCCTTGTACCGCCGCCAATCTACGGACTGAACTGGCGTGCCCGCTCCGTCAAAAGTGTCGAGACGGAGGGACATCCACTCCTGGAGACTCATCCTTGGCTCCGGCCCAACAGGAGCAACCACCGGGGCCGCTGCAGGGGGAGGCGCCACAGCAGGGGCTGCCCTCAACTGCTGGCGTAGCTCCTATACCTCCCTCTGCAATGCCTGCACCAAGGCCGCAGTAGCAACCGGCACCTCTGCTCCGGACTGTGCCGCCGGGGGATCCTCCTGCGCTTGCCCATGCACATTGAGCGAAACGCTCCCCTCCGCTTCTGACTCCGCAACTCCTTGGGAGCCTCGGCCCTGGGCCCCACGGCCACGGCGAGCACGACCTCTACCCCTTGCCATAACTGCTACAGACACACAACCATACAATCACAAACATAAGCACATCTTCATATGAACACTAGAAAGTTCAAACATCAACATAAGCATAATCTTCATCATGTAATCAATCGCGATGCAATGATGAACCAAAACCCCACCCTATTGTGCAACCAAGTGTGTCAAATTTTAAATTTAACCATTAGGTTTAAGCAAGTTTTAAGGTTGCTAACCTATGGCAAGTTTTAGTTCAGCATAGGCAATGTTTCTAATTTATCCCGCATCAAATTTTAGTTAACCCTAAAGTATAACACTAAAATTACACATTCCAAGGACCTACAGCCCGCTCTGATACCAACTGTAACACCCCGGCATCTATCATGCCCGAATGCTACCAAACATAGACACTACAACAATTAAATATCACAAAACAAGCTAAATTGCAGCAAAGTTACCAATTTTAATACTGAAAATTCGGCAGCATAACATTTGTTTTTATCATAAATTTAGCAAAGTTATTATACTGGCAAGTAATATCAACATATAAAGCATCTAAAGAAGCAATCAACGTAATTGTAACAGAGAATTAAGCACCCCAATAGACCAATTAACAAGTTTCATGGCCTTTACTTATTTCCAAGAATTCAAATCGTAACTTGTAACATTGTCTAAAGTGAAATGCTACGTGAGGAGGTGTTGCTAATCCCTTATCCCGCATGCCGACTTTTTGGTACCTAAAAAAACAACATTAAACACAAGAGTGAGTTTAAAACTCAGCAAGCATAATGAAATGAGTGAAAGAATCATTTAGCACCAACAACAACATATTCATCATTTTCATATTCATTATACCGTTAACAATTCGTACTCATATCCTTGAATGAGATGCAATGCCATGCGATGCACATGTCCTCTCGAAGGCGTATATCGGTATAGCTGAGTGCACACCCGTCGGTGTGCACCCTCTTCCCCCTTCCATCCTGTAGATGAAGGGTGCCTACTCCTCGCTTCCATTCGCCATGGTGAATGGAATCACGATGTAGGACTTACTCTATGGCTCTCCGGATTAGTCATAACTTTCTCACCGGCTTTTCCGGACTAGTTAAGACTTTCTCACCGCCCTGGCCAGATTTCATGCCATGAATGCAACATGTGCTATTAACCAAAAAAACATGTACAACAATATTATCTCATCTTGGCATAGCATTACTATGAATCAAGTCATCATATCCTGATTAACGTTAGACATGGCAAATTAATCTATCAGTTACTCATTCATCACATAAGCATCAACATAACAAACCACTTATCAACTAGTCCATAGCACATACAGCAATTCTAACAATTTTCGTACCACACACTACCCATTCCAAAACACTTGCCTTAGCCGCAGGCGACGGAATGGTGAGATGAGGAAGGCACTTCCGGGGTCACACCACCTGCAGACACGCATCAAACACTCAAAATGTACCCCCAAAACAGTACACACTAGATCATCCACCCAACTACACAAACTACTCCCAAATCCGAAAAACGGAGATTCTGTCCCTCCAAGACAGCAGACTTCGATCTAGCATAACTTTGGCTAGGGGGCTCCGAAACGATTAATCGAGTACATCATCGCGAAGCTTAGGAAATTTCCTAACTTTTCCTAGGTATTGAGAAAAGCTGATTCGGCCTTTAAAATTGTTTAATCTACAAGATACTATGATCTGTTCCAACTACGCCACAGATTTGAACACGTTCGGTAAAACAGCCATAACTTTCAAACGGCTGATCGGAATTACGCGTTCTTTATGCCCAATTAAAGGTATTGAAATTACCTACAATTTCTTCAACAGATGACTAACCAAAATCAGAATCTAAGATCGCTTAATCGCAAACCCTATGTCGGGCGCCCAATCTGCCCGAACTGCTACACATGCAAAACTCAGAAAAACTTCCAATCTAACCAATTACCGCACCACCAATTGTTCTAAAAACTTGAGATCTAACTTTAGCACAGATCCTAGCCCATCCCCATGGCTCACCCAAGACCATACCTCTTCCGAAGAACGGAGGACAACGAATTCTTCCTCCCGGCTTCCCGATCTGCCTTTCCCGCGCTGGAACACGCCGGATCTCCGCGTCGCGGAGCCTCCCGACGAATTGAGCAGCAAGGGGGTGAGGTGGGGAGCCTTCCTAGGCCACCAAAGAGGGTGGAGAAGGGAGGGGGGTGGAGGAGGAGGTGGCGCAAGGGAGGGAGGAGGCGCCAGCCAATGGGGAAGATGGGAGGGGGAAGGCGGCTGGTTGGGGGAAAAAAAGAGGAGGGGAGGGAATTAGGGCAGGGGAGGAGAGGTATGGGGCGCCCCAAGCTGGTCCCCAAGCGGGCTCCCACCCCCACACGGCCCAAAAAATCGAACCCACTAAAGCCCACACTCCTTTTCTTTTCGGCCCAAGCTTCCCGAACAAGCCAACACCCAAAAAATCAGCCCTAGAACGCCACTCCTTTCAAACCGAAAAGTTTTAAACCCAAAAAAAATCATATTTCAAAATATATTTAAACCTTCCGAAGCATCACATGTTCGACGGGAAGTCGATAATGACTCCAATGGCCACTATTGCTGTCCTCGGGCCTAATGAGGATGGTGAGCCAGTTGATCAAAAAGAGTTTCAGAGCATAATCGGCTCCCTCCTGTACCTCATTGCCTCGAGGCCAGACATACATTTTGTTGTGTGTCTGTGTGCTTGATTTCAAGCTTCTCCTCATGTCTCTCACCGCCAGGCGGTGAAGCGCTTCTTCAGGTACCTTCGAGCTATCATTGACTATGGTATTTGTACTCTTCTTCTTCTTATCTATCACTTCGAGTCTTTTCTGATGCAGACTTTGCTGGCTGTAGGATAGATAGGAAGAACACTTCAGCACTTGCCAATTCATTGGCACTTCTCTTGTTTCTTTGTCATCTAGGAAGCAGTACAGAGTTGCACAATCCACCGCTGAGGCTAAATATGTTGCTACACCCAGTTGCTGTAGTCAGATTCTCTAGATGAGATCGACCTTGCAGGACTTTGGGTTAGAAATAGAGGGTGTGCCACTTTTCTGTGGCAACACTTCTGCTATTTGCATTGTGAGAAACCCAGTGCAGCATTCCAGGACCAAGCACATTGATATTAGATATCACTTCCTTAGAGACCATGTGAAGAAGGGCGATATCGTGCTTCAGTTTGTAGAGAGTGACCACCAGATAGACGATATCTTTACCAAGCCTTTGGATAGATCTAGGTTTGTGTCCTTGAGAGGAGAGCTTAGAGTTCTGTTCCCTTACGGCTTATTGTGAGGTGGAGCTGATTTGTATATTATGTTTTATATATTTTCTTTCAGCCTTTCTTTTCCTTTGGATCTCCTGGGTGTTTCTGAGCCGAAGTGTTATCTACTATGTTTTCTATGCACTATAGCCACTAAGTTTGCAGCTTCTCGACTTCTTTTCCTCATTCTGTGTTTTGGTTTCCGTTGAGTTCAGTTGGAGCTTTCTTGAGCTTAATTCTACTAATAACTCAACTTGAACCAGATTTGTGCTTAAAATTGATTCACTTGTTGAGGGGAGTTTGTGAATCTGTTCATGCATTGCATATAGACTTTATTTTATGTTTAATGAGCTTTGTCTATTATGCAAATAAGCTATTATTCATGCTATGCACCCTGCTACTTTCATGAATAAAAATGCTAGCTTAGATATGTCCAAGTTCAATTTCTCTTGCTAAGCTTGTTAAAATTTGAAAATTAAAGTTTTAAATGAAAACTTGATGAAACTTGTTGCTTGTACTTACTAAGTTTCTACTCGAAGAGTATTTGCCATAATCTGTGAAATTTTGGAGTTCTCTAGAGTCCCTATAGCAACTTGGGTGAAGCTAGGTAGATCCATACTTGAGTCCTTCAAATGCTCATAGATCTGTGTGCTAAAATGACAATAAAAGTTGACTCTTTTTGTGCAAATTGATCTCAACACCTTACATTCATAAGACTGTCTCCCATTGCACATGGGATGAACTGGAATGTGTTGTATATGATCAAGACCATCCTCTTAAGAGCTCTTCTTGAGATGGTCGATTATGGCTTGAGTCAATCTCACTTAAAAATGCAAATAACAAAAAAACATAAGTGGGTAAAGAATGCAAATAATGTCAAACATTTACACCCTGCTATGTCTTTAAAAGTCTTAAAACAAAATTTGCGTTAACTGAAAAATGAGCTCGAAGGACCTTGTATGCACTTTTAGATTCCCCAAAGTGTTGAGTAGGTTGAACTCTAGGTTTTCCATTTAATCCTTTGGACGGCTTTGCCTCTAATTTAGAAACTATGCTTAGTGTTGCACTTGTTAAATCATGCAAAAATGATATCGTCTTCTTTGTGCTTGCTAGCAAATTTGACATTTGCACTTGGACATGTTTTTGTTAAGTATATTCTGATCTTGAGTAGCTTAGTATCATACTTTGTCTATATGATCCCTTGGATAATTCTCAAAGCTCTTTTAGGATGCATTTCATGCATATATTTTCAAAAGGGAGAGAAATAGAAGAAAATATCATCTTGATGCCTATATTGCCAAAAGGAGGAGAAATGTAGAAAAGGCATCACACATCACTTTCAAAAAAATTTAGAAAAGGCATCATTTTCTTGGGACTTATGATTCTGGTGAAAACTTGCTAATCCTAAGAATCATAAGCATTTGTAAGCTTCTATTGAATTTTTAGAGCTTTTGTGGAAAACTGGTTCTTTCTATTGGTTTGCTCTAAATTCTTTCTCGCCAACTTGGTCAGGTCCTTATCTTCTTTCTTTCTGGATCAAGTTCGGCTTATCATCCTAATTGAATCATTCTCTTCTCTTCTCAAACTCAAAATTTTATACCTTTTGGCTGTTTGTCAATATACTCATCAAGGGAGAGATTGAAAGACCATGTGGAGGTCCAAGTGTGTGATGATTAATTGACTGTATTCGAGCTTTTGGTGCTCAAGGTTGAGTTTGATTTGAGTCTGTCCTGGTCGAAGACAAGTGGTCGGACCTTGAGTGGTCTGGACTTTGGCTGGTCGAAGACCAGTGGTTTGGACTTTTGCTGGTAGAAAACCAGTGGTCGGATCTCGAGTGGCCTGGACTTTAGCTGGTCAAAGACCAGTGGTCGAGTGACTCGAGGAGTGTGAGAATCGAGAAGTATCGAGTTGGGATTCTACCAGGTCGAGCGGCGGGTTTGGTCGATTAATCCCCCGTAGACTTGTGGTCGAGTAACTCGAGTGGAGTGACAATCGATAAGTATCGAGTAGGGTTACTCGATGCTCGATATCAACTCATCGACCCAACATTGAGCCAAGTGGGCAATGCTATGTGATGTTGTTCCTTGTTTTTGATGGTTGCAGGATGACGGTGCTAGGTCATAGTGTGGAGAAGGATGACCAGGACTAGGTTACGTGCGTCGTAGGTCCAGACAGTCGAGGATCACCGGAAGATTATCGAAGACGGAGCCGCTACGAACCTAGAAGACAAGGAATGGATGAGATGCTAGCTAGAGAGCTACTCAAATCAAGGAGGACTGTCGGATCACGGTCTAGGCGATAGAGTAGCGGTCTAGTTAGCAGGCTTCGAAAAACCCAGTGTGCTTGTTGGGTTTCAAGTTAGCCCATGTAAGGCTGTGTGTGGGAGTCATCCTAACCCTTGATGGTGGTCCTTAGGGCAGAAGGATCTCATCTAAGGGTGGAGGGTGACTCGAGAGTAGTATAAATAGAGGGGGGGGTGGCCTTCCTCCTCTTGAAGGTCTGAGGTGGAGAAGGGTGTCTCTCCACTGAAGGTTTTAGATGTTTTGGCTCCTTTTAGCTTTTTGCCCACTTTGTTGTGAGGCTTTATAAACCTACCTTCCTGAAATGCAAAACACATTCCATCATGCTTGAATTTACATTACGCATTTGTAGGATCAAAAAATACTAATCTAGCAATCAGAGAGGGGGTGAATGATTGCGCGGAAGCTAAAATAAAATTTTTGTGATTTTTGAAACACCCCAAACAAACTCAGATCGCTTAATTTGAATTCAACAAAAACCTTATTGCGTCGGACCAAACTTTTACTTGTACACCGGACCAAACTTCGCTTCGGACAGAAAGTTTTGCATGTACTACGGACCAAAATTCTACTGTAGCAAAATCAAATCAATTCACTCCGGACCAAACGAGACATACTGATATATGTTCACTACAACTAAGATTCCAGAAGATCTAACCGTTAGATTGATATGAAATTTTAACTGTAGAAACGAAATTCAATTCCTAAGCGAACACAAAATGAATTAACTCAATCGGACTTATGGATCTGGAGTTATATTCTTTGCAAAACGACTGAAACGAAAACCGATCTAACAGCGACGGACCAAATCAAACTAGCTACGGACCAAACTCAATCAATGCGATTAACTGAAGATTCCACTATTGGATTAATGTGAAATTTTAACTGAAGAAACTAAACTCAATTATGAATCTAACCCAACAAGAATCAACTCGATCGAACCTACGGATCAAAAGTTATTAACCTTGCAAGCATGCTGTGATAGATTTTGACGAGAACTGACCAAACCCCAATTTCGTGATAAATCACAATCTACAAAAGATTAACCAATAAAACTTTCAAGAACTCTAAGTTGATACTCTAGGAAGGTTTTGTATAGATCAAATCAATATTAAACTTGTTGAAACAAGAGAGACAAGGAATCAATCTATAAAAACAAGAACCGTGCAAACAAACCAGAAACGAGTACCAAATCAATTCGTGCATGAACAGTAATCTACTAATACTGTAGCGAACGAGATTTTTCTGTAGCTGCGCTGGACACTGTATCGTCGATTTTTTCCTTCGCTCGGGTGTCACCGCCTGTACTTCTGAGCATGAGGAAAAATCAGCCGTAGGGGAACTTTTCAGCCGTAAAGAAATCGATCTTTATTTCTTTTTGTCTAGTCTGATTACAGCACTCCAAACAAAAAAGTACAAACCCTAAAACCTCAGCGCTCTCTATAAACAGGAGACACCTCCCCCTATTTATACTAAGCAAAGATAAGGAGATTGAATACAACTCCACTTCCAACATGGAAAGAGTTTGTATACATCTCAACCTGGCCCAACATGGCCAAAAACAACTCTTGCACGTATGTACAGCCCACATACTATAAATACGTGACTAACCAGCCTCCATGTGCATGTTCTCTAGCCCGAACGTTCCGCATGACATCCTTGACCACCAAGACCTCGATTCCTCTCTGAATCTAGTCCCGAACCTTAGTTCCTCCATGAACCTAGTTCTGGTCCCGTCATCGACCACGTTCGCCCTCGAGCAACACCTGCACATGAATAAACAAGAAACAATTCCGAGCACAAGTCCACGACTTGACTCAACATCAGTCTATGCAACCACTCACACGAGCGCATTGCATCAAGCAAAATCATTATCATGCTATCACAAGCATATCAAGTAAACATCTGAAACAACACATAACAAAGCACCACACATGCCATGAGCACAACCACTTTGCAATGCCAATTTCATTACTAAGCCAATTTTTCAGCACATGATTTCACAATCTCCCCCTTGATGAAAACATTGGCAACACTACTTAGAAATGAACATTGGCATTCACCTCGTAAGAAAAGTTTTTGAAATCAAAAAGTTCTAAAATCAAAAACCAAAGTGAAGAACACAAAATCTCCCCCTTTGACAAATATGTAAAGTGAAAAACTCCCCTAGGTGAAAATAAGAAAAATCTCTCCCTAAGAAGAATAATGTGAGTGAATGAATGAATATCACTTATACAAGAACATGTGCATGTGTAAAGTGCATGTATAAAGTTCTCCAAAAAAAATCTCCTCCAAAATCTCCAAAGTGGCAAAATTCTCCCCCTTTGACAATGGATTCATCAAGAATACAAAAGAGAGAAAACAAAAACTTTTTTTTAAGTTTGACAATTTTTTTTATGTAATGAGCATTCTAAGTCATCCACAAATGTTGCAAATTCATCATCAAGCCATGCTATCAAAAATACTTGCACCCTCAAATCTACACATAAACAGTGTAGAGTAAGCATAACTAGAAATCAAGTACTATTAACAATTTATTACATGGCATGATCTCCCTTCCTCAACAATCTCAAAACCTGAAATTTTTGAATTTTTGTGCACTTTATTTATGCTTGAAAAACTGATTCATTGATTGATTGCAACAATAACAATTGCAAGGAATTATATGCACCATCAGCCTTACTTTTCAACCATGCCAAGCAATCACAAGCTTAAGGTTTCATGGTTTCGGTCATACACAACCTCTTCCAAGTTCATATCAAAGTGCAATGATAAGCAGTCTCGTAAAGAAGAAGTGTGATAGTACATAACCTTGATCTTGCATTTATCAACAATCACTCTTTGAGCTTTAGCACTTAATTTTGATAAATTTCATATTTAGCACTTTTGAGCAGGATCAAGATAGTCGAGAAAGTTCAACCATGACAAGGTTTAATTCAAGTTGCCATTCCAATTAAATAGTCATGACATAAACTACACCATATATGCATAAACATGAGGTTGCAAAGACTTCGTAGCATAAACATGGCTTCAAATGACATATGTGTATGAAATATAATGCTCATTACTTTTCATTGTTTTTCTACTTTTTTTCATTTAAGAACCACACAAAATAAAAGTATGTTACAAAGTATTACAAAATTTTCAAAAGCTCCCCCTCAAAACCAACCATCTTAAACACTTTTTCAAAATTGTCACCCAATAGGATTAATTTTATAAACAAAAGTCTAAAAGAACAATCCTCCCAATAGGGCAAACGAAAGAAATTTTCACCAAAAGTCCATTAACTCCCCCCTCAAACGAATAACTAATGAAATCAAAAGAGAGGTGATGATATACATGTGTTTGAGTTATCACGGTATGTTCAGTTAACCATAAGTATGAATCATGATAGATAAATACTAAACACGGAAAGGCATGATATAAGATATAACATGATTGAACATGCCAGGGGATACATATGAGCATATAAGCAAATGTAAGGACCCGAATCCACTGATTCGAACCCACTGTGTTTACCGCACTATTCCCAGGATTAACGCTAGTGCACACAGCTCAACATTGGTACATATCACATCATACTCAACGATAATAGAATAATAGTTCATTCATTGATATAACTAAAGGTATGATCTTATGACCAACTTACATTATTAATCCACGCAGGGCAAGACTGAGAATATAAACTAATAATTAAGCAGCGGAAAGTAGAAAACGTAGATAGCTCATCAGTTCACCACAGGCAACTGACAAGGCTCGGACCCTAATGACTCGTGTCTTCCTGGACTTCATCTTCCAACACAGGTGTAGATTCCTCAACTGTTGATTATTGTTGTTTGGCAAGGGTGAGTACTTAAGCACTCAACAAGTTGTGCACAGAATGCAATTCTATGTATCTATATGCAAGGCTTATTCCAATGGATAGGCTATCATGGTTATTTTGCAATAAGCAGCATTTATGAACAAATACAGTAAATAGATTGTAAAGACTGTAAAACAAATATCAATAGTAAATAAATTCAGTATTTCTCAAGTAAACCAAGTTTCCAAATGTAAGTCAAATTTCATCTTCCATATGACATTCCGCCATCCCAACCATGTTGTCCAATTAGTTAAGCTAACCCTTAACTGTAATTCCCGAGCATTGCTCAATACCGCGAGCACGGCTATCCGAATAGTTTCACACTCTGCAGAGGTTATGCACTTTACCCACGCGATACAACCAAACACCACCAAGGCGAGTGATTATAACAAAGCCTTTACAATGCGCTGGCTTAACCGGATACTACCCGCTAAGGTTTCAACACTGGTGGGTTTGAAAACCATAACCAGGGCCCCCCTCTTGCGCCATGTGAATTACTCCATAACTCGGGAACTCACACCGACCACGATAGTACCAAAATTAAGACATTGCAAATTACTCAGCTAGGCTGGCCCATACCAGACATGTGGTTGCATGATTGACTCAGGTCAAAGGCTTGCAAGGTTAAGTCCTTAGTGTGATCAAGGCAAGACATCCACATACCATCTGCCCATCGGGCCCACCTTGGCCTCCTCGCCCCTTGCCACTTGCCCCAATCTAAATGATTATCACCCGTTGATTACCAAGCACCACGTGCCATCAACAATTCAACATCGCTTGCGTGACATGACTCGCCACAACAACTCAATCTCATCGTGTGATCCCACATGACACACAAGTTCATAACATTGTTCCATATTCCATTAATCAAGATTAATTATCAATGATTCTGACACATGTGATGACGTGGCATGACTAAGCAACTAATACGGACTAATCCTCCAATGTTGATCATAATTACTAATCAACTATATTTAACCAATCTAGGGTGACAATGGATCATGGCATACAATGACAAGGTAGGGTATAGATCAATCTGTATATTAGCTAAGCCCAATCTAATTTGAAACAATTGTATATTTGAAATATATGCACTAGTGTAAATCAAACATAGCAATTTTATAAACATGGGTTCAACATGATCAAAGCACAATTTGCCTTGGAATAGGTCCTGATCTGGTTCTGGAACTTGCTCTTGAGTTGCTGGATCTTCCTCCGAAGCGTCGCACAATTCAACGTCTACGCGTATCGAAGAAGAAAAGCAAATAAATGTCAAAACAGAGAGCAATTGAACTCCAAAAATCAAATAAAATTCACCATTAAATAGATCTCAATTTTACAAATTTTTAGAAATTGGAATCACTCAATTCCGAGTTAAATTGCAAAAGATATAGCCTTTTGAAGTTTGAAATAAATACTGAAATCAGAAAATCAGAAATTCGAAATTAACAGATTTATTTTTATTCTGAAAACCGATTTATGACATCAGCGTGACGTCACGCTGGCGTCATCTCTGACCCGAGCCAACCAGAGCACGACACGTGGCCCCGGTGCATAGACCTGGTCCACGGACTTCCTCTGGTCCACCGTGAACCCGCGCGACGACGCCGATACTTGCGGCGCCACGCGCCTTGATCCGATTGGTTGCGGCCGCCCCACCGATGCACGACACGCGGCATGCATCCACGGCCCGATCACGATCGAACGGCGACAGATCGCGTAACGCGCTCGATCCTCCGCTCATCCGGATCTAACGGTCACGAACTCACCCGGCTTCATGCGGCGGCGGCGAGAAGGTCCACCGAGATGAAGAAGAAGACTCGGCGACGGCGTTCGCGATCCCGACGAGAAGAAGTGGTGCGATGGATGCGCACGCCCCGACGAGTTCGAATCCGGGACCAAAACGTCGAAAAGCCACAGATCGGCGACAATCCAAGGCCAAAACCGTGGCGGCTGCAGACTTCAACTCCGACGAGCTTCCTTGCACTCACCACGACGTTCCTCGCTAAATGGGTCCGACCAAAACATGCGGCTGCTCACGAGGAACCTCGGCGAGTACCCTCCTTTATAGCCTCGGCGTTCGAGCCCTACACGACGGAGAAGTCCGAGTCGTTACGGCGGCGACTCGAGTTCGCGTCGGAGACGACAACCCACGCGCGACGAGCGTGTCCCGATCCGACGGCCAAACGCGAGCGAACACGCGGCATTCCTCGGGCGGTTGGATCACACGCGAACGGCCAAGATCTAGGGTTTGCCTCATTTGCGCTTCGCGAAATGGGATCACCGCATCGACGCGGGCTTTAATCTAATGTGTTGGGCTCGGCCCAACACTGTTCACAAGGCTTTTTAACAGATTTTTCATTTAAAATAAATACAGAAATTCATTTTGTTTGTTTTAGGCAATAAAATAATCAGGAAAAATCCAAGAAAAATCTCAAAAATACTTTGAGATATTCTGGACTCAAATAAAATACTTTTTGTAAAACTTTATTTTAATTTGCATAAATTTAAATAGATTTGAACAAAAGGCAATAAACTTGATTTAAAATTAATTCCAATAAATCCAGAAAAATCCAAATAAATTCCAGAAAATCATAAATGCTCTTTTAAGCAATAAAATAATATTTAAGCAAAATTTTGGGATGTTACAGCAAACATCTCATCTCATACCACAATTAGATATCTGTGAATGTAAAAGATATGAGTGTATAAAATAGCTCATAAAGTAGGTGAAGAATTATCGCACATGCCTCTTGAAGGCCATTTCAAGGGTGAGAACCATCCAAGTCTTGATCACATCTTGCAAAAGACCAAGTGAAAGTGCATCTAGGCCCCTTAAAAATGGTTTTGGTAATTGATGGAAACACAATTAAAAACACTAACGTTTAAGTGAGAATTTATGCAGAGAAAAAGATCATATCCTCATGTGGAAGAGATTGGAGATCCACGGCATATCAAAATTTTGTCAAAATGGCATCAAGATTTTTTTTGTAATTCTTCTTTATTTTATTGAGTCTAAGGATAGCCGTTCTATTAAGAGGGATACGACGGGAAATTGCTTGGAGAATATGCGTGTGCTCAAAGGATGGAAAATGCAAGATAAAAGAACTGCATCTCTTGTTTTCTTTTTGAATCTTCCTTCTTGAGGTCGAAAGGTAAATCCGAGTATCCGGATATTCAATCCGACTCTCGGATTGACCCTTCTGCTTGCTACCCTCTTTTCATCCGAGTATCCGGATATTCAATCCGACTCTCGGATTGACCCTTCGTTGCTACCTCTTTTCATCCGGAGTATCGGATATTCAATCCGGACTCTCCGGATTGACCCCTTCGGTATGGTCTGATGTTGCCAATCCGGATACTCCGGATTAAACATCCGGATACTCCGGATTGTGCGCAGCTCAGCCCAACGGTCAGTTTTAGAGCATCTATATAAGTCTTCTCTCTTCACCTAACCAAGAGAGGCTTCATTATTGCTCTTGCTCACAAAAACTCATTCACACACTCTCTTGAGCTCTAGTCTCCTCTCTCCATTTAAAAGCTTTTGATAGATTTAATCATTTTGGGAGAAAGGAGTGATTTTGAGTAACCTAGTCTTGCATCATTCATTCTTGAGCACAAGGTTCATCCTCCAAGTGGATTTCGCGAAGTATTTATTACTCTTGGAGTTTGAAGGGCTCCTAGACGGCAAGGAGTCGCCGGGAGCTTCCAAAGCTTGGTGTGGTTAGCCCCGGAAGTTTGTAAAGGCAAGTCTCGCATCCGAAAGGAAAGAGGCAAGAAGTGAGAACCGGTGAGTGCTTTGTGCAACACCGGGAGGATAGTGGTCAAGAGGGACCCGGGCTTTGTGCCTCCTCAACGGAGACGTAGGATTCCCTTCAAGAATCCGAACTTCGGGTAAAAATCTGTGTCTTTGCTCTCTTGGTTGTGTTCTTGTTGATTTTGTTGTGATAGACTTTTGGAGGACCCGATCTATTCACTTGTTGTTTGTGGCTTCAGATCTACTATACCCTCAGGTACCTAACATCTTTAAGAACTTTTGTATTCAAGTAGATTGTCAAAATATTGCCTAGATTTAAAAGTCCCTCTTCGAGAGCTACAATCCGGAGTATCCGAAGTTCACAACCCGGACAGTCCGGATAATCCGGATACTCCGGGTTATATACCCGACACTCGGATTGGGTCTCTCGGTAATTCCTTTTTAACTGCAAAATTTTTATCAGCCTATTCACCCCCCCCTCTAGGCTTCATCTCTGGTCCTTTCAATTGGTATCGAGCCTAATTTTCCACAATTCGCTTAACTTGGGGAGAATCAAGATGTCGCTAATAGAGAAGAGTGACGAAATCCGTGACCAAGAAAAGGCCACGGGTTCCGCAAAGGGTTGAAATTCCATATGATTATCCTACTCTTGAGTCTCAAACTCTTCATCTTATGTTTCAGATCATCCCAGAGAGCACCTCATTTTGATGGCACTCGCTATGCCGCATGGAAACATAAAATGAAGATGTACTTGAGATCACTTCATCCGTGTATTTGGGAGATTGTAGAAACAGGTTTTAAAGCTATGGATCCAAGCAAACTCACTCCCGAAGAGAAGAAAGCCCAACATTTTAATGACTTGGCCGTTAATGCCTTGTTCAATGCTTTAAGTGATTCCGAGTTTAACCGAGTCGATGGACTTGAAGATGCCAAAGCAATCTGGGAAAGACTTATGGTTACTCATGAAGGGATATCGAGCGTCCGTGAGTCCAAGATTGAGCTCATCATTGGTGAGCTAAGCAGATTCACTCTAGAAGAAGGAGAATCCTATACAAAGATGTTCGACCGCCTGATGGTGTTGGTGAATCAAGCAAAGGGTCTCGGGAGTACCGAGCTCACCGACAAAGTGGTTGTTAAGACCATTCTTCGAGTAATCACTCCCACCAACCGCAACTTGGTGCAACTCATCCGGGATCGACCAAACTTCGACACTCTCTCTCCCCATGATGTTATTGGGAGGCTAATGATGGATGAGATGATGGTCAAGGAAGCGGAGGTGGTAGAGGAGCTCAAGTCAGGAAAGAAGAAAGGTATCGCTTGAAAGTCGTAAGGATTGTACAGAAGTCGAGGAAAGTACAAGAGATGATGAGGAGAGTGGCCCATTGACCAATGATGATATGGCCTTGCTCGTAAGAAGATTCAACAAATTCCTCAAGAAAAAGGGCTATAAACCGGGGAGCTACTCCAAAAATCAATGGAACAAGTCAAGAGGAAGACACTCAACAAGAAAGTGCTATGAGTGTGGAGAAGCCGGTCATTTCATCGCCGAATGTCCTCAAAAGGAAAAGAAGGAAGACAAGCCATACAAAAGGGATAAATACCGTGGCAAGGATAAGGAGAGAAGCAAGAAGTTCAAACACTTCAAGCACAAGGGACAAGCTCATATAGGAGAAGAATGGGATTCAAACTCCAACTCCGACTCAAGCTCCGATTCCGACGAAGAAGGAGGAGTTGCTTCCGTCGCCATTGCTATGTCTCCTTCCACAACAACAAAGAAGGGCCTCTTCGACAACTTGAGCGATGACAATGAAGACGCTCCAATGTGTCTCATGGCCAAGGGGCGCAAGGTATTAATCAAAACAACATCTCCTTCAATTGTAAACTCATGCATAGATGATAGCGATGATGCTAGTGACGATGAGATTGTTTTTAAGTCCATGGTGGATTTTGATGTTCAAAAATTAGATTTACTTTTAAAAGATATTGAGAAGTTGGAGGAAACCATTGAGCAAAGGAGGCTACTCTCGAAGCTCAAGAGGATTTGCTAATACTTGAAAAGAAAAACCTCGAGCTAGAGAAGAGCCTAAGTAATGAAAGGAGGAAGTCCAAGAGTTGATCAAAAGTTCAAAAATAACTAAATCCGAGCTTACTAGTCTTGTGATCACCAACGCTTCACTCGTAGAGGAACTTGCCAAAGCAAAGGATGCTTGCAAGACTCTTGAAGTGAAGCTCGTTGATCACTTGAATAGCAAGTCTAACTCCTTGATGGGTGACTCCAATTTCTCATATCCCTCTACTAGCAATGGATGTGCTAGATGTTATAATATTAATATTGATACTTGTGCCACTAACCTTGAGACCTTGCAAGTGTTGGCTCATGAAAATGAGAAGCTCAAGGAAATGCTTGAAGATGGACTTCAAAAGTCCTATAAGGCTAGCAAAGGATTAGAGGAGTTTCTTGGTAAGCGTCAAGGTAACCCTATGAAGCATGGGCTTGGATATACACCACCCAAGGGCAAAAAGAATCACATCGTAATTGCCCCATTGAATGAGCCAATTCACTTTGTCAAGAGCAAAAGAAATTCTAATCATAAGGATCACGTTACTTTCTTTGCATCTTATGTGCTTAAAAGAACTAACCTTGGTCATGTAGTTGCTCATCATATTGGGCGTAGACCCAACCATGCTCCTCATGTGCGATCTATTTGGGTTCCAAAGTCTCTTGTCACTAACGTGCGCGGACCTAAACAAGTTTGGGTACCAAAAGGAAAAATCTAAATTTATTTTTGTAGGCCTATGTCTCCGGTGGATCAAGTTGGATATTGGATAGCGGATGCACGCATCACATGACCGGGGAGAAGGCTATGTTCGCACACTTGGACACATATGGATCAAATAGTGAAAGCATCATTTTTGGAGATAATGGTAAAGGTGAAGTGGTAGGTTTGGGTAAGATTCTCATCACAAATGATTTTCATTTAAATAATGTTTTGCTTGTTGAATCATTGAGCTACAATTTGTTGTCCGTTGCTCAATTATGTGAAGCGGGCTACAATTGTGTGTTCAGTGATAAGGGTGTGGATGTCATTAAGAGAATTGATGGTTCAATAGCCGTTAAGGGACGTTTAAAGGGAAATCTCTATCTTGTAGATTTCTCTACGGATAGAGTTAATCTTGAAACGTGCTTAATGGCTAAATCTAGCATGGGTTGGCTATGGCATCGCCGACTTGCTCATGTTGGTATGAAGAATCTTCACAAACTCATGAAAGGCAATCACATCCTTGGACTAACAAATGTTGTTTTGAGAAAGATAGGGTATGCAGCGCATGTCAAGCCGGAAAGCAAGTTGGGGCTTCTCATCCCGCCAAAAACGTGATGACTACCTCAAGATCTCTAGAAATGCTACACATGGATTTGTTTGGTCCAATAGCATACATAAGCATTGGTGGAAACAAGTATGGTTTAGTAATTGTTGATGATTTTTCTCGTTTCACTTGGGTGTTTTTCTTGCACGATAAAAGTGAAGTCCAAGGAACCCTGAAGAAATTTATGAGAAGGGCACAAAATGAATTCGAGGTGAAGATCAAGAAAATCCGAAGTGACAACGGCACAGAATTCAAGAACACCGGCGTGGAGGATTATCTCGATGATGAGGGTATTAAACATGAGTTCTCGGCCCCTTATTCTCCTCAACAAAATGGGGTGGCTGAGAGGAAGAATCGAACTCTCATCGAGATGGCGCGCACAATGCTTGATGAATACAAAGTCTCCGACATCTTTTGGGCGGAGGCCATCAACACTGCGTGTCACAGTACCAATCGTCTGTATCTTCACAAGATCTTGAAGAAAACGGCATACGAGCTTCTTATCGGAAAGAAGCCAAACGTTTCCTACTTCCGTGTCTTTGGAAGCAAATGCTATATCCTTAACAAGAAAGCTAAGTCTTCTAAATTTGCTCCTAAAGTTGATGAAGGTTTCTTACATGGTTATGGATCGAATGCTTATGCATACCGAGTTTTCAACAACACCTCCGGGGTAGTTGAAATCTCGCGTGATGTAACTTTTGATGAAACTAACGGTTCTCAAGTAGAACAAGTTGATGGTATAATATTTGACAGGGAAGAACCTCCGTGTGAAGCAATCAAGAAATTGGCGATTGGAGAAGTGAGACCTCTTGAGCAAGAAGAAAATCCAAGCCTTCCAACTCAAGATATTCTACATGAGACACAAAATATTCAAACTAGACAAAAGAGTTCGGATGCTCCATCCTCATCAAATCAAGCCCATGATGGCTCGAACACAACTAAAGACGATGAGGATCCCATCCAAACAACCAATGCCACTACTCCTCATCCAAGAGTACATCAAAGCATACAACGAGATCATCCAGTCGACAACATACTTGGTGATATCAACAAGGGAGTATCCACTAGATCTCGTATTGCAAATTTTTGTGAATTTTACTCGTTTGTTTCCTCTCTTGAACCACTAAAGGTAGACGAAGCTCTACAAGATCCAGATTGGGTAATGGCTATGCAAGAGGAGCTAAACAACTTCGAACGGAATCAAGTGTGGAAGCTTGTTGAAAGACCAAAACAAAATGTGATTGGCACCAAGTGGGTTTTTCGGAACAAACAAGATGAGCATGGAATGGTGACTAGGAATAAAGCCCGGTTGGTTGCTCAAGGGTACACGCAAGTCGAAGGTTTGGATTTCGATGAAACATATGCCCCTGTTGCTAGGCTTGAATCTATTAGAATATTACTTGCGTTTGCTACTCACCATGATTTCAAGCTATACCAAATGGACGTGAAAAGTGCTTTTCTAAACGGTCCTCTCTCCGAAATGGTGTATGTCGAGCAACCACCTGGATTCGAAGACCCTAAATATCCAGACCATGTCTACTTCCTGCACAAAGCACTCTATGGACTAAAACAAGCACCAAGAGCATGGTTTGAATGTCTTCGAGATTTTCTACTCGAACAAGGTTTTGTAGTCGGAAAGGCCGACCCCACTCTCTTTACTAAGCATGTTGATAATGATCTATTTGTTTGTCAGATTTATGTTGATGATATTATTTTCGGGTCTACTAATGAACAACTATGTAAAGAGTTTAGCAGAATCATGACTAAAAGATTCGAAATGTCCATGATGGGCGAATTGAAGTTCTTTCTCGGTTTTCAAGTCAAACAACTGAAGGAAGGAACCTTCATATGTCAAACAAAGTACATCAAGGACATGCTGAAAAAGTTTGGTATGGAAAACGCCAAGCCGATCAAAACTCCGATGCAAGCCAACGGACATCTAGACCTCGACAAAGAAGGTAAACCGGTCATCCAAAAGGTATATCGCTCGATGATCGGCTCTCTTCTTTATCTTTGTGCATCTAGGCCCGATATCATGCTCAGTGTATGTATGTGTGCTCGTTTTCAAGCCGCTCCAAAAGAGTGCCACATGGTGGCCGTAAAGAGAATCTTGAGATATTTAGTTTACACTCCTCATTTTGGACTTTGGTATCCTAAAGGATCATCTTTTGAATTAGTTGGCTATTCGATGCGACTATCTTTGGTTGTAAGGTAGATAGAAAGAGCACTTCGGGACGTGTCAATTTTAGGAAGATCTCTTATTTCTGGTCCTCTAAGAAACAAAATTCAAGAGCTCTATCCACACCGGCCGAGTATATAGCGGCAGGAGTTGTTGTGCTCAATTGCTCTGGATGAGACAAACCACGAGTGACTATGGCCTTACCTATAATCATGTACCACTACGTGTGATAATGAGAGCGCCATAAAAATAGCAAACAATCCTTCAACACTCTCGTACAAAGCATATTGATATTCGCCACCACTTCCTGAGAGACCATTCTACCAAAGGTGACATTGATATTCATCATGTGAGGACAAATGATCAACTAGCTGATATTTTCACTAAGCCACTTGATGAGAAAAGATTTTGTGATTTGAGGAGTGGGCTAAATATTCTAGACTCTCGTAATTTGGCTTGAAATATGTAAAATTGATGGCTGTTTACCTATTGTTTTCAGTTAAACCTTTTGATCTTCTTTTCTGATCTCTCCTGTAGTGCACAAATTCCTCGATCTATGTTTTTGGCCTATACTATGTGACTATAGCTTGATTGCTTGATTGTTCGCTAGTTACTTAGTGTGTAAGGCCCCAAGATCTTTTTTTTCTCTTGCCTCAAGCCATCTAGAGTTCATTCCTGGCCTATCTAATGTTATCTCCCGAGGACCCCAATCCGGACACTCCGGGGTTTTCATCCGGACTATCCGGATTATCCGGAGTATCCGGACTGAAAGTCCGGAGTATCCGGATTGAAACATCTGTCTTCCTTAAAGGGCTAAACCGTTCTCTCTCTCTATCTCTCTTCCTCTTTTCTTCCCCCACGTCTCTCCGTTTCTTCTTGAGTCCTAGCCGTCGCCTCCGGCTTTCCCCTCTTCTCCGGTGAGATCCTCACCCTCCGGAGTCTCCATTTTGCTCTCCAAGGCTCGGGAAAAGTTTCCTTCTCGCATCTTCATCCTTCAAGCTTTTTATGGTGAGAAATTTCATCTTCTGTTTCCCGATTTCTTTTGCCTTTGAGATGCTGTGAAATAGGATGCCTTGATAGAGTCTTTTTCCTATCTAGATGATTCCCTAGGAAGAACTCTTGGCCTCAATAGATTTGCAAATGTAGGGTTTTGGGTTGAAATTCCGGACAGCCCGGAGTATCCGGATGAATAATCCGGAGTATCCGGATTATCCGGACACTCCGTCAGAAACCCTGGAGTATCCGGGTTGTACCTTCGCCCAAACTCCCCTTTATCATCTAGTCTCTTCTGTCATCTTTTTGTTCACTCTATTCCTTGTTTCCTATTAGATGGCTTCCTCCCAAGGAGGTTCTGGTGCTGGCAAGCGCCCTTCTGGTGGGGACCCTCCTGGTTCCTCCTCCATGTCAGGATCTGCTCCAAAGAAACCCGTGCAGCGATGGAAGATCGGGCAGGTCAACTCTCTCAATCATCTGGTTCAGCTCCTGCTCAAGATCCAGCATCTCAAATCAATGCAGATGAGCATCCTGCCGACACTCATGCCAGACTTCGAGAACAGAAGAGGAAACTGCATCAATCAACTAGGACTTTAATTGGTCCTCTTGAGAAGAACAGACCAGCTTGGAGGTATCCAGGTTCAATGAGTCGCCTACGCATGATAGATTATCGCGTTGGCCGTGGACAGGGAAAAGCTATTGTTGCACAACGAAACAAGGATCCTTTGGAATTTCATCAGGATGAGTATGTAGACAAACGCTTCTGGAATAAATTTCAATCAGATTTCTATGAGTCAGTACTTTTTCCCTTGGAGCATTCTGTTGTCAAGATGAAGACCATAGACTGGAACTACATGGAAGATCTTCACAATCCAACCTTTGATGAAGTGATTCAGATCTGTGAGCGTTTTCAGGTAAAGGAAATTATGAGTTTTCGCTATCCTTGGAATGATGAAGTTATTATGCAATTCTATTCCACCTTGTTCTTTGACAAGAAAGAAGATGCTATTTGGTGGATGACCGATGGACTATGGTATGTGGCCACTAAGAGAACCTTTGCTCGAGTGTTGCATCTAAGGACAAATGATGGAGATGCTAAGCTTCATGACAAAAAGGCGTTATCTCCTGATCAGCTTGAATCCCTGTATGGCTCCTCGCAGCACTTTGTAGTTGGAACAATAAAGGGGCTAAAGAATGTGCCGGCGGTTCTTCTAAGGATGCTACGAGTCTCTCTTTGGCCCAAGGAAGGTGACGCATCATCTATTAACTCTTATGGCCGAAATCTGTTGTTTCACTTGGTGGAGCGCACTCATGGCTTCGACATTGTGGACTTTCTGTGGGAGGCTATTCGCCATAACTCATTGAGCAATGTCGTGATTTGGGTATGCCCCTTTTATCATGGCTTTGATAGATCATGTCTCCGGGTTAGACTTTGTGAAGGATGTGGAGCACTTATCCTACAAAGTCCGAGCCCCGTCAGCTTCCGCAGCCACCGCAGCTCCGAGTGCCCCAGCTCCCAGGTCGACCAGAGGTCCTCCATCTCAGGCCACCTCTTCAGTTCCTCCTTCAGCCCCCTCGACAGCTCCAGGTTCTCCATCCTCTAGCAGAAATACTTTTAAAAGGATGCTCAAGCGTATTTTCTGCATGTGCCAAGATATGTCTAATCAAGTAAAGGAGACACGGCGTGAGATCCGTGAACATCGCCGCGAGTTCAGGGCTTATCGCCGTCAGCACGGTGAGGATATCCCTGCCAGCGAGTCAGAGGAGTCCTCTGAAGGACCGTCTGCTGATTCTGCCACTCAGCGTCTTTTTGATTTACATCCCTTAGCGGATCGAGTCAGTGGCAGTGGCAGCAGTGATGACAGTGAAGAAGAAGCCTATCAACCCTCAGGCGACGACGGTGACGAGTGATTCCTCTTCTAGAATGCTTCCTTTTTTCGGTGTCTTGATGCCAAAGGGGGAGTGTTTAGTAGCGTCTTTATCTTATTGTCTGTGTTGACTGTGTGCTGATACTCGTTGACTTGCTTGTTTACCTAAGTACTTTAGGTGTTTGTGTCGTGTCGTTAAATTGCTATCGTTGAATGACGTCTTTTATTTACTGTCTCGCATATTGATATATATCCTCTTTGTTAATCTCCTGAATGCGAAGGATATAAGGGAAGTTTTTTTTCTCCTTTAAAGGCTTGCATCCCTTTAGGGGGAGCTTCCTTGTATAACTTGCAATAAGTTTTTTTAATCACAAATCTTTGTTATATCCTGTAGAAGTTCTTTTTAAAAATTGTGTTGTCATCAATACACCAAAAAGGGGGAGATTGAAAGTGCATCTAGGCCCCTTAAAAATGGTTTTGGTAATTGATGGAAACACAATTAAAAACACTAACGTTTAAGTGAGAATTTATGCAGAGAAAAAGATCATATCCTCATGTGGAAGAGATTGGAGATCCACGGCATATCAAAATTTTGTCAAAATGGCATCAAGATTTTTTTTGTAATTCTTCTTTATTTTATTGAGTCTAAGGATAGCCGTTCTATTAAGAGGATCTGACGGAAATTGCTTGGAGAATATGCGTGTGCTCAAAGGATGGAAAATGCAAGATAAAGAACGCATCTCTTGTTTTCTTTTGAATCTTCCTTCTTGAGGCCGAAAGGTAAATCCGAGTATCCGGATATTCAATCCGGACTCTCCGGATTGACCCCTTCGGTTGCTACCCTCTTTTCATCCGGAGTATCCGGATATTCAATCCGGATTCTCCGGATTGACCCCTTCGGTTGCTACCCTCTTTTCATCCGGAGTATCCGGATATTCAATCCGGACTCTCCGGATTGACCCTTCGGTATGGTTCGATGTTGCCAATCCGGATACTCGGATTAAACATCCGGATACTCGGTTGTCGCGCATCAAATTAACGGTCGATTTAGAGCATCTATATAAGTCTTCTCTCTTCACCTAACCAAGAGAGGCTTCATTATTGCTCTTGCTCACAAAAACTCATTCACACACTCTCTTGAGCTCTAGTCTCCTCTCTCCATTTAAAAGCTTTTGATAGATTTAATCATTTTGGGAGAAAGGAGTGATTTGGAGTAACCTAGTCTTGCATCATTCATTCTTGAGCACAAGGTTCATCCTCCAAGTGGATTTCACGAAGTATTTATTACTCTTGGAGTTTGAAGGGCTCCTAGACGGCAAGGAGTCGCCGGGAGCTTCCAAAGCTTGGTGTGGTTAGCCCCGGAAGTTTGTAAAGGCAAGTCTCGCATCCGAAAGGAAAGAGGCAAGAAGTGAGAACCGGTGAGTGCTTTGTGCAACACCGGAGGATAGTGGTCAAGAGGACCGGGCTTTGTGCCTCCTCAGCGGAGACGTAGGATTCCCTTCAAGAATCCGAACTTCGGGTAAAAATCTGTGTCTTTGCTCTCTTGGTTGTGTTCTTGTTGATTTTGTTGTGATAGACTTTTGGAGGACCCGATCTATTCACTTGTTGTTTGTGGCTTCAGATCTACTATACCCTCAGGTACCTAATATCTTTAAGAACTTTTGTATTCAAGTAGATTGTCAAAATATTGCCTAGATTTAAAAGTCCCTCTTCGAGAGCTACAATCCGGAGTATCCGAAGTTCACAACCCGGACAGTCCGGATAATCCGGATACTCCGGGTTATATACCCGGACACTCCGGATTGGGTCTCTCGGTAATTCCTTTTTAACTGCAAAATTTTTATCAGCCTATTCACCCCCCCCTCTAGGCTTCATCTCTGGTCCTTTCACCAAGATCCACTAAGCTTCTGTTCTCCAACCCGCATCTGAAAAACCTACATAGCACTAGATGATATCGAGACCTTGGTACTGGGGTTAGAAATAAAGCATTTAGGAATCCAGTACTGAGACACACGACACACAACAGTAGGCACAGCACGAGTATTCTTATGCACAAAATCAGATTTGCCCTTTCTCGTGCTTCTAGCAACAAAAGGTGTTTGCATCATCCTAGGCACATAATGAGGAGTAAAGCGTGCCTGTCTGAAATTAGACCTAGCCTTAGCCTTTTCTTTCTTTTGTTGTTTGGCTAGTCTAAAGCAAAAATCTACTAAGTGTCCATCTCTACCACAATGAGTGCAAGTGTACTTAACACGATGTTTAGCTTTAGAAGTAGAAGCAACATTTGCATTCATTATAGTAGAAGATAAAACTCCAGCAGACTTAAAAACAATTTTCTTAGGCTCATTGACAATTTCAAAATTTCCACTTTCAAGTGCCTTAACAACAGTGGGAGCATGTGATTTATGATGAGCATAAGAATCAAAACCTAAACCTTTGTTATGAATGCTAACCCTTGATTGATCCAAAATCATGTTTAGGTTTTTCTTTCCTTTAGTGAAACGTTCTAAAGATTTTTCCAAATAATCAACCTTTTGAGAAAGAGTTAAACAATTATTACATGGAACGTCCACTTTTTCTTTTTGCTTGCGACAAGTTGAGCATGAAAGAACCTCATGCGTGAGCAAATCATTTGTCATTTGAGAAACTCTAGCATTAGCATCATGCAACTTCAATTCAAGAATTGAACATTTAGAACAAGAAGGTAATTCATCCAAATTAGAAGTAGAGCAACTAGCATCTTTAATTTGTTTGCAATTCAAAGCAACAAGTTTCTCATTCTTCTCAATTTCATCTCTAAGCTTATCAAGAGTTGAAGCATGAACATTTCTTAGTGAAGTAAGCTCAGAATAAATTAAGTCACATGTTTTGCAAGCATCATCATCAGGAATCAAAGATTTAAGTCTAGCAATTTCAGCATTCAATGATTCAACAATAAAATCATGTTTCTTGATTTTCTTATCGCGTTTATCAAGCAATTTACCAAGATGATCAACAGCTATGGCTAATTCTTCATAAGAAGGTTCTACCTCATTGAAGTCGCTGTCATGATTGTCCTCGGTGAAGCTATCGCTGCTTTTAGCCATGAGACACAAGCCCATCAAGTCTTGTCTCGTCTAACCTTTGGATGTTGTATCTTCATCACTGCTTTCAGAGTCTACATCACTCAAGTTGACTTGTTCAAGTGCTGAAAGAACTCGATGCACAACTTTGCTATTTAGGAAGCTCCTTTTCTTCTTGTCATTGAACGGACGCTTGTACTTTGTCTCTTTCTCCTCCTTCGATGATTTACCTGCAAGTTTAGGACAATTTGGACTAATGTGGTTGAGATCACCACACTGATAGCATCTTGGAGGGCCACCACCAACTCTCTTCCTCATTCTCACATTCTGCAAAGCTTTATTAAAACGAGAAGAGAGTGATGCCAAGTCTTCTTAGGAAATTCCTCAATCTGCTCATCGGTTAGTGAAGACAAGAAAGACAAAGCAAAACTTGAAGAAACATTATTATGAGACATGCTAGATTGGGAGGTCAAAGCAATTGATTTGTGATCATTCTTCCTAGCAAGAACATCCAATTCATGGGTTTTTAATTTAGAGAAAAGAACATCTAAAGTAAGTGCACTCATGACAGTTGATTCTCTAATGGATGTAACTTTCATCTCCCAAATAGACATGTCTAATGCACCAAGCAATTGTCTAGCATTAGCAGCATCGTCATAGCTAACTCCAACAGCACGTAAATTGCTAAGAATCTTATTGAAACGTGCAAAGAAATCATCTAGCGACTCACCAGGCTTCATCTCAAATTGCATGTATTCTTTCTTATATATATCTTGGCGAACCTCTTTGACAGTGTTTGATCCTTCATGATAGTCACAAAGAGATTTCCATACCTCATATGCGGATCGAAGATGAACCACTCGATCGAGTCGCTGCGTCCCAAGCCCGGATGATCAAGTTGCGCGCTTTGCTTGTTGCTTCAACATGTGCGCGATTGGCGTTGTTGGCGTTGTCGTTCTCGGGAAATTAAATGCGGCTTGTAAACCTTCTCCCAAATTGTGAAGCCCTGCGCTTGGATGTACGCCTCCATCTTGGCCTTCCAAAACTGAAAATCAACACCATCGAACACACACGGTTTTGTCGAATAACGATCCATTGATCTAATCACCGGTTAAGATAAATTAGAAAAACCTTGCTCTGATACCACTTGTAGGATCGAAAAATATTAATCTAGCAATCAGAGGGGGGGTGAATGATTGCGCGGAAGCTAAAATAAAATTTTTGTGATTTTTGAAACACCCCAAACAAACTTAGATCGCTTAATTTGAATTCAACAAAAACCTTATTGCGCCGGACCAAACTTTTACTTGTACATCGGACCAAACTTCGCTTTGGACAGAAAGTTTTGCATGTACTACGGATCAAAATTCTACTGTAGCAAAAACAAATCAATTCACTCCGGACCAAACGAGACAGACTGATATATGTTCACTAAAACAAAGATTCCAGAAGATCTAACCGTTAGATTGATATAAAATTTTAACTGTAGAAACTAAATGCAATTCTAAAGCTAACACAAAAAGAATTAACGCAATCGGACTTATGGATCTGGAGTTATATTCTTTGCAAGACGACTGAAACGAAAACCGATCTAACAGCGACGGACCAAATCAAACTAGCTACAGACCAAACTCAATCAATGCGATTAAATCAAGATTCTAAATTCACAATTTACTTTCAAGAATTTAAATACCGCACTTCATTCTTGCAATCTACTTATACACAATTTGGATTTACCTCCCCTCCTTCTACCTGCTATTGCCTCTTATTTCGAAAGATTGTTGTGTTTTTGTTGCAAAAAACTGATCTTGTGTTCTTAAGTGATTCATTCTTATAGATTGTGTTTGCGGAGATTTTGACTTGAGTTTTTGCTTGCTGTGACAAGTGGGGGGTTATCCAAGACCATCTTGATCAGCAAAACCCCATGAGCAAGTCTAGGATCAAGTTCTTGTATTTTGCTTGAACTTGATGTGTTTTTCCTTCTAGGACAAAAAGGTCAGAACTTTGACGTCAATCCTTGCGATTAAAGGTTGGAATAAGTTACTGACATCCTTAAGATCACATCAACCAAGTTTCATGAGTTTTTGTTTAGCCAATCAAAAGATTCCTCCAATTAGCTTTTATGTTCGTGTTGTTCTTAGCTCTGTTTTTCCTGCTGTAATTGAGCCTGGTCATACCGTCCTTCGTACGGTCATACAAGACTTGCAGGAAAACTTCCTCTATTTGTTTTGCTCCTTTTGATTAAATTATTTGTGGGCTTGTTTGGATTATTTCGAGTGGCGGAAATTTTATTTGTAATCGTTCACCCCCCTTCTGATCGCCATTTCGGTCCTACACTATTTTGCAACATATCAATATCCTCCAGAAGAGCTTAGACAGCTTTGCACTCAACAAGTTACGATACCACTTATGCCAATGGTACTGGATGAAAGTAATATCGGAGGACGGTAGGTTTAGAGATTCTGAAAGCTCCTACTAGTCCATATGTGAACAATATTACAGATGTGAATGCGATTGAATGTGTATTGACTGTTAAGCATGTTTGAGTTCTATTTTTTGAACGAATGTGATATGTGTTATAATAAAGTGTTGTTGTTCTGTGAATGTGATATGTGCATAATGTGTGCAATGATTTATGCTGTGGGAATGTGATATGTACATGCATACTGTGTGAAATATATGCTGATTGGAGGGTGAATTGGAAAACAGCACACCCCTCATCTCTATCGGTTCTTAGAAGAAAACGATAGAGATGAGGGGTCATCTCTATTGGTTCTTTGTAAGAATTGATAGAGATGAACCACATCTCTATCCATTCTTTGTAAGAAGTGATAAAGATGACAATATAATCTCTATCGGTTCCTATAAAGAAACGATAAAGATGAAGTGCACATCTCTATCGGTTCTTCGTAAGAAGCGATAGAGATAATCAATTATCTCTATCGGTTCATTCAGATAGAGATGTGCACTTCATCTCTATCGCTTCTTTGTAGGAACCGATAGAGACGATTGATTATCTCTATCGCTTCTTACAAAGAACCGGTAGAGATGACTCTCATATCTATCATTTTATTCTGAAAACCAATAGAGATCATCACCTCATCACATTCGGGCAAGAACCGACTGTGATAGCCCCGCCTCATATCTGTCTAATGACTTTGTATTGCCACCAGAATTGACTGTGATGACAAAAAAGAACCGATTGTGATGTATATTCGTGTAGTAGTGACCCCTTCATGTTTTTTTGGCGCCAACAGTACCATTAGCATTTCACAGAAACACTGACCAAGCAACCTCAACGTGTAATGCCTGACGCTGACTGGGAAAGCATCTTTGACAGTTTTTCAGCCATCCCTAACTGATTTCGGCCGTGGGAAAACCTGGAGTCTAGTAGTGCCTTGATTGAGAGTACCATCAAGGTTCAAAATCTCAACGAGATCTCGATTTCCTGACTTGGACAAGATTTGAAATGTCGGCTGAATTGAAAAATTCAAAAAATTTAAATTGCTACAGTAATCTCGGGAAATCTCGCTATATTCTGCCGAGATCTCACCATTTTGACCGAAATTTGATATTTGACCACCGCATTTGACCGAAAATTGATCAATAACCCTTAAGAATGTCATCTTCTATGAAAATTTGTTGAAAAACCAAAATTTTAAAAATCAAAAACAGAAAGAACATAAATGGTACACTGCACTTGTAAGAATTTTATAAATTCATTAGAGTGTGATAATGATTCGAAACTTTTTTGTTTGCTAAAGCAAATCTATGTATTGATCTTTAGGCTTTTACGAGGATGTATCACTCTCAGAATTTTTCGAACTTCTTGAAGCTCGATCATTAGATCAAAATTTTTTAGTAATATTTTTGATAAATCAGGACCATTCACAAAAATTTTGAAAATTTTCTAACATGGTTTGTACTATTTTTCATTTGGTTGAAGTTTGCCGGTAAAGCTTTTATCAGTAAAGTTTGCCGAATTTTTAAACATTCATGAAGCTTGATCATTATCTGAAAATTTTCTAGGAACATTAGTGATTTATCTAAACCATTCACAAAAAAGTTTGAAAATTTTCTAACGTGGTTTGTTTCATTTTTGATTCGGTTCAAACTTGCCTGTTAGCGTTTTATCAGGACAGTAGCAATGTTTTAATTTTTAAAATTTCTCAGATCTGATAATCATCGGAAATTTTTATAGGAAAACTAATGATATGTCAGGAACCTACAAAACAAATTTCAAAATTTTTTGACATTGTTTGATCAATTTTTCGTTTGGTGCAATTTTACTGAGATCTTGGCAAAACTAGCCGAAATTTCGGTTTACTCGGTAGAAAAAATCCGGATTTGAGTTTTTGTTTTTGTATTTTGTCCGAAATTTTGAAATCTCGCTGAGATTTCGTTTTACGATCATAGACGAGATTTGGAGCAAAACGAGATTTTGAACCCTGGTACCCATATCAAGTTTGGATCTACGTACAGCCAAAGCACCCTTTTTTTGTTAGTGTGAGAATGAAAACACCAGCTGCAACAAGTTTAGCATCGTTCGCTCAGCAATGCTACTTTATAAAAGCTTCTCAGCAACTCCTTTAATTATTCCGAAAACCATCGGCCGAAGCAAAGCTAACTAATTGGCTTCCGCCCAGCCTCTATATAAGCTAGCCACGCTTTCGTAGTCTCTCCTCCATTGCAACCCTCTAGCAGCAACACACAGAGATATAGCTAAGCAGCTATGACGTCGATGGTGATTTCTTCCACCCTCCTAAGCCGCGCGGCGCCGACGGTGAAACTTCCTCGTGGAGCCCTGCAATCCGGTAAACCAGCAGCAGTGGCTCTCCAAAGGAAGCCTCGGCCTCTTTCTGTCCGCTGTGCTGCAGCGGATGCTGTGCATGAGTTTGACATCGCACCATTCGGTAAGCTTTTGTATGTACATACAGAGGTATATCCGGTGAAAATGGCTAAATATTATAAAATATGTGAAAAATCGGTATCGAGTTTTTTAAAAAAAAAATCAAAAAAATACTATTGATAGGAGAGAGCATGAGGTAATTTTGAGAAATTTTGAAAGTTTCGCACCAAATGTTTTAGATTTCCTTTTTGAAAACTTGTACACATCCTCCTGATCTTCACACATTTGCAACATTTAATTTAGTACATTTTGACCCGATATTTACCCTAAAGGGTAGGCACGCGTTTTTGCTTGCTACGCATGGTATCAAATAGATAAACGCAAGATCGAATTACAACCAATTAATTTTGTTGTCATATGATTATACGAACATTTTAAGCCCTGGTGCACCCCAAGTTCCCGCCAACTGATGGCAACAAGTGGAGGATCAAGGAAGACGACGACCACGTCAAGCTGTGGTTCCACGTGGGCAACAACGCCAGGAAGGAGAACCTTGAGGTCCTAATCGAGGACGACGTGCTCCTGGCCAGGTGGAAGAACGGTGCCGCCACAAAAGAAGAGCTGGCTAGCTCGCTGGACGTCCGCCTGCTGGTCCCCAACGGCTACGACAAGAACAAAGTGGAGGCCGAGCTCACGTTCGGGTCGCTGCTGGTGACCATCGGCAAGAAAAAGCCCGCCGATGAGAAGATCAAGATTATCAAAATCAGTCCTAAGGAGACCAAATAATCGTACTCCCTAGTCCTAATTGCGATACATCTGGCGGACAGATGCGCACGAGTTTGTATGTATGATCAATGTGTTTACGAATGTCATAGGGCCAACGTATAAGTACTAGATGGAAGCCCGCACGTTATTGTATACGATCTTCGAAACATCACCAATTCGGTTTATATATATATATATATATATATATATACAAACATATATATATATATACACACACAGTTAAGTGCAAGATCTAAAACGAATATTTCTCTTATGTATCATGGATAATTCCCCTATATATCATGTTGAAAACCAGGTTCTCTATTTTTCTCTAAAAATTACGCATTATATAAGAATGTTACATGCGCGATGCACTAATAGTCACTACTACAGAATGGTACATCGCTATCGCTTCATCTGTGTCGGTTCTTAAGTTTTTAGGAAAAAACGATTGTGATAGATGACTTAGGAGAGGCATTAATAATAATCACTATCGGTTCTCAAGTTAGAAGTGATAGTGATGTAGCACTGGGAACATCACAATCGGTTCTTATGCGAGAAGTGATAGTGATGTGCATTATCATCACTATCGGTTTTCATATAAAAAGTGATAGTGATGAAGCGTCTGCATCACTATCGGTTCTTATTGAAGAAGCGATAGTGATGAGAATGCACATCACTATCGCTTCTCACAAAAGAACCGATAGTGATGACTATGATAATCACTATCGCTTGGCTTATAAGAACCGACTGTGATGTGCATGATCACATCACTATCGTTTTTTATATGAGAACCGATAGTGATGTACCTCGTTAGGTTATTTATACCACTCGAACTGAACTCTTCTCTGTTATTGTTCCAGAGGAGGTTTCTCCGCCGCCACCAGAAAAAATAGCTCATATTCTGTGGTTGGAAGCAATACTTGGGTGATAAAATTTGGAAAATGTTTGTAGTATCTCAAAGTATATTTCTGCAAAATTTCAAATAATTCCAACAATATTTCTAAAAGTTATGGTATTTTCTCTCTTTGATCAGACATGACTGACAATTCAGAGAATTCATGTTCAGTCATGTGAAGGTTACGTTCATCTGAATCGGTTTTTTTAAAAAAGCGATAGAAAAATAAAATTATCTGTGTTAGTTTTATTTAAAAACTGATAGTGATAATGGAACATGTGTGTCGGTTTTTGTGGAAAATCGATAGTGATTCTCTATAAATCGGTTTGTGCAGTGCCATACATCTGTATCGGTTTTTAAAAAAGCGATAGAAATATAACATTATCTGTGTCGGTTTTTTTCGAAAACCGATAGTGATAAGGGAAAATATTTGTGTCGGTCTTCATACAAAACCGATAGTGTTAAATTTAATCATCTGTGTCGGTTTGTATGGAGAACCGATAGTGATGTTCTATTAGTAGCTTTGTGGATGAGACACATCTGTGTCGGTTTTTGTGAAAAACCGATTCAGATGTATATTAGTTGTATCGGTTCTTGTTATAAACCGACACAAATGACTATTTATTAGTTGTGTCGGTTTTTTAAGAAACCGGTACTGATATGTCTTTTGGCCTTTTTGTTCACCGCTCTGGAATCCAAACTCATGCGTCGCCGCTCCTAACCCTAGCTAGCACTTGCCCCCGTCGCCGCCGCCCGCAGAGCACCCGTCGACGCAACGGTAGCACCCCGCCGCCTCTACTCCCCCACGCCGCCCCCGCCACCTCTACTCCCCCACGCCACCCCCGCCGCCTCTACTCCCCGACGCCGCCGTGACCTCCTCCCGACGCCACCGGGACCTCCTTCCATCGCCGCCCCAACGCCACCGAGACCTCCTTCCGTCGCCGCCGCCCGCAAAGCACCCGTCGCCGCCGCGGTAGCACCCCGCCGCCTCTACTCCCTCACGCCGCCCCCGCCGCATCTACTCCCCGACGCCGCCGTGACCTCCTCCCGACGCCACCGGGACCTCCTTCCATCACCGCCCCGACGCCACCGGGACCTCCTTCCGTCGCCGCCCCGACGCCGCCCTCCCGTCTCCGCCCCTCCTCCCGGCGCCCCAACGCTGTCCCGACCCTGGTAAGCCTTGCAACCGAGATGTCATCCTTCGAACATGTGATCTTGACCATCTTCAGGTTTCTGCAATCGAATGATCCCCCTTGGATGGACGCCCACTCTGCTGTCGTAGGCCTTTTGCAAAACAACCAACTCGTTTAAGGGATTATTGGCAACGCGCTTACAATCTCTGAGCAAACATTCATCAAATGTTACGTACCATGTCTAGTTGAAGAAAAAGGTTCTCTAAGTCAGGTGAATGCTCAAGTGTGGTTGACAATGCATCTAAGTCAGGAGCCATACACCATTCACCAAGGGACAGGGTCTTCAGGTTTTTAAACTTAGGGTACCTTTTCAATTCCCTCCTCAGCAGCACCTGCACATTGTACACAGAAGTGCATCGCTCATTGTTATATAAATAATTCAATAATCCAGTGCATTTGTCCTAACACTACATTAAGATATATGCATCAACAAATTCTACTGTGATACGTGAAGATACACGGACATGTACAGGATCCATGAAAAATGAACAGCTTTGCAATCATCACAGATAACTCTGCTGTGGAAGCTATTAATTTATTTTAGCGCTGTTTAATACCACCTTTACTAGCAACGAACATTCCGAATATCAGCCTCCTTCTCTTGATATGAAAGATCGACCCAAGTTTATTTTCTCAAGTGAATCATGAAATATTTAAGATATGTTGGTATGCTAGTGCTGAAGTAACAAGGATGCTCACTTGATTCTCTATGATTAAAAAAACAGCTACTTCTGGGGTCAGATGAATGATTTGCTAGAGGGAGGAGATTCGATCGGTCTGAGTTGCGGTATGTAATTGTTGCGATTTGTTGAAATCTGTTGAAGACGTTTTGTTTGATTTCATAGTCTGTCGCTATCCTTCAAAGACAGATTTCTTATTCTCTACTTTATTAAAATCCTTGGGAGATAGACCTGTTTGATTTTGTATGCAGCCATACAGTATTTACATGAGTTTTATGCGAGAAGTGACCTCCAACACTTTGGTTATTCTTATATGTAAGTTTGCATGAAGTGGCAAATTGATTAATTGCTGTTTTTCAATTCTTTCAAAAATGTAGTTTGGTGGAGGTGCAAAGAATGCAGTAGCATCAGACTACCCAGAACGATTCGGTCAACCTGTATGTGAGGTAAACAAATTGAACAGCTTTAAACCCAAATTTATTTTCCTTTCATCCAACAAATTGAACAGAGGAAAGGGTTCCATCAAAGATCCACGGAAGGTAACAAAAGTTTACAATGTTTGATTTGCATCCACTTATATTGAAATACTATTGATTCTTGAGCTATTAAGTTACTATTATGCTAACATGTAATTAAACTCCTGTTGGTCTTAGAAATCTACAACATGTTAGAGATTTTGAAGGGATTGACCCCACAGGATTTTGATCCTAGCTATGCCACCGATCAATATACCTTTTATTCCATGACCTGTTCATGATCATGGCATTGGATTGTGTGTTCAAACTGACATGTTTTCAACATAAAAAGATTTCTAGAATTACCTCATGCATTTTTCCTTTCCTTGATAACCATCCTTGATATGAGTTTTCTTTACCACCTACTACATCAATGTTAATTCAGTTCATTTGCTTTGGCCATTTACATCTCTATGTTGTCATAGGAACTGCATATTGCCTGTTACCAAATTGTTGATATTGTTTGCGTACTGTACATTATTATGCATTCATGCAACCGTAAATAGGGTTGGAGCTGAGCATAAGTACCTCTGCATTGCAAAGGGTGCAAAAGAGTGCCTCCTCGCCATAATCTTCTTGTTGGTAAGCTTCATCTCCTTTGCGGCAATCTCCTTTCAAAAAAATAGCACAACTAAAACAACCAGCTCATAAACATGACTTATGCTTTTGGATATCCTCATTTGTTCTCAATCCTGACTTGCTTCAATTTCAAACTCCCCCTAAGATAAGTGGTAAGAATGGATGCACTTTCAAAGGTTTGATCAATTGGAGTTGACAAGTATTGGTGGCATACATGGTGCCACATAAAACAATGCAACTGCCATGGTGGTTAGTTTAGAAAGATTTCCATGAGTTATTGGATTAACCTCTTGGCTGATACATAATCTTATCATCTAAAATAGCCTCGACCATGAGGGGTAGTGAAAGCTTAAGCTTCATTGTTGAAATTATATCATACGAAACAAGCATTCATTTGCTCCTCTAAGATCAAGTTTCCACTCAGACTGATAAGTACACATCTTGCTCTGGTTTGGAATGGAGTATTATGGTACATCTTGTTCTTGTTTTAGAATTTAGGAAACCTTTCAACCTCTTCTGCAATTTAACATTTGCCCATGCTGGTATTGGCAGTCTTGTATATTAAGATTAAACTGGTTGTGAACTGTTTGAGAGGAAGATATGCTTATTACTTAAGTTGCCATTGTTGCTGCATTCTTATGGACCATCAAGCTTTCAGGACATAAAGCTTTAACTTTCCTTCCTAAGTATGCTTTTTTTGATAGTAAAGCCCAGATTACAAGCACATGTCGCTGCAAATACCCCCTTGAGAAAGTCATTGTTGATAAATTTATAAAGCACCTCATATAGCTCATAAACATGACTTATGCACCATGAAGCTTGCTTCTATTGCAACAAATAACTAACAAGAGAGAAACAAGGCACAAATGACAAAAGCGATACTGAATACATGAGCTTCAATGTTTTCCTCTTGTATCTTACCATCTGCATGCAACTTTGATATCGCCAATTCAGGAAATAACCTTTATTTTAATAGTTAACAGCTATATGTACTTAAACATTCTAGTGTATGGCAGACTCGAGTGTCTCGAGTGTTGTGTGAACTTCTATGATGATTGGTGACCGGCAATGATTCTAGACACAGCTACATGCTTCATTTCGATCTCTTTTCATAATTGTGCATGTATGTGTAAAACAATAATCACGATACTTATGTTTTGTGTTTTATCTTCTGAAGGTCATTATTACTTTAATGAAAGGTGCCAAGCTCATCTAGTATAGCCGGAAAGGAAAACACACGATCCGCTTGTTCAGGCTTTCTAGTGTAAGTTCATCAGCATGCTCCTTTGATCTTGACATGGATATATGTTCCAGAATGATTCAAATATCATGTTCACTTTACATGTACCTGCTTGTGATTCTTTTGCAAACATTTCTGAGTTCAAATTTCACAATGCATGCTTTCATCACCTACATGTTATTATTGTTACTATAATATGATCTACGTTAGAGTTACGCAATCGTAACCTATGAATGGGCTATATGTATTGCAATTTACGTATTCGTGTTCTGTGAATGTGATATGTGCATTCTATGTTATGTATTGTCAATGTGATATATATATGCCCAATGTTAATATGTGTTATTTTGGATAATATGCAAAATTGAAACACCCCATGAGGGTCATCAGAATCGGTTTTTGAATAAGCGATTGTGATGACCCTATCATCGAATCGGTTCTTATGAGGAACGATTCTGATGACCTCTCATCGAAATCGGTTCTTTTAAGCAGCGATTGTGATGACCACATTAGTAGAATCGGTTCTTTTACGGAAGCGATAGTGATAACCATACTATTACAATCCGTTGTTGGAATAAAGCGATTGTGATGATCCATCATCAGAAACGGTTCTTTAAAGGAAGCGATTGTGATGACCACATCATTAGAATCGGTTCTTTTGTGGAACCGATTACGATAACCACATTATCAGAATCGGTTCCACAAAAGAACCGATTCTAATGAGGGGGTCATCAGAATCGCTTCCTTTAAAGAACCGATTCTGATGACCCTTTATCAGAATCGGTTATTAGAAAAAACCGATTGTGATAATGTGTTCATCAGAATCGGTTTGATATAAGAACCGATTCTAATGAGGCTTTATCACAATCGGGGCAAAACCGACTGTGATGACTCCACCTCATCACTATCCAAAGACTTCGTATCGCCACTTGAACCGACTGTAATGACAAAAAGAACCGATTCTGATGTACAATTCTGTAGTAGTGAGTAGTGTCAACAAGTCCGAAAGACTACCGTCGCACAAATAGTCTTAGAAACAAAGTTCCAATCATAGGTCTTTTATCGGATTCCGGTAGGAAGTTGGAACCAATGCAAGTACAAGGCCTCGTGTGCAACGCAGGAAATTTTCTCATTCCCATAGGATTGAACTTTTTCTAAGAAAATTCCTACAAAAAAAATAATGTGAAATTCATGCGTTCCAAACAAACTCTAAGAATACACCAGTCAGTTCCAACTTGTTATTTTCAATCCTAGTCAGACGATCAGCTAAAAATAGGACAATCACTACTACACAAAAGATTATCACATACGGTTCAAAAACGTCATCACAGATGATTTTCTGAACCATCTATAACTATGTATCAGTGACAACAACGACGTATGACCGAACCATCTGTGATACACCTATCACAGGCAGTTCTTTATAAAAACCTTGGTGATAATAGGCTATCACAAATTGTTTGTGTAAATAACCAAATGTAATAATACACTATCACAAACGATTCTTATTAGAGATCGTCTGTATAATAGCCGACATAGACGGTCTGTGTAAATATTCGTCTGTGATAGTGCGTGTAGCACAAATTGTTTTTTTTATCGTCCGTGATATTACTTTGTATTACTGAATCTTTTCTGTTTATTAGCTAGCCTCAGGAAATGCTAGCCACACTACTACAGAACAGCACATCACTGCCGGTTCCAAAACGCCATCACTGCCGGTCATTAGTGCCGGCAGTGATTGGTCGGCAGTGATACTCGGGGATTATCACTGCCGGCTCAGGAACCGACAGTGATATGGATTATCACTGCCGGTTCTATACAGAACCGGCAGTGATATTGTACTATCATTGCCGGGTTAAACCAAAATCCGGCAGTGATAATAATTATCACTGCCGGTTATACATAAAACCGGCAGTGATATAGGACTATCACTGCCGGGTTATACCTCAATCCGACAGTGATATATATATATCACTGTCGGTTTTCTCCAAGAACCGGCAGTGACAAGCCGTGAACCAAATATTTTTATTGCATATTTTTTGTTCAATATATATATTTTTATACAATTGTTTATACAGTGTCCATATATAGTATATAAAGCATCATTCAAATCATAATTCAAATATATTAAATTAAGCATCACAATACTTTGTTTTTACAACGATTTATTTACAAATGTAGTTCGACTACATCTCATCTCTTCTCATTGACTTTGATTTTGCACCGGCCACAGTAGAATGAGGGCGATGAAGCTACGCGTGGAACTCGTCGTTTGGATTGATGACTTCGTCATGAATGAATCCGACGAGTTGTTCTTGAATTGCTATAATTTCTGTTAGTAATAACTTATTGGTTCTCAGTTTGGAGTGCTGTTATTGAAGAAAAGAGAAAGTTAATTAATGAAGATGTATGTTAAATGAAAAAAAGTAGGCATCAATGTGTAATTATGTACCATGGCTTCGTTATAGTCCACAGTCTCCGTGACAATTGAATGTAAATTTGTACATACATAGTATGCACATAAATTGTTTCCCGGGTCCTGCCTCATACATGGAAAGTCGGTTACTATTTCAAAATGCTTCCTGTAGGGACGATGGCGAACACTTTTCTTGCAGTATCGTGCGAATGCCCTGTGAATGATTTTGAATATCAAGTAAACTTAAATGAAGTAGAATGGAATATTGCTAGAGCAATAACACAATGGAATATTGCTAGAGCAATAACACAACGATCGAGTTTACTTGTTCATCATGTTCCAAAAGTCTTGATACAGCTTAGTTGCTTTTCACCTAGAGTCCAAGACAAAAATCCTGCTAACATCTAACTGGATGACGAGGAGGACCCAGTGAAACCTTCACATATATGTCAACGAAGTCAATTACTCCAACATCGTACATGTTACTCAAAAACAGTAAAACGATATTAGAAGTAGGGAAATAAATACTTAAAGTTATAGGGTAAAAGTATGGAGGTTTTATATTACAGCTTCAAAAAAGTATTAAATAAATAGTCTTCATTGTACTGTGGATTGTCCTTCACAAGCTTCTCGTTGACGAGCCCCGGATCTATGAATCCTAGATTGTCATTACCATTTCTTCTACAAATCGGTATCTCCATTCTACATAGGAAATAAGTCAGACATGCAATTAATCAGTACAAGAATGCACAATAATATACATAGAGACTTAGAAAGTCCACATTCGAAGTATATTCACATCCAGGGCATCTTGCTGGTACAACATGTACACCTCCTCGAAATTCACCCAGAAGATGTTATCCCCATTGTGAAAATCTTGCTCCGTGTATCGGACTGCGAACAACTCCATACCTTCATTGGACTGCTACATGTACCACTGATGGACGCGCCACAGTTGTGTTGTCAGGTGGTCGAAATGAGCTGGTTCAACCAGCGGTTTCCCCATAAAGAACTTCCACCTGAGACCTTGCTACTGAGCTTCAAGTTGAGCAGGATCTGCCTGAGCATCCAACATCAACGCTTCGGCAATAGCCGCCTTCAAGTATTGCTTTCTGGATATGCGCTCGTAGTCCGACATTTTGCAAGGTTCAGAAGACTGCCTCGTCTTTTGCACTTTTGTCATACTCCAGAAAAACTTTTGCGCGTTGTCGTCAACTTTAGTCTTCTTAGGTGGTGGCACCTTTTTAAAGTGAGATGTTACACTAGCGCTTACATGCTTTTTCCGTTCTTCTTCAGTCATGTCAGCTGGTAATTTCTTCTGGGATTGTCCTTGCTTCACAGATGAATGAGATTTCTTTGAGGACGGTGATGACTTGCGAGATGGTGCTAGTGTTTGATTCTACTTAGATTCTGGCGGAGGAGTCGGGATTTTTCTTGTTGGTGCCGACGGAGGAGTTGGACTTTGTCTCTGTGGTGGTGATCAGGGTGGGAGGTCTTCGTGTGCAGAGCGCGGCTGATCATCATCTTCGTCGTCCTCATCGTCCGAGCCAAACTTAATCAAGCTCTTGCGCCACGCGAGGAAGCTATGCACGTTTTCTCCTAGTCTTTTGTTTTCGTCCTCGCCAGGGATCTCTACCTCCATTTTTCGGTATTGGCGAACTACACTGTCCACTTCGACCCTGGCAAATCCCTGCGGTATCGGACGACAGTGCAAAACCTGTGACTCCTGGCATGGCCAAGCCCTGCCCTCAGCCACCTTGATTGTAATGCCATATGCGGACAAATGTAGCTTGCACGATGTCGGTTCTTTGATGTCATCCATAGGAAAATGGAGTCCATGCTCTTTGGGAAACCCTGTGGACGCGCAACTGCTCTTACAAGCGCCAGGACTGATGAGCTCAGGGATTTCTCTAGGCGGCGGTTGTGAGCTGAGAGCTTTCTGTACTGCTTGCTCCACAACATTGTCTAGTTCCGCTCTTTGTTCCTCTAACGCCCTCGCCACAGCATCTTGTATTTGACGGTCCAGTTGATCTTCTCTTAGTCTCTTCGGGCGCTTGTACAACCATGTGTCTGCTGGGAAGGCTTCTTTCCACGGCACCAAACCAACTCCTCGGGTGCGACTTGGATGCTCCTTGTTACCCAGGGCTACGGTTAGCTCGTCATTCTCCCTTCTTGGCCTGAAAGATCCTTGGGAAGACTGCATGTGAGCATCCGTGATTCTGCGATACTTCCTGCTCTCTGTAAGCCACGAAGCTTAAGCTGCCATCATCAGAGATAGAAGCACCCCTCCCAAGCAACCAGTGCTTCGATCGTTCGCTCAAGACGGCCGTCGGAGGAATGACACCCTTGCGGGTTAGTTCTTCTTCGGTCCGATCCCATGCTGGTATTTTATTCACGTACCCTCCTGTTCCTAGTGTGTGAGGGTGAATATTCTTATCCGCGTTTGCCTTGTTCCTTTGACTTACTATCTGCGCTTCTTCAGACCTCTTGTACGCCACAAAGTCCTCCCAGAACTCTCTTAACTTTGGGTACGTGTCAAAATTCGGCGTTTCATTCTTCTTCACATAGTTCTTATTTAGTGACGTCTTCCAATTCTTCCACACTGTGCACATGATAGATAGTGCACGTTTCTTTTGCAACCAGCTCGGTCCCTTGGGGAAGCTGGAACACTTGTTTCACTTGTCCCTAGCGAGTTCTTGAGTCATTGGGAACGACCCATGGGTCACCTTGGCAGCCAATCCACGATCTGTAGCTAATGGGCACGTCATACCTAGCAAGAACACCGCATGCTGTCCTGTACGGCCCCAACGATGACTCGGGTAGAGCAGGTTCCCCGACTGCCGAGAGTTCCACTAAGTTAAAAAGCATCTTGTTTGGACCACGACTTGTGCGCTGCCTTCGTTGATCAGACATCTGAGCCTGCAATTTGATCTTCTCATGAGTCGTCTGGGCCAACAATGTTTTGAGAACCACAGTACACTAATACTTTACCTCGCCTGCGTTACTGACGTCAGGTTGGTCCATAACATGAGCTGCCGTGTACTAATTGAAGACAAAAGTACATTAGCAAACAACAAGTAGCCTTATACAAGGGTAACACAAGATCAATAAACCTCAGTACACCATACAAATGGTGATGAAAATTTCCAAATAAATTGACTATTTATATAAAAGAATATAACATGCCACCAAACAAATTGACAATATTGACAAAATCAATAAACCATTCCCCAAAATTGAAACTTAAAAATTTATTGATAAGGAAGTCTAAGTACTAGTACAAAAAGCACATTTCTTGTAGTGATGACACTATGAACCAACTATATTCAGAGAAACTTAAATTATATATATGATACTACACACTACAATATAGAAAGTCAAATTCGGCAACAGCGGTTGAAGACAAGGCTAGCGAGCAGCTCCCTCTTCCATTGTGCCCAAAGATAAGGAGACCGACGGATTTACACTTGGGTGGGTGAACAAGACCAAATCCTAGATTCCTCATTCCTTAGTAGTACTAACAAACAATGCAGCTCGTTTCATGAAATAATCAACCCCTCCTAATAATACCAATGCTCAAGCCTCATTTGGATGCCAGGAATTACACATAGCCCCCGAAGAATTCAAATTATGAGAAACCACTCTTATCTAGTTTTCATCAAATTTATAATAGAAGTATAGGTTTTCCCAACGACGTTTTTCACTAAATACAATCTTACCACAACAAAAACCAGTTTCTGTTGGTTTCATTTTTAACAAAGCCTCTGTTGTTGTTTTTCTTTTGAGATGTTGGTCCTGGACTCTTGGCAACTCGAAGCGCAAGGAAACACAACACTAGAGGTGGCTAAATGGGCCATGCCAGCGGAGCTAGCTTAAATCACGATACTATTGAGATGGCCAGACATGCCACAATCCACCACCTAAATTTGTATAACTAAATCATTATAAAGATCTGGCAAGCAAAGATTACAAATAAATCAGTAAAGTTGAAATGTAACAAACCTTGCACTCACGGGGAGGATGGAGTCGCTGGGGGCCACCGCAGGCGTGGGGGTCGCTGGGGGGACGAAGTTGCCAAGGGGGAAGTCGTCACGGGGAGGAGGTCGCCGAGGGGGAGGTCGTCACGGCGACGGGGATGCTCAAGGCGGCCGAATCTTCTCAGGTCGGGGCTTGGGAGGTGAAAAGTGGCGGAGATGCAAGTGATAGGAGAGGGCTAGGGTTGGGCGCGGCAGTGATATTTATAGGGGTGGACTATCACTGCCAGGTCAAAGAAGAACCGGCAGTGATATTATATCATTGCCGATCCACAAAGAGAGCCAGTAGTGATAGTGGCTTATCACTGCCGGTTCTACTAAAACCCGACAATGATAGTGGCTTATCACTGCCGGTTCTACTAAAACCCGGCAGTGATATATAGTATCACTGCCGGGTTTTAGTAGAACCGATAGTGATAAGGACACTATCACTGTCGACTCTCTTTAACCCCGGCAGTGATACTTCGTATTGCCGCCGGGTTTTACTAGAACCGGCAGTGATAAGTCGCTATCACTACCGGATCTATTTGTGAACCGGTAGTAGTACGAAGTATCACTGCCGGGTTAAAGAGAACCGACAGTGATATATACAGTATAACTTCCAGTTTATTTCATTTCACAGACCGACGAAATACTATCAAATTTGATCCAAATAATCTGAAAATTTTTTGAGGCATACTACAGGACATGTAATATGTTATATAAATATTTTCCCCTAATTTTGACTAAGTTCTAAAATTCAGAAAAACCAAATTGCTCACTGTTTTAATAGTTCATATATCAAATAGTGCTTAAAAAATTCATATTAAGGCTTACAAATTTCAAATTTTGAAATAATAAATAAATTGTAGATGGACCGAAGGTGGATTCATGACACGGACCATTGCGGCGCAGAGTTCTTTAATGGTGTGACTTGTAACAATTCACACAAATGCAGTCAAATGCATTGCCTCATATAATACATTAATTGTTACACAAGAGAAAATAAACATGTTGTTTGTACGAAAGAAAGCATATCTTTAATTTGAACAACTAAGCTACGATTCAACCTTCGTTATGATCGCGGCATACGTATGTAGCTTCCTCACTCTCTTCCATGAGACTTAGTTCAACGTTCTCTCCGAAAGGAGGAAGCTCATCGAACTAGTTGTATTCTTCCTCGTCGACAACATTCTGAACTCCGACAATCCTTCTTTTTCCTTGAATAACCACGTGACGATCCTTGTTAGCCGGGTCAGTTACAAAGAAGATTTGTGTAATAGAATTAGCAAGTACGAATGGCTCTTCCCTGTATCCGACGAGTTTGAGGTCCACGGTAGTGATACCGTATTTGTCGATGTTAACACCCCCTGGAAGCCTGACCCATTGGCACCGAAAGAGGGACCTTCAAAGGTCCATAGTCAAGCTCCCAAATCTCTTCTATGAATCTGTAGTAGCTTTGCCTATTTTCATTGCTGTCTTAGGCGTCTGTATGGATACCGCTGTTTTGATTCGTGCCCTTTTTATCTTGTGCTCTTGTATAAAATGTAAAACCATTTATGTCATACCCTTGGAATGTCCGAATTGTAGATGACGGTCCCTGAGCCAACACTTTCAATTGAGCGCACTCTGTCTCTGTATGCATCATGTGCATACGCAACCAATCACCGAGGTTATCTCTATGCTCTCTTGCGATCCAACCCTCTGACTTCGCAGGGTTTGTTCTGGATAGCATGCTCTTGTGCATGTTGACATACGCCACCACAACTGATTGTCCCAAAACTGCGAAATGTGCTTGTGTGAATGAAGTTAGATTGTTTGTACGGAGTGATTTCTCGCCCAGTGTCCCTTTTCCCTGTAGCCTGCCCTCATGCCGTGATGTAGGCACACCAATCGGTTTGGGATCCATATAATCGACGCAGAACTCGATGACCTCCTCAGTTCCCCAACCATCTGCAATGCAACCTTCCGGCTGATGTCGGTTACGAACATATTTCTTTATAACCCCCATGAACCTCTCAAAATGGTACATCTGATGTAGAAACACGGGACCGAGAATCCGTATCTCTTTCACAATGTGAACAATGAGATGGACCATAATATCAGAAAAAGATAGAGGGAAACACATCTCGAGCCTGCAGAGGGTGTGGATCACGTCTTCCTGCAACTTATCTAGTTTCAACGGATCGATGGCCTTCTGTGAAATCGCGTTGAAGAATGAACACAACTTTATAATTGGGCCTCGGACTTTCTCTTTCAGAACACTCCTAATTGCAATTGGAAGCATCTGTATCATCATCACATGGCAATCGTGAGACTTCATGCCAATTAATTTTAAGTCTTTCATTGAGACTAGTCTCTTTATGTTGGCAGAGTAACCAAACGGAACTTTCACTCTGTGCAAGCATTCGCACACGCTAATTTTTCTTTCTTGCTCAGAGTGTAGCAGGCTGCTAGTAGGTACTTTTTGCCTGTATCCATGTCTTCGTGATGCAGCTCTTTCCTGAGTTTCATATCTTCAAGGTCCATCCGTGTGTGGAGGGTATCTTTTGTTTTGCCAGGTATATCTAGTAAGATACCAAGCAAGCTGTCGCACACGTTTTTCTCTATATGCATGACGTCGATTGCATGTCGAACTTCCAAGTGTTGCCAGTACGGTAGGACCCAAAATACTGATCTCTTTTTCCACAAAGGAGCCTTGTCACGGGAACTCGGGATAGAGTACTGCCGGCTCCCTTTCCGTGTATAATATGAAGATCCTTTACGGCCGCAAATATCTGTTTCCCTGTGCGATTTTTCGGAGCTAAGGCAATCTCCTTTGTCCTGTCAAAGGCTCTCTTATTATTGTGGTATGGGTGATCCTTGCGAAGGAACCTACGATGTCGCATGTAGGCCATTTTTCGACAATTCTTCAACCACCGGCTAGCTATGTCATCCAAGCACTGGACGCATCCGTTGAACCCTTTTGTCGTCTGTCCCGACAGGTTACCAAGGGCAGGGTAATCATTAATGGTTACGAACAACAATGCGCGTAGGATAAAGTTCTCTCTTTTGTACTCATGCCATACCCGTACTCCATTGTTCCACAGTATTAGAAGATATTCAACCAATGGTTTGAGGTACACATCGATATCGTTGCCAGGTTGCCTGGGCCTTTGGATCAGTAGTGGCATCATAATGTACTTCCGCTTCATACAAAGTCAAGGAGGAAGGTTGTAGATACATAGAGTCACCGGCCAAGTACTGTGACGGCTACTCATGTTGCCGAAAGGATTCATTCCATCCGTACTCAACCCGAACCTTATATTCCTCACATCATATGCAAAGTGCTTCTTATATTTTCTGTCGATGTTCCTCTATTGCACAGAATCAGCAGGGTGCCTAAGCATTCCATCATTCTTACGCTCTTCGGCGTGCCATCGTAGCAATTGGGCATGCCTTTTGTTCGCAAACAATCGCTTCAGACGGGGGATTATAGGGAAATACCACACCACCTTACGGGGGATCTCTTCTTCTTATGCTCCACCTCGACATCGTCTTTATGGATATCATCGTTGCCATTAAACCACTTTGCTTTGCAAACAGCACAGGCATCCAAGTGTGCAAACTCATTGCGATACAACATGCAATCGTTTGGACATGCGTGTATTTTTTGTACTTCCAGTCCCAACGGGTAGACAACCTGCTTGTCCTGGTACGTAGTTGTAGGCAACACGTTACCCTCTGGAAGCATGTCCCCCAAGAGACATAAGAGCTCAGTGAAGCTCTTATCGGACCAACCATTGCTTGCCTTCAACTGCAGTAGTGTAAGCACGGTATGCAGTTTTTTTGCTCCTCTTTGCAGCCAGGGTACAATGGTGTTGTGGAGTCCTCTACCATACACTGAAACTTTTAAAACTCTCTTTCACTCGTGAAGTCCCCCTCCCCATCATGCAACATTTGATCCAGGTCGTCGTCGTGGCTATCGACAAACTTATCTTCAACCGCCGTCATATCGTTGTCTCCGTCATCTTCACCAATATGTTGCCCTTCATGCACAATCTCATCTCCAACAGGTATAGCTAGCCTTGAAACCCCTTCGAAGTAAGTGTGCACGTATCGACTCTATGGTATAAAACAACTTCTCGTTTTTGCAATCAACGCATGGACACCACATATAGTTCGACAGATTCTTCGACTTGTGCGCCGCAGCCGCGTTTACAAAATATGTTACACCATTAAAGAACTCTGCGCTGGAACGGTCCGTATCATACATCCACCTTCGATCCATCTACAATTAATTAAAACAAACATCACATAAGCATATAATTGCAAATAACAATAGTATTGTAAATGATAAGATTTAAATATCCATGTAGCAATTTTTAATACGTTAAAATACATCAACCTTTTTTCATTATGTAAATATCCACCTAGCAATTTTTTATTATTTTATAAAATGAAAAAATACTTAGGATATATTTTTACTATATCAAAATACATCAATCTTTTTTCATTATGTAAATATCCATCTTTCAATTTTTAAATATTTACAAAATATTAAATAATTGTAAATAGTTACGATATATTTTGACTATGTTAAAATACATCAACCTTTTTTCATTATGTAAATATCCATGTAACATTTTTTTATTATTTTATATAATGAAAATAATTGTGAATACTTAGGATATATTTTTACTATATCAATTAAAATACATCAATCTTTTTTCATTATGTAAATATCCATCTTCCAATGTTTAATTATTTACAAAATAATACATAATTGTGAATAATTAGGACATATTTTTATTATATTAAAAATATCCAGGTAGCAATTTTTAAATTACTTTCATAATTGATAATATCAATGTTGCAATTTTTTAATTACTTTAATTATTGAGAGTAAGCATATAAATGAAAATACAGGATATATTTGTAAATATATCGATTGACAAATGTATCTTGCAATTTTCATTATTACAAAATTCACCTAGCCATTTTCACCATTTTGCAAAATTCACCTAGCCATTTTCACCATTTAAAAATACACTAAATCACTGAAATGAATAAGAATTGTAATTATCTAAATCTAAAACAATCTATAAAGTAAAATCCAACTACAAATATAATGTTATTTAAATTACTAACCTTGAAACCAAGTAGATATGAATTTTAGTACAATTTTTGGCAGCAAGTGGACACAATAATGGAGTAGAGACTCATCTCTATTATGCTCGATTGGTCGGGGGCAAGGGATGGCAGGTATATAAAGGACTTATCACTGCCGGTTCCGCCCAGAACCGGTAGTGATAGGGCTCGCATTACGCGGGAAAATAAATATCACTGCCGGTTGAAACAAGAACCGGCAGTGATATATCACTACCGGTTTTATATATAAACCGGCAGTGATATGAGGTTATCATTGCCGGTTGTTTCGACGAACCGGCAGTGATAAGTTCTCCCCTCGGCTCAACTTTCGAACCGACAGTGATATGTTCTCACTATCGACTCTGTCCTAACCGGCAAGGATGTGCTGTTCTGTAGTAGTGCCATGCCCTCTGAAACAAGTAGATTATAGATTACATCACAAGCATATTATAGATTACATCCATTTAAGAAATCAACTCAGATTACCTCACAACAAAGCAGATTATAAATTACACCACATCACATCCATATTTGAGAACTTAACTCATATATATTAACCAATTGAACTCAAATATATTCACCAATTGAATGCACAACTACAATTCATAAACTCACAACACAAGTTTCACAAATTAACCCAAGTGATAATTCGGAAATAACCCAACTCTTCAAGTTAGGTAGAGTGGAACCTGCCTTTTGGGTTTATGACCTTACACAGCAAGAAGGAATAGAGTTGTCCTCGAATTCCTATCAGATCAGCCTATTCCACATAGTTCTAGCGTGTTTCCAAACCTGTCGTGGAGAATACTATAGTCGTACATATATATAAATTGATAAGTATGAAACAATTATTACAAGATTGGGAAACCTCTAGGTCATTGCGTATTTCCACGATCTTGGAACCGATGAAGGAAACATGGTGTTGAGACCATAAGATAGACATAATCGTCGATCTCAAATCTTAGCTCATGTCAATGATGGTCCGTGTGGCTTTTTTGACATGACTGAGCTTCCTTCAATCAATTCTTTATCACATCAATGTGCTCTTGGGCTTCTTTGATGTGGTTTGGATGGAAGAATTGTCTTTCTCCCACCTTGGACAAGAATAGGGGAGTACGGTACTTTCTCCCATAAAGTTCTTCTAATGGAAACATTTGAAGACTTGATCGGAAGCTATTGTTGTAAGAAAACTCGGCGAACGCCAAGTTTTTCCTAATTTGTGCTATAAGACAGCGCACACGCTCTCAACATGTCTCGGAAGAATTTGGTTGGTCCTTTCATTTGACCTCTAGTGTAGGGATGGTATATTGTACTAAAATTTAGCTCAATCCCTAAGAGGCTATGTAGCCTCTTCGAAAACCAAGAGGTGAATTGAGAATCTTTGTCAGATACTACTGTTTTGGGTACGCCATGCAAATGAACAATATTGTTAAGGTAGAGCTCAGTGAGTTCATCTCCTCAACAATCAAACTAGACTAGAATGAAATGAGCAACTTTGGTTAATCGAGTCAATAACAACCCATATAGAATCATGTACTTTGTGGGTTTTGGGCAAACCGATAATGAAGTCCATACCGATGTCATCCCATTTCCACTCATGGATTTTTAAAAATTGGACAAGTCCAGCTGACAGCTAGTGTTTAGCTTTGACTCATTGACATTCGTCGCAAACAATGACATATGTGTTGATATCCTTTTTAATGACGGGCCACCAATACCCTTCTCGGAGATCTCAATTTATCTTTGTACTCCATATGTGAATAGAGAGTGGGGAATCATAGGCTTCTTTGAGAATAATTTCTTTGATTATATGATTATTTGGGACATAGATTTGTTGTCCATGCATAATCATCTCATCAGAATCCTTGGTGAAATTTGACTCAGTGCTGAGCTTCAACTTGTCCTTGGTTTCAGTAATGGCTTCGTCATTAAGTTGAGCGGCTTTTATCTGAGTTTGAAGGGTTGGTTGCAATTCTATGGCAGCAACATACCCTTCCACAACCATTTCTAGGTTGAGCCTTTGAAACCCTTCATGCATCATCGATTGATTTGCGAGGATGCAATGAAGCTTTCGGCTAAGAACATCGGCCACAACATTGCCTTTATCAAAGATCATAGTCTTCGATAAATTCAAGCCATCTTCTTTGCCTTATGTTTAGATCTGGTTGAATGAAGTACTTCCAAATTTTATGATCAATATAAATATCACACCAATTTCCAATGAGGTAATGATGCCGAATCTTTAGAGCATGAACCACAACTGCTAATTCCATTTCATGAGTAGGATAATTCACTTCATGAATGTGTAATTGGAGAGAGGCATATGCAACAATCTTGCCTTACTGCATTAGCGCACAACCCAGACCATGTCATGATGCGTCTCAATAAACATCGAAGCTCTTGTGAATGTCAGGCAACACAAGCATTAGGGCTGTAGTTAGCCTCTTCTTTAGCTCTTAAAAGCTTACTTCACATTCGGATGACCACTCGAATTTCTTCTCTTTCTTGAATAGTTGAGTCATTGGTCTAGCGATCTTGGAGAAGTTTTCAATGAATCGTCGATAGTATCCGGCTAATCCAAGAATACTTCAAACTTGAGAGATAGTCTAGGGCTGATCCCAATCTAGCACATTGTGAACCTTGCTAGGGTCCACAGTGATAAGACCATGACGACCCAGCAAGCCATGCTTCTATCTCAAGCCAAGACAAGGGCCCAACAACTTATGATGCTCCAATCCCAGCCCAAGATCAAGCCCAATTCGTTCACGAGTCCAGTTCGGCCCCCAGGATAGCACATCAATAAAACAACCATATCTAGGTCATACGAAGTCCAATTGAGGCGTTCTTGGACTCTACGGGGAAGCCCACGACGAGAGCTTTCCAACGGAAGTGGTTTCAGGTCCAAACTCCATCTGGATCAACGGGAATCATCAAATAAATATATCGAACAGAATCTGCCAGGTGCTGCGCCACCTCCACTTGGGCCCAAAGGCCTTGTACGACCTAGGGTTTCACGGCCACCCCCTTGGCCACCTCCCTTGCCCTCTTCCTCATATATATTCAGTAGCCGTCGCTAGAATAGATGGGTTTTGCTTAGATTACAACTAGACACTTTGTCAGTTCTTCGCCGTTCATCAGTTTGTGGAACCCCAACTCGTGTGCTTAATATTATTCGCAATTTAAGATTGCATCTTTTACGTTCTTGCTTGTGTTCTCGATTCGCATGCAGGGATTAGCCTTCTTGGCGAGGTCAACCGTGTTTGTGCGTGGTTGATTACCAAAGGAGCTGTGGTGTAGCGATTGCTGGGTTCGAATCTGTTCTGATTGGAAGCCGGATCGTCAACGTCTAGTTCTCCACCAATCGACTTACCAGTACCTGTCGGAAGATCGGGCCACCGTTCCCATCAAGTGGTATCAGAGCTTCGGTTGCCCGATTGGTAATTCTTGTATCCTGACTTTTGTTTTGCCATCATCCTATAGTCCAGAAAGAAATTGCCCTATAAAAAGTTCTTCATCGGTTCCGTTGTCCTACAACCCCTTATGCCTTAGCAATTTTCGTTTCAGTTTTGCTTTGTTGAATTTGTGTCCATCGTCATCGTCTTGTTGCTAGTTTGAGGTCATGATCCTAGTTTCTAGTTGTCCCTTTCCGTTGCCCTAGTTCTTGTTTTGCACTGTTAGCCCTAACCGAAAGGAAGAAGTGAAGTCGCAAGCAATTCTAGATTATGAAGTGTTCAGTAAAACAGCTATAACTTTTGCATATGAACTCCGATTGGGGAGTACTTTTTTTTGTTTCGAAGAGAACGACAACACGCATCTGAAACATCAATAGGTCAAAGACCTAAATATGATCCTCAAAATCAGCTCCAGAGACTTCGTTCCGAGCCCCGGAATGTTCCTGTGCTATTTTTGCCAAATTTTTCGGTCATCTGTTTAACTCTTCTCTTGTTCCAAAATGTGAGATTTTTTGTTTTCCCTTTAGTTTAACAGAAAGAAAAGAAAAAGGCAAGTGCCAAAAAAAAAAAGAGCCGCACTGAAAAAAAAATAAAAAAAAGAAGCAAAAAGAGGGAAAGAGAAGCTGATAATCAGAATCGCTTGCATCTTTTGAGTCCTATGTGCTTTGATATATCCCTTGCTAGGTTGAACTAGTTCTAGGAATACGTTTAGGTCATCAACTGTGACAAGTACGTTGGACATTTATTCAGCTTGCTAATCTGATTTCGATATTGCTTATTCCTTGCTACTAAATACTACCTTCCGAGCTCCACATACTTCCTATCAGTTTAGGTTCTCCTTGCAATCGCTTCGCTCACGCCCTCACGGTATCACGAACCAGCCACCGGTTGTACCACCTACTGCTTTGGTAAGAACATTTGTAAGGGTGTGGTAAGACGCATGAGAGTTTGAAATCCCACTATCCAGTACCTAGTAGTTGATAGGGATAATACTTTGTGCTATCTTCTGTTTTCTACTAGTAATTGCAGGGGTACCGGAGGACCAAGATAGTAACATGAGCCTCGAGAGATGAATGAGACTATGAACAAGCAAATTCAAAACAGGAAGAATGCACTTGATAAAAAAGAGCATAAGCACCAACCAAACTTTAATTCATCTCCTTCTACTGGTAAAGGTAAGAATTTTCCAGTTCTTCCTTCTTATAACAGATTTGTTGTTGATGCTTATATTGATTGGGAAATAGAGGTAGATAAAATTCTTTCGCAATGTAACCTCTGTAATAAACGAAAAATTAAAGTTGCTGCTAGTGCTTTAACTCTCTGTGCATCAATTTGGTGGAACGATTTTTGTACTTATAAGCCAGTACCACAAACATGGAAACATATGAAACGACTTATGAGAGATGAATTTGTTCCTGCTTATCATTCTAAAAAGTTACTTTATGAATTGCAATATCTAAAACAATGTGATAAAACTGTCAAGTCATATTACGAGGAATTAGAAACTTTGTTATTGCGTTGTGGGTTAGATGAATCTGAAAAAGCTAAGGAAATAAAATTCTTAAATGGACTTAATATGAAAATTCAGGGTATTCTTGTTGATAAGGAATATAGTTCTCTCTCTAGTTTATTTAATCTTGCTTGTGAGATTGAAAATTAAATTGAACATGAAAGACATCTTGCTGAAATTAATGTCTATAATTGCCAAAGTGAAGAATTTTCTTTGGAAGAACAGCATCTTGTCGAGTTTCCACTTGCTACAAACTTTTCACAGAACATTGAGAAAAAGAACGAGAAGGAAAACACGCAAGAGAAAGAGGGACAGGAGATGCTATCCCATCCATGCCTCAACTAGTGAATAAACATGTCAGTTTTATTTCTAATCTAAACACGTGTGCTGAAAATAATCATGTTATTCACCTTGCTAATGAAAAGGATGAGATTAAACTGTTGTCTTCCTTTAATACTTTGGGTTACATTAAATTTGATGTCATATGTGATCTCAATTGTTTAGAGGAGAGATTTTTTATACCTGCTATTTGTCATGGTCATCCAGTATTAGTATTCATGCTATTGGCAAATATAATGATAAACAAAAGTACATGGTGCATCAAGTTTATATTTGTACCATTTTGAAATCTTCTTTTAATGTGCCATTCTATCAACAACCAAAGAATATGTTGCTTTCTTTGCCGCCTCTTGTTACTAACCTTTTGCAGGCCAATGAGCTTGAGTCGAGGATGACTCAAAATCAAGAAGGGGAGGATGATAAGACCGTGATGGCCCAGCAAGCCATGCTTCTATCTCAAGCCAAGACAAGGGCCCAACAATTTATGATGCTCCAATCCCAGCCCAAGATCAAGCCCAATTCGTTCACGAGTCCAGTTCAGCCCCTAGGACAGCACGTCAATAAAATAACCATATCTAGGTCATACGAAGTCCAATTGAGGCGTTCTTGGACTCTACGGAGAAGCCCACGACGAGAGCTTTCCAACGGAAGTGGTTTCAGGTCCAAAAACTGTCTGGATCAACGGGAATCGTCAAATTAATATGATGAACAGAATCTGCCACGTGCTGCGCCACCTCCACTTGGGCCCAAAGGCCTTGTACGACCTAGGGTTTCACGGCCACCCCCTTGGCCACCTCCCTTGCCCTCTTCCTCATATATATTCAGTATCCGTCGCTAGAATAGATGGGTTTTGCTTAGATTACAACTAGACACTTTCTCAGTTCTTCGCCGTTCATCGGTTTGTGGAACCCCAACTCGTGTGCTTAATATTATTCGCAATTTCAGATTGCATCTTCTACGTTCTTGCTTGTGTTCTCGATTCGCATGCAGGGATTAGCCTTCTTGGCGAGGTCAACCGTGTTTGTGCGTGGTTGATAACCAAAGGAGCCGTGGTGTAGCGATTGCTGGGTTCGAATCTGTTCTGATTGGAAGCCGGATCGTCAACGTCTAGTTCTCCACCAATCGACTTACCAGTACCTGTCGAAAGATAAGACATGCTCAAGGAAGGCAACTTCCTTCAGCTAGAATTCAGATTTCTCAAATTTGGCATAAAGTTCACACCATCAGAGTTTTTCGAGCACCACGCACAAATATTTCACATGTTCTTCCACATCCTTGGAGTAGATGAGAATATTATTGATGAATACTGTCGAAGGCTAGAAATCGACAATAAAATTTGCACTTCGGATACCTTCGAGTGAGCAGAGTCAAACACAAAATCAGGGGCACCAGATGTAGACAGGTTTGGGCCCCCTAGCGGGGTAACACCCTATGTCTTGTATGGGAGATTTTCGTATACTACAGATGAAATACAGAGAAGAACTGTATAGCCCTATTACAATGTGGGTTGCTCTAAGCTAAGCTAAGGCTAGAGGTTGATGAAGAGCAGTTCGTCGGCTCCTAGGCTCTCTATGCGGAAAGGCTTCTTGCTTCGTTGCTCTCTTGCCAATTGCTCCTGAATTACCTCCTTATATAGCCGTGATAGCCCTACCTCCAGTCGAGTCATAGTCATCTTGGATATCAAATCGTAGCTGATGAGGAGTCTATTGCCGCATAATCTGCATGGCATATCCAAACTATCATCGGTATCAGGCTTACTCGAGTTGGTTTCCTCTCCAGAGAAAAGCGTTCGAGTCCTTCTGATACAGGGTTTTGTCTCTCCCGCATATATCGTGTCTCACAGAATTGGGCCCATGATATCCGGAACCGCAATACGTTACCTGAACATATCCTTCTATATTTTGTATGCACACATACCCCATGTTTAGGTATTCGACAGTAGCCCCCGAACTCTGCTTAGTGGAGGGTCCATTTAAGTGCTTAGTCGATTGCTGCCAAGTCCTGGCTTGGTCAAGTAATGTTTTGCCTGCTTGAAGTCGAATGATTCGAGTCATGTAGGGACCACTGAGTATCGAGTCGGGATGTGCGGGGTCGAGCGCCCAGCCATCAGCCCATATCGAGTTCTCAGGACAACCATGACTCACTCTATGTCACTTTATAGACTCGACTCAAAATAGAATTGAAAAAAATTCAGAAATTCTAAACGTTGGGCAGTTGAGCATTTATTGCTCTCATTTGTTACGCTATGCCAAGGCGGGCGTAGTGTCATCATCTCACCTTTCTCGCCAATCAAGGCGCCGGATCAGGGGGAATGAACAATTTGTTTGAGAGAAGGTTTTGGCGTATTAATCCCCAGGTCTGGAATTGTTATCGCCATATTTCCTATCATTCCTGTTTTTGCTCTCAAAACCTCCATAGCAGTCCTTGGCGAGTCTCCTCCTGGCAATCGGACTGGAAGAAGCGATGGTTGTATATTACTTCTCTAGACACCATGAACCTCCCTGTGGGCTATCAGCCACTCTTCCTCTTCCTAATCGACCTCTAGACGAAGGCCCCTCATATGACCGCTCGAACTGCCTATTATGTTTGGAAGATAGAGGAGCTAAGGAAAGATGGGCTAACTGGGTGGCACGTCGACAGAGACTTCATTGCACAGCGGTCGAGTCCATTGAAGTGCAAAGACCAGTCCGCTTGGGACTACTCTGGTGCCGAAGATGCCACAAGGGATAATCCTGGAGGTAAGCATTTATACTGTTTGTTATACTTCTTACTTTTAGTTGATGATCGATGAATTAACCCATTTGTGCGCCAAATCTGCCGAACTCAAAAATCTCTTCCTGGCTGAGTAGAATTTTCCAAGGCTCAGAACCGGGCACGTGTGGTGTCGAACCGTATTCGCTTTCTAACCCACGACCGGAGGTTAGTGATTCTTTGCGACTTGTAATGCTTCGATTCGAGCATCCATTATTCGCTTTTTGACTTTTGTTTCCTCAGGAAGTCAAATTTGATAGCGAGAACGGGTCGGTTGGAGAATCTACCATCTTGGAGGACGATGGACTGGCTCGGGATGATGATCAAGCAGCAGGAGTTGCTGCTGCCGAGACGGGCTCTCCTCGAATCGATCTGCCATGTGAGGGCAAAGAGGTTCCAGAGCAAACAGCGGTCGATCCTCTCCCAGAGAGGAGATCAGTATCCTCAATGCACCATCGATCGACCAAACGATCTCGGACTTCGGCGTCAAGGCCGCCCAACCAGGTGACTTTCAACCGCTCTCTTGGTTGTTATGAGATTTTTCCTATCATAATCCAACAACTACTGGATGATCAGCGGGTCGCATAGGGAGTTGATGCACAGAGGGCGATGACTTCACCGCCGGCATCTCCCCGAGGGGGATCCCCATCGACCAAACCAATCGAGCAGGTATTATTACTATCGAGCAACGTCTCCTTTATCGATGAACTCCCGCTCATACTAACTGCTCACTTGTAGGATCCTCCGCCAGCCACTGACCTGTTGACACCATGCTCCCCACCGACCGCTTCGCTCGGGATGACAGTTGTTGTAGTCAAGTTGGCCGCGTCAAAACATTTATTTGCAAAGATTCATCTGGCAAGGTGAATCTCCCTCTCTTCTTGTGAACTACTTCTTTTCGTTTGGCAGAGATGCTTATACAAATTTCCTCCCTTGTAGGATGGGAGCGCCCAGAGTTACTGCTGACACAACTGCCATGGCCGCATCGCCCTTATCGGTCATGACCAAGGCGACTGTAGCCCCCCACCTAGAAGATCCCACCGCACATGTAGGCACATCCGTAGCGATGATTGTCCAAGTGATGGAGAATGGGTAGGCTACTCTAGCAAAAAATCAAAATTTTCTATCACGTAACCAAGGAACAACTGCAAGTAATAGATCACAGAATTACCACTAGATACGCAGACCCGTAGCGAAACTAGAGTTGATATAGCACGGTGGTGCAGATATAGTCGTACTAGCCTCGAGCCTCCTCCAACAGCTTCTTGTGAGCGACGTAGGTTACGGATCGTCCTAGCGTTGAAGCTTCGCAACAACACCTCCAAGGTATCCACATGTACGGGGTAGGAACACCACGCGTCGGAGTGCTAGCACCGACTGCGTGGTTCTGGGCGAAGGAGGGGTGGCGGCTAGGGTTTCAGGAATTCCGAATTCCTATTGTGTTTCTTCGTATCTCTTCTATATGTAAAGCCATAACCTCCTCCCTTTATATAGACATCCCATAATGGGTTTCAACCTTTGAAACCTATTATGAACTCTAAGCCCATTACAACTCGGATCACTATCTGAATTAGTTACAGCCCCTTAAGTGTGTGACCCTATAGGTTTACGTGCACTTAGACATGGCCCGAGTACTCCTACTCGACTAGACATGGCTCGAGTACTCCTAATCGACCAGTCATAGCTCAAGTACCCTTATTCGACTAGTCATGGCTCGAGTACTCCTACTCGACCAAACATAGCTCAAATACTGTTACTCGACCAATAACTAGCAGTGGCCCCTAGTAGGACGTGTCGATTCCCATGTACATGTAAAGATTAGACGAATCTCAACAATGTCCTACATGCATTTCTTTTTGCCTCGCAATATTGGTCAAACCCAAGGCGAGTTGTGGTCATCCTTGTTTAGATGGCTCGACCACTCTTTCTCGATGCCGTGACTCGGATTCCCCATATACATCGAGTTAACTCTTTAACTCGATGACTCGAGTAGCATGGCCATGCATTTTTTGGAATCCAACCACTCGAGAGGCCTATAGATATCTCTCTCGATACATGGAGGGGCAAATCCTATCTTGATCCTCACAGCATGTTTCAGGACAAACCCGAAAGCCATCTTTATAACTATCTAGTTATGGAGTAGCATTTGATGACCCCTAAGTAAGCCATTACGCATCTTGAGAACATGCGACAATCTCAACTCGAAGGATATAGCATACACATCATATATGAGACCAACTAATAACATGAAAGAATACAACGTTCTCGCAGTGTCTCAAGGTGGGTCGATCCAACTCCATATTCTTCAACATGTGTTCATATTATTGGTTTGATATCTCCATATCTATGACCTGTGAAACATGGTCATCAACCAATACATATGCTAGTCTATTCATATGTGTCCTCATATGTTTATCGACTAGGGATCACTTTTAGAATGAATATCATAAAGATGAATATAGAGTTTCACAAACAAGACACGTACTTATTAATCAATATCCATGATGTTATTCAAAGAACAATATCATTGTTTATGAACATTTATGGAAATATAATCATCTCTATGATTGCCTCTAGGGCATATTTCCAACACCAAGATCTTCCAGCCCCTCCAGAGCCTCGGTTGTTCTGGTCCATTCTAAAGCCTCAACTCCAGGTATGCAAACACAGATCATCTTGTTCTGCTTTCAATTCTTCACCTTAGCCAACTTTTTGATGCCGCGTGGTTTTGCATCGCAGCGCGTGGCCAGCACCCTGTGTGAGACTGAGACCTTTTGCGAATAGATCCACCAGTGGGTCAAACGGCTCACAGCTTCCCAAGATCAAATAATCAAGTCGAAGGACGCCGAGCTGGAAGCACTCAAAGGCAAATTAAGGGCTACTAAGACTAAGGTTGAGGAGAAAGAGAGGAGGCTGTCAGCTGAGAAAGCTATTGTAGAAGCTGCTCTGGTCGAGGCCAAGGCCGGTCGAGAGAAGGCGGAGACAAACCAAAAGGCACTCAAGGTCGAAAAGGCTGCAGCAGATGCGGCGCTCACCACTCTGCAGTCGAAGACACTCGCGCATATGATCACCTCGGCTCATTTTGCTACCTCGTGCATGCTTGCCATGATGAAGAGCCACCATCCGAACCTGGACTTCTCAATACTGAACGAAGGATTTGCGTGTGATGCGAGCACAACCGCCGACCACATCGAGTCCTTTACCAGTTTTGCCGAGATGTTCATAGATGGACTGAAGCTATCGCTTGGAGCTGATGCTGCCAATCGAGGTCCTTCGGCCTAGCCTTACCCATGTAAAGACTAACAATGTACTTGTAACTGTGGTCTTAAATGACAGTACTTAACCAATCCGTCTGCCCATTGTGCTCTGTCTTCAATTTCCTTGTTAATGGAATGAAGTATGATGAGGACATAACTCCTATGGATGCAACTTTAACTCTTGGTCCAATAACACGAGCCCGAGCAAAACAACTCAATTACAAGGTGAGCTCGTTCTTAGGTGATAATACTTGTACTTATGAGAATGTGCTACTGCATAATTTTCCTTGTGATGTGTTGTTACTTAGGAGCATGGGAGAGGAGATGTTAACTCAAGGAGACCTCATACACAACTTGAATATCTACAAGCCATGTTGAACTAAAGTACAAGCCCAATTGATGCCGTCCGTGCACTTCAATTCGGACTACAACTCGTCTCGGAGTCAGCCTCACAGCGCCGGACTAAAAAGGCCATAACTTCCTCATACGAAGTCCGTTTGGGCTGTGCCACCACTCGTTTGAAAGATTATTTCAAGACCTATCTATTGCATACAAGCCCACCTCCAGATTCATTCGGGAAGGCCTCAAAATCAACGTGAAAATTTGCTGCTGTTGCAGACTTTGAATCAGAACCGTTGATTGATCACTTTTTGTAACTCGCCCTTATATATGCTTAGCCGCCGCTACTTTTAGGGTGAGGTTATTTGCTAAGTTTGTTCCCCACGCGTTTGAAACACTTGTTCATCGGAGTAGTGTCACAAGACCTGGTTTGGTGAAAGAGATAACCTCAACTTTGATCGTTTGAATTATCAGATTGATTTCTTTCTCGTTCTTGCTCGTTTCTTCTACTGCATGCAGGAATTAACCTTTGTGGTTAGGTCATCCGGGCGTGAGCACGGTTGATAACGATAGGTGCGTGGGTGTAGCAATTGCAAGGATTCAATCTCCGCTGATTGAAAGCCTTTGGAACGCGAACGTCTTCGTTCCACAAAAGTAGAACCTATCGGAAGATCGGGCCGTTGTCGCATCAAAGTAGCACAAGTAGGCATGAATTTGATATAGCACTCATAGACCTAAGTGAACAGCACCATAGCCAAACGCGTGTCTGTTCGTATCTGCGCACAAGGCTAGAAAAACTTCGTTAAATGACTTAGCCCCCGAGGTTTCACTCGGAGAGGCCACTTAAAACATAAATGCCATACACGCTGTAATAAAACTACATGGTTCTTTGCAAGCCTTCATCGACCATGTGACTTCGACTTTGTAGCTAACAAAAACTTGTTGGGCAGCGCATGCAGAATCGACTAGAGATCTCGTCTCCCACCGACCGCTGAACTTTAGATGTCTGACAATCTGGTGCTCGTACGTGCGTAGGATAGAACTCATCATCGGATTCAGGCATGACCACACTCTAGTTTTGCTTGCCGAAATGCTAAGTACGCAATCAAGCAAATGCATGCAAAAAATCACGAAAGAGATCAAAAGATATCAAAAAAGATTGTGCCTACTATGCACTGCTCAGTAACTTTGTTGACCAGAGAAAAAGGAGGTACCGAGTTACCTATAGCCCCCGACTCCTTACTCGATGAGATGTCATCGGGTAGGGAGTGGAGCGACGTAAGCACGATGTCGTAATGTTGCCCCCGATCTTCTACTCGATAGCTGGATCGAGCAAAAGATGAGGCACCAGCATTACAAATACCCATTACTTTCCAAGCCCCTCATTCGATAGACGTATCAACCCGAGAGTGGAGTCAGGCAAAAAAAGTTCGAACAATGTAGCCCCCGACTTTCTACTCGATGAATGCATCGAGTAGATGATATAGCGTATGCATCGATAAAGGCATGACATAGCCCCTGATTTTCCACTCAACAGCTGTGTCGAGTAAAAAATAGAGCACAAGCATCATTTATTACCCTTTCACCCAGGAGCATGAGCCCTTGGGCATACACAAAACAAAATAAAGTGGATGAACAATATTTCTCCATTGTAATGATTGGACTTTTGCTACAGTTTTCATGCCCTTTCAGCTTCCACGCGGCGAGTCATAATTTAGCATCTCTTTAGCTTCTGCGCTTATGTGGAAATGCAACAAATGCCTCGGGAGTTGGGACCGACGCTACCTTGCACAGATTGCGGCTCTCAACACGACTCGTTCCCTAAGCTATAAATAGACGGGACTTGTAATCGCCTGACACAACTCATTTCTTCTCTTGTTTTTTTGCTTACGACACTGTAGCCTTTGGAACGCATCCATGGATTCGCCTCTACAGTCGCCCCCTTCGGTGATCATCCTTGGCGAGTCTCCTCCTCCTACTCTACTAGCCATTGTCTCCCCGGGACGGGTCATTGTCTCCTCTGATGAGGACGATATCGACTTGGAGGCCATCCGGAAGAGGTGTGGCCCGAGAGGTGGACGATGAGCAGATGCCACCGCCGTCATGGACAAAGATGCCGCTATCGCCGTTGGAGGAGAAGAAGGTGAAGCTGCCACCACCGGGGAAGGAGGTGAAGCTCAAAACAGCTTCATCAACTTGGCGCCTGCTCGCGCTCTACGCTCGTCTTGGCTTTTTACGACCGAGAGGTCGCATTCTCCGTCGACAAGCAGTCGGGTCTTCGCATCCTCTTCTGGTCCGTACCAAGGGCGGAGGACCATCCCGGAAACCATCTGTCAACTTTTGTAGTCGGCAATGAATTTATGGGGTAGGCGCTGGATCTCAAACTCGAAGGTCACATAAGACAAGGGGTTTATACAGGTTCAGGCTCTCGCGGAGGAGATAATACCCTAATCTGTGTCTTTGGGATTATATGGATCTCTTGGATCCGGGGTTGCTCAAAGCACAATATGCTCTGGGCGATATGAGGTGTTCTATGCTCTATGGCTTGATTGCTCTATGCTTGGATGATCGGATCCTTCTGTCATTGCCCGCCCTCTCCCTTATATAGCGGGGGTGGGGTGGCTTACAGAGTCCTGATCGGTTAAGAGATTCCGATCGGTTACAAGATTCTAGTCGATTCTGAGGATAGAGTTTACATCTTTATCTACCCTATTAACGACTCGGATTACAACCGTATCTATCATATCTAAATATAAGTTCAACTTCCTTTAGGATATGTCCCCTTGCGCACGGCAGCAGGGCCTGACGCGGAGAGTATCTTCTGAGCCTCCCTCTTGGGCTTGTCATGAGGGTACCCGGGTTCTTATATTCCATAGTAGCCCCCGAGTGCGATCGAGTTGCCGCCTTCCTGGTTGCAGCCCAACTGAGTCATGCTTCACGCCGAGTGCTTCCAGTTCTTGATGCAGCTTCCTGACTAGTTTTCCTTTATAGCCGAGTGCCTTGTTGTAGGCAAAGAGATCGTGAAGGACTCAATAGAGCTCCACGCGTTAAACCTTCCGAGTGGTACCTAGTCCCATTATTGGAATACTGGTAGTCGGCTCATCTTGGGGCATACTGTATCCCAAACGTTATGCAGAAGTCGAAAACGCTTTTCCCGCTCAAGGCAAAATTCAGCGTCGCTCCCTTTAAATTCATTAAATCGCGAAGTTCTTGATGTAAATCGTTGAAGAGTTAGCTCACACGTCGCATCAAATTTAGTAGCCACAAATCATGTATATGCGTAACTTAGGCAATGCAAAACAATTCACTTTCGGATGTGATGTCCGATTGGTGTATATATAATTTTAGAGTTTTTACTCTTTTTCCTTATTGATTTTGAATTCATCAAGTGGTTTGACTCTTTTGTTTAAGCACTCTGCCCGACTAGTATAGCCCCGGCGTTGGGAGTCGGCTCATGGCTCTTTTTCGCAGGCACGTGTTTTGGGTGACTAAAGTTCGCCGTTCATGGGGTCAGAGCTTCACAATTTGGAGTTATCGCACTCGGATTCACTCACAATCGTTAAGCAAAAGAAGAAAAATACAACTCAAAAAAGATGTGCACATGCGCCCGCTATTAGGTGTAGCCCCCGACTTACTGCTTATTTGTGGGTCAACTAAGTAGCAAGTCAGGAAAGTCAATAATTTTATTTATAATGACATAATTGAGTAAAAAGCGACTTAGCTGCTTTATGCTCCATATGTTCTTGTGATCATGCCATCTTTGCTCGTGGCGCGCGAGGCTTGTAGATGAGTGTAGGCGGCGCTCGGGCGCAGCGTGGCTCGTGGCCGTCTTGAAGGTGGCGCTCGGGAGCACGTGCGTAGGCTCGTGGCCGTCGCGAAGGTGGCGCTTCGGCGCGAGCATGGCTCATGGCCGTCGCCGAAAGTGGCGCTTCGAAGCGCGGTGTGGCTCATGGTGTCGCGAAAGTGGCGCTTCGAAGCGCGAGCGTAGGCTCGTGGCCGTCTGCCGAAGGTGGCGCTTCGAAGCGCGGCGTGGCTCATGACCGTGCGAAAGTGGCGCTCGAAGCGCGGCGTAGGCTCGTGGCCGTGCGAAGGTGGCGCTTCGAAGCGCGGCGTGGCTCATGGCGTGCCGGGTGGCCTTCGAAGCGCGGCGTAGGCTCGTGGCCGTGCCGAAAGAGGCACTCAGGGCATAGGCGTGGCTCATGGCCGTGCCGAAAGAGGCGCTCCGGGCGCAGGCGTGGCTCATGGCCGTGACGAAAGTGGCGCTCGGAGCGCAGGCGTGGCTCGTGGCCGTGCCGAAGGTGGCGCTCGGGGCACAGGCGTAGGCTCGTGGCCATGCCGAAGGTGGCGCTCGGGGCGCAGGCATGGCTCGTGGCCGTGCCGAAAGCCGCGTCGGAGCGCAAGTGTGCTTCACCTACCAGCTTTTCCTTATTTCGATAAATTGCGGCCGCCGTCACCATTGCCTTGATCTGGGCCACGACCGGGGTCGCCGGGCTATCCGATGCAATCATCGAGTCTAGTTTGTCGAGAAGCGTCTTGGAGGCGACGACGTTCTGCATTGGCGTGCGGAAAACGGCTTGATCTCCCAACCTGGATTGCGGAGGTCCTCACGGACATTGCGCCGCGAGATCGAAGCGATCACACCTGCACCTCCTTACCCTTACAAAGACGATCTTCCCCCGCAGCTTCCTGTTCTTCTTGTTGGCGTTGGAGATCGGTCTTCAAATCTTCTATCGCGAAGATGCCACGAAGATCGCAGCAATTCCTCGCGACGCAGACAGGTTTGCCGGCCAAGTCAAAGTGACATACCTGAGATGGGTTGGCTTTGATCTTTACGGATCGGATCTGGTTTTGGACCGAACAGACAAGCTCTCGCAAGATTCTGCGGCGAAGTCGGGTTTTGGCGAAAGGCCTGGCCGGAGACGAAGGAGGCGACGAATCCACCGATTGCTGCCATCGAGTCTGTGGGAAAAGATTATAGCGCTTCCCCTACCTGGCGCACCAACTGTCGACTTTTGTAGTCGGCAATGAATTTATGGGTAGGCGCTGGATCTCAAACTCGAAGGTCACACAATACAAGGGGTTTATACAGGTTCAGGCTCTCGCGGAGGAGATAATACCCTAATCCTGTGTGCTGGGATTATATGGATCTCTTGGATCCGCGGTTGCTCAAAGCACAATATGCTCTGGGCGATATGAGGTGTTCTATGCTCTATGGCTTCATTGCTCTATGCTTGGATGATCGGATCCTTCTGTCGTTGCCCGCCCTCTCCCTTATATAGCGGGGGTGGGGTGGCTTCTGAGTCTGATCGGTTAAGAGATTCGATCGGTTACAAGATTCTAGTCGATTCTGAGGATAGAGTTTACATCTTTATCTACCCTATTAACGACTCGGATTACAAATCGTATCTATCATATCTAAATATAAGTTCAACTTCCTTTAGGATATGTCCCCTTGCACCGCAATGAGGCCCTGACGCGGGGAGTATCTTCTGGGCCTCCCTCTTGGGCTTGTCATGAGGGTACCCGGGTTCTTATATTCCACACCATCCTCTTCTGGTCCCCATGGACGTAGGGAGGCGGTGCGATGCCTCCGAGGACAAGTAGTAGTAGAATACCTGTATCAAATGTAGTAGGATAACTTTTGTTAATTAATCTTAATGAACTCATACTTACCTGAATACTTGTCGCAATGCGATGTCTTTGTTACTTATGTATGAAATTTCTTCAATTGATCGATATTCCATGAGTTTCCAAGCACAGTGCCTTCCAATGTCGATAGCCGCACAGATCCTGGTCGAGTCACTTCGACCACAAGTAGAGAGTTTCCCACTTAGGCGATAGCTTATTGCGATTATCCTGCTTTAGTACCTTTCATAGTACTAAGTCCCTAGCTACTAGTGCTCGTTCCTGGACTCTTTGGCCATGATATCTGCGTAGGGTCTGCTGATACTTAGCTGCTTGAATAGATGCTCGATCCCGATACTCTTCGAGTAGGTTTACCTCATCTGCTCGCGCTTGCTCTTGTTCCTCTTCCAAGTATTTATCCAGTTGGGGTGACATGAATGTTACTTTAGTTGAAAGCAATGCTTCTGCTCCGTAGACCAAGAAAAATGGCATTTCACTGGTGGCTCGACTAGTCATTGTTTTAATATCCCATAGTACGAAAGGAGTGCTTTTGCCCATCAAGTCGAGTAAGCTTTGAGCCTATCGAACATTCTAGTCCTGGTCCCCTATAGCATTAAACTGTCGGCACGTTCGACCTGACCATTACTTTGAGGATGAGCCACAGAGGCAAAGCAGAGTTTGATACCCAACTCCTCGCAAAAGGCTATGAAAGTGTTGCTTTTGAAATAGCTACCATTATCTATGATTACTCGATTAGGGATGCCAAATTGAGTAACAATGCTCCTTATGAACTTCTTACCTACTTGTAAGGTGATGTTCCAGACGGGTTGTCGGGACCCGAATATGCAAATCCGGACCCTCTGTGTATACTGCACTAGTCCAGGATCACGCTAGTGCACACAGGCTCAACTTCAGTAAATATCACAATCATACATAGCGGAAATCTTATGAAAGACATCATATGATACATACAACTAGTTGAATGACCTTATGGTCCACTTACATGACTATGCCTCGCAAGGCTGAATAATATGTTAAACTACAGCGGAATGAAAACGTAGACAACCCCTCAGTATACCACAGGCAACTGACAAGGCTTGCGCCCTAAACATTCGTCTCCTCCTGGAATCTTCCCTTCGGCATTGATGTAGACTCTTCAACTGGTGAGGTTATTGTTGGCAAGGGTGAGTACTTAAAGCACTCAACAAGTTGTGCACATAATGCAATTCTATGTAACTATATGCAAGGCTTATTCCAAAGGATAGGCTATCATGGCTATTTTGCAACAAAGCAGCATTCTGAACAAATACAATAAATAGATTGTAAAGGCGGTAAAACAAATAACAATAATGATAGATTCAACTTTCTCGGGTAAACCAAGTTTCCACTCCTAAGTCAAATTCCATCTTCCATATGGCATTCCGCCATCCCAACCAAGTTGTCCAGATTAATTAAACTAACCCTTAACTGTAATTCCGAGCATTGCTCAATACATGACACGGCTATCCGAATAGTTTCACACTCTCTGAGAGGTTATGCACTTTACCCACACGGCATGATATTCTCTTTGCGCTGGCCATTAGCACACTTCCTTTGGTGTGCCGACAGAGAAATCATGACAGAGCCTTTACAATGCTCTGACTTAACCCAAGACTACCCACGAGGTTTCAACACCGGTGGGTCCGAAAACCACAACGGGGCCCCCTCTTGCGCCATGTGAATTACTCCATAACTCGGAACTCACACCGACCAAGATAGTACCAAAGTTAAGACATTGCAAATTAATCGGCTAAGGCTGGCCCATACGGACATGTGGTTGCATGATTGACTCAGTCAAAGGCTTGCAAGGTTAAGTCCTTAGAGTGATCAGGGCAAGACATCCACATACCCTCTGCCCATTGGGCCCACCTTGGCATACTCGCCCCTTGTCACTTGCCCCAATCTAAGTTATTATCACCCAGTTGATTACCAAGCACCACGTGCCATCAACAATTCAACATCGTTGCGTGACATGGCTCGCCACACAACTCAATCTCATCGTGTGATTCCACATGAAACACAAGTTCATAACATTGTTCCATATTCCATTAATCAAGATTAATGTCGGGACCCAGATTTGCAAATCCGAAACCCTTTGTGTATACTGCACTAGTCCAGGATCACACCAGTGCACACAGTGGAAACATAGATGAAATATCATTCCATACAACGAATTAACTAAGAAGAAGTAAATTATTATTAAATAAAGCAAACGACCTTATGGTCATTGTTTACACCATTATGTATTAAGGCTTAAGAAACAAATACTATTGCAGCGGAAAAGATAACTTGAGCCATTCGACATGCCACAGGCAATCGTCTGGGGAACGCATTCCTAATCCACGTAGTCTTCATAGAATTCCTCCTCATGATACTCAGCATTTCCTGATCCTTCCTCAGCAACTGATCAACAAGGGCATAAAGCCGTGAGTACAAAGGTACTCAGCAAGCCGTAGGGAATTGATGCAATATATTCATGCACGGCTTGACAAGGATGGCTATATGGTTCATTTGCAGAAAGCAATAACTTGAATTTAAATACAATAAATAAATTGAAAGCATATTTATGAAAAGATAAGTAAATAATTGGTAGATCAATGGTAGACAACATGAACAGAATGGCGAGGCATCACCCTACACCATCTAAAACAAGTATCAACCAATAAATTTAACAGTATTAACTTTAGACAACAAAACAACAGTGAACTCTCCGTTCACATCCTAACAATTCCACATTCCACATTTCATAAAACACTCTATACCCCGTGTGAAATTCCCGGGCTTGTCCATGACCGCGGACGCGGCTATTCGAATAGTTTTACACTCTGCAGAGGTTGTACAACTTTACCCACAAGACATGATCGGCTCTTGTTGCCATGCGCAATAAGCACACTTCCTTTGGTGTGTTGGCAGAGGATCATGACAAAGCCTTTACAATGCACCGTCTAAACTCGGTACTGCCCGCTAAGGTTTCGCCCCTTAGGGCCCCCTCTTGCGCCTTGCGAATCTACCCGTCCATCCCGGAACCCACACCACCAATGGCGAGACTCAAGGCTAGACATTGCAAATTAATCACTAGGTCTGTCCCATTCGGACATGTGGTAGTGCAGTTAGGTCCAGTTCAATGGCGCACAAGATTAAGTCCTTAAGTTGTCTCGAGCAAGACATCCACATCCCAATGTGCTAGAAAGCACCCCTTTATCGCACGATCACTTGCCCGAGGAAAACAATTCGTTCAACCAAGACCAATGGCAAACCCGCCATGGTACAACAAATTTTACAACGTGGCTAACGGCCACGATTCAATATCTCATTAAGTCAAGATTAACATTATTCAACATGTGACATGAATCCCAACGTATATCTAAGCATGTCTAAGCATAGTTACGTAACCCAATGTTGGTATAATGATTATGTCCAACTAGTATTGTCCCAACCTAGGTCTAACAATGGATACATGGCATCCCAAATAATCAAGGTGGCATAATGTCAGCTAGGTATACATCTACTCCCATTAAATAAGCATTGATACACAAAATAGCATGCAAGTGTATAAAATAAATTACTTTGCAAACATAGGATCAATATGATCAAAGGTTACGACTTGCCTTGCTGATCTAGTGCTGAATCTTAGTCTTTGAAGTCTTCGTGCGCTCCCTCGGAATTAGCGTCTACCGGAAAAGAAGCAACGAAACCAAATAAATACAAAACAGAGACTCAAACAAGCTCAAAACTGAAAATAAATGGCTCTGGAAGATATATCTTGATTTTAGAAAAATTTAGGAACTTGAATCGCCTCAATCGGAGTTCGTATGAGCGAGAACGGGCCTCCGAAAGATTAAATTCAGAGAAAATACAGAAAATCGGAAAAATCAGAATTTCTGAAATTATTTTTATACTGGAAAAGCGATTTATTGCGCAACGCTGACGTCAGCGGGTTCACGGTGGACTCGGTCCACGGCGCGGCTCGGTTCACCGTGCACCCGACGCACGGTCGACGTCAGCGCTGACGCGGCTTTAGGGCTGATGTGGCGGCAGAGGTGGAGCTGACGCTGGCGCTGGCGCAGGAGCTGACGTAGATGGCCACGCGTAACGCATCCGGCGGAAGGGCCAGATCGGACGGCTGGAAACGTTGCTGCGGGCGGAGATGACGCGGCGCGATCTGGGACGTAGGCGCGAGATCGGACGGCTGGGGTTGGGCGAAGGAGGACGGCGGCGAGGAGACGGCATGGGGCTCACCGGCAATGGAGAAGAAGCCACGGCCGACGGCGAAGACGCGACGAATCGGAACCGGGACGAGGCGGATCGGGAAGAGGGCGACACGGGCAAGGCGAAGGGCCAACGGCTGCGGCGGAGACGCACCGGCGGCCAAGGAAAAGGCGGCGGAAGCTTCGGCAAGGGCGACGGACTCCGGCGAGGGTGCACGCGCCAACGTTGGCTGCTCGGACGACGGGCGAAGGGGCAAACGCAGCGGCGCGAAGAGGCGATCCTCGGGAGGGGTGCGATGCTTTAAATAGGGGTCTCGGAGGCCGTGTCCGACCCGGACTCCAAGAACGGTGGTGGCTAGGGGTCACCGGCGCGCGCAAGCGTGAAGCGTCGGGGCGATCCGGACCAGACGCGTGGCGCGTATCGGACGATCGGCGCGGTGGGTGGCGCGGCGAGCGAGCGCGGAGTGCAGAGAGATGGGCGGGAGGCGGCCGAGGCGGCGAGCGCGGGCGGGGTGGAGCAGTCCGGAAAAAAGGAGCGGGCCGAAAGAAAATGGGCCTCGCGGAAAATCGGCCCGAAGGGTTTTTTTGAAAATAAAATTCATTTTCCTGATTTAAGAAATATCCAAAAATTCAAATAAATGCAAATAAATTCAAATAAATATCAAATAAATTCAGAAAAATCACCAAAAATACAGGAAAATTTCCTTGGAGCACAAGGAACCCAACTAAAATAGAAAATCTTGATTTTGGTGAATAGTTTAGTCAAATTAAATCCTTTCCTTAATGGAAAATTCGAATTAAGCTGGAATTAATTCAAGAAAATGCAAATGGTTTATTTTTGAATTCAAACATTCCAAAACTCAAATTTTGGGATGTTACAATTAATTATCAATGATTCCAACACATGTGATGACGTGGCATGGCTAAGCAACTAATAGGGACTAATCCTCCAATGTTGATTATAATTATTAACCAACTATATTTAACCAATCTAGGGTAACAATGGATCATGGCATACAATGACAAGGTAGGGTATAGATCAATCTGGTACATTAGCTAAACCCAATTTAATTTGAAACAATTGTATACTTGAAATATATGCAATAGGGTAAAACAATTAAAGCAATTTTATAAACATGGGTTCAACATGATCAAAGCACAACTTGCCTTGGAATAGGTCCTGATCTGGTTCTGGAACTTGCTCTTGAGTTGCTGGATCTTCCTCCGAAGCGTCGCACAATTCAACGTCTACGCGTACCGAAGAAGAAAAGCAAATAAATACCAAAACAGAGAGCAAATGAACTCCAAAAATCAATTAAAATTCATAATTAAACAGACCTCAATTTTACAAATTTTTCGAAATTTGAATCACTCAAATCCGAGTTACGATGCAAAAGATATAGCCTTTTGAAGTTTGAAATAAATACTGAAATTGCAAAAATCAGAAAATCAGAATTAACAGATTTATTTTTATTCTGAAAAACCGATTTATGTCATCAGCGTGACCTCATGATGATGTCATCCACACAAAATTTCCAATCAGATTATTTTTCCAACTGAAAAATGCAATTATGACGCAAGCATGACGTCAGCGAGACCTCGGCCAATCATAAGCCGACACGTGTCTCGGCGTACGGACTTAGTCCACAGCGCAGCGCGAGACCACGGTGAGGTCGGTCCATGATGCCTCGGCACCCACGCCCGACACGCGTTGCAATCTGATTGGTCTCACGTGCGGCTCGATCTGATCCGCAGAAGACCGATCGGACGGTCAGCGATCTCGCGCTACGTGGCAACGCATCAACCGACAAGTTTAGATCTGACGGTCCTGAACTTCTGGATCTGGTGATGGAAGCGCGGCGGCGGGTTCTTACCGATGACGAAGAAGACGACACGCTACGCGGTGCTCCGGCGAGCTACTGGCGACGAAAAGATGCGGGTTCAACGCGGCTCGGTCCGGCGAACTCGAAGATGGCACCAGCAGCGGCGAAGGCTGAACAGCGGCGATGAAACCAAGCGAAACCGAGGCGTTCTGCGCTTCCAACTCCGGCGAGCTCCTCTGCGCTCACCCTGACGCTCCTCGCCAAACAAAACCGACAAAAGTGCGCGACTACTGATGAGGAACCTCGGGCGATGCATCACGGCTTTTATAGAGCATCGGAAGGCGTGCTCAAGGCGGAGTCATTTGCGAACACGGAGACGGCGCGGCGGAGGAGTCCCGATCGGACACAATGGAGACGATGCAATCCGGCCCTCCACGTGTCGCAACGGACGGCCACCGAGCGCTCGACGCGGAGGAATCCGAGGCGTACACAAAACGGATGCCCAAGATTCATTAGGGTTTCGGCGCGCCTCCAACCCTTCGATCGAGATCCTACGACTGCGGCGATTGCTTCCAGAAGCGGGCCGACGCAGGTACAGTACTATGCTTGGCCCATTACTGTTCCTTGCGAATTTCCGGGTTTTATTAATTAAAACAATTCCAAAATTTTCTTTAATTACTTTTAGGCAAATAAATAATCAGGAAAAATCCAGGAAAATTCTCAAAAATAATTTGAGACATTCTGGACTTAAATAAAATATTTTTGGCAAAACTTTATTTTAACTTTTCACAGATTTAGATAAATTTGAACAAAAGGGTAATAAACTTTAATTAAAATTAATTCCAATAAATACAGAAAAATCCAAATAAATTCCAGAAAGTCATAAATGCACAAATAAGCAATAAAACAATATTTAAGCAAATTTTTGGGATGTTACAAACCTCCCCCCTTAACAGAATCTCGACCCCGAGATTTAGGGCTAACTAGAGAATAGGTTCAGGAATTATGACTTCAGATCTTCTTCTCGCTCCCAAGTGGCTTCACTTTCAGAATGATTGCTCCACTGAACTCTGTAAAAGCGAATAGACTTTCTCTGGTCTTGCGCTCCATAACATCCAAAATTCTGACTGGTTGCTCTTTGTGCGTCAAATCTTCTTGCAGCTCTATTGCATCTAACGGGGTTTGCTCTGTTGGCACTCTGAGACATTTCTTGAGCTGTGACACATGGAATACGTCATGCACTCCTGCCAAAGACTGAGGCAACTCTAATTGATAAGCAATCTCTCCTTGACAGCTCAAAATTTTGAACGGACCAACACATCTTGACGCAAGCTTCCCCTTAGCGTGAAACCTTTCGACACCTTTAAGAGGGCGAACTCTGAGATACACAAAATCATCTGACTTGAACCTAAAATCTTGACGACGGTTATTAGCGTAGCTATTTCTCTTGATCTACTTTCAACCTCTCTCTAATCATAGCAACTCGCTCTTCGGCTTCCTTGAGAATATCAGGTCCAAATACCATACGATCTCTTGTCTCATTCCAATTCAACGGAGTACGACAGGTACGTCCATATAAAACCTCAATTGGTGACATTTACAAGCTAGCTTGATAGCTATTATTGTAACTGAATTCTGCGTATGGCAAACATTTATCCCATGACGTAGCATAAGCTAATGCACAAGCTCTCATCATATCCCTTCTAGATTCTCGACCATTCTCAACGCTAGGTATCTTATTACTGATTTGCCTCTTACTTCCCCTCAGAACTCTGCACCAGCTGTAACAATACTTGCTGATCTATGATGCATTGCTCTTATTCCCTAACACACATCACACAAAGCGATATTTTCAGCCACTTCACGCTTCGTCTTAGGCTATCAAATCCTTTCCTTAAGACCTTGATATATCTTAACACCTTTTTGGATGAATTGAATACTTAGAATCATGAGCTTCTTCCAACATCAACTGCTTAAGCTCTTTCTTGTTCGATACATAGATTCGACCTTTAAACCGTGTGGTTCCTTGGTTATCCATGGTAAAACCCTCAGCTAAGCCTTCATCCTTCTGACCCACTTTGATCTGATCTTCAAGCATTGGCTTAACTTTCAAAGCAGCTATAAATCCTTGTGAAACCACTTCTAATTTCAACTTTTGAAACTCTTTGCACAATTTCTATTGATCACTTGATATTGGTGTATTGGTACTATGGCCTTTACGACTTAAGATATCGGATACCACATTAGCCTTACCAGGATGGTAACGAATCCCAGCCTTATAATACTTAATCAACTCTAACCATCCTTTTCGTTCCATATTAAGGTCTGCACTTCGAACTCTTATGGTCTGTACATATCTCCAATAATATAATGACGCAATAACTTCAAAGCATGAACTACAGTAACAATTTCCAATTCATGCGTAGCATAGTTCTCTTCATGTGGCCTCAACCGTCCCGACGCATAGGCAACAACTTTGCCTTTCTGCATTAACACACATCCAAAATTTTGTCTTGAGGCATCATAGTATATATCAAAGCTGCGTTTGCGCATCTGGCAACACTAAGACAGGTGCTATCGTCAAACGTTTCCTCAATCACAGAAAACTCTTTTTGCACTGCTGCGTCCATGCAAACTTCTTCTCCTAATTGCCTAAGCGGTCTCGGTTGCTCCCACGTAACATCGCTTTTGGTTGGATCCACGATAACTCCTTTAGCAGTCATCTCATGACAAGAAATTCAACTTTCTCCTTCCAAAGTCACATTTGCTAAACTTAGCCTACAACCATTGGTCTAGCAACCTTTCCAAAACTAATCCCAATTTGTTCCGCATACTTTCCTTTTGCCTTGAAGTAAACAAAAACATCCCACCTATACACCATAACAGCTTGACCAATTTCCCATGGAACTCCATTCGTCATGTCCATAAATTCTGTAATGGCATTGATCATTCTAGCAGACACACTGTAAACTCACACTGTCCATAATGCGTAGAAAACTCTGACCTAAGAACATTTTTTGCACAGATTCTGAACTGATGATAACTTGATCGAAGATCTATCCTTGAGAACACTCCAGTCCCTTTTTGACTGATCAAACCAATTACGATCCTGGGCAGCGAATACTTACCCTTTTGAACATCACCTCATTAAACTCTCGACAGTCAATACACATTCCTGAGCTCCTATTTTTAAACAGGTGCTCCCTATGGTGACAAATTGGTTATAGCGAACCACCTTTCTAGCAACTCTTGATGCCTTCTTCATCTCAACTAGCTCATCAATAGGCATTCGATGAGGTCTCTTTACTTTTGGCGTTGTACCAAGGACTAACTCCATCACCCACTTGATCTCTCGATCTGGTGGGATTCTTCGGAAACACATCTTGATACTCTCTAACAACTGATACCTCTTCAAAGCTGACAACTTCCACACTATTGACCTTCAGCTGGCCAACACGAACCGTAGTCATTTGAAATTCCATTTTCCGCTTTGGGGCTTTTAGTGACACAATTCTTTGACCAAACTCGGGGCGACCTTATGTCCGGACGACCAATTCATTTCAGGAGTAGCATCTCGGGTCTGATATCCAATATCGTCCGCTAGAAACTTTTTTTTCCAACTTAACTTCATCACACTCTCGGTTAGATCAAGCAATACTGCATTTTCTGACAACGACAATTCCTCGGCTGACAAGCTTTACAAACACCACTGAACTGATCATCATTGCACACGCAACATCTTCATGTGAACCACCAACATGGGTGAATACTCAGAAAAACATCTGACCCTTCTTTTACCATTTAATGCTTTTATTCCAACACTTCACCTTCCATCATCTCAGCCATATGTACTTTATTTCTTTACTCAAGAAGATATTTACATGGAATTCATCACTAGTCACTTTTCCTTTACAAACGGGAATATGACACTTGCATAGGATAAAATCCTCGATCTAAACTCCCTCGATTGGCATTGGCGCTGAAGTTTTTGACTGGAACAGAATTGAGATTGACTTGCACTGGTGCGATCACTTTTTTATGAGGGCAATTGTTAGCAAAATGCCCAGGCCTATTGCAGGTGTAACAAAGCTTAGGTCCACCTCTCTTCCTTGAGCATTCGTCAACCAGGGTAGTGTATTCATTCAGGCGCCTCTTCTTTAACTGATTCTCCGTACAAACTTCTCTTGCAACTTTACTGCTCACTCTTGGTGTTATAAACTTGATTGAGGTAACTTCTGGAACATCCACGGCCGTAGACAATGATTGTCTTTTCTGTGGGCATCGATTAGCATAATGGCCTTCCTTGTGGCAGTTGTAACACACCCGTGTCCGCTGTTGTGCAGCTACAGGTACATTGTTATCTTCTTGTTGCGTCAGAACTGGTTGCTTCATAGGGCATTCACTAGCCCAATGACCTTCTTCATCGCACAGGAAACATGCTGTTGGTGATTGCCAATTACTACCTTCTTGATGAGGGCCAGCAGATTACGGTATTGTGTCCTTAGCTCTTTGGCGGCACCACTTTGCGGTGATGTTCCGCCTCTTCTTGGCGACTCTTGAGCAACTACGGCTCGAAGATTCCTTTGCTGATGCTGAATTACAGCAGTAACTATTGGATCCAAGGGACATTGAGCTGGACCATGATCTCGGCCTTCACAAATGTAACATGTGATGTCACTCATAGGACATTCTCCCAGAGAATGACTTCCTTCACAGCTGGAGCAATTAATCGCATGCTCGTCGTGGTATGTCCTATCTCTCCACAAATAATGCACGCACGATCTTCGATTTGTTTGGTTGTGACACTTGAGAGCAACTCTTAGATGTTGCACAAGGTACAAGGATAATATTATGCGCCGTATCTATCGTGACCATCTTGTCTCGTGTGAGGCAAAGAGATTACAAAAGCAACAACAAATTCATTCCAAGTGATATTCGCGGGGCTTCATGAACAGCACAATATTTCTTCCACCATTTCGCAGCAATTCCTTGTAACTGATAAGAAGCATATAGGACTTTCTCATCGCCTTCACACTGAGCAAAGAGCAGCTTCCTCTCAATGGTCTTGAGCCAATCATCCCCTTCCGAGGGTAACTTATTTCCTGAAAATGTCGGTGGATGAGTCCTTATGAATTCTGATAACCTTAAGTAGGAATGGAATTCATTGGTAACAGCTTGGGACACTTGGTTGACATTGGCTTGGTCAGTCATATTCTGCATCTGCTTCATCATTGCATGCATCAAGCGAGTCCGAGCGGTCAAGAACTCTCTCAAACTCTGCATATCCATCTGTATGACGGTTGAAGAACTAATCCATTATTGAGGTTCTTACTGGATTGATTTTCACTTCTGCTGATTCTGTAGTTTCCTCAAGTCTGAACCATCTGCTTGATTGCTTCACTTGGTTAGGGAAGAGGGAATAGCATAGGTAAGAAGCAGAGATCCTAAAGCAGGGGAGATAGGTTTAACCCAATAACTAAAGCAAACAATATTAATAACTTGGTATGGTTGCTTATATGAGCCTAAAAGCTCTGCAACACATACTGCACACTCAGCAATCAAGGAAGAACCAATTCAACCTATACACACAAAACTACCGCCTACAAAGGTAACACTTCTATCTTAAGCAGACGCGACTCCCACACATGAGTCTCAACTGGCTACTCGAAGCATAGGTCATCTAACTTCTGGAACACTTCATCGATCTACTCCTTCCTTGAGCTCGATGATTCCCTCCTTCTTGATCTTGAGGTTGACGAAAACACTTGATGCTTTCTTCTATGATGTGGCACGTCAACTACTAATACAACTCAGATAAGGTTTTTAACTCGATCCAGCAAGGGAGAGAGAAAGAAATTCAGCAGGGGAAAAGGGAGAAATTTTGACGAGGAAAGGAATAGAAGAATAGGATAAGTCTAGAACATATTATTCTTCCCAGTTAATTCTTTTCTTTAGAAAATAATTTTGAAGTTCCTATAGAGACGACCGGACAATCTAGGGTCAAGGCCTACGATCGGTATGGCTCGATACCATACTTCGGGACCCGAATATGCAAATTCGGACCCTCGTATATCTTGCACTAGTCGAGATCACGCTAGTGCACACAGCTCAACATCGATAAATATCACAATCATACATAGCGGAAATATTATGAAAGACATCATATGATACATACTACTAGTTGAATGACCTTATGGTCAACTTACAAGACTATGCCTCGCAAGGCTGAATAATATATTAAACTGCAGCGGAATGAAAACGTAGACAACCCCTCAGTATACCACAGGCAACTGACAAGGCTTGCGCCCTAAACATTCGTCTCCTCCTGGAATCTTCCCTTCGGCATTGATGTAGACTCTTCAACTGGTGAGGTTATCGTTGGCAAGGGTGAGTACTTAAAGCACTCAACAAGTGGTGCACAGAATGCAATTCTATGTAACTATATGCAAGGCTTATTCCAAAGGATAGGCTATCATGGCTATTTTGCAACAAAGCAGCATTTACGAACAAATACAATAAATAGATTGTAAAGACGGTAAAACAAATAATAATAATGATAGATTCAGCTTTTCTCAAGTAAACCAAGTTTCCACTCCTAAGTCAAATTCCATCTTCCATATGGCATCCCGCCATCCCAACCAAGTTGTCCAGTTAATTAAACTAACCCTTAACTGTAATTCTCGAGCATTGCTCAATACCGCGAGCACGGCTATCCGAATAGTTTCACACTCTGCAGAGGTTATGCACTTTACCCACACGGCATGATATTCTCTTTGCGCCTGGCCATTAGCACACTTCCTTTGGTGTACCGACAGAGAAATCATGACAGAGCCTTTACAATGCTCTGACTTAACCCAAGACTACCCGCTAAGGTTTCAACACTGGTGGGTGCGAAAACCACAACCGGGGCCCCCTCTTGCGCCATGTGAATTACTCCATAACTCGGGAACTCACACCACCAAGATAGTACCAAAGTTAAGACATTGCAAATTAATCGACTAAGTGGCCCATACGGACATGTGGTTGCATGATTGACTCAGGTCAAAGGCTTGCAAGGTTAATTCCTTAGAGTGATCAGGGCAAGACATCCACATACCCTCTGCCCATTGGGCCCACCGTGGCATACTCGCCCCTTGTCACTTGCCCCAATCTAAGTTATTATCACCCAGTTGATTACCAAGCACCACGTGCCATCAACAATTCAACATCGTTGCGTGACATGACTCGCCACAACAACTCAATCTCATCGTGTGATTCCACATGACACACAAGTTCATAACATTGTTCCATATTCCATTAATCAAGATTAATTATCAATGATTCCAACACATGTGATGACGTGGCATGGCTAAGCAACTAATACGGACTAATCCTCCAATGTTGATTATAATTATTAACCAACTATATTTAACCAATCTAGAGTGACAATGCATCATGGCATACAATGACAAGGTAGGGTATAGATCAATCTGGTACATTAGCTAAACCCAATTTAATTTGAAACAATTGTATACTTGAAATATATGCAATAGGGTAAAACAATTATAGCAATTTTATAAACATGGGTTCAACATGATCAAAGCACAACTTGCCTTGGAATAGGTCCTGATCTGGTTCTGGAACTTGCTCTTGAGTTGCTGGATCTTCCTCCGAAGCGTCGCACAATTCAACGTCTACGCGTATCGAAGAAGAAAAGCAAATAAATACCAAACCAGAGAGCAAATGAACTCCAAAAATAAATTAAAATTCAACATTAAATAGATCTGAATTTTACAAATTTTTAGATATTTGAATCACTCAAATCCGAGTTACGATGCAAAAGATATAGCCTTTTGAAGTTTGAAATAAATACTGAAATTGCTAAAATCAGAAAATCAGAATTAACAGATTTATTTTTATTCTGAAAAATCGATTTATGTCGTCAGCGTGACCTCATGATGACATCATCATCACAGAATTTCCAATTGGATTATTTTTCCAACTAAAAAATGCAATTATGACGCAAGCATGACGTCAGCGAGACCTCGGCCAATCATAAGCCGACACGTGTCTCGGCGTATGGACTTAGTCCACAGCGCAGCGCGAGACTACGGTGAGCTCGGTCCATGACACCTCGGCACCCACGCCCGACACGCGTTGCAATCTGATTGGTCTCACGTGCGGCTCGATCTGATCCGCAGAAGACCGATCGGACGGTCAGCGATCTCGCGCGACGTGGCAACGCATCAACCTTCAAGTTTAGATCTGACGGTCCCGAACTTCTAGATCTGGCGATGGAAGCGCGGCGGCGGGTTCTTACCGGCGACGAAGAAGACGACGCGCTACGCGGTGCTCCGGCGAGCTACTGGCGACGAAAATATGCGGGTTCAACACGGCTCGGTCCCGCGAACTCGAAGATGGCACCAGCGGCGGCGAAGGCTGAACGGCGGCGACGAAACCAAGCGAAACCGAGGCGTTCTGCACTTCCAGCTCCAGCGAGCTCCTCTGCGCTCACCCTGACGCTCCTCGCCAAACAAAACCGACAAAAGTGCGCGGCTGCTGATGAGGAACCTCGGGCGATGCATCACGGCTTTTATAGAGCGTCGGAAGGCGTGCTCAAGGCGGAGTCATTTGCGAACACGGATACGGCGCGGCGGAGGAGTCCCGGTCGGACACGATGGAGGCGATGCAATCCGGCCCTCCACGTGTCGCAACGGACGGCCATCGAGCGCTCTACGCGGAGGAATCCGAGGCGTACACGAAACGGACGCCCAAGATTCTTTAGGGTTTCGGCGCGCCTCCAACCCTTCGATCGAGATCCTACGGCTGCGGCGATTGCTTCCAGAAGCGGGCCGACGCAGGCATAGTACTGGGCTTGGCCCATTACTGTTCCTTGCGAATTTCAGGGTTTTATTAATAAAAACAATTCCAAAATTTTCATTAATTACTTTTAGGCAAATAAATAATCAGGAAAAATCCAGGAAAATTCTCAAAAATAATTTGAGACATTCTGGACTTAAATAAAATATTTTTGGCAAAACTTTATTTTAACTTTGCACAGATTTAGATAAATTTGAACAAAAGGGTAATAAACTTTAATTAAAATTAATTCCAATAAATCCAGAAAAATCCAAATAAATTCCAGAAAGTCATAAATGCACAAATAAGCAATAAAACAATATTTAAGCAAATTTTTAGGATGTTACACGGGATTGGCCTCGGTCCACTTTGTTAACGTGTCGATAACCACGAACAGAAACTTAAAACCTCCTTCGGCTTTCGGGAACGTTCCCAAGATATCCAATCCCTAGACAAAGAAGGGCCAAGACAGAGGAATGGTTTGAAGTGCTTGGGTTGGTCAGGTGGTTTACTTGCCGTAGAATTGGCAGCTCTCGCACTTTTTCACTAGCTCGCAAGCGTCTTGGAGGGCAGTCGGCCAATAGAACCCTTGTTGAAAATCTTTCTCAACCAAGGTGCGATAGGACGCATGGTTGCCGCAGATGCCTCCATAGACATCGAGCAATATTTTATTGCCCTATTAATGAGTGGTGCACTTCATCAAGATTCCGTTACTCCCTTTTTAGTAGAGCTTGCCATCTACTAGTGTGTATATCTTGGACTTACGTGCAATTTTCTCGGTTGCGACATCATCATCAAGGAGCTCTTGACCTTTGAGATAGGCTTGGAATGGAGTCATCCAAGTCGACTTGCGTTCGAGTAGTGCAACTTCCATGTCTGCGGTTTCTACCTCGTTGACTCGACCAGACTGCTAATCAAGTTGGGCAGCATCTGCTTCCTGTACCAAGGAAATAAGACGGTTCAAGGGGTTTCTCAATGAAGGCTCCTGTTGGCATGGGCGAACAAGACGAAGCGAGGCTGGTAAGTTCGTCGGCTGCGGAGTTGTCACATCGCCTGATATACCTCACCTTGAGCTCTTCGAATTTGTACTCCAGCTTGCGAACCTCGTTCAGATACGCCGCCATGTTGTCATCAGAGCACTGGTACTCCTTTTGCACTTGGTTTATGACTAGCTGTGAGTCGCCATTCACGAGAAGTCATCTGATGCCTAGTGACATGGCTATGCAGAGTCTGTTAACTAGTCCCTCGTATTCTGCAACATTGTTTGAAGCTTGAAAATCTAGTTGGATAACGTATTTCAGCTCCTCACCTGTTAGGGATTTGAGCACGATGCTAGCCCCCGAGCCCTGATGTGTGAGGAGCATTTTATCGGGGCAATCTCGTTCAACCACCAGGACCGTGCTTCCTACTTGAGGGGTAGCTACAATGTACAAAAAGAGCTCCTCTTTTTCATTAGGTGAGGTTAAGACTGATGGAGATGATAAGTACCTTTTTAGATCTCAAAAAGCCTCTTCTACCTCTTTGGTCATTCGAAGTTGTCGTGCTTCTTGAGAAATTTGAAGAAAGCTAGTCCTTGTTCACCCATCCGAGAGATGAATCGGCTAAGGGCAGCGATATAGCCCGTAAGCTTTTGCACCTCCCTTAATGTCCGCAGAGAACACATCTGATCGATGGCCTCAATTTTGCACGGGTTAGCCTCGACGCCTCGACTGGACACCAGGAACCCGAGAAACTTGCCGGACTAGACATTGAATGTGCACTTATAGGGGTTAAGCATCATTCGATACTTTCTTAGGTTATCGAATTGAAGGGATACGGGTAGGCTACACTAGCACAAAATTTCTGCCTCTTTGGTATGGGTGTGAGAGGGGCCTGACTACTGGGTCACACTTGTCATAGAGATAAGGCTCTTCTAACATGGCCGAGGTCACTCTCGAGCTCGATGATGATGAACATCGGTTGATCATGCTCGGCCGATGGTCAAGTTATACAGAGGGGCGCAAACCAAAGGTCTAGGTGGTGGTAGTTGAGGAGGTGGCCAGAGGCAGTGGAGAAGTGGCTAGGAGTAGCGGAGCTCCTTGGGTCAAACGTGAAGCATGCAACTGGGAGAACTCGAGGGCAAGTGGGTGGTGTTGTTAGCTCCCTGGGGCCCTAGTGGTGCTTTGGCCATAGGCTCAGGGACCAATGGTCAACAGAGCAATGTCAGTGACCAAAGAGATGGCAACACAAAATAGGGCAACCACATGGGTGGTGATAGAGATCATGCTAGGCTAAATTGAGCCATGGTAAAGGTTTAGGAGCTTACCAGGACTTCATAGGTGTGGTCCGAGGCAACAGAGAGAGCTCAGGGCCCTGGTTGGCTGTGCATGGTGGTGGTGGTAAGAGGTGTCATGGTGACAACCAAACTCAGAGAGAACTAGTGAAAAAGAAGGGTACTGCCAGCTCTACCATGTCACACAAAAGCTAGAAATGACCATGATCGAAACTATGATTCACCTGGGAGAGGTAAAGAGCTCGGTGATAGTTCGGCTAGAATTGAAGAAGAGGGTCGATTCTCGGTGCCACATAGCAAGTGGTGTGAAATTGAGTGAGGAATTTTAAAGAGGGGAGGAAATGCACAAGGTGATGTAGGCATCGTGGGTAGGGCTCATTGGGGTAAGAGTTCAGCTTTGGCGGTGCACGTATCGGTGCTAAGGACGAAGACCACATTCTGGGTCCTTTAGCGAGATTATGGATTGATGGATGGGCAAAATGGAAACATTGTTGTATAGAGACGCTAAAGGGCGAGATAGAAGGCCTTAAATAGGCTCAGATCAGTGCATGTGGTCGTCATCTTACCTTAGGCCACAAGCACGATGGCCAGATTACAACGAGCACTTGGGTTGCTCATAGGTGGCAGAGCAGTGGCATCGGGTAGGGAGCCTGAGGCGAGGCAATAGGGCAAGCTGTCAGATGGCTGAGGTGACAGGGCAAGCATAGACGAAGCTCTGCACATGTTGCCATGGTAGGTGTTTGTGGAGCAAGAAGATTAGCCGTTGGGCTAGGCCTGTCAGTGACTGAGAGATATAGAAAGCGTACCGATGAGAAGGCGCTTTTAACCAGAGAAGGCAGCCATGGGAAATAGATTATGGTGGCAAGGCTACTAATAAGTGGGGCGTGCATGTCAGGGAGAGAAGGTGGGCCTATGTTGTGAGAGCGACTAGGAATTCTATTTGGTTTTAGAATAGAGATTCTTCCTAAAAAATTTTATCATAGTAGAATAAGTCAAAATTTATAGAAAACTTTTGGAGATAGTTATGAGGTGTTGCCAGTGTTCCCATAATAATTTTAGAGCATGATCAGCTTGAGTGAATTTTATATAAATCAAAGAGTGCTTCTATTCTTTTTAAGAATTGCTATTTGCAGGGTCGAAATGGCGATTAGAGGGGGTGAATGATCCCAAATCCGAAAATTCCTCCACTCGAAATGAACTAAGTCCACAATTAGATCAATCAAAAGGAGCAAATAGGAAGCAGGTCTTCCTGCAAGTCCGGTATGATCGTACGAAGGACGGTATGACAAGGCTCGAGAACAGTAGAAAGAATAGAGCCAAAAACAGCACGAACACAAAAGCTAATTCGAGGAATATTTTGATCGGCTAAACAAAAAATCATAAAACTTGGTAGATGTGATCTTAAGGATGTCAGGAACTTATTCCAACCTTCAATCGCAATGATTGACGTCAAAGTTCTGACCTTTTTGTCTTGGAAGGAAAAACACACCAAGTTCAAGCAAAACACAAGGACTTGATCTTGGACTTGCTCATGTGGTTTTGATGATCAAGATGATCTTGGATAATCTCCCACTTGTCACAGAAAGCAAGAACTCAAGTCAAAATTTCCGCAAATACGATCTACAAGAATGATTCACTCAAGAACACAAGATCGGTTTCTTGCCACAAAAACGCAATGATCCTTCGAAATAAAAGGCAATAGCAAGTAGGAGGGGAGGCAAATCCAAATTGCGTAAGTAGATTGCAAGAATAAAGTGCAGAATTTAAATGCTTGAAAGTAAGTTGCTGAATTTAATGCGTAATGTAAATTCAAGCATGATAGAAAGTGTTTTGCATTTCTGGAAGGTAGGTTTACAAAGGCTCACAACAAGGTGGGTAAAAAGCTGAAAGGAGCCAAAACCTCTAAATCCTTCCCCCGAGGAAGGCCACCCCTTCTCCTATATTTATAATGCTCTTGATTCACCCTCTACCCTTGGATGAGATCCTTCTGCCCTAAGGACCACCATCAAGGGTTAGGATGACTCCCACTACAGCCTTACATGGGCTAACCCGAAACCCAACAATCACACCGGGTTTTCAAAGCATGCTAACTAGACTCCCTACACTATCACCTAGACTGATATCCGACGCCCTCCTTGATCCGAACAGCTCTCTAGCTAGCATCTCATCCATTCCTTGTCTTCTAGGTTCACAACGACTCCGTCTCCAATCATCTTCTGGCGATCCTCGACCGTCTGGTACTCCGACGCACCTCGCCTAGTCCCGATCATCCTCCGCCTCACCATGATCTATCATCGTCATCCTGCAACCACAAAACAAGGAAACACATCACATAGCATTGTCCACTTTGCTCAATATCGAGTCGATGAGTCGATATCGAGCATCGAGTAACCCTAATCGATACTTATCGATTCTCACTCTACTCGAGTCACTCAACCACAAGCCGACAGGGCATTACTCGACCTAACTCGCCATTCGACCTGGCAGCATCCCTACTCGATACTTCTCAACCCTTACTCTACTCAAGTCACTTGTCCACTGGTCTTTGACCAGCCAAAGTCCAGACCACTCAAGGTCCGACCACTGGTCTTCGACTAGGACAGACTCAAATCAAACTCAATCTTGAGCACCAAAAGCTCGAATACAGTCAATTACTCATCACACACTTGGGTAGACCTCCACATGGTCTTTCAATCTCCCCCTTGATGAGTATATTGACAAAACACCTAAAAGGCATAAAATTTTTAGTTTGAGAAGAGAATGAATCAATTAGGACGAAAAGCTGAACTTGATCCAGAAATCAAGAAGATAAGGATCTGATCAAGTTGACAAAGGATTTTAGAGCAAAAACTAAGAAAAAACAGGTTTCCACAAAAGCTCTAAACATCCAAAAGCTTATGATTCTTAAGATTAGCAAGATTTTCATAAGCCCAAGAAAAATGATGCCTTTTCTATATTTTCTCAATGATGCCTTTTCTACATTTTCTCCCCCTTTTGGCAATATAGACATCAAGATGGCAAATTTTTCTATTTCTCCCCCTTTTGAAAATGCATGCATCAAATGCATCCTAAAAGAGCTTTGAGAATTATCCAAGTGATCATATAGACAAATAATGACACCAAGCTACTCAGGTTCAGATTATGCTAAACAAAGACATGTCCAAGTGGAAATATCAGTTTTGCTAGCAAGCACAAAGAAGACGATGTCATTTTTGCATGATTTAACAAGTGCAACACTAAACATAGTTTCTAAACTAGAGGCACAGCCATACAATGGATCAAATGGAGAACCTAGAGTTCAACCTACTCAACACTTTGGGAAATCTAGAAGTGCATACAAGGTCCTTCGAGCTCATTTTTTCTAGTTAATGCAAATTTTACTTTAAGACTTTAAAAGACATAGCAGGGTGCAAATGTTTGACATTATTTGCATTCTTTACCCAGTTATGTTTTTTTTGTTTTGCATTTTTTTAAACAAATTACTCAAGACATATTCAACCACCTCAAGAAGAACTCTTAATAGCATGGTCTTGGTCATACACGATGCATTCCAAGTTCATCCCATGTGCATTGGGAGGCAGTCTTGTGAATGTAAATTGTTGAGATCAATTTTCACAAAAAGAGTCAATTCTTGTTTTCATTTTAGCATACAGATCTATGAGCAGTTGAAGGACTCGAGTATAGATCTACCTAGTTTCACCCAAGTTGCTATAGGGACTCTAGTAGAAATCCAAAATTTCACAAATAATGGCATATGCACCTAGAGAGCAAACATAACAAGTACAAGCAACAAGTTTCATCAAGTTTTCATTTAAAAGATTTATTTTTCAAATTTTAAAAAGCTTAGCAAGATGAATTAAAATGAACTTGGACATATATAAGCTAGCATTTTTCTTCATGAAATTAGCAGGATGCATAGCATGATTAGAAGTTCATTTACATAATAGACAAAGCTCATAAAATAGAAAATAAAGTGTATATGCAATGCATGAACAGATTCCCAAACTACCCCTCAATAAGTGAATCAATTTTAAGCACAAATATGGTTCAAGTTGAGTTATTAACAAAATTAAGCTCAAGAAAAGTCCAATTGAACTCAACGAAAACTAGAAACACAGAATAAGGAGAAGAAGTTGAGAAATTAAGCTCAAGAATGAGGAGAGGAGTATAAAAAAGATAGTAGATAACATTACGGCTCAGAAACACTCAGGAGATGCAAAGAAAAAGAAAGGCTGAAAGAAAATATATAATACATAATATACAAACCAGCTCCCCCTCACGATAAGCCGTAAGGGCTCACGACTCCAAACTCACTCCTCAAGACAACAAATCTGGAGCTATCCAAAGACTTGGTAAAGATATCGGCTATCTGGTGGTCACATGGTCTTTAAAGAAGTGATATCTAACATCAATATACTTGGTCCGGGAATGCTGCACTGGGTTCTAAGCAATGCAAATAGCAGAAGTGTTGTCAGAGAAAAGTAGAACACTCGCTATAGCTAACCCAAAGTCACGCAAAGTCGAGCGCATCTAGAGCACCTGACTACAGCAACTCGCTGTAGCAACATACTGGGCCTCTGCAGTGGACCGTGCAACCCCAGACTGCTTCCGAGACGACCAAGAAACAAGAGAAGTGATAATGAATTGGCAAGTGCAAGAAGTACTCTTCCTATCTATCCTACAGCCAGCAAAATCAGCATCGAAAAAGGCTCGAAGAGATAGACAAGAAGAAGCAGAGTACCAAATACCATAATCAGTGGTAGCACGGAGGTACCTTAAGATGCGCTTCACCGCTTGGCAGTGCCAGGTGCGAGGAGAAACATTAAATCGAGCGCACAAACACATAGCAAAATGTATATCCAGCCTCGAAGCGGTAAGATACAGGAGGGAGCCAATCATGCACCGAAACTCCTTCTGATCAACTAGCTTACCATCCTCATCAAGCTCGAGGACAGTAGTGGTAGCCATAGGAGTCATCATCGGCTTCCCGTCAGACATATCGATGCGCCACAGGAGGCCTTGAGTGAACTTACCTTGATGCAAAAGGTGACCTCCCGAGTCTGCTTGATTTGGAAGCCATGGAAGTAGCTCAACTCGCCCATCATACTCATCTCAAACTCCGTGCTCATAATGTCAGAAAACTGAGACACAAGTGAATGAGATGAGCCAACGAAAATGATATCGTCAACATAAATTTGGACAATAAAAATTAACTCATGGTGTCTGATGTACAGAGTCTTGTCTACTATGCCCATCTTGAAGCCATGGCTGAGAAGATAAGACTTGAGCCTCTCATACCAAGCTTTGGGGGCCTGCTTGAGTCCATACAAAGCTTTGGAAAGCTTGTATACATGACTCAAAAACTTGGGGTTCTCGAATCTTGGAGGCTGCCTAACATACACCTCTTCCTCAATATACCCATTGAGGACTACACTATTGATATCCATTTGATATAGCTTGAAGCCTTCAGATGCAGAGAAAGCAAGCAGAATCCTAATAACTTCTAGTCTAGTTACAGGGGCAAAAGTCTCCTCAAAGTCAAGACCCTCGACCTGAGAAAAACCCTATGCAACTAGCCTAGCAATGTTTCTAATGACAACCCTATTCTCACTCTGCTTATTCTTAAACACCCACTTGGTCCCAATGACATTATGACTAGATGGGGGCTCGACAAGCTGCCATACCTTGTTCCTCTTGAAGTTTTTGAGTTCCTCATGCATAGAATTGATCTATGATTCATCGGATAATGCATGAGAAACATCCTTCGACTCAAAGGAGGCAACAAAGGCTGAGTGGAGGCAGAAACTGGACAAATCCGATTTTGAGCGAGTGACCCACTCAAACAGATCGCCAATGATCTGATCATATGGATGAGAATGCTGAATATGATGGAGAGGTCTAGAAGCAGAAATGGCCTCTACATCATGCACAGAAGAGATAGGATCAGAGCCATAAGCTGCATGAGAGTCAAAAGACAAAGACTAGTCTCCCTGAGGTGTAGAAATGAAAACAGGAAGCACCCCATGTGTAGAGGGGACTAGATTAGGTGAAACACCATCATCTCCATCATCCACATCCATTACAAAAATGGTCTCGGAGAGCGAAGAAGAGCCTAAAATGTCAGGTCTAGCTCTTAGGCTAGCCTTATCAAAGGTCACTTCACAGGTCTTTATGATCCTATTCGACTCACAACTCCAGACCCTATAGCTACGAGAGGAAGTCGAGTAACCCACAAAAATACCATCAGAAGATCGAGACTCAAACTATCTAGGTTACCAGACTTCGAAATGAAACACTTGCAACCAAACACACGAAAATGAGACACGCTAGGTTTTGGCCCATACCTCAACTCGTAAGAAGTGCGGTGCAAATGTGCTCTCAAGAATACTTGATTAGAAATATGGCATGCAGTAGCTATAGCCTCAGCCCAAAACATTCGAGGAGTATTGTACTCATCTAGCATCGTCCTGGCCATCTCAACCAGGGTTCTATTCTTCCTTTCCACTACGCTATTTTGCTGAGGGACGTAGGGAGAGGAGAACTGATGCTCTAAGCCAGACTCCACACAGAAACTCTCAAAGTAGGAGTTCTTAAACTTCATGCCATTGTCATTTCGTATAGCTCGTAAGGCACCTTGAAGTTCAATAGACAACCTAAGGACCAAACTCCTGAAACGAGTAAAAGACTCATCCTTCGAGGCCATTAAGAACACCCAAGAATACCTCGAAAAATCATCGACAATGACAAGGACATACCACTTCCCACCCGATGATTGCACTCGAGCTAGACCAAAAGTGTCCATATGTAAAAGCTGTCTTGGTGTATCAGTTATCACAATAGTGATTGGAGGATGAGAAGCAAAAACCATCTTGCCATATCAGCAAGGAGAGCAAACTAAGTCATTGTCCATCTTGAGTTTAGACAAACCACGAATGAGATCATGATTGCTAAATCGAGTCAAATGGTCGAAGCCGATGAGACCAAGCCTCCTATGGCAGAAGGAGAGATCACAGGACTCAAAAGAAATCAAACACCGAAGAGAGTCTCCAGAAGAAAGAGAAAAATCATCACCGAAGAATCTCCCAAATCTAGAAATCCCGCGAACTAACTCTCTTGACGAATCAAGGATTCTACAGGCATTACTCTTAATGCTCACCTCGAAAGATTCATCGATAAGCTGAGAAACAGAAAGCAAGTTATACTGCAGCTTACTGACTAAGATAACATCTTTAATAATAAAATTTTCATTAATACAGATGTTACCTTTAGCATTGACCCTACCTGAAGACGCACCCTCAAAAGTGATCAACTCATCACTGGGGGTTCAGACTAGGGAAGAAATCCAACCAGAGTCTCCGGTCATATGACGAGAACAACCGGAGTCAACTATCCAAACCTCTCCCATACCCATTCGACGATCCTGATCAAGCCAAAAGAGAAAGAGATGACTCAGTACTGGGATAAAGTGAAGACAAGAGAACCCAATACTGAAATGACACTTTAGAGCACCAGTCACAGAAGAAGAAGACTGGACTCGAGTGTCTCTCTGACGCTCAATTCTCACAAGATCGAAACTAGCAATAGCAGAAGATGTAGGAGCGGAAACTAGGTTGGCCCACCGCGATGCAAAGGCCATACCATCCTAGTAAGGCTGCTTTGATCTCCTACCAAAAAACAACTCACAGCGCTTATATCTACCTCGATGGAAAAAATGAGGAATATCAAGAGGACGGCGCGTAGACTGAACACGAGCAGCTCCAGGATTAAACCTCGAAGAAGCAACATGAAAACCGAGTCCTGGATGCTGCCCAAAAATAGGCGACTCTCTAACCTGTCTAGAAGCACTATATGCCTTAGGAGCACTCAGAGTCTGGGGATGAGCCTGAATACCCCTAAGAGTAGCAACATGCTCACGCCTTGTGATCTTGGCACGCCTGAAATAGAAATCTACTGAGTAACCATTCTTCTGACAGAAGGTGCATGTATATTTCGCCTTGCTAGAGGCAGAAAAAGCAGGAGAAGCAGCCTTCTTGTCAGAGATCCCATGGACAACCCTAGCAGACCTAAACACAGTGGAACTCACCATGGGAGCTACTACGATTTCACCACTCTTGGAGCCACATACAATGGTGGGAGGATGCGCCCTAGCGTGCTCCAAGTAGTCAAATCCTAGACCTTGATTGAATCAGCTAATCTTGGATTGGTTTAGAATGAGATTGAGCTTCTTCTTGCCTCCTACAAACTTCTCGAGAGTGCTCATGAGATACTCACACTCTCGGAAGAAAGAGGCACATGAAGAACAGAGAAGAGAGGAAGAACCAGAAAGAGAAGATCTCTCAGCACATGCATTTTTCTCCCTCAACACGGCTGCCCCAATCTTGAGGGCCTCACAAGAAACGTAAGGAGCATTTCTAATCCTAAGGGCTTGGTCTTCTAACTTCTTCCTAAGTTCCACTTAGATTTTATCCAAGTCCCCCTCAATCTCAGCACATCCCAAGCAACTTTCTTGTGACTTAGCTAGTAAGTTATTAGCAAGATTAGCACATTTGACATTTAAAGATTTATTGTCAAGTTTTAGTTGCCTACAGCCCTCACATGAGCTGACTGAGTCCTTAGAAGCATGCATTTCAAGTTCATCGTTTCTAGAAGAAAGCTTCCTAAGGTGATCGCTCATGGCATTAATTTTATCAAGCAATTTAGGGTAATTATCACACGATGCACTAGTGTGAGCATGAAGAAAACTAGCATTAACAGGAATAGCATCAACAGAACTAGTGCTAGCATTCTTCGACCTAACACTCTCAAGCTCAGAAACCACACTATCATGCATAGTCCTTAGGTTATCAAGCTCCACAAGCAAAGCATCACAAAGAATACAGTCGTGAGTGACTCTAGGGAGAGAAGATCTAAGAGAAGCTAACTACCGAGTCAAGGTACCTACTTCCTTCTCTAGCTCCATACAGCTAACTCTAGCTCTAGCATCAAATTTTCCTAATTTATAGAAAGCTTCATTGAGCTGGTCTTAGGAGGGTACCTCATCTGAGTCGCTATAAAGCTCGTAGTCGCTGATGCCGTTGGCGTCCGCCATGAAGCACATCCCAATGAAGTTGTCACCACCTTTCTTCTCTTGCGGATCATCCTTGCCCTCGTCAGTCTAGGTCTCCGTGTCGGAGAGGTTGATATCATCGAGTGCTATGAGGACGCGATGGAAGAGCTTCTTGTTCTTTGAGAAGTTACGGTACTTCTTCTCACGCACCAGGTCACGAGCTGGAGGCTTCTTGTTGCAGTTCTTGTCCATGTAGTTCACTCGAATGTGGTTGGGGCCATCATACTCGAAGCAGGTGATCGTGCCACCTCTCTTCTTCTTCCTCACCCTCTTGTATGCATGAGAGAATTTGCGAGCTAAAAGAGCAAGCATATTTTCTAGAAATTCTTTCAGTTGGTCATGCTTAGCTCGAAAAGGGTGGAGAGGGAAAAAACAACAGAGGAATCCGAAGTGGATCCAGTGGGATCGGTCACCAAAGCCATTGATTGAGATTTCATCTTGCGAGAGACGACATCGATTTCATGAGTCTTGGGTCGATAGATATGTAGTGTCCTTGATGGTGGTCACCTTCATCTCCCAAATACGAAGATCGAGTGCGGTCAAGAAGTGTCAAGCATTATCCGAGTTAGGGTATATGCAACCGACTACTCAAAGGTCACTCAAAATCTTTGTAAATCGACCAAAGCACTTGTCAAGACTCTCACTAGCGTGATGTTCAAACTTGTTGTAATCACGCTTGAATTGATCCCGTCTCACCGTCTTGATTTGGGTAGTGCCCTCATGATAAGCATCGAGAGTCACCCAAATCTGGTGAGCAGAACGGAGGTGAGAAATCCTATCATACTCACTGTGGATAAGACCCTGTATGAGAAATTTCCTTACCTAAGCGTTTGCCTAAACGTCAGCCATATTGTCGGCCGTGACGTTTTCATCAGTAGGAACCTCATACGGGACTTTGACCTTCTACCATATCAGGAAGCCCATAGCAGTGATTTATGACTCCACCCATGACTTCCAAAAAGGAAAATTAACTCGAGAGAAAATGGGAGGCTTGGTGGAATAATTCTCCATCGTCATGGTTCTTGAGACCAGTCAAGATCTATGGAAGAGCAAAACCCGCTCTAAAACCAATTGAAGGACCAAAATGGTGATCAAAGGGGGGTGTATGATCCCAAATCCGACAATTCCCCCAGTCGAAAATGATTCAACTAAGCCCACAATCAGGTCAATCAAAAGGAGCAAAAAGGAGGAAGTCTTCCTACAAGTCCGGTATGACCGTACGAAGGACAGTATGACCAGGCTCAAGAACAGCAGGAAGAATAGAGCCAAAAATAGTATGAACAAAAAAGCTAATTTGAGGAATCTTATGATCGGCTGAATAAAAACTCATGAAACTTGGTAGATGTGATCTTAAGGACGTCAGGAACTTATTCCAACCTTCAATCGTAAGGATTGATGTCAAAGTTCTGACCTTTTTGTCTTGGAAGGAAAAACACACCAAGTTCAAGCAAAACACAAAAACTTGATCTTGGACTTGTTCGTGGGGTTTTGATGATCAAGATGATCTTGGATAATCTCCCACTTGTCACAGCAAGCAAAACTCAAGTCAAAATCTCCGCAAACACGATCTAGAAGAATGAATCACTTAAGAAGACAAGATCAGTTTCTTGCAACAAAAATGCAATGATCATTTGAAATAAAAGGAAATAGCAAGTAGAAGGAGGGAAGGCAAATCCAAATTGCATAAGTAGATTGCAAGAATAAAGTGTGTAATTTAAATACTTGAAAGTAAGTTGCTGAATTTAATGCGTAATGTAAATTCAAGCATCATGAACGTCAACGGTATCCGCAAGAGAAGAACAAAGGCGGCGACGACTTCACTGGGATGTGTTTCATGGTGAACGCCAACGGTATCAGTGACTCGGAGCTCTACAGTGACTTAGACGAGGTACCCTCCTATAACCAGTTCAATGAAGCTTTCTGCAAGTTAAGAAAATTGCATGCTAGAGCTAGAGCTAGGTATATAGAGTTAGAAAAGGAAGTAGATACTTTGACTTAGGAGTTAGCTTCACTTAGATCTTGTTCCTCCCAAGTCTCTGATGACTATACTCTTTGTGATGCTTTGCTTGTGGAGCTTGAGAACCTAAGGACTAGCATGATAGTGTGCTTTCTGAGCTTGAAGGTCATAGGTTGAAGACTGCTAACACTAGTTCTGTTGACACTATTTCTGTAGATGCTAGTTTTCTTCATACTCACACTAGCGCATCTCGTGAAAATTGCCCTAAATTGCTATGTGAAATTGAGGCCATGAGCACTCACCTTAGGAAGCTATCCACTAGAAATAATGAACTTGAACTGCATGCTTCTAAGGACTCAGTTAGCTCATGTGAGGAATGAAGCAACTAAACATGATAATGAATCATTAAATGTTAAGTGTGCTGAACTTGCTAGGGACTTAATAGCTAAGTCACAAGAAAATTGCTTGCGATGTGCTGAGATTGAGTGGGACTTGGATAAAATCCAAGTCGAACTTAGGAAGAAGCTAGAGGCCCAGACCCTTAGGATTAGAAAATGCCCCTTGTATTTCTTGTGAGGCCTTCAAGATTGAGGCAGTCGTGCTTAGGTAGAAAAATGCACGTGCTGGTAGTTCTTCCTTGTCTTGTTCTTCTTCATCTTCTTCCCTCCTGTTCTTCTCGAGCCTCTGTCTTGTAGGAGTGTGAGTACCTCATGAGCACTCTTGGAAAGTTTGTAGGAGGCAAGAAGAAACTCAATCTCATCCTAGACCAGTCTAAGATTAGTCGATTTAATCAAGGTCTAGGATTTGATTACTTGGAGCATGCTCGGGCGCATCCTCCCACCATTATACGTGGCTCCGAGAGTGGTGAGACGTGGTAGCTTTCAGGGTGAGTATCGATGTATCTACATCTGCTGTTGTTGTTCATCGAATCTCTTATCAGAAAGTTGCTCCTCGTGCTACTTCTGCCTCTAGCAAGGCAAAGTATACACGCACCTTCTGTCAGAAGGATGGACATCTGGTAGATTTCTGTTTCAGGCGAACCAAGTATCAAGGCGTGAGCGTGTTCATGCCCTTAGGGATATTCAGGGTCATCCCCAGACTCTGAGTGCTCCTGAGGCACACACACTGCTTCAAGATAGGTTAGAGAGTCGTCTATTTTTGGGCAGCGTATAGGACTCGGTTTTGATGTTGTTCAGTTGTGTTTTTGTTCTGGAGTTACTCATGGTCTGTCACTCTTTCGTCCTTTTGATATTCCTCGTTCTTTCCATCGAGGCAGGTATCAGTGGCATTAGGTGTTTCCTAGTAGGAGATTTGGGTGGCTTTACTAGGATGGTCCGGCCTTTGCACGACGATGGGCCAACCCAGCTCTAGCTCCCAGATCTTCTGCTGACATTTCTTCTAGATTTGTGAGAGTTGAGCGTCAGAGGGACACTAGATTCTGGTCTTTTATTCCTGTGGCTGGCAATTCGGCGTGTCGTGTGATTCAGTATTGGGTTCCCAGACCTGCTCTTGTTTGTCCCAGTACTGAGTCATCTCTTTATCTTTCGCATTGATATAGGTCCGTAGGATGGGGAAGGGAGAGGTATGGATCGTTGACTCCGATTGTTGTCGTTATATGACCGGAGACTCTCGATGGTTCTCTTCCCTAGTTCGAGCTCCCGGTGATGAGTTGATCACTTTTGGGGATGCTTCGTCAGGTAGAGTCATCACTAAAGGTACTATCTTCATTATTGATAATTGTATTCATAAGGACGAAGTTGCAATACAATGATAATTTTATTCTTAAGGATGAAGCTGCAATACAATTTGCATTCTATCTCTCAGCTTATCGAGGACTCTTGTGAGGTAAGCTTTAAGAATAGTGCTCATAAAATCCTTAATTCATCAGGAAGGTTAGTTTGTGGGATTTCTAGATTTGGGAGAGTTTTTCGTACTAATTTTTCTGCTTCTTCTAGAGACTCTCTTCGGTACTTGATTGCTTCTGAGCCCCGTGATCTCTCCTTCTGGTATAGGAGACTTGGTCACATTGGCTTCGACCATTTCACTCGGGTTAGCAACCATGATCTCATTCGTTGTTTGCCTAAATTCAAGATGGTTAAAGACTTAATTTTCTCTCCTTGCCAACATGGCAAGAGGGTTGCTGCTTCTCATCCTCCAATCACTATTGTGATGACTGATGCACTAAGATAGCTTTGACATATGAACACTGTTGGTCCACCTAGAGTGAAGTCAGCAGGTGTGAAGTGGTATGTTCTTGTCATTGTTAATGATTTTTTAGGTATTCTTAGGTATTTTTCATGGCCTCAGAAAATGAGTCTTTTACCCATTTTAGGGGTTTGGTCCATTGGTTGTCTCTTGAGCTCCCTGGTGCCTTACGAGCTATACGTAGTGACAATGGCTCATAGTCAAGAACTCCTACTTTGAGAGTTTCTGTGTGGAGTTTGGCTTAGAGTATCAGTTTTCCTCTCTCCATACGTCCCCCAACAAAATGGCGTAGTGGAAAGGAAGAATAGGACCTTGATTGAGATGGCCAGGATGATGCTAGACGAGTACAATACTCCTAGGAAGTTTTGGGATGAGACTATAACTACTGCTTGTCATGTGTCTAATCGTGTATTCTTGAGAGCACATTTGCATCGCACTTCTTACGAGTTGAGGTATGGACAAAAGCCCAATATTTCTCATTTTCGTGTGCTTGGTTGCAAGTGTTTCATTTCGAAGTCTAGTAACCTAGATAAGTTTGAGTCTCGTTCTTCTGATAGCATTTTTTTAGGTTACTCAACTTCTTCTCGTAGCTAGGGGTGAAAACAGTCAAAAACGGTCGGAAAACATTGAAACCATTTTTGTTTTCGTATTTTCCTCAGAAACGATACCAGAATCGATAACTACAGAAACAAAAATGTCATCGGTAATTCAAAAATATCAGAAACGAAAATTGGATACAAAATATATATCGGTAACGATCGAAATCCGAAAAAGAGACTGGTAACGTCATAACGATATGTACCACCAATTGATTTCAAAAAATTCACACAAATCGTACATCCACATAGAAATTAGTAATAAATAAATATTCACAAATTTATGATGAACATACATTACCAATGTAAATGTATACAATATCATAACTAGTCTAGAAGATCAATATCTCATAACGCATAACGGCATAAGCATTAAGCAACAGATTCGCATAGCACTTACTGACTTACATACAGGCATACATTAAAGCATTAAGCAATAGATTCACATAGCACTTAAAAGCAATACCTCACAAGCATTTATTGTTGACGATATCACACATTCCATACAGGCATACATAGCATAAGATAGTCTCCACACGAGTCTTTATATCACATAGCATAAGATAGTTTCAATATCTCATATCAAATAATACATCACAGTTCAATAGTTCATAGTTCACAATTCATACACAAGAAGAAAGAAACAAGTACAAGACAAAATACATCATCATAATCATAGGTTCATATAGTTTCAGTTTCTTCCTTCAATATCACGAAACAGCAGCGAACTTACAGCAAGATCTCAGGTCCATCTTCTTCATCATCTAGGTCTTCATCTTGCAGTTTTTTTAGAGCAATATGTAGTTAAACTGCAGCTAATATTTTTTGCATAAATGAGAATAGAAAATAAAGAGAAATTAACCTGAAGAGAAACATTACTAGTAATAGCCTCGTGATCCTCCAGATCACAAACCATGGAAGGAACACTCTTACGATCTGGGAATATAAAGATATATCGGTACATTAGTAAAAGGGTAATGACTAATAAAATTTTGAACAAGTATAAGTTCAGACTATAACCTTTTCTTGCTCCGGCTATCCAATCCTTGGCACAAACAAGTGCTTCTACTATGCTAGCGTCAAGGCGAGTACGATATGGATCGCTGCCACTGGCCATGTAGTATTAGTGTATCACTCAGGAGCTGGAAAAAGGGATGGGAACAATCAAAACAAGCCATGACCCATGAATGCGATGAGAATACCAAATACAAGTGAACAACTAGGTCACAGTATCACATACACGAAGACTTTAATATTCAGTCAACATTTTTATACACCTAGATGATGGCAGCATGATGGATGTGTAACTAATGCACAAACATGAGCAAAATTGATGTCGTCATGGAAATCAACAATGTAATACAGTACAATGTCATATTGACAACAACAAGTAAAGCCAATGTTTCATAATTTCATTTGTTAATAGATTGTTCCAACCAAGTCATCAACTCATCATAATATCATATAGCACAATGGCACTATGGTGCGGCGTGAATATCTTTAAAGATAAAAAAGAAGACAAAGAAAATGATAAGTACCTATACCATCGAGCAAAAAAGCAGGTTCTCTTGGTTGCCTTCTGCATAGCATATCATATGATTTATGACTACACTAAAGCTTATATCAGAGTACTAGGCTAACGGACATCAACTACTATCGGCACCATCCAAATCATCATTGCCAGGCTCAAGCATCATATAATCTTCTTCCTTCCTCTTTTTGATTCCCTCGAGGGATTCCCTACAAAGCTACTTTGCCTCATCATCATATTCAGGGCATGCAGCGACACCCCCTTCGATGCACGCTATATGCTTCTTGAAGCAATTTATTCCTCCTGTTACGAGTTTAGGACACAACCTACACTGGACGTTATTAACATTACTGTTATTTGGGAAGTAACCATATTTCCAGCTAGGATCATCTGAATTGGGTACATACGACTCTTGGTGCCCTCCACTCTGATTTGCCATTGGATTTAATAGCTCATAGTCTGCACTCTGAAACAATTCCACAGTACCAAGAGAAAAAGCTCGGTACTTCGATGCCCATCACTTTGATTTGCCATTGGATTCACGCCACAACGAGGGCCACAGAACCCTATATAATGCACAAAGAAGCGGGAGGCCGGAGGGGGAAGAGATGGGGGGAAGGCGAACCTAAAGATCCCGAGGAGGGGAGGGGAGATTCCACCGTAGATGGCGCAGATGGCAGCGTCGGTGCTGGCAACGATGGGTTGGTGCAGCCGTGCAGAGCCTCTGGAAGAACGAGCAAGTGAGCAGTGTCAGTGCACCGAGTGGGATGGGTTTGGCTAGGCAGTTGGCAGTCCGTGTTTGCCTGCAGGGATGGCGGCACCATGCTCGCTGCTCGCCCGCTGTGGATGGCCGACGAGGGGATCCGGCAAGGCAGTGAGCCGACGACGGTAGCAGCTGCAGGGATGATGGCACCGTGCTCGCTGCTCGCCCGCTGTGGATGGTCGACGTGGGTAAGCGGCAAGTCGGTGAGCCGGCAACTGCAGCAGCTACAGGGATGGCCGGATGGCGGTGCCACGTAGAGGGAGCGCTGGAGGCTAGATCCGCCGCTAGCCAGGCAAGTTGCATGGTTGAGGTCATGAGGGTCCGATAGGGAGGGGCTGTGCACCTGTGCCTCAGTGCCTATACTCGATTTTCAGTTGTGGGCTGTGGGCTTTAGGGTTTGTGTATGTGGGCTTGGACCGGTGCATTTGTGATCTGTGGGCTAGGACAATTTCGGTAATAACCGACAGAATTTACTGATTTTTATCAGAAATCGAAGGAAATGATCTGAACTAGTCAAAACCGTTATCTTTATTGTTTTTGACAAAAATTTCCGATGTCAATTCCGATTCCGAACATTATCGATACCGACACGTCCGATCGAAAAATTCCGGAAACGGTTTCCAGAATTCTGGGATTTACCGATACCTTTTTCACCCCTACTCATAGCTATAGGGTCTAGAGCTGTGATGCGAATAGGATCATAGAGACCTATGAGGTGACCTTTGTTGAGGCTACTCCAGGAGCTAGACCTAACATATCAGGATCTTCCTCCCTCTCTGAGACCATATTTATAGAGGATGAGGATGATAGAGATGACAGTGATCCACCTGATCCAGTCCCCTCTATACTTGAGGTTCGTCCTGTTTCTATCTATGTACCTCAGGGAGATCAGCCCTTACCTTTAGACTCTCCTGCAGCAAGTGGCTCTGATCCTGCCTCACTACAAGAAACAGAGAAAAATTCGTAGGTTTTTTCAAATTCGTGGGCCAAAAAAAACCCACAAATTTATTTATTTAAATTCGTCGATTTCTATAAAACACACGTTTTTAATTAAATTCGTGGGCCACAATAACACCCACGAATTTATTTATTTAAATTCGTGGGCCACAATACACCCACAAATTTGTTTATTTAAATTCGTGGGCCAGATTACACCTACGAATTTACTCATTTAAATTCGTGGGCCACAAATTACCCACGAATTTAACCCGAATTGAAAAGCCCATCGGGCTTCCTCTCTGTCTTCGATGCTCTCTCCCGCCCGCCGCAGCCGTCGCCACGCCCGCCCGCCCGCCCCGCCCTGCCTACCGCTCGCGGCCCGCCTGTACCCAGCGCCATCGCCAGCGAGCCTCGCCACCCGCTGCTTGCCGCCGCCCTTTCGGCGGCCGTCTGCCGCCGCCCGCGCCGCCGCCCGTCGCCCTCCCGCGCGCGCCGCCCCCCATCCGCCCTCCCTTGCGCCGCCTGCTTTCGGCCACGAGATGCTGCCGGGCGCCGACCGCCGCCGCCGCCCCGCCCGGCCGACCACCCGCCGATCGCCCGCCGCTGCTCGGCCGCCCTCCCCCAGCCGCCGCCACCCTTCGGCGCAAGAGCGCGCCCCGCCGGTTAGCCACCGCGTCGTCGCCCGCCCGTTGCCCGTCGCCCTCCCGCCCGTCTGCCCCCCGCTTCGTCGCCAGAGACACCACCCGCCGCGCCGCCGCCCGCCGCCCGACGCAGCCCCCACCCGCCGCCCGCCCGGTACCCCACATTAGCGCCGCAATTTAATCTATTAAATTCGTGGGTTTCTCAATTCGATTAAATTCATGGGCTTGGCATAAACCCACGAATTTAACTTAAATTCGTGGGTACCCATGAATTCAATTGATTAATTTCGTCGAGTTAAATTCGTGCACTAAATTCGACGGTTTGCTCATGAATTTAAATTAAATTCGTGGGTTTTGTCCTAAATTCATGGGTTTCTGGCCCACGAATTTTTCCCTTCTTCTTGTAGTGCCTCTTCTGTTTATGAGATATAGGCCACTTCTGCTTCTGGACCTCCCCATCATATTTAGAGACGTCATCCACCTTATCAGATTATTGTTGATCTGTTTGGGCAAGTCACGCTCTCAAAATCAGGCTTGTCACTTTTCTGCCTCCACTCCGCCTTTGTTGCCACATTTGAGCCGAAGGATGTTTCTCATACATTATTCAATGAGTCTTGGATTAATGCTATGAATGGGGAACTTGAGAACTTCGAGAAGAACAAGGTATGGTAGCTTGTCGAGCCCCCATTGTCGACTTTTGTAGTCGGCAATGAATTTATGGGGTAGGCGTTCGATCTCAAACTCGAAGGTCACACAAGACAAGGGGTTTAGACAGGTTCAGGCTCTCGCGGAGGAGGTAATACCCTAATCCTGTGTGCTGGGATTATATGTATCTCTTGGATCTGGGGTTGCTCAAAAGCGCAATATGCTCTGGGCGATATGAGGTGTTCTACGCTCTATGGCTTCCTCTCTCTGTTGTTGCCCGCCCTCTCCCTTATATAGCGGGGGTGGGGCGGCTTACAAAGTCCCAATCGGATAAGAGATTCCGATCGGTTACAAGATTCTAGCCGGTTATAGGACAGAGTTTACATCTTTATCTATCCTTCTAACGACTCGGAGTACAACTGTATCTATCATTTCTAAACACAAGTTCAACTTCCGTTATGATATATCCCTTTTAAATGCGGTTAAAAGCTTGATGTGGAGCATATCTTACGGGCCTTCATCACAGGCCTTTCTTGAGGATCCTCGAATCTATATCCCACAAAGAGCCCAGAGTGCTTCATGATCCATTGCTTTACTCGGGGCTCCTGCCGTAATCCCTGGTTTCCTTATCCAATCGAAAAAACCTTCCTTTTGCAACAGCGAATTATGAAGAACTTCGATCATAAATTCCGTCCTTTGCTTTTCTCAAGCGCAAATCTTTTCTGAATCGATTTACTTGTGTGCAGCCTCACGGACTTCTTATCATGTCACAAGCGTAGATTTGATACTTTTCCCGCCAAGTCTTTAATTTTCATCGCTTGGATACCATCAGGCGATCTTGAGGTTGCCTTGTTTTCTGTGTCAACTTGTTCACCGAAAAAACTCTTCGTCTTCGAAGTTGCATTAACACCAAATCTCTTGACTTAGGCGCTTAATATCCGGCGCTTACTTGATTTAAATCGAATTGGCTATAAAAGCGTACCAACGCTTCAAAATGTATCTCTTAACTACGCCCTCCATTCTTTTGCTTCAAGCTTTTGTCCTCATCATGCCTCGGTGGTATCATCATGAAAAGGTGGACCCTAGGCTAGTCAAGCCCAGGGAAGAGTTTGGCCAGGGCCTTGAAGAACACTAGAGGAGTTGGCGAAGAAGCGCGACCGCGAGGCCGCCGACGCACTCCTCGAGTCGTCCCGCCCTTACTGAGGCTAGGGATCCCCTCACCGAGGCGCTCGGCGGCGCGCCAGGGAGGCGTGGTTCTCTGCAACATATAGTTTCCTAGGCGTAATGCAGGGAATTTTGTACATAATAAAGAAATACCTTCGTAGAAGAATCTCTTATCTGTCCCTTAGCGTGTATTAGTCTCGTTCTAGGCGTCTTGGACCTTGTGTGTTGCTTGAACACGAAAGGAGGCGTCCATCTGCCGCTAGACATAGCTTAGGCTCGACTTGGGCGCATCGTTGCACTTGGCGGCGATCCCCATATCCGACTATTGCGAGATATAGTTTTAGTCAACTTGGGATGTAACGAGGTTATCTGGCTCATGGCGAATGATACCCATATCCTAAAAGCACGACCCGACTCTCTTGGGCGTATCATGATTTTATATGGCTCTTGGCGAGTGATATCTTTTCGGTTGATATCGGAGCGGCTTAGGCTCTCTTGGGCGTATCACGTTTAGGCGACTCATGGCGAGTGATACCCTTTCCGGTGATGTCGAGTTCAGCTTAGGCTCTCTTGGTGCATATTACTTTTGGCGGCTCTTGGCGAGTGATACCCTTTCCCATCGATGTCGGACCGGCAAGCTCTCTTGGGCGTATCAAATTTAGATCCAAAGGGCGTCCGTACTTGTTTAATACGACGCACAGCATTCTCGGCCCTCGTGGAGCACACCCATGGATCTATGCCCGTTTGGGCTCAATCTTACGGTACATGATTCCGTCATGCGGTAACCACCCAAAGGCCCAACGTGGGGTGTACCATAAGAAAACAAGTTTTTATTCAAGTTGAAAACCATCCACATCCCGTTTAATACGGTAAGTGGAAAGCGAGCCCCATCATGGGGCGGCGTGGCCTCGGCGCGATCGGTCAAATCTGTCAAACCCGTAAGTCGAGCGACGGGCACGTAAATCATTTATGAGGAATCGAAAGGATGAGGCGTTTATGACTTTTTCCCCGATTCGGCATAGACCTTATTGTCCTCTCTTTAAAAACTAGGTCGTCTGCCTTGACAGCTTCATCTTTCCGCCGAGCTTTTTCTCCTTTCACCTTCTCGCCCCCTGAACTCTCCGCCACCAAGGTTAACCTTCGCTGTTCTTGCTTTCTCGAGTCGCTGTCAATCTTTCTGCAAGAATGTCTTCCTCTATTCCTTCTCCGCCTTTACCACAAGACTGGACGACCTCGACAACAACCGAGGAGAAGCTGAAATCCATGGTAGATGACGGGATCTTGCCCGATCGGCCTGATCTCATACGCCGGCGCCGGTGAATCGTCCCGACTCCCGCCGAGGAGGTGGTGGTTTTCGAATCCTTTTTCCACCGCGGCCTTGGTCTTCCAATCAGTTCTTTCCTTCGCGGCCTTCTTTTCTTTTATGAAATCGAATTGGTGAATCTAAACCCCAATTCTATCCTTCAAATTTCCCTCTTTGTCCACCTTTGTGAAGCTTTTCTGGGCATTAGCCCCCATTTCGACCTCTTTCGTCACCTTTATCTCCTGAAGCCCTATCCCTCCAAAAATGACCCCAAGGTTATCGGGCGCTGGATTCAGTGCGGGAAGGGTGAAGAAGGATTACTGCCATTCTGTCAAGACCTCCAACAAGGGTGGCACGAGGAATGGTTTCTTGTCTCCAACCCGACTCGTCTCTGCCTCTGTTCACTGGGCGCCGTCCCTCAATGTCTATTTCCTGGGGTTCTACCCCTGCTTCTTTCGACATGGATCAAGTGTCTGAACTCTTGGCGTTGATCGGAAAGCTGAAAGATAGCGGGCTTACAGGAGTGGGTTTGGCCCTCCACTTCATCGCCCGCCGGGTGCAGCCCCTGAAGGAGCGAGTTCATTTGAGATTCTCTTATAGGGGACAAAACGACCCGACCCGGGAACGGCCCGATGACTTGCCAAGGGAGAAGCTATGCGCTAGGGCTGGAGAACTTTTTATCCCGAGCGTCGACATATTATCTGTCAAGTGCCCGAAATCTTTCTACTTATCACGCCCCCCTCCTGTGGTAGACGATTTTTATTGGGAATTTTACGTTTCTTCGTTCTCTGACGTTTGGCTAACTCTTGATCTTCATCTTCAGGATCGCATCGCGTTCTTCAGTGTTCCTCCTCTTCCAAAAATGCCTCCTCGCCCAGGCTGTTCTCCGAAGCGCCGGGCGCGGTCTCCAGCAGGGAGCCCTGCTGCGAAGAAGGGAAAGAAGATATTATCGGATGACCTCATGGCCCCCCGACGCCCGGTCGGTGGTCCCAAAATCCAAAATCCACCCGTGCGAGCTCCAGCGGGTTTTCAAGAGAAGCCCGGGGCGTCAGTCGGTGGCGGTTCGAGTGGTTCTTCCGGGGGTGGGCCAGCTATTCGCAAGAAGCCCCCGATGAGAATGAGGAAATCCAACAGGTCCGTTACTCCGTTGACTCCTTTTTATTCTTCGGTCTTGCTGACGATTCTTCTTCACAGGGACCCTTCATTTGATTCGCTCGTCGGGTCTCCTTTGGGAGCCTGCGAGGTTGAACCTCCGAATTCATACTTGACGAGGAAGGCGCCACGAGGGCGCCGAAGTGTCTCCTAGTCCCCCAGCGTCGTCTCCTGCTCGTGTTGCCCCTGCGACAGATCCCGTTGCTCCTGAGCCGGCCTCCCGCTCGTCCCCTAAGGTTGAAGAGATTCACCGAGTCCCGCCAGCCCCTGCTCGCCCCCGGCTAATAGCAGATACCACCTTCGCCGATGACGAGGGTTTGAAGCTTTTGGACTACCCGGAGGAAGAGCAAAGAGAGAGGGATGACTTTTTCATCCATGCCAAGGCTTGTGCGCATGCCGCCCAGGTGAGCATTCCTCCAAGACCATTGTATCCTGCTTCGCCCATACGCCGCAGCGTTTACCTTTTGCTATGATGATTATAGAAAATAGGGGAGCGCTTCGAGCGAAAGTCTGAGTATATTCAAAGGATGCTCCCTGAAATCCGGACGCGCCAGGAGTATTTGGCCGACCTAGAACGCATCAAAGCTGAGTATACGGCCGAGCTGCGATCCCTTCGGTCCGAACTCCAAACATCGCGGATGGAACAAAACGCTCTGCGCCAGGAGAATCTGGATATCACCGGCTCTCTCCGAGGTAGCTATCTCTTGAGTTGTTTCATGTTTTTTTTGCTTAGTCGACTATCTTGCTGATTTCTTGTGTTTGCTCCAGCTCGGGATTCGGCTCTCGCGAAGCTCGAAGGAAAACTTAAAGCCGCGGAAGATTCCCGAGCGAAGATGGAGAAGGATTTTGAAGGTGTAGTTGTCAACTAGTCTTTGCTTCATCCTTTACTATCCTCTCTAACGCTTTGCCTTACTGTGGAATATAAGAACCCGGGTATCCTCATGACAAGCCCAAGAGGGAGGCCCAGAAGATGACATGCACGGAGAGCTTGTCCGCCTGGATCAAAACCAGATCCAATCTGGTACAACCCAGGATGAACCATCCCACGTACATTGCTCTGACTTTCCCGGAAAACCAGTCGGCGCCATCGGTCTGGCGGCGATTTTAGCGGCGTCTTTTGATTGCGGGACGAAGACGATCGCACCAAGAAGACCAAGAGGCGCGGAAGAAGATCGTAGCGTAAAGGCAAGGAGGTAAACGCTCGATCTCTTGATCGTTTGGGCGCAATGTCCGCGAGGAGATCTTGCGATCTAAGTTGGGAGACGGACCGTTTTTGAACACCGATGCAGAACGTCGTCGCCTCCAAGACGCTCCTTGACACACTAGACCCGATGATAGCATTGGACAGCCCAGCGGCCCCGATCGTGGCCCACATTAAAGCTGTGGTGACGGCGGCAGCAATCCAGCAAACCCAGGAAAGACCGCCGGCGGATGAAGCACACTCGCGCTCCCACGCAGCCACTCACGTCGCCCGATGCCGATCGCAACCGATCGAACAGCGGCGATCGGCGCCACGCGCAGCTTCGAGACGCCCGACAAATCCTCGATCGTGACCTCGCCGAGAACCTCACGGCGAGGCGGCGGAGGCGAGCGAGGAGGAAAGCGCGATCGCCGCGGCGACTATGGCGTTTTAGCGTGAGTTACGATCGACGGAACGACCGCAACGACTCATCACCGCCAGGGGATAAGCGACGACGAGGATCGAGTCATGAACTCACCACGCTGTACCCCACCCCGGCGTGCCGTTAATCATCATCAAGATAGAAGATCGCGCGATGGAGTCCTCCTCACGATCTAAAAATCCATCGACGGGATTGAGCGTTTACTCCTCGATTCGCCGAGTGATATAGCCCAAGGGTTTCAACCCAAAGGGCATCATAAAGTTCGACGGAGGCGAGATCCGGAGGCTTGGCTGCGAGTTTACGCCTTAGCGATTAAAGCATTTGGGAAATCGGTCATTATGGCAAACTATCGCGCCACCAATCTCACCCCCACCACTCAAGCATGGCTCACAGGGCTCCCTACGAACTCGGTGGACTCCTAGAGCGATCTTTGCGATCAGTTCATTGCCAATTTCTAGGGGACTTACGAACGGCCTGGCACTCCGTGGGATCTGTACCAACTGCACCAGAAGAAGGATGAGACGCTGAGGGATTTCATCCGGCGCTTCATGCAGAAGAAAAACACCGTTAGGGACGTGTCCGAGGCGGTAGTGGTAGCGGCCTTCCAAAAAGGGGTAAGTGATCCTGATTTAATAAAAAAGATGTCCAGGAAACCCCCGACTTCTGTGAAGGAAATGTTCGCATTAACCGTCGCTATCGTGACCTTGGGCGCCTAGCCGAAGTCGGAAGACCGCCCGCCACAAAAGAGCAGAGGTGACAAGCCGGAGTCTTCAAAACACAAAGACAAGAAGCGGAAGGGTGAAGAACTGATAGCAACGACAGAGCATAATCGCCCCCGAGCCGCACGGAGGGAGGCGCCCGACTACAGCGCCATCATGGAGGAGATTTGCCTTTTCCACCCCAAATGAAAGCACGCAGCCAAGGACTGCTTCACTCTGAAGCGTTTTGCACGCGAGTCACCGACAGCCGCCCGACCAAGGGAAGCGCTCTGCGAAAAGAAGGATCTCCCGGACGAAGAAGACTTCCAGGAATCCGACGCGGTAGAACCAGTGACTCCTCAATATTTGAAATGGTCGGAGGTCCCGACCACCTTTGATCGAAGGGATCACCCCGGTCGGGTCCCACATCCGGGTAAGTTTCCTCTTGTACTTGACCCGGTCGTGCGCAGCGTGAAGCTCAAGAGGGTCCTGATCGACGGCGGAAGTGGGCTCAACGTCCTATTCGCCAGGACATTCGATGACATGAACATCCTTCGTTCGGAGCTGAAGCCAAGCACTCAGCCCTTCCATGGAGTGATCCCCGGGGCGTCCTCATTTCCCCTCGGACAGATTTCTCTTCCCGTTACGTTCGGTACAAAGGATAACTTCCGGACTGAATACATCAATTTCGAGATAGCTAATTTCGAGACGGCGTATCACGCCATATTGGGAAGGCCTGGGTTAGCCAGATTCATGGCCATACCTCATTACACCTACTCAGTATTGAAGATGCCAGGACCCAAAGGAGTCATCTCGCTCCGAGGTGACATCAAGCAATCCTCACAATGCGACCGAGAGAACCATGAGCTTGCCGAACTACAGGAAGCAAATATCCAAGCAAAAAACATCCAGTGAGGTTTGCGCTCCAACACGAAGGAGAGTCCCACAAAGAAGCGAGGCCACCACGGGAATCAAGCTGGCGAAGGAACCAAAGGATCATCCTTGACCCGTCGACACGTCTAAAATGACCATGATCGGAGACGGGCTCGAGGACAAATAGGAAGCGCTCGTCACCTTCCTCCAAGCAAACAAGGACATTTTCGCCTGGAAGCCGTCAGATATGCCAGGCGTACCAAGGGAGGTGATCGAGCACTCTCTCCATGTTGATGAGAAGTCAAAACCCATCAAACAAAAACTTCGGCGGTTTGCTCCGGATCGTCGGAACGCCATAAAACAGGAAATCACGAAACTCCTAGCCACAGGTTTTATCAAAGAAGTGTATCATCCTGATTGGTTAGCGAATCCTGTATTAGTTCAAAAGAAGAATAAAACTTGGCACATGTGCATTGATTATACCGATCTCAACAAGGCGTGCCCGAAGGATCCCTTTGGGCTGCACCGAATCGATCAGTGGTTGACTTCGACCGCGAGGATCACGAAATTTTGAGCTTTCTTGACGCATATTCGGGCTATCATCAGATCGGCCTAAAAGAAGAAGACCACATCAAAACCTCGTTCATCACTCCTTTCGGAGCTTATTGCTACACCACGATGGCGTTCGGGCCAAAGAACGCTGGCGCAACTTATCAGCTTGCGATACAACAGTGTTTTCACGCCCAGCTTGGGCGCAACGTGGAGGCGTATGTGGACGATGTTGTTGTAAAAACTCAGGAAAAGAAAGATCTTATCGTCGACCTTACCGAGACTTTCGAAAGTCTAAGGGCTTTCAGCATGAAGCTGAATCCTGAGAAATGTGTTTTCGGAGTTTCTTGGAAAAGCTGCTCGATTCATCATATCACGTGAGCATTGAAGCAAACCGGAGAAGGTCAAGGCCATATCGGATATGGAACCGCCGACTTGTCAAAGGGGCGTTCAAAAGCTTACAGGGTGCATGGCGCTCTAAGCGAGTTCATCTCAGTTGGGTATGCGAGTATGCCTTTCTTCAAACTGCTCAAGAAACAAGAAAAGTTCGATGGGCCATTTGGAAGCGCAACAAGCATTTGAAGATCTGAAGGACTTCAGCGACACCTCCCATACTAGTCTACGCCGATGCTAGAAGAACCCTATTACTCTATATCGCGCAGCGACTCATGTAGTCGATCTTTGCGATCGTCGTCAGAAAGGGAGAAGCGGCTCATGTGCACAAATCCAACACCGGTATACTTCATCGTGAAGTCCTAAGTGAATCAAAGATGCGGTATCCACAAGTCTGAAGCTATTATATGCCGTGCTCCTTACATATCATAGCTTAAACATTACTTCCAAGAACATGCCATTTTGGCGGTCACCTCCTTCCGATCGGAGATATACTTCACAACCGAGAGGCCAGGGAGAATTGCCAAATGGGCGATTGAACTCGGGGCTTTGACATTCAATTCAAACCCCTCACGGCTATCAAATCCCAAGCACTCGCTGACTTTACGGCCGAGTGGACGGAATTGCAGCACCCGGCGATTACTTAAGATCTCGAGTATTGGACAATGTACTTTGACGGATCCCTCATGCTCAGCGGCGCGGGGGCTGGTATAGTGGTCATATCACCAAGTGGGGAAAGATTTTGGTATGTCCTCCAAATATTTTTTCCCGCATCCAACAACGCCGCCGAGTATGAGGCACTCATTCACGGACTCCGTATCGCCATATCTCTCGGCATTCGACGACTGGCGGTTCGCGGAGATTCAATGCTCGTGGTCAGTCAAGTGCAGAAGGAATGGTCTTGTATTGAGGACAACATGGCAGCATATTGCCAAGAAGTGCGCAAGCTAGAAGGCAACTTCGATAGACTCGAGCTCGTTCATGTGCTTCGACGGGACAATGAAGCAGCCGACGAATTAGCAAAGATGGGATCCTGCCAGTCCAAAGTACCCGCGGGAATATTCGTAGAAGAAATTCACAAACCCACAATTCGCGCTCGGCCAAAGTCAGACAGTCCGATAGAAAAAGAAGAAGAGGTAGAAGTCTTGGTGATCACCCCAGATTGGACAGCTCCGTACCTGGACTACCTTACGGAAGACAAGCTACCCGAGGATCGTGTCCAAGCCGAGCGGATCATGCGACGAAGCAAGAGTTATGTAGTCGTAAGAAAGGAACTCTACCGAAAAAGCTCTTCAGGCATACTGCGACGATGCATATCGGAACAAGAAGGGAGAGATTTGCTCAAAGAAATTCACTCGGAAATTTGCGGGAACCATGCGGCGTCGTCGACCCTGGTCGGAAAAGCCTATCGCCAAGGGTTCTTTTGACCAACTGCTGTCACGGATGGGGAGGACATCGTCCAGACATGCGAAGGATATCAGTTTTTCGCACGTCAGATGAACAAGCCGACGCAGGAATTACAGGCTATCCCGATTACATGGCCATTTGTGGTGTGGGGGCTCGACATGGTGGGACCTCTAAAGAAGGCTCAAGGAGGCTATACTCATCTTTTCGTTTCTATTGATAAATTCACCAAATGGATTGAGGCTAAACCAGTCGCCACCATCACGGCAAAGGCGGAGAATTTTTCACAAAATCGTGGTTAGATTTGGCGTACCCAACGAATCATCACGGATAACGGCACTCGATTGAGGCGAAGTATTTCAAGATTGGTGTGAGGCTGGGCATAAGAATTTGCTTAGCGTCGATCGGGCACCCGAAGTAACGGACAAGTAGGCGAGCCAATGGCATGGTGCTCCAAGGCATAAGCGAGGATTTTGATCGACTCAACCATATGCCACTCGGTGGGTCAAAGAACTACCTTGATGCTTTGGGGACTACGAACCACCCCGATGAAACAGCCGGGCGATCACCTTTCTTTACGGTATATGGTACGAAGCGCCTTACCAACCGAGTTAAATTCGGATCCCGTGGGTTCGAGTTATGAAGAAGTTGCGTCGAACACGGTAGGCTAGAAGATCTCGGCAGTTGGAAGAAGCAAGGACATCACAACAATCCGATCGTGAAATACCTCCAAGGATTACGACGTTATCATGGGCGCAACGTAAAAAGCCGCGCTTTCTCCAAAGGAGATCTAGTCCTAAGGAGGAATCAAAGATGCGAGCACAAACTCTCCCCGAGTTGGGAGGGCCCTTACATCATCGATGAAATAACTCGTCCCGGAGCTTATAAACTTAAGCGAGAAGATGGGTCAGCAATCAGCAATACTTGGAATATAGAACAGCTACGTCGCTTTTTTGCTTAAGTCTTGTACTTCATTTAATCCTTTATGAATAAAAGTTCGATTGAAAAAGTCGTTTTCATATAATTCCCTTTATAATCGTGAATTCGAGTGCTTCGCTCTTATGTTAAGGCTCGGGGATAAGATTCTTGAACCATATCCCGAGCACGGGGTTCGTCGAGATGAACAAAGATCACCAGTCAAACCACTCGAAGCGTGCACATCCACTCTCAATTCTTAATGGACATGAAGGATAAGCAGGAACAACTTTTACAACCTTTAAAGGTCAAGAGTCTCTACAATTGACAAAGTGTCCCGACTTCCTCCCGAGCTTCGGCAGCCGGTCTTCTTCAACATTGCGGCGTAGCCTTCCGAATGGCCTCGAGATCCACTCGGGGATAGAGGACTTAGTGATAGCGAGTGCGGATGGCACCGTCGACGTATCTCCTTGATGGGTTCTTGGCGCCCGGGGCTTCCTTGACCGGACGGCGACTTGCTCTGGCGAGTGGCCTCGCCACTGGATGAAGCGAACTTCGGCGGGGGCTAGAAGCATCCTGGAGCTCGGTGCCAGGAAGCCTCGAGAGCTTTAACCCTCTCACCGAAGACGGTGTATTGCGCCTGAGTTTTGACCTTATACTCTGCAAGACAAAGCGATTAGAGAAGATAGTAAAGGATCAAGCAAAAACTAGTCGGCCACCATACCTTCAAAGCACTTGTCGGCAACACTCGGAGTCCTCCGCGGTTTAAGTTTCCTTGAGCTTGCGACGGTTGAGTCGGTTTGGAGCAAACACGAAAGATTGGCAAGTTAGTCGGTGAGCGAAAAAACAACGTGAAGCAACCCAAGAGATAGCTACCTCGGAGAGAGCGGGTGACATCTAGTTTCTCCTGGCGCAGAGCGTTTTGTTCCGTCCGTAACGTCTGGAGCTCGGACCGAAGGGATCGCAGCTCGGCCGCATGTTCGGCTTTGATGCGTTCTAGGTCGGCCAAGTATTCCTGGCGGGTTCGAATCTCGGGGAGCATCTTTTGATGTACTCGGATTTCCGCTCAAAGCGCTCCCCTATTCTCTATAATCATCATGACGAAAGGTAAGCGCATGAGAAAGGGCGGAAGTAGAGATAGAGCAGTTCTCGGAGGAACGCTCACCTGGGCGGCATGTGCACAAGCCTTGGCATGGATGAAAAAATCATCCCTCTCTTTTGCTCCTCCTCAAAATTCGTCCAAAAGCTTCAAACCTTCGTCATCGACAAAGGCGGTATCTGTTATTAGTCGGGGGCGAGCAGGGGCTGGTGGGACTCGGTCAATCTCTACAACTTTAGGGAGCAGTGGGGCTCGCTCGGAAGCTCGGATCTGTCGCGAGGGCAAGGCGGCGGGAGGCAGCGACAGAGGGTCGAAACACTTGGCGCCCTCGAGCGGTCTCCTGTCGAGGTATGAATTTCGAGGGACCCGACCTCAGTAGGGCCCCCAGGCGGAAACCCGATAGGTGTATCAAGTGAAGGGTCCATATGAAAAAGAATCGTCAGCGGGACCGAAGAATAAAAAGGAGTCAACGGAGTAACAGACCTGTTAGATTTCCTCATTCTCATTGGGGGCTTCCTGCGAATAGCAGGCCCACCCCCAGAAGAACCAATCGAACCGCCGCCGACTGGTGCCCCGGGCCTCCCTTGAAAACCCAAGTCCTTCGACTCGGGGTGCGTCGAAGCCACAGGCTCATCAGCGAGAGGAGTTGAAGGCGCTGGCATTCGTGCGGGCGGATCCTGAATCTTGGGACCACCAACCGGGCGTCGGGGGCCCACAAGGTCATCAGACAGTATTTTCTTCCCCTTCTTCGCAGCGGGGCCACCCGCCGGAGACCACATCCGGCGCTTCGGAGTGCAGCCTGGGCGAGGAGGCATTTCCGGAAGAGGAGGAACACTGAAGAAGGCGATGCGATCCTGGAAATAAAGATCAAGAGTTAGCATAACTTCAGAGAACGAGAAAACATAAAACTACCAATTCGTTTACGCGGGAGGAGGGCGTGATATGTTGAAAGATTTCGGGCACTTGACGGATAAAATGTCGACGCTCAGGATAAAGAATTCCCCGGCCCTAGTGCGTAACTTCTCCCTTGGCAAGGCGTCGGGCCGTTCCCGGGTCGGTCATCTTCTCCCCTATAAGCGAAACCTAGATGAACTCGCTCCTTCAGAGGCTAGACCCGGCGGGTGAGCAAGTGGAGAGCCAAACCCACTCCTGTAAGCCCGCAATCCTTCAGCTTTCCTATCAAGGCCAAGAGCTCGGACACTTGATCCAAGTCAGAAGAATCAGGGGTAGAACCCCAGGAAATAGACACATTGGGGCGATGCCCAGTGAACGGAGGCAAAGATGAATCGAGGTTGGCGCAGTAGAACCATTCCCGATGCCAGCCCTTGTTGGAGGTCTTGACAGGAATGGCAAAGTAGTCCTTCTTCAGCCCTTCCCGCAGCTGGAATCCAGCGCCCCCAATAACCTTGGGGTCGTTTTTGGAGGGATAGGGCTTGGGAGATAGAGGTGACGAAAGAGGTCGAAATGGGGGCTAATGCCCAGAAAAGCTTCACAAAGGTGAACAAAAAGGGAAATTTGAAGGATAGAATTGGGGTTTAGATTCACCAATTCTATGTCATAAAAGAAAAGAAGGCCGCGAAGAAAAGAACTGATCGGAAGACCAAGGCCGCGGTGGAAAAAGGATTCGAAAACCACCACCTCCTCGGAGCGGAGAGTCGGGACGGATTCGCCGGCGGCCGGGCGAGCGGAGATCAGGGCCAGATCGGGCAGGATCCCGTCGTTCACCTCGGTTGTGGTCGAGGTCGTCCAATCTTCTCCTCGGTTGTGGTCGAGGTCGTCCAATCAGCTTCTCCTCGGTTGTGGTCGAGGTCGTCCAATCTTGTGGTGAAGGCGGAGAAGAAGTAGAGGAAGACATTCTTGCAGAAAGAATAACGATGACTTGAGAAGACAAGAACGGCAAAGGTTAAACCTCGTGGCGGAGAGCTCAGAGAGACGAGAGGACGAAAGGAGAAAAAGCACGACGGAAAAATGAACTGTCGAGTGTCGTACGACCCAGTTTTTAAAGAAAGGACCAGTAAGGTCTCTGCCGAATTGGCGAGAAAAGGCTGTGAAATGTCTCAACCCTTTAGATTTCTCATAAATGATCTGCAGGCCTGTTGCCTCGACTTACGGGGTTGACAGGATTTGACCGGATCACGTTGAAATCACGTCACCCTCATGATGGGGCTCGTTTCCCACTTAACGTAATAAACAGAATGTGGATGGTTTTCCAACTTGAATAAAAACTTATCTTGTTACGGTACGCCCCACGTTGGGCCCTTGGGTGGTTACCGCATGACGGAATCATGTACCGCAAGGCGTGAGCCCAAACGGGTATGGGTCCACGGGCGTGCTCCACGAGAGGTAAGAATGCCGTACATCGTTTTGAACAAATGCGAGCGCCTTCGGATCTAAAAGTGATGTGCTCCAAGAGAGCCTAAGCCATATCCGACATCAGTCGGGAAAGGGTATCACTCGGCCAAGAGCCACGTAAGTGATGCGCTCCAAGAGAGCCTAAGCCATATCCGACATCAGTCGGGAAAGGGTATCACTCGGCCAAGAGCCACGTAAGTGATACACTCCATGAGAGCCTAAGCCGTATCCAACGTCAGTCGGGAAAGGGTATCACTCGGCCAAGAGCCATATAAATGTCGCTCCATGAGAGCACTAAACCATGTCCGACATCAGTCGGGAAAGGGTATCACTCGGCCAAGAGCTATGCAAGTCAAATCACACCAAGAAAGCCTAAGCCGCGTCCTAAGGGCGTAGGTATCGATCGGCTACGAATTAGAAAGGCCTTGTTACGTTCCAAGATTAGAAGCTTTAATTCGTGACACTCAGATATTGAATCGGCTGGTCAAGGGCCACGAAGTGCTCCAAGTCGAGCCTAAGCTATGTCTGCGGCAGATAGACGCCTACTTTCGGGATAAAGTAACGCACAAGGTCTAAAACGCCCAATAGCGGGACTAGTACATGATCAAAGCATAGACGAGAGACTTTCCTACAAAAGGTATTTCTTTATTATGTACAATAATTCTGCAGGCATTATGCCCAAAAAAGCAGTATCTGATGAAAATTACTCCTCCCAGTGGCGCGCCCGGCCAAGCGCTTCAACGGGAGGAATCCTAGCCTGCTAAGGGCGGGGCATGATGAGAACATTGATGGCCTCGATCGCGCCTCTTCACGATTCCTCGGTTGTTCATCAAAGGCTCGGTCGAACTCCTCCCGGTAGCTTGACCACCTAGGATCCACCTCGGCGTAATGGTACCACCGAGGCATGATGGAGGCAGGAGCTAGAAAAAATGGAGAGTAAAAGGCGTTGAAATCGTTTTGAGGCGTTAGTGCGGCTTTTATAAGCGATTTTGATAAAATTGGAATGAGTGCCAAGAGATAAAGCGTCGGGGTGAAGGATTCAAAGATTAATGCGATTCGAAGGCGAAGGGTTCCATTCGGTCGAGTTAAGCGCGGAAAACAAGATGACCTCGAAGACCGCCCCGATGATTGTCGTGATGATCATTAAAAGCTTCGGGCGGGAAAAATATCAAATCTACATTTTTATGACACAAAAAGAAGTTTGCGAAGCTGTTTTCAGTAAAGACTACCCGATAAAGGGTTGTACTTAAGAAAAGCAAGGGTCAGGATCTATAATCGAGTTCTTCATAATTCGCCGGAGGTAGAAAGAAGATTTTCGATTGGATAAGAAAACCAGTTGGGATTTTAGGCAGAGAGTTCGAGGCAAAGCAGTTGGATCATGAAGCACTCGGGGGCTATTGTGGAATATAAGAACCCGGGTATCCTCATGACAAGCCCAAGAGGGAGGCCCAGAAGATACCCCGCATCGGGCCCCATTGCGTGCATGAGGACATATCCTAAAGGAAGTTGAACTTATATTTAGATATGATAGATACGGTTGTAATCCGAGTCGTTAATAGGGTAGATAAAGATGTAAAACTCTATCCTATTAATCGGCTAGAATCTTGTAACCGATCGGAATCTCCAAACCGTCGAGGACTCAAGTAAGCCCCACCCCGCTATATAAGGGAGGCGCGGGCAACAACATAGGGATCGATCATCCAAGCATAGAGCGATCAAGCCATAGGCGTAACACACTACATATTACTCGGGCGCATTACGCTTTGAGCATCCTCGAATCCAAGAGATCTATATAATCCCAAAGACGAGATTAGGTATTACCTCCACCACCGAGGGCTGAACTCAGATAAACCCTTGTCTTGTGTGACCTTGAGTTTGAGATCGAGCGCCTACCCCATAAATTTATTGCCGACTACAAAAGTCGACACTTGCAGATTATAAGGTCAAAACTCAGGCGCAGTACGCCGTCTTCGGCGAGAGAGCTAAGGTTCTCGAAACTTCTGCGGCCGAGCTCGGGACGCTTCTAGCCCCCTGCTGAGTTCACTTCATCCAAGTGGCGAGAGCCACTCGGCGAGGTGAGGTCGTCGTCCGGCTAAAGGAAGCCCAGGGACCCTTAAGAACTCTTGAAGGAAACAACGACCAGCGGTGCCGGCGGACCACAGCGATCACCAAGTCCTCTATCCCGAGTGGATCTTGAGGCCCTTAGGGAAGGCTACGCTCGCGATGTTGGCGAAGATCGGGCTGCCGAGCTCTGGGAGGAAGTCAGGGATACTTCTTTGTCGATTGTAGAGACTCTTGACCTTTAAAGGCATAAAAAGTGTTCCCTGTTTCTCCTTCATGATAGTATACATCTTCGAGTGGTTTAACCGGTGACCTTTGTTCATCTGACTCCAGCCCCCAGGCTCTGGGATATGATTCATGGATCTTGTCCCTGAGTCTTAACATAAGAGCGAAGCACTCGAATTCACGATTACAAAAGAGGTTATATGAAAACGACTTTTTCAATCGAACTTTTATTCACAAAGGATTAAAAAGAAGTACAAAAACTTAAGTGAAAAAGCAACGTAGCTGTTCTATATTCCAAGTATTGCTGATTGTCGATCCATCTTCTCGCTTAAGTTTATAAGCTCCGGGACGAATTACTTCATCGATGATGTAAGGGCCCTTCCAACTTGGGGAGAGTTTATGTTCGCTCTTTTGATTCCTCCTTAGGACTAGATCTCCTTTGGAGAACGCGCGGCTCTTTACATTGCGCCCATGATAACGTCGTAAGCCTTGGAGGTATTTCACGAGCAATTGTTGCGATATCCCTGGCTTCTTCCAATCTGTCGAGGTCTTCTAGCCGGCTGTCTTCTGAAGCGATCTCTTCATAACTCCGAACCCGCGGGGATCCGAATTCTAACTCGGTTGGTAAGACCATTTCTGTGCCATATACCAGAAAAAAGGTGACTGCCCGGTTGCTCTGCTGGGGGTAGTTCGTAGCCCCCAGAGTACTGAAGGCTGTTCTTTGACCCACCGAGTAGCATATGGTTAGAGTCGATCGAAAATTCTTGCTTTTATGCCTTGGAGCACCATGTCATTAGCTCGCTCAACCTGTCCGTTACTTCGGGGGTGCGCGACTGACGCGAAGCATATTTTTATGCCTAGCTCCTCGCACCAATCTTGAAATACTTCGCCTCTGAACTAAGTGCCATTATCCGTGATGATTCGGTTGGGTACGCCAAATCTAACCACGATCTCGTGAAAGAATTCTCTGGCCTTTGCCTCCGTAATGGTGGCGACTAGTTTGGCCTCAATCCATTTGGTGAATTTATCAACGGCAACGAAGAGATGAGTATAGCCTCCTTGAGCCTTTTTCAAAGGTGCCACCATGTTGAGCCCCCAGACCGCAAATGGCCATGTAATCGGGATAGTCTGTAATTCCTGCGCTGGCTTGTTCATTTGACGTGCAAAAAACTAACATCCTTCGCATGTCCGGACGATGTCCTCCGCATCTGTGACGGTAGTCGGCCAAAAGAACCCTTGGCGATAGGTTTTTCCGACCAGGGTTGATGATGCCGCATGGTTCCCACAAACTCCCGAGTGGATTTCTTTGAGCAGGTCTTTCCCTTTTTGTTCCAATATGCATCGTCGTAGTATGCCAGAGGAGCTCTTACGATAAAGCTCCTTTCCAACGACTACATAACTCTTGCTTCGGCGCATGATCCGCTCGGCTTGGACGCGATCCTCGGGTAGCTTGTCTTCTGTCAAGTAGTCCAGGTATGGAGATGTCCAATCCGGGGTAATAATTAAGACCTCTACCTCTTCCCCTTTTTCTACTGGACCGTCTGCTTTTGGCCGAGCGCTAATCGTGGGTTTATGAATTTCTTCTACAAATATTCCCACGGGCACCTTGGGTGGCGAGGATCCCATCTTCGCCAATTCGTCACCGCCCGTTGTCCCGTGGAAGCACGTGAACGAGCTCGAGTCCGTCGAAGTTGCTTTCTGGCTTGCGCACTTCTTGGCAATATGCTGCCATGTTGTCCTCGATGCAAGACCATTCCTTCTGCACTTGATTGACCACGAGCATTGAATCTCCGCGAACCGCCATCATCGAAAGCCGAGATATGGCGTCTGGTCCGTGAATGAGTGCCTCATACTCGGCGGCGTTGTTGGATCTGAGAAAAAATATTTGGAGGACATACCTCAATCTTTCTCCACTTGGTGATATGAGCACTATACCAGCCCAGCGCGAGCATGAGGGAACTGTCAAAGTACATCGTCCAATACTCGAGATCTTTAGTAATCGCGGGTCTTTGCAATTCAGTCCACTCGGTAGTAAAGTCGTGAGTGCTTGGGATTTGATGGCGTCGCGGGCTTGAATTGAATGTCAAAAGCCCGAGTTCTACTACCCATTTGGCAATTCTCCTGTGGCCTCTGGTTGTGAAGTATGTCTCCGATCGGGAAGGAGGTGACTACGAAATGACATGCTCTTGGAAGTAGTGTTTAAGCTTGCGAGATGTAAGAGTCTGGCATATAATAACTTCGCACTTGTGGATACCGTACCTTGGATTCATTAGGACTTCAGCGAAGTATACGGGTCTTGGACTCTGTGCACCTGAGCCGTTTCCTCCCTTTCTACGATGATCGCAGCGCTGACTACATGTGCCGTTGCCGCGATATAAAGTAATAGGGGTTCTTCTGGCATTGGTGAGACTAACACAGGAGGTGTCGTCAGGAAGGTCTTCAGATCTTCAAATGCTTGTTGCGCTTCCGACATCCACTGAAACTTATCTTGTTTCTTGAGTAGTTTGAAGAAAGTCATACCTCGCATACCCAGTCGGGAGATGAACCTGCTTAGAGCGGCCATACACCCTGTAAGCTTCTGGATGTCTTTTTGGTTAGTCGGCGGTTCCATATTTGATATGGCCTTGACTTTCTCCGGGTTGGCTTCAATGCCTCGTTGTGATACAATAAATCCGAGCAGTTTTCCCGAAGATACTCCGAAAACACACTTCTCAGGATTCAGCTTCATGTTGAAAGCCTTTAAACTTTCGAAAGACTCGGCTAGGTCGATGATAAGATCTTTCCTTTCTCGAGTTTTTACGACAACGTCATCTACATACACCTCCACGTTGCGCCCGAGCTGAGCGTGAAAACACCGCTGTATCGCACGCTGATAGGTCGCGCCAACGTTTTTTAGCCCGAATGCCATCGTGGTGTAACGATGGCTCGAAAGGCGTGATGAGCGAGGTCTTGATATGATCTTCCTCCTTTAGGCGAATCGGTGATAGCCCGAGTATCGTCAAGAAAACTCAAAATTTCACAACCGCGATCGAATCTACCACGATCAATCCGAGGCGGTCAAAGGATCCTTCGGCACGCCTTGTTGAGATCGATATAATCGCCTTACATGCGCCAAGTTTTATTCTTCTTTTGAACTAACACAGGATTTGCTAACCAATCAGGATGACACACTTCTTTGATGAAACTTGCGGCTAGGAGTTTTGTGATTTCCTATTTTATGGCGTTCAGACGATCCGGAGCGAACCGCCGAAGCCTTTGTTTGACGGGTTTTGACTTTTCATCAACATGGAGAGAGTGCTCGATCACCTCCCTTGGTACACCTGGCATATCTGATGGTTTCCAAGCGAAAGTGTCCCTGTTAGCTTGGAGGAAGGTGATGAGCACGCTTTCCTATTTGTCCTCGAGCCCTGTCCCGATCACGGTTGTCTTAGACGTGTCAGACGGGTCAAGAATGATCCTTTTAGTTCCTTCGCCAGGCTTAATTCCCGAGGTGGCTTGCTTTTTTGATGGTACTTCTCCTTCGTCTTGGAGCGTGGCAGCCTCAACCTGGATGTTTCTTGCCTGGGTACCTGCTTCCTTCAATTCGGCAAGTTCATGATTCTCCCAGTCGCATTGCGAGGATTGCTTGAAGTCGCCACGAAGTGTGATGACTCCTTGGGGTCCCGGCATTTTCAACACCGAGTAAGTGTAATGAGGTATGGCCATGAATCTGGCTAGGCCAGGCCTTCCCAAGATGGCATGATCGCCGTCTCGAAATTGGCTACCTCAAAATTGATGAATTCGGTCGAGAATTATCCTTGGTCCCGAGCGTAACGGTAATGAAATCCGTCAGAGGCGAGGGCGCCCGAGATTACTCCGTGGAAAGGTGGGTGCTTGGCCTCGGCTCGAGCGGGGATACTCATGTCGTCGAAAGTTACGCGAGCAGGACGTTGAGCCCACTTCGCCGTCGATCGAGAACCCTCTTGAGCTTCACGCTGCGCTGGCAGGTCAAGTGCGAGAGAAACTTACCGGATGTGGGACCTGCGGGGTGATCTCTACGGTCAAAGGTAATCGGGACCTCGGACCATTTCGGATATTGAGAATCGCGAGTTCCACTTTGTGTTGATCTCGGCGATGAGTTTTGCTTCGCTTGGACTCGTATCCGTTGAGCCCCGTAGATGTAGTTCGGCTCTGCTCGGGCTCACGAAATCTTCTTCATCAGGAGTTCCTTCTTCTTATTTGGAGCAACTTCCCTTGGTGGGGCTGGTTGAATGCGTTGACTTTGCGCGCAAAACACTTCAGAGTGAAGCAGTTCTTGGCAGCGTGCTTTCCCTTGGGGTGGAAAGGACAGATCGCTTCCATGACGGTGCTGTAGTCGGGTGCTTCTCTCCGTGTGGCTCGGAGTCGGTTATGCTCGGCTACCGCGACCAGCTCCTCGCCCTTGCGTTTCCTATCCTTGTGTTTAGAGGACTCGGGCTTATCGCCTTTGCTTTTTTGTGTGGGATGATCTTCTTGCCGCTTGGCCAGAGCATCTAAGGCCGTGGCGTAGCGGTCAGCTAACGCAAACATTTCTTTTACGAAGGTCGGGGGCTTCCTGGACATTTTTTTAATAAGATCAGGATCGCTTACCCCTTTCTGGAAGGCCGCCACCACCGCCGCCTCTGACACGTCTCTGACGGTGTTCTTCTTCTGCATGAAGCGCCGGATGAAGTCTCTCAGCATTTCATCCTTCTTACAGTGCGGTGATACAAGTCCCACAGAGTGGGGCCTCTCATAGGTCCCCGAAAGTTGGCGATGAATTGCTCGCACAGTCACTCCAGAGTCTACCGAGTTGGCGGGGAGGCCCGTGAGCCATGCTTGTGTCGAGGGGCTGAGATTGACCGGCAAATAGTTCGCCATGACGGTCTGATTTCCTCCTGCTGCCTTGATCGCCAGGGCGTAGACCTGCAACCAAGCTTCCGGGTCTCGCTCCCCGTCGAACTTTACAATGCCTTTGGGGTTGAATCCCTCGGGCCAAACCACTCGGCGAAGCCGGGGAGTGAATGCTCGGATCCCATCGATGGATCTTTCATCTCGCTGGGGTGGACTCCGGCGTGGAGATCTTGTAGCTCGGTGATGACCGTCAAAATGTCGAGGTGAGGTTCGGCGCGGCGAGTCATTGACTCGGCGTTCGTCGTCACTTCCACTGCGGCGAAGATGAACTCTGCGATCGTCGTGGTCATCGTGCATTCGGTCGTTCCGCCGATCGTAGCCTATGCCGAAACGCTCGTAGTCGTCGCGGCGTCCATATCATTCTTCCTCGTTCTGCTCTCGTCGCCTGGCCGTGATGTCCTGGTGGAGGTCGCGGTCAAGGATCTGTCGTGCGTCTCCAGTAGGCGGTGCGTGGCGCCGACTACCCACGCTCTGGCTAGTGGCAGTCCGACTGCTGGCGACACGGGTGGCCGCGTTAGAGCGCGAGTGCGCTTCTCCAGCCAGCTTTTCCTGATTTTGCTGGATACCTGCCGCCATCAACATGGCCTTGATGTGAGCCACAATCGGGGCTGCTGGACTATCCGATGCAATCATCAGGTCCAGTGCGTCGAGTAGCATCTTCAAAGCGACGACGTTTTGCATCGGCGTGCGGAAGACGGACTGATCTCCCAACTTAGATTGCAGGATGTCCTCCTGGACATTGCGACCCAAAGATCGGAGAGACCGCGTTTTGATCTCCTTACCCTTACGTCGGCGATCTTGTTCCGCGACGTCACGATCTTCTTGATGGAGATCGGTCTTCTGAGATAGTTCGCCCTGGATTCTGCCAGATTGGATCTGGCTTTTATCCAGGCTGACAAGCTCTCCATGCATATTAGCGACGAAATCCAGGCTTTCGAAGCGGAAAGCCTGGTCGGAGATGAATCCACCGGTTGATGCCATCGAGTCTGTAGGAAAAGATTGAAGCGCTTCCCCTACCTGGCGCGCCAACTGTCGACTTTTGTAGTCAGCAATGAATTTATGGGGTAGGCGCTCGATCTCAAACTCGAAGGTCACACAAGACAAGGGGTTTAGACAGGTTCAGGCTCTCGCGGAGGAGATAATACCCTAATCCTGTGTGCTGGGATTATATGGATCTCTTGGATCTGGGGTTGCTCAAAAGCGCAATATGCTCTGGGCGATATGAGGTGTTCTACGCTCTATGGCTTCCTCTCTCTGTTGTTGCCCGCCCTCTCCCTTATATAGCGGGGGTGGGGCGGCTTACAAAGTCCCGATCGGATAAGAGATTCCGATCGGTTACAAGATTCTAGCCGGTTATAGGACAGAGTTTACATCTTTATCTATCCTTCTAACGACTCGGAGTACAACTGTATCAATCATTTCTAAACACAATTTCAACTTCCGTTATGATATATCCCTTTCCGTACGGTTAAGAAGCTTGATGTGGAGCATATCTTTTGGGCCTTCATCCTGGGCCTTTCCTGAGGATCCCCTGGAATCTATATCCCACACCCATCTGGTCATAATGCCATTGGGACCAAGTGGGTGTTCAAGAACAAGCAGAGTGAGGATGAGGTTGTCATTAGAAACAAGGCTAGGCTAATTGCTCAGGGCTTTTCTCAGATTGAGGGTCTTGATTTTGAGGAGACTTCTGCCCCTGTAGCTAGAGTAGAGGCTATTAGGATCCTTCTTGCATTCTCTGCATCCAATGCTTCAAGCTTTATCAGAATGGGTGTTAAGAGTGCATTCCTCAATGGGTATATTGAGGAAGAAGTTTATGTCAGACAACCTCCAAGATTTGAGAACCCCAAATACCCAAACCATGTCTTCAAGCTTTTCAAATATTTATATGGACTTAAGTAGGCCCCTAGAGCTTGGTATGAGAGGCTTAAGTCCTATCTTCTTAGTCATGGTTTTAAGATGGGTATAGTAGACAAGACTCTATTCATCAAACACCAGGATTATCATTTCCTTCTTGTTAAAATTTATGTAGACGATATTATCTTTGATGGCTCTTTGCACTCTCATGTGTATCAGTTTTTAGAAGTGATGAGCACAGAGTTCGAGATGAACATGATGGGTGAGTTGAGCTACTTCCTCGTCTTCGAGATCAAGCAGACTTGGGAGGGCATTTTCTTGCATCAAGGCAAGTACACTTGAGACCTCCTGAGACGCTTCGACATGTTTGATAGGAAACCGGTGATGACTCCTATGGTCACCACTGCTGTCATTGATCCTAATGAGGATGGTGAGCCAGTTGATCAGAAGGAGTTCAGGAGCATGATCAACTCCCTCTTGTACCTCATTGCTTCGAGGGTGGACATACATTTTGCTATATGTCTCTGTGGTCGATTTTAGACTTCTCCTCGCACCTCTCATTGCCAAGCGGTGAAGCGTATCTTCAGGTACCTTCGAGTTACTATTGACTATGGTATTTGGTACTCTTCCTCTTCTTGTCTGACCCTTAGAGCCTTTTCAGACGTAGACTTTGCTCGCTGTAGGATAGATAGGAAGATCACTTCTGACACTTGCCAATTCATTGGCACTTCTCTTGTTTCTTGGTCCTCTAGGAAGTAGTTCGGAGTTGCACAGTCCACCGCTGAGGCCAAGTATGTTGAAGTCGCAGGTGCTTTGGATGAGACCGACCTTGCAGGACTTTGGGTTAGAGATAGATAGTGTTCCACTTTTCTGTGACAACACTTCTACCATTTGCATTGCTAAGAATCTAGTACAGCATTTTCGGACTAAGCATATTAATATTAGATATCACTTCCTTGGAGACCATGTGGAGAAGGGAGATATTGTGCTTTAGTTTGTGGAGTGTGACCACCAGATTGTCGATATCTACACCAAGCCTTTGGATAGGTCTAGGTTTGTAGCCTTAAGGGGAGGGCTTGGGGTCGTGTGCCCTTACGACATATCTTAAGGGGGAGATGGTTTTGTACATTCTGTATTATATATACTTTCTTCCAACATTTCCTTTCTTTCACATCTTCTGGGTTATATTGGGCTTATTCTTAGAATTCTGAGTATACTTCACTTAGACTTCTGGCATGCTTATCATGAACCTCTCATCTTATGCTATACGTTGTTGTCATGCACAATTAGCTATTCTCTCTTCTCTCTTTGTTGAGTTCCCTAACAGTCTTATAAGTCTAGCAGGTGTTGGGCCCCCTGGGTAGACAGAGTTTGTGTGCGCTCCTTAGCTTGGGATCTAGAGTCAACTTCCTTATGTCAGTCATTGGGGAAGATGAGAGCGAGTCTGAGCCATAGTGTTCTCTACTATCTTTTCTATGCACTATAGCTACTCAGTTTGCAGTTTCTTGACTTCTTCTCCTCATTCTACGTTTTTGGTTTTTGTTTGGTTCATTTGGACTTTGCTTGAGCTTGATTTTGCTAATAACTCAATTTGAACTAGATTTATGCTTAAAATTGATTCAGTTGTTGAGGGGGAGTTTGAGAACCTACTTCATGCATTGCATATAGACTTTATTTTTCTGTTTTTATGAGCTTTGTCTATTATGCAAATGAACTATTTTTGTCTATTATGCAAATGAACTATTTTTCATGCTATATACTTTGCTAATTTTTTGAAGATCATTGCTAGCTTAGATATGTTCAAGTTCATTTTGCTTCATCATGCTAAGCTTGCTAAAAAATGAAAATGAGCTTGAATGAAAACTTGATAAAACTTGTAGCTTTTACTTGCTAAGTTTCCTCTCTAGGTGTATTTTCCATGATTTGTGAAATCTTGGATTTCTACTAGAGTCCCTGTTGCATCTTGGGTGATGTTAGGTTGGTCCATACTAGAGTCTTTCAAATGCTCGTTAATCTAAATGATAAAAAGAAAAGAAACATTGACACTTTTTGTGCAAATTGATCTCAACACTTTATATTCACGAGACTGCTTCCCATTGCACTTAGGATGAACTTGGAATGTATCGTGTATGACCAAGAACATTCTTTTAAGAGTTCATCTTGAGAAGGTCGACAATGGTTTGAGTCAATTACTCTTGAAAAATACAAATAAATATTAAGTGGGTAAAGAAAGCAAATAATGTAAAATATTTGCACCCCACTATGTACGTTAAAATTTTGAAACAAAAATTTTCATTAAAGATGTTTGAGCTCGATGGACCTTGTGTGCACATCTAACTTTTTCAAAGTGTTGAGTAGTTTGAACTCTACGTTTTCCACTTGATCCATTGAATGGTTTTGCTTCTAGTTTGGAAACTATGCTAATTGTTGCACTTGTTAAATCATGCAAAAAAGACATAGTCTTAATTGTGCTAGCTACCAAAATTGACATTTGCACTTGGACATGTCTTAGTTTAGCATAATCTGAACTTGAGTAGCTTGGTGTCATACTTTGTCCCTATGGTCACTTGGATAATCTTCAAAAATCTTTTAGGATGCATTTCATGCATACATATGTAAAGGGCAGAAAATACCTTCTTGATGCCTAAATTGCCAAAGGGGAGAAAACGTAGAAAACGTGAAGGACCATGTGGAGGTCCATCCATGTTTGTGATAAGTATTTGACTTTATTTGAGCAAGGTGTGCTCAAGTTTGAGTTTGATTAGGATTGTTTTTCGAGCTAGAGCAATTTGAGTTACTGGTTGGAGACCAGTCGTCCGACCCTGAGTGGTCGGGTCGTCCGACCTGAGTGGTCGGGGCTTTGGCTGGTTGGAGACCGGTCGTCCGACCAGTGGTCGGTCGTCCGACCGAGTGGTCGGGGCTTTGGCTGTGTTGCGACCGACCGTCCGACCCAGAGTGGTCGGGCCGTCCGACCCAGTGGTCGGGGCTTTGGTGTGTTGCGGACCACCGTCCGACCCCGAGTGGTTGGGTCGTCCGACTCAGTGGTCAGTCTTTGGTTGGTCGGAGACCGGTTGTCCGACCCAGAGGTGCAAGTGGTGGTCGGAGACCGGTCGTCGACCCAGTGGTCGGGTCTCTCGCTGGTCGGAGACCGGTCGTCCGACCCTCAGTGGTCGGAATGGAGACTAGTGGTCGGACCTCGAGTGGTCGGGATGGAGACCGGTGGTCGGACCATGGTTGGTCGGGATGGAGACCGATGGTCGGACCACGTGTGGTCGAGGTTATGTTAGTCGGCGTAGTGTATATCCGTCTGCTTGAGATGGATATGTGTTGTTGGACATTGCTATGTGATGTGGTTTCCTTGTCTATGATGGTTGCGGGACTTTGGAGCTAGGTCATGGTGAGGCGAAGGGGATTAGGACTAGGCTGGGAGAGCTGGGGTCTAGATGATCAAGGTGTCGCCAAAGATGACTGAGGCCAGGGAGTAGCTGCAAGTCGAGAAGACAAAGGAATGGATGAGATGCTAACTTGGAGCTGCTCGATCTAGGAGGACCGTTGGATCGCGGTCGGAAGATAGAGTAGCGGGTCAAGTTAGTGAGAGTTGAAGCGTGCAAAACCCGTTGTGTTGTTGGGTTTGGTGAGCCCATGCATAGCTTTGTGAGTGGGTAAAATCTCACCCTTGATGGAGTGCTCTAGGGTTTAGAGGCTCATCCAAGGGTGGTAGGTGTTCCAAGCCTGCTATGAATAGACATGGAGAGGTGTCTCCTTGGGGTGGCGGTGAGGAAAGTGTACGTGAGTAGTTGAGAGTTGTTGAGAGTGACGATGTAAGGATCAAATCCTGGCTCTTGGATGTTGGCTTAGGATTGAAGCGGGACATCCAAAGGTGGGAATTGATCCTGTGTCACTATAAATAGAGGGTAGGGCAGCCTCCCTCTGTGAAGGTCTCGAGGTTTTCTTTGCTCATTTGAGCTTTGCCCACTTTGTTGTGAGGCTTTGTAAACCTCCCTTCCGAAATGAAATGTTCTTCATTTATATTCTTGTTTCATTTCTCTTACGTATTTACATTACGCACTTGAATTCATTATCTAAATTCGCATTTACCTACTTGCGATTTACTTTACGTAATTTGGATTTGCCTCATCTCCTTCTACATGCTATTGAGTCTTTGTTGAAATTCATGATTGATGAACTCTTCTCTGGATTCGGTGCTTTCCATCTTTTAGGCAATCCTTACGTTCTTGTTGCAAGTTGTAAATCGTGTGTTCTTAAAGTGCGTAAGCGTGTGACTTGCAGTTATTTAGTCTTGATTGGCTCCTGGTTCTTGTTGCCAAGGATGAAAGATTGCTGGATGAATCTCCTATAGATCATATCCCAATCATCTAGGTAATCTACAACCTCTTCTATTCAGTTTTGCAAGAAACCAATTTCTGTGCCTAGTTTTCAGATGGTGTTTCTATTTGTTTGAAGGGTTCTTTCTTCGTGTACTTACTTGCTGTGATTTGTGGAGAGTCATCCAAGGATATTCTGACCATCAACTCCCACCAGCAAGTCACGGGTGAAGTCTGTGTTCATGACTCTGTTTTTGGTGTGGCATTTGTTAAACTGAAAAGGACGAAACCTTGGTTTTAATTCCTTCGATTGATGATTGAAATAGGTTCCTGACATCCTTTGGGAGGTGCACACCATTTCTCACTGTTTTTGGATCAGCCGATCAAAAGTTACATTGATTTCTGTTTTTGAGATCGTGCTGATTTTTCTATTCACCCGAGTACTGTTCATCCGACCTCCGCAGTCGGAAGTGCGTATCATCCAGTCGAAGTCTTTGTTCACCCAAAACACTATTCACCCAAGTCTTCGTTTATCCGACCACTTGGTCGGGAGTATCTGTTCATCCGACCACTTCGTCGGAGTCTTGTTCATCAGGCAAGTCTTTGGTCGAAGTCTTGCTCACCCGAACACTATTCATTCCGAATCTTGTTCATCCGACCTCGTAGGTCGGGATCTTATTCATCCGACCAGAGATACCCGACCAGTGCAGTTTCTTTCTGGTCTTTTGGTGGTTTGAATTCTAGGGGGAGAGTTTATTCGAAAATTTTATTTGGCTCCTATTCACCCCCCTCTAGTCGCCTTTTTCGATCTTTCAATTTGTATCGAGCCGGTTCGCTCTTTCTAGATCTTGACCGGTCTCAAGAGCCATGGCGATGGACAAGTATTCCACCAAGCCTCCCATTTTTGCTGGAGTTGATTTTTCGTTTTGGAAATCGCGGATGGAGTCATACATCACGCCTGGGCTTCCGATATGGCGAAGGTGAAACTCCGTATGAGGTTCCTGGCGATGAAAACGTCACGGCGAAAATATGGTGACGTTGAGGTGAGCGCTAAAGCAAGGAACATCCTCATACGAGGTCTTAGCCGCGATGAGTATGATAGGATTTCTCACCTTCGTTACGCTCATGAGATTTGGGTGACCCTCGATGCTTACCATCGTGGCACTACCCAAATCAAGGCGGTTCGACAGGACCAATTCAAGCGTGAGTTCAACAAGTTTGAACAACCGCTGGTGAGAGTCTTGACGAGTGCTTTGGTCGGTTTACGAAGATTTTGGCGACCTCCGAAGCGATCGGTTGCATATACCGACTCGGACAATGCTCGGCATTTCTTAACCGCACTCGACCTTCGGGTTTGGGAGATGAAGGTGACCACCATCAAGGACACCACCGACTTATCGACTCGACTCTTGGCGGGCTTTATTCCGCCTCAAGACTCATGAGATCGATGTCGTCTCTCGGAAGACGAAATCTCAATCGATGGCTTTGGTCACCGATCCCGTTGGATCTTCTTCTTCTGATCCTTCTATTGGTTTCTCTCTTTTCGCCCTTTGCGAGCTAAGCGATGACCAACTGGAAAAATTTCCGGAAAATGAGCTTGCTCTTCTTGCTCGCAAATTTTCATATGCATACAAGAGAGTGAGAGAGAGGAAGAGAGGTGGGATGATCACCAGTTTCGAGTGTGGTGGCCCCAACCACATTCGAGCAAACTGTCCCAAGCTGGAGAAGGGCAAAAACGAACAAGGCGGTTCGGGCAAGAACGACTACACTGTCGCGGGAGCCGCCCAGACCGTACTCGGGCTAGTTGGATACGCTATCGCCACATCGGATTTGGAGGTTAGCAAAGGATCACCGATGGTGCTCGCATTGCTAACACCCAAGCCCAAATGAGACAACGGCGAACACCCAAATAACTCGAACCCGATCCGGTATTCCCCGGTATGCGATCCGAAAACTCGCCAAGGATCCCCACATACCGGATTTCAAAGTCATACCAACTCAATTTGCATAAAGGGGGCAACGAACTCGAAACCCCACAACCAGACACGCAAAGCGGAAGCAAAACAAAACAAAACCCAACCCGGCACAAAGACGACCCGACGAAAAACCAAACCCACAAGACTAACAAAAGCACGAAAAAAATTGGGCATGATGCCTCTAGAACAGAGGACATCCACCCAGCAGACAAGAGAGACAAAATGCATATATATATATATCAACAATAACAACTAAATATCTCGACCAACTACGCATCTCGATCATCAACCATCATATAACAACCACATCAAGTATCAAAAGTTAAAGCCTCCACATGCTACAAACACAACCCATACATATACAACAAAAGTTATCCAAACCCCAAGGTAAATAAAATTAAGACTCATCAGGAAGTGTCACCATTGCTGAACACTTCCGGCGCTTGCATCATCGAGCTAAGCCTCTACTCGGTGTCCCGCCCGACAACCGAGAGACAATAAGGACAGAACTCACAACCTGCATCGCCCTCACCGAAAACCACAAGCGAAGCATGAGTACGAGAAGGTACTGCAAGTCTTACCCGTGGTCCATATATGACCGACTCACAAAGGAATATGCATTGGATAAAACAATGGAATAAGCCACAGGTAATAAGTGCGAAAAGCTTAACTTTGTAGTAGATTCGCCTACACTACTCAATTCACAAGTTTTAAAGCGGTTATAACAAGCATCTACTACTACATTGAAGGTTTGCAATTAAGTACATGAAGTAACACAAGTATCACCACCATTCACAACAAATTCATCAACATCTCACATTTCTTTTACAGTTTTAAGTTGTTACTACGATGAATCGAGCGATGAGAGAGCGTGCTCTTATCATGAGCCTGGCGATTCAAATCGTTTATTCACTGCGCAGGATCATCAATCACACGACACTGAATCCCACATAGGAATCCCGCATCAACCGCCCCTCCCACCATATCTATCCGATGAACCGCCCTCATGCGGCACGAGCACCTAGCAACCTCCCCTGAGCGACACAAGTCCAACTTGGCCCTCCCGAGGAGACCTAGGCCTCGAACTCCACCCCAACCATCGCATGAAGTTGCACCCCATCGACTAGGGAATGGTGAAAGAGTGGCTTACCGCGCCCATATCACGGCATGTGATCAACAAGGGTTGCTCAATCAAAGGTCAAACTTGAACGGTCCTCAATCGACACAGGCGAGAGCTACACATTCGAGTCTACACACTCTCATGTCCCAACCCTCTCGCCCGGTCTCCAATTCACATTTACATTTTCAACCTACTCCCATTTCCAAACCATGCAGTTCATAAGTGTGAAGTAGTATATCACAAGTGATGGAACCATCCACCACTTGGCCCGAACCCGACCGCTAAGCAATTTAAGCGTGACATAAAATATTACCCATGTTAGGTAATGACAATTCAACAATTAACAAGGATGACATATGCAGTAAATAGGTTCTAACATTCTACCCACAATTCAACTCCTAATGCACTACTTAAAACACCCGTTAAGCAATTCATTCACAAAGATAGAATATATAAGGATCAATGATGCTTAGGTGCTTGCCTTGTGCTTCAATTGGATTTTCAGTAGCCACTGGCTCTTCAACTCCCACGGATCGTCACCCGCCATGGGATCGTTCTCTACGATGTATGGATGCAAAATGAGATGCATGAAATGCATATGTAAAGAAATGCAATTGAAGTTTTAACAAAATTCCAAAATGCAATCCTTCTACAACAAAGCGAAAAGCAAAACGTTGACACTACGTATCAATAGCTAAACAATACTTTGATATGCTTTACACAACTCCAACCAAAACCCTAACCTTCATTTTGAAATTTGGACAGATTTTAGCCCTTCTAGACCGACTTCACCATTTTAGGCATAACTTCTACATGGTTACATGAAATTGAGTGATTCCAAGTCCTAATGAAACTTAAGAGATATATCTACAACTTAGATTTAGCTGATTTCTCATTTATTGCTTGAGTAATGCCCAGTTTGCCCATGAACAGAGGGTGGATTTTTGGGTTCAGAATTTATAGTCTTTCTGGACAGCATGCACCATTTTGCCATAAAAATGCTATACCTAATGGAATTGAGCAATTGATGACAGTTTTGGAATCTACACAAAAATTTCCTACAACTTCTCAGGAAAAACTCAAAGCTAATTCGGCCTCTAACTATTTTTAAACTACAGTCCAAGTTTCAGCTTTCACAGATTCAGCATCTCAGTGCAGCAGGTACCAAAATCATCATAACTTTCGTTTGGATGGATGGAATCAAGTGATTCCGGTTGGAAAATAAAGGTAACTCATTTGCCTACATCTTCTTCTTCCGTGGACCAAGCAGGAAATGCTGGGAACTAGCTCTAAAACACGAAACACAGCAGCACAATTTCCTGCTCGAAAATGACAGAACATTGTACCAAACCCTAAATTGATTTTCCTCAAATCCACCAATGAAACTTCAATCCAAAGCATGTAATCCATACATCTACCTCATTTATACCATCCACACCCAATCGTCAAAACCCTAGGAGAGAAATTACCTAGAAGGAGGTGGGAGAGGAAGGAGATGGGCTGCTTGGGGAGGGGAGGAAGGAGCTGCTGCTTGGGGAGCTTGGGGGAGGCGCCACCAATGGAGGGAGGGCTGCAGGGAGGAGCTCCAAGGGCGCCAAGGGAGGAGGTAGGTGGCTTGGAGGAGAGACTTAGGGGAGGAGCTGCCCCCTGGCTGATTTCTTGGCTTGGGAAGAAATGAGGATGGGAAAAAAATGAGCTCTAATGCACACATGTGGCTAGATATTTGTTGGCTTTGGTGGTTTAACTATTTTGCCGCAATGGGTGTGGGCATGACAAGGTTTATTTAGTAATATGGCTAGGAGAAGTTATTTGTTTGCTTGAATCGATTCAATTTTTGAGTCATATTTAAAACTAGTGTTTGATTTTGGATTGGGATCAAAATTCAACCCGACTTAGAAAGTTTCTAGTTCAAAATGTTTTGGTTAAGTTTGAAAAATTCTAAGTGGCGCTTCGATAGTCGTTGCGATAGGAAGTTAATAATAATTACGGCCAAAATTTTGGTTGGCGCTAATTTTAGCCGCACAAACCGAAATCGAATTTGGGGCCTGTCAAATCCTCCCCATAAAGAATCTCGTCCCGAGATTCGAAGCGAAGAATGGACGAATAGAACCCAAATTGGATAAAGGAGTCATAATCTCACAAGATGACTCAAAAATGCGATAAGACGACTATAGACGCAACACTTACATACTAGGGAAGAAATCGGGGTAGTCGACCTTCAAGCGGTCTTCTCGTTCCCACGTAGCTTCATCTTGATGTGGTTGCTCCACCGCACTTTGAAGAATTTAATTGACTTCCGCGAGTCTTGCGTTCCGCTTCTTCCAAAACCCGAATTGGATGCTCTTGATAAGATAAGTCGGTTGAACTTCTAGGTCATCCACATCAAATCGCTCAAATGGAGTGCGGAGGCATTGCTTCAATTGCGACACGTGGAAAACATCGTGGATTGCCGCAAGTGAAGGAGGAAGCTCTAACTTGTATGCCACTTTACCACGCTTCACGGGATCCGGAAGGTCCGATATAGCGAGTGCTAGCTTCCTCTCGACTCGAATCGACGGGTGCCCGGAATGGAGATACCTTGGATAGACATGATCACCAGCGTCGAAGGAGAGGGTCTCCTCGACGATCGGCATAACTCTTTTGTCGTGATTGTGCTATCCTCGGGTTATCTTGAACAGCCTTTACCTTGTTTTCTGCTTCCATGACTAAGTCAGGCCCAAAGAACGGTCGTTCACCACTCTCCGACCAGTTCAGGGGAGTTCGGCGACCGACCATACAAAGCTTCAAAAGGAGACATTACGATCTTCGGTCGATAGGCTGTTGTTGTAGCGAACTCTGCATATGGAAGGCATTCATCCCATTTCTTCCCATATGACAAGACACACGCTCTCAGCATATCCTCAAGAATCTGATTGACCCTCTCGGTCTGACCATCTGTTTGAGGATGATATCTTTGGTAATGAAGCGACTTAGTGCCCAAGGCCTCATGTAGGCTTCTCGAGTGCGAAACAAGCTGTGAGCCCGATCGACACTATCCGCTTGGGCACTCCATGCAGGCACAAGATCCGAGATATATACAACTCCGCATATTTCATGGATCGATAGTTGGTGCGAACCGCCAGGAAATGTGCAGACTTCGTCAACCGGTCGACTATAACCCATATCGAGTCGTGACTCGAAGAGGTCGTGGGCAGCCCGATAATGAAGTCCATCCGATATCTTCCATTTCCAACTCGGAATAGGCAAGGGTGAAGAGTGCCACCGGCACGAGATGCTCGGCCTTTACCCTTTTGCGGACATCGCACTCGCCACATAGCGAGCAATCTCCGCTTCATGCGAGTTCACCAAAACCGCGGCTTGGATCTTGGTACATCTTGTTCTTGCCGGATGGATCGTGAGTAAGGAATTGTGGGCCTCATCGAGAATCTTTCTCCTTAACTCATGGTCCTTAGGAACGACGAGACGCTCGCCGAACCACAGAACACCATGATCATCGAGACGGAAGCGTGTAGCTTGGTCGGCGCTCATGCCGTCTCGTATGTGGGCAACACCCACGTCAGTCTGTTGTGCCTCTCTGATCTGGTCCAGCAAAGTGGAATTCAACTCCAGATTGGCCAAGAACCCATCTTCAACCATTTCGATGCCGAGCTTCTGAAACTCAGCACAAAGAGTGGCACTGCGGGGTTGCACACTGAGACAGTTGCATTGTGCTTTGCGACTTAACGCGTCTGCCACCACATTGGCTTTCCCCGGGTGGTAGTGTACCTCCAGACTGTAATCTTTGATGAGCTCAAGCCATCTTCGTTGCCTCATATTCAACTCTGACTGAGTGAAAATGTACTTGAGGCTCTTGTGATCTGTGTAAATATTGCATTTGTTGCCCAATAGGTAATGGCGCCAAATCTTTAGAGCATGCACCACCGCAGCAAGTTCCAAGTCATGCGTCGGGTAGTGCTCTTCATGGCGCTTCAACTGCCGAGAAGCATAGGCGACCACTCGGCCTTCTTGCATCAGCACACAGCCAAGACCAACGCCCGATGCATCGCAATAGACATCGAAAGGCTTGAGAATATCAGGCTGTGTGAGGACAGGAGCGGTAGTAAGCCGTTGTTTCAATGTCTGAAATGCCCGCTCACAGCCAGTTGACCATTTGAATTCAGAACCCTTCTTCAGCAACTCTGTCATCGGTTTGGCAATCTTGGAGAAGTCCTGGATGAATCGACGGTAATAGCCCGCAAGCCCAAGAAAACTGCGGATCTGTGGCGATCTTGGGTTGCTCCCATTGGAGGACATCTTGTACCTTTCTCGGGTCAACAATGACACCGCTCGAAAGGACATGCCCTAGAAACGACACTTGGTCAGCCGAACTCGCATTTCTTGAACTTCGCGCCAAGCGATGCTCCCAAGTCTCTCGAGAACAATGCGAAGATGTTGGCATGCTCCTCCTCATTCTTTGAGTATATGAGGATGTCATCAATGAATATGACTACGAATGAGTCAAGTTCCTCCATGAAGACCGAATTCATCATGTAGGTGAAGTATCTTGGTGCATTCGCCGGTCAAAAGACATGACGGTATACTCGTACAATCCATAACGAGTGGAGAAGGCTGTCTTGGGATATCCTCCGCTCGAATCTTGATTTGATGATAACTTGACCTCGGTCAATCTTGGAGAACACCGTGCACCAAGAAGTGATCAAAAGGATGTCAATCCTAGGAAGGGTACTTGTTCTTGATGGTGATGCGTTCAAGGGCGATAGTCAACGCAAAGCGAAGGACCCGTCCTTCTTGGTCACAAACAGAGCCGAGCAACCCCAAGGCGAGGAGCTCGGCGAATAAACCCCTTGTCCATCAGTTCCTTCAATCTGTTTCTTGATTCGACCAGCTCATTTGGCGGCATTCTATACGGCTGCTTCAAACCTGGAGCAGCCCGGGTTGGAGGTCAACTACGAACTCGATATCCCTATCAGGGGGCATCCCTGGCAGTTCCTCTGGGAACACATCCGGGTATTTAGACACCACCGGAATGGACTCCAACTCTCTAATTTCAACACCATTTAAGGAATATAGAGCAGCCTTGCCCTTATCGAGAAGGAAAGTCAACCGGTCGCCCTTTGGTTCTTTGAGTGAGATGGAGCGATCGCACGATCTAGAACGACTGCTTTGCTTGGTTAGCCAATTCATGCCTGAATGACATCCATCCCACGAAGATCAAGGAGTAGCAAGTGACAACAAATGGAACCCTTGAATCATCACGAGGCTCCTGGACTAAGCGGTCACTACAACTTTCAAACCGGTGCTTCAATGAGGAAAGAGGTATGGCTACAATTAACCTTCATTCCATGATGTAGGGCAAACTCCTTACGAATAAAAGAATGAGAAGCCCCGAGTCAAACAACACCCTAGCAAATGCCCATTAATGCATAACATACCAAGAAGCACTTGATCACCCTCAGGATCTCCTCGGTAGCTTGTGTAGTTGACTTGCCCGTGACTTGCCGCTGAGGAGGCCTTCCATTGGGGCGCGAGGTAGTGCAAGCTGCGCCTTGAGGCCGTGGGCGTTAAAGTTGGTGCCCGCCTCGAGAGCAGACGATCGCGGATGAAGTGACCCGCTCGCCCGCAGTTGAAGCACGGGCCCGGACCGGCAGTCATCCCCACACTCAAACCCGGCTGCGGCTGTGGGGGCCGGGGAGCAACGATAGGTGGGCGAACAAAACCCATTTGGACGGAAAGGGGCGGAGTAGGTGCCCTCGGCGCAGATGGAAAAGCTCGCGCGAGCACGCTGTGAACTGCCGCCAACTGAGTACTGAGCACCCCTCTTCCTCTTCTTCTCCTCTTGATGGCTCTTCATTTTGTGCTCCCCTGTGATAGCCCGACTCACCAAGGTGTTGAAGTCAGGGAAGTCACAGGTGAGAGTTTGTCTTGCATCTTGGTGACATACCATTCATGAACCGTATTGCTTCTTTGCATCATTGTCCACCTCTTCCGGTGCATATTGAGCCAAGGAATTGAACTCCGTGAGTAGTCCATCATGGACTTGTTCAATTGCTTGGGGAGAGAAACTCCCGCTTCTTAATATCCATGAGCCCTTCGGGATATGGTATGCCGGAAGGCCTCACGAATTCCGCCCATGACACACGGTGATCGGCGGGCTGCATCACCAAGAAGTTGGCCCACCAAGCACCGGCGGAACCTTGAAGGCTGGCGAGCGGCGAGGCGCCTTCTCATGATCTTCACAATGGATCGGGGCAAATTTACGCTCTATCGTTCGCGACCAGTCATCCGCCTCAAGTGGCTCACTAGCATGAGAAAATGTAGGCGGTGGGTATGGAGGAAGTCCAGTACCCATTGGGCGGTCCCGCCCATCACGACCGCCTCGAGGAGCGATTACGGACCAACATCTCCGAATCCTGTTGGTTGCTCACGATTTTGCTCGACCTCATCGTAACATCCAGCAAGTTGGGAGGAGGAGGCGGGTCATTGCCTTGGGGCTGTGATCGCCACGCACCATCATCATCTCCCGCTCCACCACGGGTCCTCATTCTAGACTCCACAAGAAAGGAACAAGACATTAGACTTGGTTAAAATCGGGGTCAACACCGATTTAACGAATAACACTCAACAATAAATAAAGTCTACAATTTTTAATAAAGTAAGATGCAATGGCCCTTGTGCAACTACATGCATGCATGATATAAAATGTACGTTACCAACGTCAACACTTCTTCCATTCCCACCATCTAACTGGTACTATCACAATTATAGACATAGGGCGGTAATGTCTGATTTACTACTACTAAGGGGTTAATATAAACCCGACTCAAGGCGCCTAAGTGGATGTCAAGTTTTGGGTTCGTCTTTATGCACCTTGCTCGATACCACCTTGTCGCGGAGCCGCCGGACCGTACTCGGGCTAGTTGGATACGCTATCGCCACATCGGATTTGGAGGTTAGCAAAGGATCACCGATGGTGCTCGCATTGCTAACACCCAAGCCCAAATGAGACAACGGCGAAACACCCAAATAACTCGAACCCGATCCCGGTATTCCCCCGGTATGCGATCCGAAAACTCGCCCAGGATCCCCACATACCGGATTTCAAAGTCATACCAACTCAATTTGCATAAAGGGGGCAACGAACTCGAAACCCCACAACCAGACACGCAAAGCGGAAGCAAAACAAAACAAAACCCAACCCGGCACAAAGACGACCCGACGAAAAACCAAAACCCACAAGACTAACAAAAGCACGAAAAAAATTGGGCATGATGCCTCTAGAACAGAGGACATCCACCCAGCAGACAAGAGAGACAAAATGCATATATATATATATATCAACAATAACAACTAAATATCTACGACCAACTACGCATCTACGATCATCAACCATCATATAACAACCACATCAAGTATCAAAAGTTAAAGCCTCCACATGCTACAAACACAACCCATACATATACAACAAAAGTTATCCAAACCCCAAGGTAAATAAAATTAAGACTCATCCGAAGTGTCCTCCTTCAACACTTCCGGCGCTTGCATCGTGAGCTAAGCCTCTACTCGGTGTCCCGCCCGACAACCGAGAGACAATAAGGACAGAACTCACAACCTGCATCGCCTCACCGAAAACCACAAAGCGAAGCATGAGTACGTAAGGTACTGCAAGTCTTACCCGTGGTCCATATATGACCGACTCACAAAGGAATATGCATTGGATAAAACAATGGAATAAGCCACGGGTAATAAGTGCGAAAAGCTTAACTTTGTAGTAGATTCGCCTACACTACTCAATTCACAAGTTTTAAAGCGGTTATAACAAGCATCTACTACTACATTGAAGGTTTGCAATTAAGTACATGAAGTAACACAAGTATCACCACCATTCACAACAAATTCATCAACATCTCACATTTCTTTTACAGTTTTAAGTTGTTACTACGATGAATCGAGCGATGAGAGCGTGCTCTTATCCATGAGCGCGCGATTCAAATCGTTTATTCACTGCAGGATCATCAATCACACGACATCAATCCCACACAGAATCCCGCATCAACCGCCCTCCCACCATATCTATCCGATGAACCGCCCTCATGCGGCACGAGCACCTAGCAACCTCCCCGAGCGACACAAGTCCAACTTGGCCTCCCGAGGAGACCTAGGCCTCGAACTCCACCCCAACCATCGCATGAAGTTGCACCCCATCGACTAGGGAATGGTGAAAGAGTGGCTTACCGCGCCCATATCACGGCATGTGATCAACAAGGGTTGCTCAATCAAAGGTCAAACTCGAGCGGTCCTCAATCGACACAAAGTGAGAGCTACACATTCGAGTCTACACACTCTCATGTCCCAACCCTCTCGCCTGGTCTCCAATTCACATTTACATTTTCAACCTACTCCCATTTCCAAACCATGTAGTTCATAAGTGTGAAGTAGTACATCACAAGTGATGGAACCATCCACCACTTGGCCCGAACCCGACCGCTAAGCAATTTAAGCGTGACATAAAATATTACCCATGTTAGGTTCCAAATGACAATTCAACAATTAACAAGGATGACATATGCAGAAATAGGTTCTAACATTCTACCCACAATTCAACTCCTAATGCACTACTTAAAACACCCGTTAAGCAATTCATTCACAAAGATAGAATATATAAGGATCAATGATGCTTAGGTGCTTGCCTTGTGCTTCAATTGGATTTTCAAGAGCCACTGGCTCTTCAACTCCCACGGATCGTCACCCGCCAGGATCGTTCTCACACGATGTATGGATGCAAAATGAGATGCATGAAATGCATATGTAAAGGAAATGCAATTCGAAGTTTTAACCAAATTCCAAAATGCAATCCTTCTACAACAAAACGAAAAGCAAAAACGTTGACACTACGTATCAATAGCTAAACAATACTTTGATATGCTTTACACAACTCCAACCAAAATCCTAACCTTCATTTTGAAATTTGGACAGATTTTAGCCCTTCTAGACCGACTTCACCATTTTAGGCATAACTTCTACATGGTTACATGAAATTGAGTGATTCCAAGTCCTAATGAAACTTAAGAGATATATCTACAACTTAGTTTTAGCTGATTTCTCATTTATTGCTTGAGTAATGCCCAGTTTGCCCATGAACAGAGGGTGGATTTTTGGGTTCAGAATTTATAGTCTTTCTGGACAGCATGCACCATTTTTGCCATAAAAAATGCTATACCTAATGGAATTGAGCAATTGATGACAGTTTTGGAATCTACACAAAATTTCCTACAACTTCTCAGGAAAAACTCAAAGCTAATTCGGCCTCTAACTATTTTTAAACTACAGTCCAAGTTTCAGCTTTCACAGATTCAGCATCTCAGTGCAGCAGGTACCAAAATCATCATAACTTTCGTTTGGATGGATGGAATCAAGTGATTCCGGTTGGAAAATAAAGGTAACTCATTTGCCTACATCTTCTTCTTCAGTGGACCAAGCAGGAAATGCTGGGAACTAGCTCTAAAACACGAAACACAGCAGCACAATTTCCTGCTCGAAAATGACAGAACATTGTACCAAACCCTAAATTGATTTTCCTCAAATCCACCAATGAAACTTCAATCCAAAGCATGTAATCCATACATCTACCTCATTTATACCATCCACACCCAATCATCAAAACCCTAGGAGAGAAATTACCTAGAAGGAGGTGGGAGAGGAAGGAGATGAGCTGCTTGGAGAGGGGAGGAAGGAGCTGCTGCTTGGGGAGCTTGGGGAGGCGCCACCAATGGAGGGAGGGCTGCAGGAGGAGCTCCAAGGGCGCCAAGGGAGGAGGTAGGAGGCGTGGAGGAGAGACTTAGGGAGGAGCTGCCCCTGGCTGATTTCTTGGCTTGGGAAGAAATGAGGATGGGAAAAAATGAGCTCTAATGCACACATGTGGCTAGATATTTGTTGGCTTTGGTGGTTTGACTATTTTGCCCCCATGGGTGTGGGCATGACAAGGTTTATTTAGTAATATGGCTAGGAGAAGTTATTTGTTTGCTTGAATCGATTCAATTTTTGAGTCATATTTAAAACTAGTGTTTGATTTTGGATTGGGATCAAAATTCAACCCGACTTAGAGAAAGTTTCTAGTTCAAAATGTTTTGGTTAAGTTTGAAAAATTCTAAGTGGCGCTTCGATAGTCGTTGCGATCGGAAGTTAATAATAATTACGGCCAAAATTTTGGTTGGCGCTAATTTTAGCCGCACAAACCAAATCGAATTTGGGGCCTGTCAAATCCTCCCCATAAAGAATCTCGTCCCGAGATTCTAAACGAAGAATGGACGAATAGAACCCAAATTGGATAAAGGAGTCATAATCTCACAAGATGACTCAAAATGCGATAAGACAGCTATAGACTGCAACACTTACATACTAGGGAAGAAATCGGGGTAGTCGACCTTCAAACGGTCTTCTCGTTCCCACGTAGCTTCATCTTCAGTGTGGTTGCTCCACTGCACTTTGAAGAATTTAATTGACTTCCGGCGAGTCTTGTGTTCCGCTTCTTCCAAAACCCGAATTGGATGCTCTTGATAAGACAAGTCCGGTTGAACTTCTAGGTCATCCACATCAAACTGCTCAAATGGAGTGCGGAGGCATTGCTTCAATTGCGACAGGTGGAAAACATCGTGGATTGCCGCAAGTGAAGGAGGAAGCTCTAACTTGTATGCCACTTTACCACGCTTCACCAGGATCCGGAAAGGTCCGATATAGCGAGGTGCTAGCTTCCCTCTGACTCCGAATCGACGGGTGCCCCGGAATGGAGATACCTTCAGATAGACATGATCACCAACGTCGAAGGAGAGGGTCTCCTCGACGATCAAGATAACTCTTTGTCGTGATTGTGCTATCCTCGGGTTATCTTGAACAGCCTTTACCTTCTTTTACGCTTCCATGACTAAGTCAGCCCAAAGAACGGTCGCTCACCACTCTCCGACCAGTTCGGGGAGTTCGGCGACCGACCATACAAAGCTTCAAAAGGAGACATTCGACATCTTGGTCCGATAGGCTGTTGTTGTAGCGAACTCTGCATATGGAAGGCATTCATCCCATTTCTTCCCATATGACAAGACACGCTCTCAAAGATATCCTCAAGAATCGATTGACCCTCTCGGTCCGACCATCTGCTTGAGGATGATATGCTGAGCTGTGAAGCAGCTTAGTGCCCAAGGCCTCATGTAGGCTTCTCCAGAATTGCGAAACAAACTGTGAGCCCCGATCTGACACTATCCGCTTGGGCACTCCATGCAGGCACAAGATCCGAGATATATAAACTCCGCATATTTCATGGATCGATAGTTGGTGCGAACCGCCAGGAAATGTGCAGACTTCGTCAACCGGTCGACTATAACCCATATCGAGTCGTGACTCAAGAGGTCGTGGCAGCCCGATAATGAAGTCCATGCCGATATCTTCCCACTTCCAACTTGGAATAGGCAAGGGTGAAGAGTGCCAGCTGGCCTGAGATGCTCGACCTTTACCCTTTTGCAGACATCGCACTCTGCCACATAGCGAGCAATCTCCCGCTTCATGCGAGTTCACCAAAACCGCGACTTCAGATCTTGGTACATCTTGTTGCTGCCGGATGGATCGTGAGTAAGGAATTGTGGGCCTCATCGAGAATCTTTCTCCTTAACTCATGGTCCTTAGGAACGACGAGGCGCCGCCGAACCACGAACACCATGATCATCGAGGCGAAGCGTGTAGCTTGGTCGGCGCCATGCCGCCTCGTATGTGGGCAACACCCACGTCGATCACAGTGCCTCTCGATCTGGTCCAGCAAAGTGGAATTCAACTCCAGTTGGCCAAGAACCCATCTTCAACCATTTCGATGCCGAGCTTCAAACTCAAAGCACAAAGAGTGGCATGCGGGTTGCACATCGAGACAGTTGCATTGTGCTTTGCGACTTAACGCGTCTGCCACCACATTGGCTTTCCCGGGTGGTAGTGTACCTCGGTCGTAATCTTTGATGAGCTCAAGCCATCTTCGTTGCCTCATATTCAACTCGATCGAGTGAAAATGTACTTGAGGCTCTTGTGATCTGTGTAAATATTGCATTTGTTGCCCAATAGGTAATGGCGCCAAATCTTTAGAGCATGCACCACCGCAGAAGTTCCAAGTCATGCGTCGGGTAGTGCTCTTCATGGCGCTTCAATCGCCGAGATGCATAGGCGACCACTCGGCCTTCTTGCATCAGCACACAGCCAAGACCAACGCCCGATGCATCGCAATAGACATCGAAAGGCTTGTGAATATCAGGCTGTGTGAGGACAGGAGCGGTAGTAAGCCGTTGTTTCAATGTCTGAAATGCCCGCTCACAGCGCTGACCATTTGAATTGTAACCCTTCTTCAAAAACTCACATCGGTTTGGCAATCTTGGAGAAGTCCTGATGAATCGACGGTAATAGCCCGCAAGCCCAAGAAAACTGCGGATCTCTGTGACAGTCTTGGGTTGCTCCCATTGGAGGACATCTTGTACCTTTCTCGGGTCAACAGCGACACCGCGCTCAGAAAGGACATGCCCCAGAAACGACACTTCGATCAGCCAGAACTCGCATTTGCTGAACTTCGCATACAAGCGATGCTCCCGAAGTCTCTCGAGAACAATGCGAAGATGTTCGGCATGCTCCTCCTCATTCTTTGAGTATATGAGGATGTCATCAATGAATATGACTACGAATGAGTCAAGTTCCTCCATGAAGACTGAATTCATCATGTAGGTGAAGTATGCCGGTGCATTCGTCACTCCAAAAGACATGACGGTATACTCGCACAATCCATAACGAGTGGAGAAGGCGTCTTCGGATATCCTCCGCTCGAATCTTGATTTGATGATAACCCACCTCAGTCAATCTTGGAGAACACCGTGCACCAAAGAAGTCGATCAAAAGGATGTCAATCCTAGGAAGGGGTACTTGTTCTTGATGGTGATCTGCGTTCAAGGGCGATAGTCAACGCAAAGCGAAGGACCCGTCCTTCTTGGTCACAAACAGAGCCGAGCAACCCCAAGGCGAGGAGCTCGGCGAATAAACCCCTTGTCCATCGGTTCCTTCAATGCTGTTTCTTGATTCACCAGCTCATTTGGCGGCATTCTATACGGCCGCTGGAACCGAGCAGCCGGGTTGGAGGTCAACTACGAACTCGATATCCCTATCGAGGGCATCCTCGCGCCCTCTGGAACACATCCGGTATTTAGACACCACCGAATGGACTCCAACTCTCTAATTTCAACACCATTTAAGGAATATAGAGCAGCCTTGCCCTTATCGAGAAGGAAAGTCAACCGGTCGCCCTTTGGTTCTTTGAGTGAGATGGAGCGACTGGCATAGTCTAGAACGGCCTGCTGCTTGGTTAGCCAATTCATGCCCAGAATGACATCCATCCCACGAAGATCAAGGAGTAGCAAGCTGACAACGAATGGAACCCCTTGAATCATCACGAGGCTCCTGGACTAAGCGGTCACTACAACTTTCGAACCCGGTGCTTCAATGAGGAAAGAGGTATGGCTACAATTAACCTTCATTCCATGATGTAGGGCAAACTCCTTACGAATAAAAGAATGAGAAGCCCCTGAGTCAAACAACACCCTAGCAGCATGCCCATTAATGCATAACATACCAGTAAGCACTTGATCACCCTCTGGGATCTCCTCAGCGCTTGTGTAGTTGACTTGCCCGTGACTTGCCGCTTGAGGAGGCCTTCCATTGGGACGCGGAGGTAGTGCAACTGCGCCTTGAGGCCGTGGGGCGTTAAAGTTGGTGCCCCGCCTCGGGAACGGACAGTCGCGGATGAAGTGACCCGCTCGCCCGCAGTTGAAGCACGGGCCCGGACCGGCAGTCATCCCCACACTCAAACCCGGCTGCGGCTGTGGGGGCCGGGGAGCAACGATAGGTGGGCGAACAAAACCCACTGGACGGAAAGGGGCCGGAGTAGGTGCCCTCGGCGCAGGATGGAAAACTGCGCGAGCACGCTGTGAACTGCCGCCAACTGAGTACTGAGCACCCCTCTTCCTCTTCTTCTCCTCTTGATGGCTCTTCATTTTGTGCTCCATCGTGATAGCCCGACTCACCAAGGTGTTGAAGTCGGAAGTCACTGATCGAGAGTTTGTCTTGCATCTTGGCTGACATACCATTCATGAACCGGTATTGCTTCTTTGCATCGCTGTCCACCTCTTCCGGTGCATATTGAGCCAAGGAATTGAACTCCTGTGAGTAGTCCATCATGGACTTGTTCAATTGCTTCAGGAGAGAAACTCCGCTTCTTAATATCCATGAGCCCTTCGGGATATGGTATGCCCTAAGGCCTCACGAATTCCGCCCATGACACACGGTGATCGGCGGGCTGCATCACCAAGAAGTTGGCCCACCAAGCACCGGCGGAACCTTGAAGCCTGCTGGCGGCGTGAGCGCCTTCTCATGATCTTCACAATGGATCGGGGCAAATTTACGCTCTATCGTTCGCAGCCACCATCCGCCTCAAGTGGCTCACTAGCACGAGAAAATGTAGGCGGTGGGTATGGAGGAAGTCCAAGTACTCATTGGGCGGTCCGCCCATCACGACCGCCTCGAGGAGCTCGATTACGGACCAACATCTCCGAATCCTGTTGGTTGCTCGCGATTTTGCTCGACCTCATCGTAACATCCAAAGAAGTTGGGAGGAGGAGGCGGTCATTGCATTGGGGCTGTGATCGCCCGCACCATCATCATCTCCCGCTCCACCACGGGTCCTCATTCTAGACTCCACAAGAAAGGAACAAGACATTAGACTTGGTTAAAATCGGGGTCAACACCCGATTTAACGAATAGCACTCAACAATAATTAAAGTCTACAATTTTTAATAAAGTAAGATGCAATGGCCCTTGTGCAACTACATGCATGCATGATATAAAATGTACGTTACCAACGTCAACACTTCTTCCATTCCCACCATCTAACTGGTACTATCACAATTATAGACATAGGGCGGGTAATACAGTACTTACTACTACTAAGGGGTTAATATAAACCCGACTCAAGACGCCTAAGTGGATGTCAAGTTTTGGGTTCGTCTTTATGCACCTTGCTCTGATACCACCTTGTCGCGGGAGCCGCCCAGACCGTACTCGGGCTAGTTGGATACGCTATCGCCACATCGGATTTGGAGGTTAGCAAAGGATCACCGATGGTGCTCGCATTGCTAACACCCAAGCCCAAATGAGACAACGGCGAAACACCCAAATAACTCGAACCCGATCCCGAATTCCCCGGTATGCGATCCAAAACTCGCCAGATCCCCACATACCGGATTTCAAAGTCATACCAACTCAATTTGCATAAAGGAGCAACGAACTCAAACCCCACAACCAGACACGCAAAGCGGAAGCAAAACAAAACAAAACCCAACCCGCACAAAGACGACCCGACGAAAAACCAAAACCCACAAGACTAACAAAAGCACGAAAAAATTGGGCATGATGCCTCTAGAACAGAGGACATCCACCCAGAGACAAGAGAGACAAAATGCATATATATATATATCAACAATAACAACTAAATATCTACGACCAACTACGATCTCGATCATCAACCATCATATAACAACCACATCAAGTATCAAAAGTTAAAGCCTCCACATGCTACAAACACAACCCATACATATACAACAAAAGTTATCCAAACCCCAAGGTAAATAAAATTAAGACTCATCCGAAGTGTCCTTGCCATCAACACTTCCGGCGCTTGCATCAATGAGCTAAGCCTCTACTCGGTGTCCCGCCCGACAACCGAGAGACAATAAGGACAGAACTCACAACCTCATCGCCTCACCGAAAACCACAAAGCGAAGCATGAGTACGAAAGGTACTGCAAGTCTTACCCGTGGTCCATATATGACCGACTCACAAAGGAATATGCATTGGATAAAACAATGGAATAAGCCACGGGTAATAAGTGCGAAAAGCTTAACTTTGTAGTAGATTCGCCTACACTACTCAATTCACAAGTTTTAAAGCGCTTATAACAAGCATCTACTACTACATTGAAGGTTTGCAATTAAGTACATGAAGTAACACAAGTATCACCACCATTCACAACAAATTCATCAACATCTCACATTTCTTTTACAGTTTTAAGTTGTTACTACGATGAATCGAGCGATGAGAGAGCGTGCTCTTATCCATGAGCGCCGCGATTCAAATCGCTTATTCACCGCAGGATCATCAATCACACGACATGAATCCCACACGAGAATCCCGCATCAACCGCCTCCCACCATATCTATCCGATGAACCGCCTCATGCGGCACGAGCACCTAGCAACCTCCCCGAGCGACACAAGTCCAACTTGGCCCTCCCGAGGAGACCTAGGCCTCGAACTCCACCCCAACCATCGCATGAAGTTGCACCCCATCGACTAGGGAATGGTGAAAGAGTGGCTTACCGCGCCCATATCACGGCATGTGATCAACAAGGGTTGCTCAATCAAAGGTCAAACTCGAACGGTCCTCAATCGACACAAAGAGAGCTACACATTCGAGTCTACACACTCTCATGTCCCAACCCTCTCGCCTGGTCTCCAATTCACATTTACATTTTCAACCTACTCCCATTTCCAAACCATGCAGTTCATAAGTGTGAAGTAGTACATCACAAGTGATGGAACCATCCACCACTTGGCCCGAACCCGACCGCTAAGCAATTTAAGCGTGACATAAAATATTAACCATGTTAGGTTCCAAATGACAATTCAACAATTAACAAGGATGACATATGCAGAAATAGGTTCTAACATTCTACCCACAATTCAACTCCTAATGCACTACTTAAAACACCCGTTAAGCAATTCATTCACAAAGATAGAATATATAAGGATCAATGATGCTTAGGTGCTTGCCTTGTGCTTCAATTGGATTTTCAGTAGCCACTGGCTCTTCAACTCCCACGGATACGTCACCCGCCAAGGATCGTTCTCTACACGATGTATGGATGCAAAATGAGATGCATGAAATGCATATGTAAAGGAAATGCAATTGAAGTTTTAACCAAATTCCAAAATGCAATCCTTCTACAACAAAACGAAAAGCAAAACGTTGACACTACGTATCAATAGCTAAACAATACTTTGATATGCTTTACACAACTCCAACCAAAATCCTAACCTTCATTTTGAAATTTGGACAGATTTTAGCCCTTCTAGACCGACTTCACCATTTTAGGCATAACTTCTACATGGTTACATGAAATTGAGTGATTCCAAGTCCTAATGAAACTTAAGAGATATATCTACAACTTAGTTTTAGCTGATTTCTCATTTATTGCTTGAGTAATGCCCAGTTTGCCCATGAACAGAGGGTGGATTTTTGGGTTCAGAATTTATAGTCTTTCTGGACAGCATGCACCATTTTGCCATAAAAATGCTATACCTAATGGAATTGAGCAATTGATGACAGTTTTGGAATCTACACAGAAATTTTCTACAACTTCTCAGGAAAAACTCAAAGCTAATTCGGCCTCTAACTATTTTTAAACTACAGTCCAAGTTTCAGCTTTCACAGATTCAGCATCTCAGTGCAGCAGGTACCAAAATCATCATAACTTTCGTTTGGATGGATGGAATCAAGTGATTCCGGTTGGAAAATAAAGGTAACTCATTTGCCTACATCTTCTTCTTCCGTGGACCAAGCAGGAAATGCTGGGAACTAGCTCTAAAACACGAAACACAGCAGCACAATTTCCTGCTCGAAAATGACAGAACATTGTACCAAACCCTAAATTGATTTTCCTCAAATCCACCAATGAAACATCAATCCAAAGCATGTAATCCATACATCTACCTCATTTATACCATCCACACCCAATCATCAAAACCCTAGGAGAGAAATTACCTAGAAGGAGGTGGGAGAGGAAGGAGATGGGCTGCTTGGGGAGGGGAGGAAGGAGCTGCTGCTTGGGGAGCTTGGGGGAGGCGCCACCAATGGAGGGAGGGCTGCAGGGAGGAGCTCCAAGGGCGCCAAGGGAGGAGGTAGGAGGCGTGGAGGAGAGACTTAGGGAGGAGCTGCCCCTGGCTGATTTCTTGGCTTGGGAAGAAATGAGGTTGGGAAAAAAAATGAGCTCTAATGCACACATGTGGCTAGATATTTGTTGGCTTTGGTGGTTTGACTATTTTGCCCCCATGGGTGTGGGCATGACAAGGTTTATTTAGTAATATGGCTAGGAGAAGTTATTTGTTTGCTTGAATCGATCCAATTTTTGAGTCATATTTAAAACTAGTGTTTGATTTTGGATTGGGATCAAAATTCAACCCTGACTTAGAGAAAGTTTCTAGTTCAAAATGTTTTGGTTAAGTTTGAAAAATTCTAAGTGGCGCTTCGATAGTCGTTGCGATAGGAAGTTAATAATAATTACGGCCAAAATTTTGGTTGGCGCTAATTTTAGCCGCACAAACCAAATCGAATTTGGGGCCTGTCAAATCCTCCCCATAAAGAATCTCGTCCCCAGATTCTAAACGAGAGAATGGACGAATAGAACCCAAATTGGATAAAGGAGTCATAATCTCACAAGATGACTCAAAAATGCGATAAGACGACTATAGACCGCAACACTTACATACTAGGGAAGAAATCGGGTAGTCGACCTTCAAACGGTCTTCTCGTTCCCACGTAGCTTCATCTTCATGTGGTTGCTCCACCGCACTTTGAAGAATTTAATTGACTTCCGCGAGTCTTGCGTTCCGCTTCTTCCAACACCCAATTGGATGCTCTTGATAAGATAAGTCCGTTGAACTTCTAGGTCATCCACATCAAATCGCTCAAATGGAGTGCGGAGGCATTGCTTCAATTGCGACACGTGGAAAACATCGTGGATTGCCGCAAGTGAAGGAGGAAGCTCTAACTTGTATGCCACTTTACCACGCTTCACGGGATCCGGAAGGTCCGATATAGCGAGGTGCTAGCTTCCTCGACTCAATCGACGGGTGCCCGGAATGGAGATACCTTCGATAGACATGATCACCAACGTCGAAGGAGAGGGTCTCCTCGACGATCAAGATAACTCTTTGTCGTGATTGTGCTATCCTCAGGTTATCTTGAACAGCCTTTACCTTCTTTTCTGCTTCCATGACTAAGTCAGGCCCAAAGAACGGTCGTTCACCACTCTCCGACCAGTTCAGGGGAGTTCGACAGCTTCGACCATACAAAGCTTCAAAAGGAGACATTCTGATACTGGTCTGATAGCTGTTGTTGTAAGCGAACTCTGCATATGGAAGGCATTCATCCCATTTCTTCCCATATGACAAGAAACACGCTCTCAGCATATCCTCAAGAATCTGATTGACCCTCTCGGTCTGACCATCTGTTTGAGGATGATATGCTGAGCTGTGAAGCAGCTTAGTGCCCAAGGCCTCATGTAGGCTTCTCCAGAATTGCGAAACAAACTGTGAGCCCCGATCTGACACTATCCGCTTGGGCACTCCATGCAGGCACAAGATCCGAGATATATACAACTCCGCATATTTCATGGATCGATAGTTGGTGCGAACCGCCAGGAAATGTGCAGACTTCGTCAACCGGTAAACTATAACCCATATCGAGTCGTGACTCGAAGAGGTCGTGGGCAGCCCGATAATGAAGTCCATGCTGATATCTTCCCACTTCCAACTCGGAATAGGCAAGGGCTGAAGAGTGCCAGCTGGCCTGAGATGCTCGACCTTTACCCTTTTGCAGACATCGCACTCTGCCACATAGCGAGCAATCTCCCGCTTCATGCGAGTTCACCAAAACCGCGGCTTCAGATCTTGGTACATCTTGTTGCTGCCCGGATGGATCGTGAGTAAGGAATTGTGGGCCTCATCGAGAATCTTTCTCCTTAACTCATGGTCCTTAGGAACGACGAGACGCTCGCCGAACCACAGAACACCATGATCATCGAGGCGGAAGTGTAGCTTGGTCGGCGCCATGCCGCTCGTATGTGGGCAACACCCACGCGATCTGTTGTGCCTCTCGATCTGGTCCAGAAAGTGGAATTCAACTCCAGATTGGCCAAGAACCCATCTTCAACCATTTCGACGCCGAGCTTCTGAAACTCAGCACAAAGAGTGGCACTGCGGGGTTGCACACTGAGACAGTTGCAATGTGCTTTGCGACTTAACGCGTCTGCCACCACATTGGCTTTCCCCGGGTGGTAGTGTACCTCCAGACTGTAATCTTTGATGAGCTCAAGCCATCTTCGTTGCCTCATATTCAACTCTGACTGAGTGAAAATGTACTTGAGGCTCTTGTGATCTGTGTAAATATTGCATTTGTTGCCCAATAGGTAATGGCGCCAAATCTTTAGAGCATGCACCACCGCAGCAAGTTCCAAGTCATGCGTCGGGTAGTGCTCTTCATGGCGCTTCAACTGCCGAGATGCATAGGCGACCACTCGGCCTTCTTGCATCAGCACACAGCCAAGACCAATGCCCGATGCATCGCAATAGACATCGAAAGGCTTGTGAATATTAGGCTGTGTGAGGACAGGAGCGGTAGTAAGCCGTTGTTTCAATGTCTGAAATGCCCGCTCACAGCCAGTTGACCATTTGAATTGAAACCCTTCTTGACAACTCTCACATCGGTTTGGCAATCTTGGAGAAGTCTGGATGAATTGATTGTAATAGCCCGCAAGCCCAAGAAAATGCGGATCTCTGTGATCTTGGGTTGCTCCCATTGAGGACATCTTGTACCTTTCTCGGGTCAATGACACGCGCGTAAAGGACATGCCCGAAACGACACTTGGTCAGCGAACTCGCATTTGCTGAACTTCGCGCCAAGCGATGCTCCCAAGTCTCGAGAACAATGCGAAGATGTTCGCATGCTCCTCCTCATTCTTTGAGTATATGAGGATGTCATCAATGAATATGACTACGAATGAGTCAAGTTCCTCCATGAATACCAATTCATCATGTAGGTGAAGTATGCGGTGCATTCGTCCCAAAAGACATGACGGTATACTCGCATAATCCATAACGAGTGGAGAAGGCGTCTTGGGATATCCTCCGCTCGAATCTTGATTTGATGATAACTTGACCTCGAGTCAATCTTGGAGAACACCGTGCACCAAAAAGTCGATCAAAAGGATGTCAATCCTAGGAAGGGGTACTTGTTCTTGATGGTGATCGCGTTCAAAGGACGATAGTCAACGCAAAGGCGAAGGACCCGTCCTTCTTGGTCACAAACAGAGCCGAGCAACCCCAAGGCGAGGAGCTCGAGCGAATAAACCCTTGTCCATCAGTTCCTTCAATCTGTTTCTTGATTCACCAGCTCATTTGGCGGCATTCTATACGGCCGCTTGGCTGGGAGCGGCCCGGGTTGGAGGTCAACTACGAACTCGATATCCCTATCGAGGGCATCCTCGCAGTTCCTCCGGGAACACATCCGGTATTTAGACACCACCGAATGGACTCCAACTCTCTAATTTCAACACCATTTAAGGAATATAGAGCAGCCTTGCCCTTATCGAGAAGGAAAGTCAACCGTCGCCCTTTGGTTCTTTGAGTGAGATGGAGCGACCGCATAGTCTAGAACGACTCTTTGCTTGGTTAGCCAATTCATGCCCAGAATGACATCCATCCCACGAAGATCAAGGAGTAGCAAGCTGACAACGAATGGAACCCCTTGAATCATCACAGAGGCTCCCTGGACTAACTGGTCAGCTACAACTTTCGAACCCGGTGCTTCAATGAGGAAAGAGGTATGGCTACAATTAACCTTCATTCCATGATGTAGGGCAAACTCCTTACGAATAAAAGAATGAGAAGCCCCTGAGTCAAACAACACCCTAGCAAAGATGCCCATTAATGCATAACATACCAAGAAGCACTTGATCACCCTCAGGATCTCCTCGGCGCTTGTGTAGTTGACTTGCCCGTGACTTGCCGCTGAGGAGGCCTTCCATTGGGACGCGGAGGTAGTGCAAGCTGCGCCTTGAGGCCGTGGGCGTTAAAGTTGGTGCCCGCCTCGAACGCAGACGATCGCGGATGAAGTGACCCGCTCGCCCAGCTTGAAGCACGGCCCGACCGGCGATCATCCCCACACTCAAACCCGGCCGCGGCGTGGGGGCCGGGAGCAACGATAGGTGGGCGAACAAAACCCATCGGACGGAAAGGGGCGGAGTAGGTGCCCTCGGCGCAGATGGAAAATCGCGCGAGCACGCTGTGAACTGCCGCCAACTGAGTACTGAGCACCCCTCTTCCTCTTCTTCTCCTCTTGATGGCTCTTCATTTTGTGCTCCATCGTGATAGCCCGACTCACCAAGGTGTTGAAGTCGAAGTCACTGGTCGAGAGTTTGTCTTGCATCTTGGCCGACATACCATTCATGAACCAGTATTGCTTCTTTGCATCATTGCCCACCTCTTCCGTGCATATTGAGCCAAGGAATTGAACTCCCGTGAGTAGTCCATCATGGACTTGTTCAATTGCTTCGGGAGAGAAACTCCGCTTCTTAATATCCATGAGCCCTTCGGGATATGGTATGCCCTAAGGCCTCACGAATTCCGCCCATGACACACGGTGATCGGCGGGCTGCATCACCAAGAAGTTGGCCCACCAAGCACCGGCGGAACCTTGAAGCCTGCGAGCGTGAGCGCCTTCTCATGATCTTCACACGGATCGGGGCAAATTTCGCTCTCTATCGTTCGCAGCCACCATCCGCCTCAAGTGGCTCACTAGCACGAGAAAATGTAGGCGGTGGGTATGGAGGAAGTCCAAGTACCCATTGGGCGGTCCGCCCATCACGATCGCCTCGAGGAGCCCGATTACGGACCAACATCTCGAGAATCCTGTTGGTTGCTCACGATTTTGCTCGACCTCATCGTAACATCCGGCAAGTTGGGAGGAGGAGGCGGGTCATTGCATTGGGGCTGTGATCGCCCGCACCATCATCATCTCCCGCTCCACCACGGGTCCTCATTCTAGACTCCACAAGAAAGGAACAAGACATTAGACTTGGTTAAAATCGGGTCAACACCGATTTAACGAATAGCACTCAACAATAATTAAAGTCTACAATTTTTAATAAAGTAAGATGCAATGGCCCTTGTGCAACTACATGCATGCATGATATAAAATGTACGTTACCAACGTCAACACTTCTTCCATTCCCACCATCTAACCGGTACTATCACAATTATAGACATAGGGCGGTAATACAAGATTTACTACTACTAAGGGTTAATATAAACCGACTCAAGACGCCTAAGTGGATGTCAAGTTTTGGGTTCGTCTTTATGCACCTTGCTCGATACCACCTTGTCGCGGAGCCGCCGCACCGTACTCGGGCTAGTTGGATACGCTATCGCCACATCGGTTTGGAGGTTAGCAAAGGATCACCGATGGTGCTCGCATTGCTAACACCCAAGCCCAAATGAGACAACGGCGAAACACCCAAATAACTCGAACCCGATCCGGAATTCCCCGTATGCGATCCAAAACTCGCCAGATCCCCACATACCGGATTTCAAAGTCATACCAACTCAATTTGCATAAAGGGGGCAACGAACTCGAAACCCCACAACCAGACACGCAAAGCGGAAGCAAAACAAAACAAAACCCAACCCGGCACAAAGACGACCCGACGAGAAACCAAAACCCACAAGACTAACAAAAGCACGAAAAAAATTGGGCATGATGCCTCTAGAACAGAGGACATCCACCCAGCAGACAAGAGAGACAAAATGCATATATATATATATATCAACAATAACAACTAAATATCTACGACCAACTACGCATCTACGATCATCAACCATCATATAACAACCACATCAAGTATCAAAAGTTAAAGCCTCCACATGCTACAAACACAACCCATACATATACAACAAAAGTTATCCAAACCCCAAGGTAAATAAAATTAAGACTCATCCGAAGTGTCCCGCCATCAACACTTCCGGCGCTTGCATCAGCGAGCTAAGCCTCTACTCGGTGTCCCGCCTGACAACCGAGAGACAATAAGGACAGAACTCACAACTGCATCGCCTCACCGAAAACCACAAAGCGAAGCATGAGTACGTAAGGTACTCATAAGTCTTACCCGTGGTCCATATATGACCGACTCACAAAGGAATATGCATTGGATAAAACAATGGAATAAGCCACAGGTAATAAGTGCGAAAAGCTTAACTTTGTAGTAGATTCGCCACACTACTCAATTCACAAGTTTTAAAGCGCTTATAACAAGCATCTACTACTACATTGAAGGTTTGCAATTAAGTACAAGAAGTAACACAAGTATCACCACCATTCACAACAAATTCATCAACATCTCACATTTCTTTTACGGTTTTAAGTTGTTACTACGATGAACTGAGCGATGAGAGAGCGTGCTCTTATCCATGAGCGGCGATTCAAATCGTTTATTCACCGCAGGATCATCAATCACACGACATCGAATCGACACGTGAATCCCGCATCAACCGCCCCTCCCACCATATCTATCCGATGAACCGCCCTCATGCGCACGAGCACCTAGCAACCTCCCCTGAGCGACACAAGTCCAACTTGGCCCTCCCGAGGAGACCTAGGCCTCGAACTCCACCCCAACCATCGCATGAAGTTGCACCCCATCGACTAGGGAATGGTGAAAGAGTGGCTTACCGCGCCCATATCACGGCATGTGATCAACAAGGGTTGCTCAATCAAAGGTCAAACTCGAGCGGTCCTCAATCGACACAAAGAGAGCTACACATTCGAGTCTACACACTCTCATGTCCCAACCCTCTCGCCCGGTCTCCAATTCACATTTACATTTTCAACCTACTCCCATTTCCAAACCATGCAGTTCATAAGTGTGAAGTAGTACATCACAAGTGATGGAACCATCCACCACTTGGCCCGAACCCGACCGCTAAGCAATTTAAGCGTGACATAAAATATTAACCATGTTAGGTTCCAAATGACAATTCAACAATTAACAAGGATGACATATGCAGTAAATAGGTTCTAACATTCTACCCACAATTCAACTCCTAATGCACTACTTAAAACACCCGTTAAGCAATTCATTCACAAAGATAGAATATATAAGGATCAATGATGCTTAGGTGCTTGCCTTGTGCTTCAATTGGATTTTCAGAGCCATCGGCTCTTCAACTCCCACGGATACGTCACCCGCCGCGGGATCGTTCTCTACACGATGTATGGATGCAAAATGAGATGCATGAAATGCATATGTAAAGGAAATGCAATTCGAAGTTTTAACCAAATTCCAAAATGCAATCCTTCCACAACAAAACGAAAAGCAAAAACGTTGACACTACGTATTAATAGCTAAACAATACTTTGATATGCTTTACACAACTCCAACCAAAATCCTAACCTTCATTTTGAAATTTGGACAGATTTTAGCCCTTCTAGACCGACTTCACCATTTTAGGCATAACTTCTACATGGTTACATGAAATTGAGTGATTCCAAGTCCTAATGAAACTTAAGAGATATATCTACAACTTAGTTTTAGCTGATTTCTCATTTATTGCTTGAGTAATGCCCAGTTTGCCCATGAACAGAGGGTGGATTTTTGGGTTCAGCTACAACTTTCGAACCCGGTGCTTCAATGAGGAAAGAGGTATGGCTACAATTAACCTTCATTCCATGATGTAGGGCAAACTCCTTACGAATAAAAGAATGAGAAGCCCCTGAGTCAAACAACACCCTAGCAGCATGCCCATTAATGCATAACATACCAGTAAGCACTTGATCACCCTCTGGGATCTCCTCAGCGCTTGTGTAGTTGACTTGCCCGTGACTTGCCGCTTGAGGAGGCCTTCCATTGGGACGAGGAGGTAGTGCAACTGCGCCTTGAGGCCGTGGGGCGTTAAAGTTGGTGCCCCGCCTCGGGAACGGACAGTCGCGGATGAAGTAACCCGCTCGCCCGCAGTTGAAGCACGGGTCTCTTAGGAGGTTGTGGTTCTTTTGTTGGTAGAGCTTGTGTCCTGTTTGTCTAGAGTCTTTTGGTTGGACTTCTAGCATAGTTAGGTTGCTTCTTACCTTGAGCCTTCTTGCTCCTTAGAGACCATGTGGTTTTAGATCTTATCTCTTCTCCTCTAGCTTTCTACCTATCTCTTGTGAGGAGAGAGTTTTAGAGTGTGTTCAGGGGGATTTGAGCTTGGGTTTATGAGCTCATATAGCTTATCTTGAGGGGGAGCTGGTTTGTATATTATGTACTATATATTTTCTTCCAGCTTTTTCTTTCTTCTTCTGGGTGACTTTGGGCTTGTTTTCTTGAGTTGAGTTCACTCACTTAGACTTCTGGCATGCCTCGCATGGACCTCTTATCTTGTGCTTTAGGTTGCTATCATGCGTGATTAGTCATTCTCTCTTCTCTCTAGGTTGAGTTCCCTCACGCCTTATAAATCTAGCGTTTTGTGGCCTCCTGGTAGACAGGGTCTGTGTGCACGCCTTAGTTGGGATCTAGAGTCAGCTTTCCTATGTCAGTCTCTGGGGAGGATAAGAGCGAGCTTGAGCCGTAGTGAGTCTCTTCTATCTTATATATGCTCAATAGCCATCCAGTTTTGCAGTTTCTCGACTTCTTCTCCTCATTCTGTTTTTTTCTGGTTGTTATTGAGTTCATTCGGTTTTTCTTTATGCCTAACCTTGATAATAACTCAACTTTAACCAGATTTGAGCTTAAAATTGATTCAATTGTTGAGGGGGAGTTTGGGAATCTGTTCATGCATTGCATTTAGACTGCATTTTCCGTTCTATGAGCTTTGTCTATTATGCATTTGACTCAATCTTCGTGAAATACATCATGCTATATCTTTCGAAGAAAATCACTAGCTTAGATATGTCCAAGTTCATTTATCAAGCTAATGTTCATTGAAATCTGAAAAACATAAAAGCTTTAAATGAAAACTTGATGAAACATGTTGCTTTTACTTACTAAGTTTCTTCTCTAAGAGCTTTTACCATGAATTGTGAAATTTTGGAATTCTCTAGAGTCCCTATAGCAACTTGGGTGAAATTTGCTTGATCCATATTTGAGTCCTTGAATTGCTTATATGTGCTAAATTGAAAATTAAAAAAATTGACACTTTTGTGCAAAATTGATTTCAAACTTTATATTCTCGAGACGCCTCCCATTGCATTTGGGATGAACTTGGAATATATTGTGTATGACCAAGATCATTCACTTAAGAGTTACTCTTGAGATGATCGAAAATGGCTTGAGTCAATCAACAAAAATGCAAATATCAAACACATAAGTGGGTAAAGAATGCAAATAATGTCAAACATTTGCACCCCGCTATGTTTTTCAAGTCTTAAAGAAAATTTGCAAAAATTGAAAAATGGGCTCAAGGACCTTATATGCACTTCAAAATTCCCAAAGTGTTGAGTAGGTTGAACTCTAGGTTTTCCATTTGATCCCCTGAATGGTTTTGCTTCTAGTTTTGAAACTTTACTAAGTTTGCACTTGGTCAAATCTTGCTAAAATGATACATTTTCAAAACTTAGCTTATGAGCAAAATTTGTTATTTGCACTTGGACATGTCTTAGTTTGGTCATAATCTGAGATTAATAAGCTTGGTGTCATATCTTGTCATTATGATCATTTGGATAATCTTCAAAGCTCCCTTAGGTTGCATTACATGCATACATAAAAGAGGGAGAAAATTCTATTTTGATGCCTATATTGCCAAAAGGGGGAGAAAATGTAGAAAAAGGCATCATTTAAAATGTAGAAAAGGAGGAGATAGAAATGTAAAAGCTTGTTGGTTCTTATGATTTTTGTAAATCTTTGCTATCTCTTATGGATCATAATCACATTTGACACTTATGATTGGTTTTTAGAGCTTTTGTTGAAAACTTGCTCTTTTCATGGTCTTGCTCTAAATTCTTTCTGCCAACTTGGTCATAATTTTATATCTTTCTCTCTGGACCAAGTTTGGCTTTGCAATCAAATTGCTTCCTTCTCTCATTCAAACTCAAATTTATGCCTTTTGTGTGGTTTGTCAATATACTCATCAAGGGGGAGATTGAAGGACCATGTGGAGGTCCATCCATGTTTGTGATGAGTATTTGACTTTATTTGAGCAAGGTGTGCTCAAGTTTGAGTTTGATTTGGATTGTTTTTCGAGCTAGAGCAATTTGAGTTACTGGTTGGAGACCAGTCGTCCGACCCCGAGTGGTCGGGTCGTCCGACCTGAGTGGTCTGGGCTTTGGCTGGTCGGAGACCACCGTCCGACCCAGTGGTCGGGTTGTCCGACCCGAGTGGTCGGGCTTTGGTGTGTTGCAGACCACCGTCCGACCCCCAGTGGTCGGGTCGTCCGACCGAGTGGTCGGGCTTTTGGTCAGTTGCAGACCAGTCGTCCGACCCCGAGTGGTTGGGTCGTCCGACTCCGAGTGGTCAGGTCTTTGGTTGGTCGGAGACCAGTTGTCCGACCCAGAGAGGTCTGGGCTGTGGCTAGTCGGAGACCAGTCGTCTGACCCCGAGTGGTCAGGTCTCTCGCTGGTCGGAGACCAGTCGTCAGACCTCGAGTGGTCGGAATGGAGACTAGTGGTCAGACCTCGAGTCGTCGGGATGGAGACCAGTGGTCAGACCATGGTTGGTCGGGATGGAGACCAGTGGTCAGATCATGGTTGGTCGGGATGGAGACCAGTGGTCAGACCACGTGTGGTCGGGGTTATGTTGGTCGACGTCTTCAGTATATCGTATGTTGAGATGGATATGTGTTGTTGGACATTGCTATGTGATGTGGTTTCCTGTCTATGATTGTTGCGTGACTTTGGAGCTAGGTCATGGTGAGGCGAAGGGGATCGGGACTAGGCCGGGAGAGCCGAGGTCCGATGATCAAGGTGTCGCCAAAGATGACCGAGGCCGTGGAGTAGCCGCAAGCCGAGAAGACAAAGGAATGGATGAGATGCTAACTTGGAGCCGCTCGATCTAGGAGGACCGTTGGATCGCGGTCGGGAAGATAGAGTAGCGGTCAAGTTAGTGTGAGTTGAAAAGCGTGCAAAACCCGTTGTGTTGTTGGGTTTGGGTGAGCCCATGCATAGCTTTGTGAGTGGGTAAAATCTCAGCCCTTGATGGAGTGCTCTAGGGTTTAGAGGCTCATCCAAGGGTGGTAGGTGTTCCAAGCCCGCTATGAATAGACAGGAGAGGGGTGTCTCCTTGGGGGTGAGCAGTGAGGAAAGTGTACGTGAGTAGTTGAGAGTTGTTGAGAGTGATGTGTAAGGATCAAATCCGGCTCTTGGATGTTGGCTTAGGATTGAAGCAGACATCCAAAGGTGGGAATTGATCCTGTGTCACTATAAATAGAGGGGTAGGGCAGCCTCCCCTCCGTGAAGGTTCCGAGGTTTTCTTTGCTCATTTGAGCTTTGCCCACTTTGTTGTGAGGCTTTGTAAACCTCCTTCCGAAAATGAAATGTTCTTCATTTATATTCTTGTTTCATTTCTCTTACGTATTTACATTACGCACTTGAATTCATTATCTAAATTCCGCATTTACCTACTTGCGATTTACTTTACGTAATTTGGATTTGCCTCATCTCCTTCTACATGCTATTGAGTCTTTGTTGAAATTCATGATTGATGAACTCTTCTCTGGATTCGGTGCTTTCAATCTTTTAGGCAATCCTTACGCTCTTGTTGCAAGTTGTAAATCGTGTGTTCTTAAAGTGCGTAAGCGTGTGACTTGCGCTTATTTAGTCTTGATTGGCTTCTGGTTCTTGTTGCCAAGGATGAAAGATTGCTGGATGAATCTCCTATAGATCATATCCCAATCATCTAGGCAATCTACAACCTCTTCTATTCAGTTTTGCAAGAAACCAATTTCTGTGCCTAGTTTTCAGATGGTGTTTCTATTTGTTTGAAGGGTTGTTTCTTCGTGTACTTACTTGCTGTGATTTGTGGAGAGTCATCCAAGGATATTCTGACCATCAACTCCCACCAGCAAGTTACGGGTGAAGTCTGTGTTCATGACTCTGTTTTTGGTGTGGCATTTGTTAAACTGAAAAGGACGGAACCTTGGTTTTAATTCCTTCGATTGATGATTGAAATAGGTTCTTGACATCCTTTGGGAGGTGCACACCATTTCTCACTGTTTTTGGATCAGCTGATCAAAAGTTACATTGATTTCTGTTTTTGAGATCGTGCTGATTTTTCTATTCACCCGAGTACTATTCATCCGACCTCCGCAGGTCGGGGGGTACTGTTCACCCAAACACTATTCACCCAAGTACTGTTTATCCGATCACTTCAGGCTGGGAGTACTGTTCATCCGACCACTTCAGGTCGGGAGTACTGTTCATTCGACAAGTCTGGTCGGGGGTACTGTTCACCCGAGCACTATTCATTCCGAGTATCGCTCATCCGACCTCAGAGGTCGGGGTACCGCTCATCCGATCAGAGATACCCGACCGTCGCGGTTTCTTTACGGTCTTTTGGTGGTTTGAATTCTAGGGGGAGAGTTTATTCGAAAATTTTATTTGGCTCCTATTCACCCCCCTCTAGTCGCCTTTTTCGATCTTTCAATTTGTATCAGAGCCGGTTCTGCTCTTTCTAGATCTTGACCGGTCTCAAGAGCCATGGCGATGGACAAGTATTCCACCAAGCCTCCCATTTTTGCTGGAGTTGATTTTCCGTTTTGGAAATCGCGGATGGAGTCATACATCACTGCCCAGGGCTTCCTGATATGGCAGAAGGTGAAACTCCCGTATGAGGTTCCTGCTGATGAAAACGTCACGGCCGAAAATATGGCTGACGTTGAGGTGAACGCTAAAGCAAGGAACATCCTCATACAGGGTCTTAGCCGCAGTGAGTATGATAGGATTTCTCACCTTCGTTCTGCTCATGAGATTTGGGTGACCCTCGATGCTTACCATCAGGGCACTACCCAAATCAAGACGGTTCGACAGGACCAATTCAAGCGTGAGTTCAACAAGTTTGAACAGCACGCTGGTGAGAGTCTTGACGAGTGCTTTGGTCGGTTTACGAAGATTTTGAGCGACCTCCGAGCAGTCGGTTGCATATACCCTGACTCGGACAATGCTCGGCATTTCTTAACCGCACTCGACCTTCGGGTTTGGGAGATGAAGGTGACCACCATCAAGGACACCACCGACTTATCGACTCTGACTCTTGACGGGCTTTATTCCCGCCTCAAGACTCATGAGATCGATGTCGTCTCTCGGAAGACGAAATCTCAATCGATGGCTTTGGTCACCGATCCCGTTGGATCTTCTTCTTCTGATCCTTCTATTGGTTTCTCTCTTTCCGCCCTTTGCGAGCTAAGCGATGACCAACTGGAAAAATTTCCAGAAAATGAGCTTGCTCTTCTTGCTCGCAAATTTTCATATGCATACAAGAGAGTGAGAGAGAGGAAGAGAGATGGGATGATCACCAGTTTCGAGTGTGGTGGCCCCAACCACATTCGAGCAAACTGTCCCAAGCTGGAGAAGGGCAAAAAAGAACAAGGCGGTTCGGGCAAGAACGACTACACCGACAAGAACCGCAACAAAAAGCCTCCAGTTAGAAAACGCGCAAGACGAGAAGAAGTACCGCAACTTCTCCAAGAACAAGAAGCTCTTCCACCGCGTCCTCGCCGCGCTTGACGACATCAACCTCTCCGACACGGAGACATGGAGCGACGAGGGCGAGGATGATCCGCAAGAGAAGAAGGGCGGCGACGACTTCTCCGGCATGTGCTTCATGGCCGACACCAACGACATCAGCGACTCCGAGCTCTACAGCGACTCGGATGAGGTACCCTCCTATGACCAGCTCAACGAAGCTTTCTGCAAATTAGGAAAATTTCATACTAGAGCTAGATCTAGGTGTACGGAGGTTGAGAAGGAAGTAGGTACCTTGACTCGGGAGTTAGCTTCACTTAGATCATCTCCCTCCCGAGTCACTGATGACTGTGTTCTCTCGTGATGTCTTTGTTCTGTGGAGTTGGAGAACCTAAGGACCATACATGATAGTGTGCTTGCTGAACTTGATGGTCTTAGGTTGAAGAATGCTAGCACTAGTTCTGTTGATGCTATTCCTGTTGAGGCTAGTTTTCTTCATGCTCACTCCACTCCATCATGCTCTAATTGCCCTAAATTGCTTGCCGAAATTGATGCCATGAGCGATCACCTTAGGAAGCTTTCTTCTAGAAACGATGAACTTAAAATGCATGCTTCTAAGGAACCAGTCAGCTCATGTGAGGGCTGTAGGCAACTAAAACTTGACAATGAATCCTTAAATGTCAAGTGTGCTAAACTTGCTAAGGACTTACTAGATAAGTCACAAGAAAGTTGCTTGCGATGTTCTGTGATTGAGGGGGACTTGGATAAAATCCATGTCGAACTTAGGAAGAAATTAGAAGACCAAACCCTTAGGATTAGAGATGCTCCTTGCGTTTCTTGTGAGGCCCTCAAGATTGAGGCAGCCGTGCTAAGGGAACAAAAAGCACGTGCTGAGAGATCTTCTCTTTCTGGTTCTTCTTCTTCCTCTCCTTCCCCCTGTTCTTCTTGTGCTTCTTTCTTCCGAGATTGCCAGTATCTTATGAGCACTCTCGAGAAGTTTGTTGGAGGCAAGAAGAAGCTCAATCTTATTCTAGACCAATCCAAGATTAGTAGATTCAATCAAGGTCTAGGATTTGATCCCTTGGAGCACGCTCGGGCGCATCCTCCCACCATTGTGCGCGGCTCCAAGAGTGGTGAGATTGTGGTAGCTCCCAGAGTGAGTACCACCGTGTTTAGGTCCGCTGGGGTTGTCCATAGGACTTCTGACTAGAAGGGTGTTACTCCTGTTGCTTCTGTCTCTAGCAAGGCGAAGTACACATGCACCTTTTGTAAGAAGGATGGTCACCTAGTAGATTTCTGCTTCAGGCACGCCAAGATCACTCGATGTGAGCGTGTTGCTGCTCTTAGGGGTATTCAGGGTCATCCCCAGACTTTGAGTGCTCCTAAGGCACACACTGCTTCTAGACAGGTTAGAGAGTCGCCTGTTTTTGGGCAGCGTCCAGGACTCGGTTTTCATGCTGGTTCTTCGAGTTTTAGTCTTGGAGCTGTTCGTAGTCGGTCTTTCCGCCGTCCTCTTGATATTCCTCGTTTTTCTCATCGAGGTAGATATCAGCGGCGCGAGGCATTTTCTGGTAGGAGTTTTAGGCAGCTTCACTGGGGTGGTTCGGCTTTTGCACCACGGCAGGCCAACCCAGTTTCAGCTCCCAAATCGTCTACTAGAGGTGCTACTGATCTTGTTAGGGTTAAACGTCAGAGAGACACTCGAGTCCAGTCTTCTTCAGTGGCTGGTACTCTGAGGCATCGAGTGGTTCAGTATTGGGTTCCCAAGTCTTCACTCTATCCCAGTACTGGGTCATCTTTCCCTCTTGTGTCAATTCCTTGTGTCATGTCTATGCAATGATGCTTTTAAGTGCCTCTTGCCTTTTTCATGGCATGAGTCGCTTGATGCTAGCTTGAGGATATGATCACTGCCTAGTGGAGTGGATTTGGGTCATCTTGTGGACTTGTCCTTTCTTAGTTCGATTCTTAGTCCATGAGTTGTCCTGAGGCATCATCTTCGCCGTGCATAAGTAGTGGACCTCGTTTTTCCTCGAGGTACCCACTCATGGCAAGAGTTGCAGGTAAGTATGTTGGTCATGTTGATCTTTACTAATCTCATCTAGGATCGTTTTGTCGCTTTTCAATGTTGGCACTCGATGTGAATTTCGAGTTGGCCTTTGCGGCTTGTCTCTAGAGGATTGGATCTTCCTTCATGACCATCATGAGCATCATGCTAACCTGCATGTTCTTTCAACTTTGTTTTCCTCGTGTTTCGCTCCACAAGTGTTGAGCTTCATGATAACAGCATTGGGGACTTTCACTTGCATGGTGAGCTATTTCATACCCTCATGTCGGTTATACTTGTGATCATCATTTCCATGACATGTTGTGAGTGCTCTTGCTCCCATGTGTATTATATGTACATTGCTAGGTCTTGTTAGTTTTTGTCTGTCTTGTTTTGTGCCATAGCATGTTTTCCCAAACCATCTTTGTGCTTCATGTATTATATCCTAAATTCATGAGCTCTTTCCCAGCATGTGATTTTCTTGTTTTTATCTTGTCCATGATATTGTTCATTTGGTATGAGCATTTGTATTAACTATGGGCACGTGCTATGTATCATTTACTTTATTTTGTCATGAGTAGTATCTAGGTTATATGACCCTGATTTTCTATTACATCCATGATTAGCTTTGTTTAGACTTTGTGCTACATGTGAATGCCTTTCATGAGATTAGGGTCATATGATCTAGCTGCCTCTATATGACTTATATTGTTCATGATCACCTTTTATTGTCCTTCATGCTTATATGCTTCATACCTATTTTGCATGAGCTTGTGTTCTTCAATCATGGCATGTATTCATCATCATGCATAGAGTGTTGCCATAAGTAGCTTCTCATCTTTGTGTCCATGGTCACCATTTACTTTCATGCTGGCTGTGTCCTCATGACCTTTTGTTTGGTCTTCTTTTGACGGGCCTTTTCGCAGCAAGTAAATATTGTTATTGAGACTATGGATAAATGGATCTTGATGTTGCTAACTGGTTTGTTTTATGCATGATCCTCTTTGGCTGTCTTCATTCATCTTGCTCATGTTATATCTAGTAGCATGTTGTTGTGCTTCATTGTGGTATTTCCTCATTTACATGCTCATTGCCATGTTTAGGGTAGTATCTTGTGTTAGTGTTATGCCCTTGAGGCAATCATTTAGATGATTGTAACATGACTATGTTTATGAATAATAATATGATTATTGGTCCAATGAATGTATATCATTGTATTGATCAACAAGTATGTGACTTGATTATGAAGCTCTTTACTTAATGATGTAATTCGATAAATATCTCTGATCGGATATCATCGTATAGGACTACGATGAATAGATCCGCACATGTAGTGATCGATGATCATGCTTCATAGATCATGGGATATGGAGATATCATCTCTACATTGTGGACCATGTTGAAGAACATGGGTTAGATAGACCCGCTATGGGACACTGCGAGAATGTTTCATTCTTATGTGTCATCGATGTATCTCATACCTAGAAGATGTATGATCCTTAGACCTGAGATTGTCATATTCCCTACATGTGTAATAGTTTTCCTTGGGGCTATCAAACACTACTTCCTAACCGGATAGTTATAAAGGTAGCTTTCATGTTTACTATGAAACGTGCGAGAGGAAGTGAGCAGTCAAGATGGAATTTGCCACTCCAATGAAACGGAGATATATGACAAGGCCACTCGTGTGATATGATTAAGAAAGTGCATGGCCATGCCGTGATTGAGGAGTCAATCACAACTTATTAATATATCACGGATACGAGAGATGGATTGAATCATCAAAGGATGACATGCTTCTCGCCTTGAGATCAATCTTCATATACTTGGCAAAGGGATTATTACATGAGTTCTTTTGATAGGTTCTGCTCGATTTGATCACGAGATGTTTGGGAGTTGGCATACTTTGCAAGAAGCCGCTACCAACTATTGGATTGAAAAGGAGTTTTCCAATCCATGTCCAAACGTATGTGAACCCGCAGGTCACACACTTAATGGGCTGGGACGCATTAATTTGGATTGGATCCGTAATTAATGAACCTCGTGGGCTTAGCATGCTTGGGTGGGCCCTTGTATAGGTTTCATCTCGTGGCTAAATAAGGAGGGGAGGAGGAGGGCGCAGAGTGTGCTTTCCACGGTTTAGGTTTGATTCACTTGAAACCCTAGCCTCCTCCTCTCGCTGCCCCTGCCGAGCGACTAGGTGCTTGCACACGACGCACGGCGTTCCATCTCTTGGACGTGTGGACTACTGCGGTGACGCTGCTGCGATCAAGGCGTGGGAGGACGATCCACGGCGGGCGAGGACGATCCACTACATCGACGCAACGATCGCGGCGAGGACGAACCACTACATCGACGCTACGAAGGATTCCGCAATCGCGCCTAGTGGTAATCTTATCTATGATCCCCTTCTTGCGAGTAGCTTTCTGGTTGCGCGGTAGTTTTTTTGTGCTAGCGTAGCATACCGCGTTTCCCTTCATCTTGATCCATGTATTTCTAGGCTTGCACATGATCCCTGCTAGCATTTTGTTGCGATGATGCACCTTGCTTAGCTTCTTCTCGCCAATATGATGCTGCTATGATGCACCTTGCTGTTGTTTATCATGTGGATATGTTTTCACTGTTGTCTATGGATATATGGATCTTTATGCTTTCTTTAGCTTGGTTGTGATCATGATCTTACATTACCTTCTGCATCATGTTCATGCTCTAGATGATCATTTGCCACACTTTTCCTGTATCTTGTCCATTCGTGCCTATGAACCGGATCTCGCTTAACCCCAGCCAAAGCATAGATTTGTTGGATGGATATGTGTAGGCTTTCACGGTGAGGAGACCATCATCCTAGGAATATCTCTAAGTCTTCTTCCTCTGCTTTTGGATCCACTTGTGTCATTTGCCACTACTTGCTCTACAACTGCTGTGAGGTAAGTACCTCTGAAAATATTGATGATAGTGATGGGTCTCTTAGGAGGTTGTGGTTCTTTTGTAGGTAGAGCTTCATCTGCTTGTCTAGAGTCTTTGGTTGGACTTCTAGCATAGTTAGGTTGCTTCTTACCTTGAGCCTTCTTGCTCCTTAGAGACCATGTGGTTTTAGATCTTATCTCTTCTCCTCTAGCTTTCTACCTATCTCTTGTGAGGAGAGAGTTTTAGAGTGCGTTCAGGGGGATTTGAGCTTGGGTTTATGAGCTCATATAGCTTATCTTGAGGGGGGGCTGGTTTGTATATTATGTACTATATATTTTCTTCCAGCTTTTTCTTTCTTCTTCTGGGTGAATTTGGGCTTGTTTTCTTGAGTTGAGTTCACTCACTTAGACTTCTGGCATGCCTCGCATGGACCTCTTATCTTGTGCTTTAGGTTGCTATCATGCGTGATTAGCTGTTCTCTCTTCTCTCTAGGTTGAGTTCCCTCACAGCCTTATAAGTCCAAAGATGTTTTGTGGCCTCCTGGTAGACAGGGTCTGTGTGCACGCCTTAGTTGGGATCTAGAGTCAGCTTTCCTATGTCAGTCTCTGGGGAGGATAAGAGCGAGCTTGAGCCGTAGTGAGTCTCTTCTATCTTATCTATGCTCAATAGCCATCCAGTTTTGCAGTTTCTCGACTTCTTCTCCTCATTCTGTTTTTTTCTGGTTGTTATTGAGTTCATTCGGTTTTTCTTTATGCCTAACCTTGATAATAACTCAACTTTAATCACCGCGTGGGCTCGCCTTGGATTCTCAGCCAGGCGCCGCCTCGGACCTCGCCTCACGACCGGCTAAGCGGGACCCGCTTGGGCGCCGCCTTGACTGCTGACGCCCCCTCGGACCCGAGTCGAGGGTTGCTTTTGTTTAACCTGCTTTTGCAGGAATTATGTGAAATAGTATGGCCTATGTGTATGTGATGCATGTAATTTCCACATGGCTGCGTCTGTGTGTTAAGCCATAAGGCTATTTAAATTGTATAACGACTGCGTGTCGACTTGTGATGCTTCAAACCCTCATGTAAAATTCATTATCAAAAGTTGTAAGGAGTTGCATCCATAATGATGAAGACGATGGCTAGGTGAACAAATCAAGCAAGGTGGCTAGGTGAACAACCAAGCATGATAATGGTGATCTTAATGCTAAGGGCCATGCTATTTCACGACTTATTTTGATTTTCTCGTGGATGTGTGTTTTATCCTTGCTATTTTCTTTATGCTTATTGCATGTGATGCTATGTTCATAGTAATCTTTGTTCATCCTTATAGTTAAAAATCTTAAATCAAATTGTCCATCCAATTGTTGCACCTATCAAGAATTTAGATCGTTATTGATATGATTGCCAAAGTAGTATATCAATGGCTATCTCAATAGATGATAGGGATGTGTTGGACACATCACGCATAACAATGGCGATTTAAACGAGCTATCAAAACGGTTTTGGGCTTGAGGACATAAGTGGTTGGGATTTGATTTCAGAATGAAGGAACCTATACAAGACAATTGGTGTCTAGGAAAACACACATGAGGCAGGTTTCTTAATTGGCACCCGAATACGGAAGTGCTCCTCCTCATGTGAGCCCTTGGGGCAGGTTGACTGGCCATGAGTCAAGTTGATGGAGGCATTCATTACTTGTTTTCATACTCAACAAACAAGAGTTACATATGATGTAATTAGCAAAGGTGTTGCTTACCTATGTCATTAAATTTCTAGCAAAGATGCCAAAGCTCACTAGTGTTTAATGAATATGGATCTTGAATACTCACTATGTGTCTATAAAAGGACATAAAATAGGACTGTCTTTAATTAAAAAGTTTAATAAAAGTTTTACATAAACATAGTGCTTAGAATCTTTGCATATTTTTGTTGTAGTTCAATGGCACCTTCTCCTACTCCTGCTACACCGGTTTTGCTTTGAGATCGGTTTGGAAAGGAAAAACTGAATGGAACTAATTTTGTTGATTGGTATCGCAACCTGAGAATTGTTCTCAAGCATGAAAAGAAGGACTATGTTCTAGAGAATCCAATTCTGATGAACCAAATTAAAATGCTGCCGCAATTTGAGGGTTGAATATGAAAAGCATGTTAATGCTTCAGAGAGGTCACTGTCTCATGCTAGTCACAATGGACTCGAGCTCCAAAAGCAATATGAGGACCAGGATGCTTACAATATGATTGTGGGCTTGAAGGGCATGTTTGGGAATCAAGCAAGAGCTGAGAGGTATGGTATCTCAAAGCTTTTATTTGCTTGTAAGTCGGTCAAGGCAGTCCGGTCATCCTCATGTGATCAAGATGATTGGTTACATTGGGAGATTGGAAAACTTGAGTTTCCCTTAGCCTCGGTTTGGCCACGATGTTATTCTCCGCCTCGCCAGAGCTTTGAGCCATTCATTATGAATTTTCATATGAATAGCATGGAGAAGAGCCTAACCGAGCTACATGGGATGCTCAAGGCATGGAGGAAAGCATTAAGAAAAACCCAATCATGTGATGATGGTTCGAAAACAACCGCTTTCAAAAAGAGAAAGGCTAAGGTGGGGGAACGGAAAGAGCAAGGGCAAGGGCAAGGGCAAGGCTCAAGATGAGATCGCGAGCCTCAAAACTAAGCTTCGTGGCTTAAAGTTGGCCCTCAACCTGATACCCAATGCTTCTATTGCAAGAAATCGGGGCATTGGAAACGGAATTATGAAAAGTACCGGCAGATAAGAAGAATGGAAATGTGGTTTCCACTTCGTATTAATGTTATAGAAATTAATCTTGCTACTTCTTCACTCACTCATGGGTATATGATACCGGTTCGGTTGCTCACATTTGCAATTCGTTGCGGTGATAAAGAGTAGAGACTTGGCAAAAGGAGAAGTGGATCTTCGCGGGGAATAAAGCAAGAGTTGCTGGTCTTGCCGTTGGCACATACCCATTGCATTTGCCTTCGGATTAGTTTTAGAACTCAATAATTGTTATTTTGTTCCATCTTTGAGTACAAACATTATTTCATCTTCTTGTTTGGAACATGAAGGTTATGATTTGAATAAAGAACTTTGTTTGTTCAATATTTTTGAATGATATGTATTATGGTCGTTGCCCCATGGTGGATGGGTTGTACGCCCTGAACTCAAGAAAAACTGTCTATAATATTAATGTAAAAAGGCACCGCCTAATGATTTGAACCCTACCTTTTTGTGGCATTGTCGCTAGGTCATATAAATGAGAAGCGCATGAAGAAGCTCCATGGTGATGGACTTCTAACCTCATTTGATTTTGAATCATTTGAAACATGTGAATCTTGTTTACTTGGCAAGATGACAAAAGCCCTTTCACAGTGTTTTAGTGAGAGAGCAAGTGAATTATTGGCCCTAGTACATACAGATGTATGTGGACCAATGAGCTCGATTGCTAGGGGTGGGTTTCATGATTTTGTAACTTTTACCGATGACTTCAGAGATATGGATATATCTATTTTATGAGGCATAAATCAAACTTTTGAAAGGTTCAAAGAGTTTCGAACGAAGTACAAAATCAACTTGGTAAAACAATAAAACACTTACGATCCGATCGTGGTGGCGAATACTTGAGCCAAGAGTTTGGTGATCATTTAAAGCAATGTGGAATCGCTCGCAACTTTCTCCGCCAGAACGCCTCAATGGAATGGTGTGTCCGAACGACGAATCGGACTTTATTAGATATGGTTCGGTCAATGATCACCAAACAGATCCGCCATTATCCTTTGGGGTTTCGCTCTAGAGACACATTGCGTTCACTTTGAATAGGGTCCCATCAAAATCTGCTGAGAAGACGCCATATGAGATATGGATCGAGAAGACCCATGTTGTCATTTCTCAAGATATGGGGATGTGAGGCTTATGTAAAACGCTTACAATCGATAAACTCGCACCTAAATCGTAAAAATGCTTTTTGTGGGTATCCTAAAGAAACAAAAGGATATTACTTTTACAAAAGAAACGAGAACAAAGTTTTGTTGCTCAAATGGTGTCTTTTGGAGAAAGAGTTTCTTTCAAAAGAAATCAAGAGGAGTGATGTGTATCTTGATGAAGTTCGAGAATCACATGAATATGTTCAAGCTACCTCGAACCTTCACAAGATGTACAAAGTGTTGTACAACTTGTGGAAGAGACTCCACCCCACGTAGGTCGGGAGGCCACGCCATGTACCTATTAGATATGAGAATGACATATTATTGTTGGACAATGATGAGCCCACGACTTATGAAGAAGCAATGATGGACCCAAACTCCAAAAATGGCTTGAAGCCATGAGATCCAAATTCAATCCATGCATGACAATCAAGTTTGGAACTTGGTCGATTCACTGATGGTGTAAAACCATTGAGTGCAAATGGATTTTCAAGAAAAAGATAGACGAGATGGAAATGTTCAGATCTATAAGGCACGGTTGGTGGCAAAGGGTTTCAAACAAGTTCAAGGAGTTGACTATGATGAAACTTTCTCACCGGTAGCCATGCTCAAGTCTGTCTCGATCATTTTAGCTATTGCGCATATTTTGATTATGAAATATGGCGATGGATGTCAAAACAGCCTTCCTTAATGGGAATCTTTATGAGGATGTATACATGATACAACCTCAAGGCTTTGTTGATCCTAAATATGCTAAAAGGGTATGCAAGCTTCAAAGATCCATTTATGGGTTAAAGCAAGCATCTAGGAGTTGGAACATTCGCTTTGATGAAGTAGTCAAAGGTTTTGACTTTATCAAAATGAAGAAGAGCCTTGTGTTTACAAGAAGGCTAGTGGGAGCGCACTTGTATTTCGATTTTGTATGTGGATGACATATTATTAATCGGGAATGACATTCCTATGCTTGAAGATGTTAAGACTTCATTGAAAAGGAGTTTCTCAATGAAGGACTTGGGAGAAGCATGCTATATCTTGGGCATAAAAATCATAGAGATAGATCAAAAGGTTAATTGGATTAAGTCAGAAACGACATTGACAAGATATTGAAAGGTTCAATATGCATGAATCCAAGAGAGGTTTCATGCCAATGTCACATGGCATCGGGCTCTGCAAGAATCGGTGTCCTTCGACATCCGATGAGCGAGACAGATGAGCAAGATTCCATATGCTTCACTATTGGGTCTATTATGTATGCCATGATCTGTACACGCCTGCATGTCTCATATGCTCTAAGTGTCACGAGCGGATACCAAGCGGATCTGGTGATGGTCATTGGATAGCCGTAAAAATATCCTCAAGTACTTGAGAAGAACTAAGGGTATGTTCCTTGTTTTGGAGGTGAGGAAGATCTGTTGCAAAGGGTTACACCGATGCAAGCTTCCAAACCGACAAAGATGATTTTCGATCGCAATCCGGGTTTGTGTTTACACTTAATGGAGGAGCATGAAGTCGGAAGAGTTCCAAGCAAAACACGGTGGCCGACTCTACGATGTAGCGGAGTACATTGCGGCTTCGGAGGCCGCAAAGGAGGCTGTGTGGATTAAGAAGTTTATCACGAGCTTGGTGTGGTCGCTAGTGTCTCTAGTCCAATGGACATCTATTGTGATAATTGTGGTGCCATTGCACAAGCAAAAGAGCCTAGATCACATCAAAGTCTAAACACATACTCCGCCGCTTTCACCTTATTCGCGAGATTGTGGATAGAGGTGACGTCGTAATATGCAAAGTACATACGAAGCCAATGTGGCTGATCCGCTGACAAAGCCACCGCCACGACCTAAGCATGAGGCGCACACAAGGTCTATTGGTATTAGATACTTAATTGATTGACTCAAGTGCAAGTGGGAGATTGTTAGTGTTATGCCCTTGAGGCAATCATTTAGATGATTGTAACATGACTATGTTTATGAATAATAATATGATTATTGGTCCAATGAATGTATATCATTGTATTGATCAACAAGTATGTGACTTGATTATGAAGCTCTTTACTTAATGATGTAATTCGATAAATATCTCTCGATCGGATATCATCGATAGGACTACGATGAATAGATCAAACATGTAGTGATCGATGATCATGCTTCATAGATCATGGGATATGGAGATATCATCTCTACATTGTGGACCATGTTGAAGAACATGGGTTAGATAGACCCGCTATGGGACATCTGCGAGAATGTTTCATTCTTATGTGTCATCGATGTATCTCATACCTAGAAGATGTATGATCCTTAGACCGAGATTGTCATATTCCTACATGTGTAATAGTTTTCCTTGGGGCTATCAAACACTACTTCCTAACCGGATAGTTATAAAGGTAGCTTTCATGTTTACTATGAAACGTGCAGAGGGAAGTGAGCAATAAGATGGAATTTGCCACTCCAATGAAACGGAGATATATGACAAGGCCACTCGTGTGATATGATTAAGAAAGTGCATGGCCATGCCGTGATTGAGGAGTCAATCACAACTTATTAATATATCACGGATACGAGAGATGGATTGAATCATCAAAGGATGACATGCTTCTCGCCTTGAGATCAATCTTCATATACTTGGCAAAGGGATTATTACATGAGTTCTTTTGATAGGTTCTGCTCGATTTGATCACAAGATGTTTGGGAGTTGGCATACTTTGCAAGAAGCCACTACCAACTATTGGATTGAAAAGGAGTTTTCGAATCCATGTCCAAACGTATGTGAACCCGCAGGTCACACACTTAATGGTGGGACGCATTAATTTGGATTGATCCGTAATTAATGAACCTCGTGGGCTTAGCATGTCGGGTGGGCCCCGGTTTAGGGTCTCATCTCGTGGCTATATAAGGAGGGGAGGAGGAGGGCGCAGAGTGTGCTTTCCACGGTTTAGGTTTGATTCACTTGAAACCCTAGCCTCCTCCTCTCGCCCCTCGCCGAGCGACTAGGTGCTTGCACACGACGCACGGCGCTCCATCTCGGACGTGTGGACTATCATGGTGACGCTGCTGCGATCGCGGCGTGGGAGGACGATCCACGGCGAGGCGAGGACGATCCACTACATCGACGCAACGATCGCGGGCGAGGACGAACCACTACATCGACGCTGCTGGATTCCGCAAATCGCGCGTCTAGTGGTAATCTTATCTATGATCCCCTTCTTGCGAGTAGCTTTACGTTGCGCGTAGTTTTTTTGTGCTAGCGTAGCATACCGCGCTTCCCTTCATCTTGATCCATGTATTTCTAGGCTTGCACATGATCCTCGCTAGCATTTTGTTGCGATGATGCACCTTGCTTAGCTTCTTCGCCAAAGATGACAAAGCTATGATGCACCTTGTCGTTGTTTATCATGTGGATATGTTTTCACCGTTGTCTATGGATATATGGATCTTTATGCTTTCTTTAGCTTGGTTGTGATCATGATCTTACATTACCTTCTCGCATCATGTTCATGCTCGGATGATCATTTGCCACACTTTTCCTGTATCTTGTCCATTCGTGCCTAGGAACCGGATCCGCTAACCCCGCTTTAAAGCATAGATTTGTTGGATGGATATGTGTAGCCTTTCCGTGAGGAGACCATCATCCTAGGAATATCTCTAAGTCTTCTTCCTCTCGCTTTTGGATCCACTTGTGTCATTTGCCACTACTTGCTCTACACTGCAGAGGTAAGTACCTCTGAAAATATTGATGATAGTGATGGGTCTCTTAGGAGGTTGTGGTTCTTTTGTAGGTAGAGCTTCATCTGCTTGTCTAGAGTCTTTTGGTTGGACTTCTAGCATAGTTAGGTTGCTTCTTACCTTGAGCCTTCTTGCTCCTTAGAGACCATGTGGTTTTAGATCTTATCTCTTCTCCTCTAGCTTTCTACCTATCTCTTGTGAGGAGAGAGTTTTAGAGTGTGTTCAGGGGATTTGAGCTTGGGTTTATGAGCTCATATAGCTTATCTTGAGGGGAGCCGGTTTGTATATTATGTACTATATATTTTCTTCCAAATTTTTCTTTCTTCTTCCGGGTGAATTTGGGCTTGTTTTCTTGAGTTGAGTTCACTCACTTAGACTTCTGGCATGCCTCGCATGGACCTCTTATCTTGTGCTTTAGGTTGCTATCATGCGTGATTAGTCGTTCTCTCTTCTCTCTAGGTTGAGTTCTGACGGTCTTATAAGTCTAGCATGTTTTGTGGCCTCCAGGTAGACAGTGGTCCTGTGTGCACGCCTTAGTTGGGATCTAGAGTCGCCTTTCCTATGTCACTGGGAGGATAAGAGCGAGCTTGAGCCGTAGTGAGTCTCTTCTATCTTATCTATGCTCAATAGCCATCCAGTTTTGCAGTTTCTCGACTTCTTCTCCTCATTCTGTTTTTTTCTGGTTGTTATTGAGTTCATTCGGTTTTTCTTTATGCCTAACCTTGATAATAACTCAACTTTAACCAGATTTGAGCTTAAAATTGATTCAATTGTTGAGGGGGAGTTTGGGAATCTGTTCGTGCATTGCATTTAGACTGCATTTTCCGTTCTATGAGCTTTGTCTATTATGCATTTGACTCAATCTTCGTGAAATACATCATGCTATATCTTTCGAAGAAAATCACTAGCTTAGATATGTCCAAGTTCATTTATCAAGCTAATGTTCATTGAAATCTGAAAAACTTAAAAGCTTTAAATGAAAACTTGATGAAACATGTTACTTTTACTTACTAAGTTTCTTCTCTAAGAGCTTTTACGATGAATTGTGAAATTTTGGAATTCTCTAGAGTCCCTATAGCAACTTGGGTGAAATTTGCTTGATCCATATTTGAGTCCTTCAGAATTGCTTATATGTGCTAAATTGAAAATTAAAAAAAAATTGACACTTTTGTGCAAAATTGATTTCAGCACTTTATATTCTCGAGACTGCCTCCCATTGCTTTTGGGATGAACTTGGAATATATTGTGTATGACCAAGATCATTCTCTTAAGAGTTACTCTTGAGATGATCGAAAATGGCTTGAGTCAATCAACAAAAAATGCAAATATCAAACACATAAGTGGGTATATAATGCAAATAATGTCAAACATTTGCACCCCGCTATGTTTTTCAAATCTGAAAGAAAATTTGCATAAATTGAAAAATGGGCTCAAGGACCTTATATGCACTTCAAAATTCCCAAAGTGTTGAGTAGGTTGAACTCTAGGTTTTCCATTTGATCCACGAATGGTTTTGCTTCTAGTTTTGAAACTTTACTAAGTTTTGCACTTGTCAAATCTTGCTAAAATGATACATTTTCAAAACTTAGCTCATGAGCAAAATTTGTTATTTGCACTTGGACATGTCTTAGTTTGGTCATAATCTGAGATTAATAAGCTTGGTGTCATATCTTGTCATTATGATCATTTGGATAATCTTCAAAGCTCCTTTAGGTTGCATTTCATGCATACATAAAAGAGGGAGAAAATTCTATTTTGATGCCTATATTGCCAAAAGGGGGAGAAAATGTAGAAAAAGGCATCATTTAAAATGTAGAAAAGGAGGAGATAGAAATGTAAAAGCTTGTTGGTTCTTATGATTTTTGTAAATCTTTGCTATCTCTTATGGATCATAATCACATTTGACACTTATGATTGGTTTTAGAGCTTTTGTTGAAAACTTGCTCTTTTCATGGTCTTGCTCTAAATTCTTTCTTGCCAACTTGGTCATAATTTTATATCTTTCTCTCTGGACCAAGTTTGGCTTTGCAATCAAATTGCTTTCTTCTTCTCTCATTCAAACTCAAATTTATGCCTTTTGTGTGGTTTGTCAATATACTCATCAAGGGGGAGATTGAAGGACCATGTGGAGGTCCATCCATGTTTGTGATGAGTATTTGACTTTATTTGAGCAAGGTGTGCTCAAGTTTGAGTTTGATTTGGATTGATTTGACTAGTGGTCAGACCTCGAGTGGTCGGGATGGAGACCAGTGGTCAGACCATGGTTGGTCGGGATGGAGACCAGTGGTCAGACCACGTGTGGTCGGGGTTATGTTGGTCAGCGTAGTGTATATCTGTCTGTTGAGATCGATATGTGTTGTTGGACATTGCTATGTGATGTGGTTTCCTTGTCTATGATGGTTGCAGGACTTTGGAGCTAGGTCATGGTGAGGCGAAGGGGATCAGGACTAGGCTGGGAGAGCTGAGGTCCAGATGATCAAGGTGTCACCAAAGATGACTGAGGCCAGGGAGTAGCTGCAAGCCGAGAAGACAAAGGAATGGATGAGATGCTAACTTGGAGCTGCTCTGATCTAGGAGGACCGTTGGATCGCGGTCAGGAAGATAGAGTAGCGGGTCAAGTTAGTGTGAGTTGAAAAGCGTGCAAAACCCGTTGTGTTGTTGGGTTTCGGGTGAGCCCATGCATAGCTTTGTGAGTGGGTAAAATCTCAGCCCTTGATGGAGTGCTCTAGGGTTTAGAGGCTCATCCAAGGGTGGTAGGTGTTCCAAGCCTGCTATGAATAGACAGGAGAGGGTGTCTCCTTGGGGTGAGCAGTGAGGAAAGTGTACGTGAGTAGTTGAGAGTTGTTGAGAGGATGATGTAAGGATCAAATCCTGGCTCTTGGATGTTGGCTTAGGATTGAAGCAGACATCCAAAGGTGGGAATTGATCCTGTGTCACTATAAATAGAGGGTAGGGCAGCCTCCCTCCGTGAAGGTTCTGAGGTTTTGCCGCTCATTTGAGCTTTGCCCACTTTGTTGTGAGGCTTTGTAAACCTCCTTCCGAAATGAAATGTTCTTCATTTATATTCTTGTTTCATTTCTCTTACGATTTACATTACGCACTTGAATTCATTATCTAATTCGCATTTACCTACTTGCATTTACTTTACGTAATTTGGATTTGCCTCATCCCTTCTACATGCTATTGAGTCTTTGTTGAAATTCATGATTGATGAACAATTCTCTGGATTCGGTGCTTTCAATCTTTTAGGCAATCCTTACGCTCTTGTTGCAAGTTGTAAATCTGTGTTCTTAAAGTGCGTAAACGTGTGACTTGCGCTTATTTAGTCTTGATTGGCTTCGGTTCTTGTTGCCAAGGATGAAAGATTGCTTTGGATGAATCTCCTATAGATCATATCCCAATCATCTAGGCAATCTACAACCTCTTCTATTCAGCTTTTGCAAGAAACCAATTTCGTGCCTAGTTTTCGATGGTGTTTCTATTTGTTTGAAGGGTTGTTTCTTCGTGTACTTACTTGCTGTGATTTGTGGAGAGTCGTCCAAGGATATTCTCGACCATCAACTCCCACCAAAAAGTTACGGTGAAGTCTGTGTTCATGACTCTGCTTTTGGTGTGGCATTTGTTAAACCGAAAAGGTGGAACCTTGGTTTTAATTCCTTCGATTGATGATTGAAATAGGTTCTGACATCCTTTGGGAGGTGCACACCATTTCTCATCGCTTTTGGATCACCGATCAAAAGTTACATTGATTTCTGTTTTTGAGATCGTACTGATTTTTCTATTCACCCGAGTACCGTTTCATCCGACCTCCGCAGGTCGGGGGGGTACTGTTCACCCAAACACTATTCACCCAAGTACTGTTTATCCGATCACTTCAGGCTGGGAGTACTGTTCATCCGACCACTTCAGGTCGGGAGTATCGCTTCATTCGACAAGTCTTTGTCGGGGTACTGCTCACCCGAGCACTATTCATTCCGAGTAATCGCTCATCCGACCTCTGAGGTCGGGGTACTGCTCATCCGACCAGAGATACCCCACGGCGCTTTCTTTACGGACTTTTGGTGGTTTGAATTTTAGGGAGAGTTTATTCGAAAATTTTATTTGGCTCCTATTCACCCCCTCTAGTCGCCTTTTCGATCTTTCAATTTGTATCGAGCGGTTCTCGCTCTTTCTAGATCTTGACCGGTCTCAAGAGCCATGGCGATGGACAAGTATTCCACCAAGCCTCCCATTTTTGCCGGAGTTGATTTTCCGCTTTGGAAATCGCGGATGGAGTCATACATCACGCCTGTGGCTTCCGATATGGCGAAGGTGAAACTCCAGATGAGGTTCCTTCGATGAAAACGCCACGGCCAAAATATGGTCGACGTTGAGGTGAACGCTAAAGCAAGGAACATCCTCATACGTGGTCTTAGCCGCAGTGAGTATGATAGGATTTCTCACCTTCGTTACGCTCATGAGATTTGGGTGACCTCGATGCTTACCATCGTGGCACTACCCAAATCAAGACGGTTCGACAGATCAATTCAAGCGTGAGTTCAACAAGTTTGAACAAAGACGGCGGTGAGAGTCTTGACGAGTGCTTTGGTCGGTTTACTGAAGATTTTGAGCGACCTCCGAGCGATCGGTTGCATATACCCGACTTCGGACAATGCTCGGCATTTCTTAACCGCACTGACCTTCGGGTTTGGGAGATGAAGGTGACCACCATCAAGGACACCACCGACTTATCGACTGACTCTTGACGGGCTTTATTCCGCCTCAAGACTCATGAGATCGATGTCGCCTCTCGAAGACGAAATCTCAATCGATGGCTTTTGTCACCGATCCCGCTGGATCTTCTTCTTCCGATCCTTCTATTGGTTTCTCTCTTCCGCCTTTGCGAGCTAAGCGATGACCAACCGGAAAAATTTCCGAAAATGAGCTTGCTCTTCTTGCTCGCAAATTTTCATATGCATACAAGAGAGTGAGAGAGAAGAGAGATGGGATGATCACCGCTTGAGTGTGGTGGCCCCAACCACATTCGAGCAAACTGTCCCAAGTCGAGAAGGGCAAAAAGAACAAGGCGGTTCGGGCAAGAACGACTACACCGACAAGAACTGCAACAAAAAGCCTCCAGTTCAGAACCGGCGACGAGAAGAAGTACCGCAACTTCTCCAAGAACAAGAAGCTCTTCCACCGCGTCCTCGCCGCTTGACGACATCAACCTCTCCGACACGGAGACATGGAGCGACGAGGGCGAGGATGATCCGCAAGAGAAGAAGGGCGGCGACGACTTCTCCAAGATGTGCTTCATGGCCGACACCAACGACATCGGCGACTCAGAGCTCTACAAATGACTCGGATGAGGTACCTCCTATGACCAGCTCAACGAAGCTTTCTGCAAATTAGGAAAATTTCATGCTAGAGCTAGATCTAGGTGTACGGAGCTTGAGAAGGAAGTAGGTACCTTGACTCGGGAGTTAGCTTCACTTAGATCATCTCCCTCCCGAGTCACTGATGACTGTGTTCTCTGTGATGCTGTTCCTGTGGAGTTGGAGAACCTAAGGACCATACATGATAGTTTGCTTGCTGAACTTGATGGTCTTAGGTTGAAGAATGCTAGCACTAGTTCTGTTGATGCTATTCCTGTTGAGGCTAGTTTTCTTCATGCTCACTCCACTCCATCATGCTCTAATTGCCCTAAATTGCTTGCCGAAATTGATGCCATGAGCGATCACCTTAGGAAGCTTTCTTCTAGAAACGATGAACTTGAAATGCATGCTTCTAAGGAACCAGTCAGCTCATGTGAGGGTCAGAGGCAACTAAAACTTGACAATGAATCCTTAAATGTCAAGTGTGCTAAACTTGCTAAGGACTTACTAGATAAGTCACAAGAAAGTTGCTTGCGATATTCTGTGATTGAGGGGGACTTGGATAAAATCCATGTCGAACATAGGAAGAAATTAGAAGACCAAACCCTTAGGATTAGAGATGCTCCTTGCGTTTCTTGTCGTGCCCTCAAGATTGAGGCAGCCGTGCTAAGGAACAAAAAGCACGTCTTTGAGAGATCTTCTCTTTACGGTTCTTCTTCTTCCTCTCCTTCCCCTGCTCTTCTTGTGCTTCTTTCTTTCGAGATTGCCAAGATCTTATGAGCACTCTCGAGAAGTTTGTTGGAGGCAAGAAGAAGCTCAATCTTATTCTAGACCAATCCAAGATTAGTAGATTCAATCAAGGTCTAGGATTTGATCCCTGGAGCACGCCGGCGCATCCTCCCACCATTGTGCGCGGCTCCAAGAGTGGTGAGATTGTGGTAGCTCCTGAGTGAGTACCACCGTGTTTAGGTCCGCTGGGGTTGTCCATAGGACTTCTGACTAGAAGGGTGTTACTCCTGTTGCTTCTGTCTCTAGCAAGGCGAAGTACACATGCACATTTTGTAAGAAGGATGGTCACCTAGTAGATTTCTGTTTCAGGCACGCCAAGATCACTCGGTGTGAGCGTGTTGTTGCTCTTAGGGGTATTCAGGGTCATCCCCAGACTTTGAGTGCTCCTAAGGCACACACTGCTTCTAGACAGGTTAGAGAGTCGCCAGTTTTTGGGCAGCGTCCAGGACTCGGTTTTCATGCTGGTTCTTCGAGTTTTAGTCTTGGAGCTGTTCGTAGTCGGTCTTTCCGCCGTCCTCTTGATATTCCTCGTTTTTCTCATCGAGGTAGATATCGCGCGCGAGGCATTTTCTCGTAGGAGTTTTAGGCAGCTTCACCGGGTGGTTCGGCTTTTGCACCACGGCAGCCAACCCGCTTTGACTCCCAAATCGCCTACTAGAGGTGCTCTTGATCTTGTTAGGGTTAAGCGTCGAGAGACACTCGAGTCCAGCCTTCTTCGCATCGGTACTGAGGCATCGAGTGGTTCAGTATTGGGTTCCCAAGTCTTCACTCTATCCCAGTACTGAGTCATCTTTCCCTCTTGTGTCAATTCCTTGTGTCATGTCTATGCAATGATGCTTTTAAGTGCCTCTTGCCTTTTCCATGGCATGAGTCGCTTGATGCTAGCTTGAGGATATGATCACTGCCTAGTGGAGTGGATTTGGGTCATCTTGTGGACTTGTCCTTTCTTAGTTCGATTCTTAGTCCATGAGTTGTCCTGAGGCATCATCTTCGCCGTGCATAAGTAGTGGACCTCGTTTTTCCTCGAGGTACCCACTCACGGCAAGAGTTGCAGGTAAGTATGTTGGTCATGTTGATCTTTACTAATCTCATCTAGGATCGTTTTGTCGCTTTTCAATGTTGGCACTCGATGTGAATTTCGAGTTGGCCTTTGCGGCTTGTCTCTAGAGGATTGGATCTTCCTTCATGACCATCATGAGCATCATGCTAACCTGCATGTTCTTTCAACTTTGTTTGCCTCGTGTTTCGCTCCACAAGTGTTGAGCTTCATGATAACATCATTGGGGACTTTCACTTCCATGGTGAGCTATTTCATACCCTCATGTCGGTTATACTTGTGATCATCATTTCCATGACATGTTGTGAGTGCTCTTGCTCCCATGTGTATTATATGTACATTGCTAGGTATTGTTAGTTTTTGTCTGTCTTGTTTTGTGCCATAGCATGTTTTCCCAAACCATCTTTGTGCTTCATGTATTATATCCAAAATTCATGAGCTCTTTCCCAGCATGTGATTTTCTTGTTTTTATCTTGTCCATGATATTGTTCATTTGGTATGAGTATTTGTATTAACTATGGGCGCGTGCTATATATCATTTACTTTATTTTGTCATGAGTAGTATCTAGGTTATATGACCCTGATTTTCTATTACATCCATGATTAGCTTTGTTTAGACTTTGTTTGTCAGACTTTGTGCTACATGTGAATGCCTTTCATGAGATTAGGGTCATATGATCTAGCTGCCTCTTATGACTTATAATGTTCATGATCACCTTTTCTTGTCCTTCATGCTTATATGCTTCATACCTATTTTGCATGAGCTTGTGTTCTTCAATCATGGCATGTATTCATCATCATGCATAGAGTGTTGCCATAAGTAGCTTCTCATCTTTGTGTCCATGGTCACCATTTACTTTCATGCTGCCTGTGTCCTCATGACCTTTTGTTTGGTCTTCTTTTGACGGGCCTTTTCGCAGCAAGTAAATATTGTTTTGAGACTATGGATAAATGGATCTTGATGTTGCTAACTGGTTTGTTTTATGCATGATCCTCTTTGGCTGTCTTCATTCATCTTGCTCATGTTATATCTAGTAGCATGTTGTTGTGCTTCATTGTGGTATTTCCTCATTTACATGCTTATTGCCTTGTTTAGGGTAGTATCTTGATCCATGTATTTCTAGGCTTGCACATGATCCCTGCTAGCATTTTGTTGCTATGATGCACCTTGCTTAGCTTCTTCTGCCAAAGATGATGTGGTGCTATGATGCACCTTGTCGTTGTTTATCATGTGGATATGTTTTCACTGTTGTCTATGGATATATGGATCTTTATGCTATCTTTAGCTTGGTTGTGATCATGATCTTACATTACCTTCTGCATCATGTTCATGCTCTAGATGATCATTTGCCACACTTTTCCTGTATCTTGTCCATTCGTGCCTAGGAACTGGATCTGCCTAACCCCAGTTTCGAAAGCATAGATTTGTTGGATGCATATGTGTAGGCTTTCTGGTGAGGAGACCATCATCCTAGGAATATCTCTAAGTCTTCTTCCTCTGCTTTTTGGATCCACTTCAGGTCATTTGCCACTACTTGCTCTACACTGCTGTAGGTAAGTACCTCTGAAAATATTGATGATAATGATGGGTCTCTTAGGAGGTTGTGGTTCTTTTGTTGGTAGAGCTTGTGTCCTGTTTGTCTAGAGTCTTTTGGTTGGACTTCTAGCATAGTTAGGTTGCTTCTTACCTTGAGCCTTCTTGCTCCTTAGAGACCATGTGGTTTTAGATCTTATCTCTTCTCCTCTAGCTTTCTACCTATCTCTTGTGAGGAGAGAGTTTTAGAGTGTGTTCAGGGGGATTTGAGCTTGGGTTTATGAGCTCATATAGCTTATCTTGAGGGGGAGCTGGTTTGTATATTATGTACTATATATTTTCTTCCAGCTTTTTCTTTCTTCTTCTGGGTGACTTTGGGCTTGTTTTCTTGAGTTGAGTTCACTCACTTAGACTTCTGGCATGCCTCGCATGGACCTCTTATCTTGTGTTTTAGGTTGCTATCATGCGTGATTAGCTGTTCTCTCTTCTCTCTAGGTTGAGTTCCCTCACAGTCTTATAAATCTAGCAGGTTTTGTGGCCTCCTGGGTAGACAGGGTCTGTGTCCACGCCTTAGTTGGGATCTAGAGTCAGCTTTCCTATGTCAGTCTCTGGGGAGGATAAGAGCGAGCTTGAGCCGTAGTGAGTCTCTTCTATCTTATCTATGCTCAATAGCCATCCAGTTTTGCGCTTTCTCGACTTCTTCTCCTCATTCTGTTTTTTTACTCGTTGTTATTGAGTTCATTCGGTTTTCTTTATGCCTAACTTGATAATAACTCAACTTTAACCAGATTTGAGCTTAAAATTGATTCAATTGTTGAGGGGGAGTTTGGGAATCTGTTCATGCATTGCATTTAGACTGCATTTTCCGTTCTATGAGCTTTGTCTATTATGCATTTGACTCAATCTTCGTGAAATACATCATGCTATATCTTTCGAAGAAAATCACTAGCTTAGATATGTCCAAGTTCATTTATCAAGCTAATGTTCATTGAAATCTGAAAAACATAAAAGCTTTAAATGAAAACTTGATGAAACATGTTGCTTTTACTTACTAAGTTTCTTCTCTAAGAGCTTTTACCATGAATTGTGAAATTTTGGAATTCTCTAGAGTCCCTATAGCAACTTGGGTGAAATTTGCTTGATCCATATTTGAGTCCTTCAGAATTGCTTATATGTGCTAAATTGAAAATTAAAAAAAAATTGACACTTTTGTGCAAAATTGATTTCAAAGACTTTATATTCTCGAGACGCCTCCCATTGCATTTGGGATGAACTTGGAATATATTGTGTATGACCAAGATCATTCTCTTAAGAGTTACTCTTGAGATGATCGAAAATGGCTTGAGTCAATCAACAAAAAATGCAAATATCAAACACATAAGTGGGTAAAGAATGCAAATAATGTCAAACATTTGCACCCCGCTATGTTTTTCGAAGTCTTAAAGAAAATTTGCATAAATTGAAAAATGGGCTCGAAGGACCATATATGCACTTCAAAATTCCCCAAAGTGTTGAGTAGGCTGAACTCTAGGTTTTCCATTTGATCCCTGAATGGTTTTGCTTCTAGTTTTGAAACTTTACTAAGTTTTGCACTTGTCAAATCTTGCAAAAAATGATACATTTTCAAAACTTAGCTTATGAGCAAAATTTGTTATTTGCACTTGGACATGTCTTAGTTTGGTCATAATCTGAGATTAATAAGCTTGGTGTCATATCTTGTCATTATGATCATTTGGATAATCTTCAAAGCTCCTTAGGTTGCATTTCATGCATACATAAAAGAGGAGAAAATTCTATTTTGATGCCTATATTGCCAAAAGGGGGAGAAAATGTAGAAAAGGCATCATTTAAAATGTAGAAAAGGAGGAGATAGAAATGTAAAAGCTTGTTGGTTCTTATGATTTTTGTAAATCTTTGCTATCTCTTATGGATCATAATCACATTTGACACTTATGATTGGTTTTTAGAACTTTTGTTGAAAACTTGCTCTTTTCATGGTCTTGCTCTAAATTCTTTCTGCCAACTTGGTCATAATTTTATATCTTTCTCTCTGGACCAAGTTTGGCTTTGCAATCAAATTGCTTCCTTCTTCTCTCATTCAAACTCAAATTTATGCCTTTTGTGTGGTTTGTCAATATACTCATCAAGGGGGAGATTGAAGGACCATGTGGAGGTCCATCCATGTTTGTGATGAGTATTTGACTTTATTTGAGCAAGGTGTGCTCAAGTTTGAGTTTGATTTGGATTGTTTTTCGAGCTAGAGCAATTTGAGTTCTTGGTTGGAGACCAGTCGTCCGACCCCGAGTGGTCGGGTCGTCCGACCCGAGTGGTCGGGCTTTGGTGGTTGGAGACCACCGTCCGACCCCGAGTGGTCGGGTCGTTCGACCGAGTGGTCGGGTTTTGGTCAGTGTTGCAGACCACCGTCCGACCCGAGTGGTCGGGTCGTCCGACCTGAGTGGTCGGGCTTTGGTCAGTGTTGCAGACCAGTCGTCCGACCCCGAGTGGTTGGGTCGTCCGACTCCGAGTGGTCAGGTCTTTGATTGGTCGGAGACCAGTTGTTCGACCCAGAGAGGTCTGGGCTGTGGCTGGTCGAAGACCCCGTCGACGACCAGTGGTCAGTCTCTCGCCGGTCGGAGACCGATCGCCGACCTCAGTGGTCGGAATGGAGACTAGTGGTCAGACCTCGAGTGGTCGGGATGGAGACCAGTGGTCAGACCATGGATGGTCGGGATGGAGACCAGTGGTCAGACCATGGTTGGTCGGGATGGAGACCAGTGGTCAGACCACGTGTGGTCGGGGTTATGTTGGTCAGCGTAGTGTATATCTGTATGTTGAGATGGATATGTGTTGTTGGACATTGCTATGTGATGTGGTTTCCTTGTCTATGATTGTTGCAGGACTTTGGAGCTAGGTCATGGTGAGGCGAAGGGGATCAGGACTAGGCTGGGAGAGCTGAGGTCCAGATGATCAAGGTGTCGCCAAAGATGACTGAGGCCAGGGAGTAGCTGCAAGCCGAGAAGACAAAGGAATGGATGAGATGCTAACTTGGAGCTGCTCTGATCTAGGAGGACCGTTGGATCGCGGTCAGGAAGATAGAGTAGCGGGTCAAGTTAGTGTGAGTTGAAAAGCGTGCAAAACCCGTTGTGTTGTTGGGTTTCGGGTGAGCCCATGCATAGCTTTGTGAGTGGGTAAAATCTCAGCCCTTGATGGAGTGCTCTAGGGTTTAGAGGCTCATCCAAGGGTGGTAGGTGTTCCAAGCTCTGCTATGAATAGACAGGAGAGGGGTGTCTCCTTGGGGTGAGCAGTGAGGAAAGTGTATGTGAGTAGTTGAGAGTTGTTGAGAGTGATGTTGTAAGGATCAAATCCTGGCTCTTGGATGTTGGCTTAGGATTGAAGCAGACATCCAAAGGTGGGAATTGATCCTGTGTCACTATAAATAGAGGGTAGGGCAGCCTCCCCTCGTGAAGGTTCCGAGGTTTTTTGCTCATTTGAGCTTTGCCCACTTTGTTGTGAGGCTTTGTAAACCTCCTTCCGAAATGAAATGTTCTTCATTTATATTCTTGTTTCATTTCTCTTACGTATTTACATTACGCACTTGAATTACATTATCTAAATTCCGCATTTACCTACTTGCGATTTACTTTACGTAATTTGGATTTGCCTCATCTCCTTCTACATGCTATTGAGTCTTTGTTGAAATTCATGATTGATGAACTCTTCTCTGGATTCGGTGCTTTCAATCTTTTAGGCAATCCTTACGTTCTTGTTGCAAGTTGTAAATCTGTGTGTTCTTAAAGTGCGTAAACGTGTGACTTGCAGTTATTTAGTCTTGATTGGCTTCTGGTTCTTGTTGCCAAGGATGAAAGATTGCTGGATGAATCTCCTATAGGTCATATCCCAATCATCTAGGTAATCTACAACCTCTTCTATTCAGTTTTGCAAAAAACCAATTTCTGTGCCTAGTTTTCAGATGGTGTTTCTATTTGTTTGAAGGGTTGTTTCTTCGTGTACTTACTTGCTGTGATTTGTGGAGAGTCATCCAAGGATATTCTCACCATCAACTCCCACCAGCAAGTTACGGGTGAAGTCTGTGTTCATGACTCTGTTTTTGGTGTGGCATTTGTTAAACTGAAAAGGATGGAACCTTGGTTTTAATTCCTTCGATTGATGATTGAAATAGGTTCCTGACATCATTTGGGAGGTGCACACCATTTCTCACTGTTTTTGGATCAGCCGATCAAAAGTTACATTGATTTCTGTTTTTGAGATCGTGCTGATTTTTCTATTCACCCGAGTACTGTTCATCCGACCTCCGTAGGTCCGGAAGTCTTGTTCATCCGGTCGGGGTACGGTTCACCCAAACACTATTCACCCAAATCTCGCTTATCCGACCACTTGGTCGGGAGTATCGCTCATCCGACCACTTGGTCTCGAGTAATCGCTCATTCGACAAACGCCGGTGAAGTCTTGCTCACCCAACACTATTCATTCCGAGTATCGCTCATCCGACCTCAGAGGTCGGGAGTACTGCTCATCCGACCAGAGATACCCACCAAAGTCGCTTTCTTTACGGTCTTTTGGTGGTTTGAATTCTAGGGGAGAGTTTATTCGAAAATTTTATTTGGCTCCTATTCACCCCCTCTAGTCGCCTTTTCGATCTTTCAATTTGTATCGAGCAGTTCTGCTCTTTCTAGATCTTGACCGGTCTCAAGAGCCATGGCGATGGACAAGTATTCCACCAAGCCTCCCATTTTGCCGGAGTTGATTTTCCGTTTTGGAAATCGCGGATGGAGTCATACATCACTGCCCAGGGCTTCCTGATATGGCAGAAGGTGAAACTCCCGTATGAGGTTCCTGCTGATGAAAACGTCACGGCCGAAAATATGGCTGACGTTGAGGTGAACGCTAAAGCAAGGAACATCCTCATACAGGGTCTTAGCCGCAGTGAGTATGATAGGATTTCTCACCTTCGTTCTGCTCATGAGATTTGGGTGACCCTCGATGCTTACCATGAGGGCACTACCCAAATCAAGACGGTTCGACAGGACCAATTCAAGCGTGAGTTCAACAAGTTTGAACAGCACGCTGGTGAGAGTCTTGACGAGTGCTTTGGTCGGTTTACGAAGATTTTGAGCGACCTCCGAGCAGTCGGTTGCATATATCTTGACTCAGACAATGCTCGGCATTTCTTAACCGCACTCGACCTTCGGGTTTGGGAGATGAAGGTGACCACCATCAAGGACACCACCGACTTATCGACTCTGACTCTTGACGGGCTTTATTCCCGCCTCAAGACTCATGAGATCGATGTCGTCTCTCGGAAGACGAAATCTCAGTCGATGGCTTTGGTCACCGATCCCGTTGGATCTTCTTCTTCTGATCCTTCTATTGGTTTCTCACTTTCCGCCCTTTGCGAGCTAAGCGATGACCAACTGGAAAAATTTCCAGAAAATGAGCTTGCTCTTCTTGCTCGCAAATTTTTATATGCATACAAGAGAGTGAGAGAGAGGAAGAGAGGTGGGATGATCACCAGTTTCGAGTGTGGTGGCCCCAACCACATTCGAGCAAACTGTCCCAAGCTGGAGAAGGGCAAAAACGAACAAGGCGGTTCGGGCAAGAACGACTACACCGACAAGAACCGCAACAAAATGCCTCCAGTTCGTAAACCGGCGCACGAGAAGAAGTACCGCAACTTCTCCAAGAACAAGAAGCTCTTCCACCGCGTCCTCGTCGCGCTTGACGACATCAACCTCTCCGACACGGAGACATGGAGCGACGAGGGCAAGGATGATCCGCAAGAGAAGAAGGGCGACGACGACTTCTCCGGCATGTGCTTCATGGCCGACACCAACGACATCAGCGACTTCGAGCTCTACAGCGACTCGGATGAGGTACCCTCCTATGACCAGCTCAACGAAGCTTTCTGCAAATTAGGAAAATTTCATGCTAGAGCTAGAGCTAGGTGTACGGAGCTTGAGAAGGAAGTAGGTACCTTGACTCGGGAGTTAGCTTCACTTAGATCTTCTCCCTCCCGAGTCACTGATGACTGTGTTCTCTGTGATGCTGTTCTTGTGGAGTTGGAGAACCTAAGGACCATACATGATAGTTTGGCTTGCTGAACTTGATGGTCTTAGGTTGAAGAATGCTAGCACTAGTTACATTGATGCTATTCTGTTGAGGCTAGTTTTCTTCATGCTCACTCCACTCCATCATGCTCTAATTGCCCTAAATTGCTTGCCGAAATTGATGCCATGAGCGATCACCTTAGGAAGCTTTCTTCTAGAAACGATGAACTTGAAATGCATGCTTCTAAGGAACCAAATACTCATGTGAGGGTCAGAGGCAACTAAAACTTGACAATGAATCCTTAAATGTCAAGTGTGCTAAACTTGCTAAGGACTTACTAGATAAGTCACAAAAAGTTGCTTATGATGTTACGTGATTGAGGGGGACTTGGATAAAATCCATGTCGAACTTAGGAAGAAATTAGAAGACCAAACCCTTAGGATTAGAGATGCTCCTTGCGTTTCTTGTGAGGCCCTCAAGATTGAGGCAGCCGTGCTAAGGGAACAAAAAGCACGTGCTTTGAGAGATCTTCTCTTCGGTTGTTCTTCTTCCTCTCCTTCCCCCTGTTCTTCTTGTGCTTCTTTCTTCCGAGATTGCCAGTATCTTATGAGCACTCTCGAGAAGTTTGTTGGAGGCAAGAAGAAGCTCAATCTTATTCTAGACCAATCCAAGATTAGTAGATTCAATCAAGGTCTAGGATTTGATCCCTTGGAGCACGCTCGGGCGCATCCTCCCACCATTGTGCGCGGCTCCAAGAGTGGTGAGATTGTGGTAGCTCCTAGAGTGAGTACCACCGTGTTTAGGTCCGCTGGGGTTGTCCATAGGACTTCTGACCAGAAGGGTGTTACTCCTGTTGCTTCTGTCTCTAGCAAGGTGAAGTACACATGCACCTTCTGTAAGAAGGATGGTCACCTAGTAGATTTCTATTTCAGGCACGCCAAGATCACTCGGCGTGAGCGTGTTGTTGCTCTTAGGGGTATTCAGGGTCATCCCCAGACTTTGAGTGCTCCTAAGGCACACACCGCTTCTAGACAGTTAGAGAGTCGCTTTGTTTTGGGCAAGATCCAGACTCGGTTTTCATGCCGGTTCTTGAGTTTTAGTCTTGGAGCTGTTCAGAGTCGGTCTTTCCGCCGTCCTCTTGATATTCCTCGTTTTTCTCATCGAGGTAGATATCAGCGGCGCGAGGCATTTTCTGGTAGGAGTTTTAGGCAGCTTCACTGTGGTGGTTCGGCTTTTGCACCACGGCAGGCCAACCCAGTTTCAGCTCCCAAATCGTCTACTAGAGGTGCTACTGATCTTGTTAGGGTTAAACGTCAGAGAGACACTCGAGTCCGCCTTCTTGATGGTGGTACTGAGGCATCGAGTGGTTCAGTATTGGGTTCCCAAGTCTTCACTCTATCCCAGTACTGAGTCATCTTTCCCTCTTGTGTCAATTCCTTATGTCATGTCTATGCAATGATGCTTTTAAGTGCCTCTTGCCTTTTTCATGGCATGAGTCGCTTGAGGCTAGCTTGAGGATATGATCACTGCCTAGTGGAGTGGATTTGGGTCATCTTGTGGACTTGTCCTTTCTTAGTTCGATTCTTAGTCCATGAGTTGTCCTGAGGCATCATCTTCGCCGTGCATAAGTAGTGGACCTCGTTTTTCCTCGAGGTACCCACTCACGGCAAGAGTTGCAGGTAAGTATGTTGGTCATGTTGATCTTTACTAATCTCATCTAGGATCGTTTTGTCGCTTTTCAATGTTGGCACTCGATGTGAATCTCGAGTTGGCCTTTGCGGCTTGTCTCTAGAGGATTGGATCTTCCTGCATTACCATCATGAGCATCATGCTAACCTGCATGTTCTTTCAACTTTGTTTGCCTCGTGTTTCGCTCCACAAGTGTTGAGCTTCATGATAACAGCATTGGGGACTTTCACTTCAATGGTGAGCTATTTCATACCCGCATGTCGGTTATACTTGTGATCATCATTTCCATGACATGTTGTGATTGCTCTTGCTCCCATGTGTATTATATGTACATTGCTAGGTCTTGTTAGTTTTTGTCTGTCTTGTTTTGTGCCATAGCATGTTTTCCCAAACCATCTTTGTGCTTCATGTATTATATCCTAAATTCATGAGCTCTTTCCCAGCATGTGATTTTCTTGTTTTTATCTTGTCCATGATATTGTTCATTTGGTATGAGCATTTGTATTAACTATGGGCACGTGCTATGTATCATTTACTTTATTTTGTCATGAGTAGTATCTAGGTTATATGACCCTGATTTTCTATTACATCCATGATTAGCTTTGTTTAGACTTTGTTTGTCAGACTTTGTGCTACATGTGAATGCCTTTCATGAGATTTGGGTCATATGATCTAGCTGCCTCTATATGACTTATATTGTTCATGATCACCTTTTATTGTCCTTCATGCTTATATGCTTCATACCTATTTTGCATGAGCTTGTGTTCTTCAATCATGGCATGTATTCATCATCATGCATAGAGTGTTGCCATAAGTAGCTTCTCATCTTTGTGTCCATGGTCACCATTTACTTTCATGCTGCTTGTGTCCTCATGACCTTTTGTTTGGTCTTCTTTTGACGGGACTTTTCGCAGTAAGTAAATATTGTTATTGAGACTATGGATAAATGGATCTTGATGTTGCTAACTGGTTTGTTTTATGCATGATCCTCTTTGGCTGTCTTCATTCATCTTGCTCATGTTATATCTAGTAGCATGTTGTTGTGCTTCATTGTGGTATTTCCTCATTTAAATGCTCATTGCCATGTTTAGGGTAGTATCTTGATCCATGTATTTCTAGGCTTGCACATGATCCCTGCTAGCATTTTGTTGCTATGATGCACCTTGCTTAGCTTCTTCTCGACATGATGACAAAGCTATGATGCACCTTCTTTGTTGTTTATCATGTGGATATGTTTTCACTGTTGTCTATGGATATATGGATCTTTATGCTATCTTTAGCTTGGTTGTGATCATGATCTTACATTACCTTCTGCATCATGTTCATGCTCTAGATGATCATTTGCCACACTTTTCCTGTATCTTGTCAATTCGTGCCTAGGAACTGGATCACTAACCCCAGATTTGAAAGCATAGATTTGTTGGATGCATATGTGTAGGCTTTCTGGTGAGGAGACCATCATCCTAGGAATATCTCTAAGTCTTCTTCCTCTGCTTTTTGGATCCACTTCAGGTCATTTGCCACTACTTGCTCTACACTGCTGTAGGTAAGTACCTCTGAAAATATTGTAGATAGTGATGGGTCTCTTAGGAGGTTGTGGTTCTTTTGTAGGTAGAGTTTGTGTCCTGTTTGTCTAGAGTCTTTTGGTTGGACTTCTAGCATAGTTAGGTTGCTTCTTACCTTGAGCCTTCTTGCTCCTTAGAGACCATGTGGTTTTAGATCTTATCTCTTCTCCTCTAGCTTTCTACCTATCTCTTGTGAGGAGAGAGTTTTAGAGTGTGTTCAGGGGGATTTGAGCTTGGGTTTTTGAGCTCATATAGCTTATCTTGAGGGGGAGCTGGTTTGTATATTATGTACTATATATTTTCTTCCAGCTTTTTCTTTCTTCTTCTGGGTGACTTTGGGCTTGTTTTCTTGAGTTGAGTTCACTCACTTAGACTTCTGGCATGCCTCGCATGGACCTCTTATCTTGTGCTTTAGGTTGCTATCATGCGTGATTAGCTGTTCTCTCTTCTCTCTAGGTTGAGTTCCCTCACAGTCTTATAAGTCTAGCAGGTTTTGTGGCCTCCTGGGTAGACAGGGTCTGTGTGCACGCCTTAGTTGGGATCTAGAGTCAGCTTTCCTATGTCACTCTCTGGGGAGGATAAGAGCGAGCTTGAGCCGTAGTGAGTCTCTTCTATCTTATCTATGCTCAATAGCCATCCAGTTTTGCAGTTTCTCGACTTCTTCTCCTCATTCTGTTTTTTTCTGGTTGTTATTGAGTTCATTCGGTTTTTCTTTATGCCTAATAACAAATTTTGCTCATAAGTGGGTAAAGAATGCAAATAATGTCAAACATTTGCACCCCGCTATGTTTTTCGAAATCTTAAAGAAAATTTGCATAAATTGAAAAATGGGCTCGAAGGACCTTATATGCACTTCAAAATTCCCCAAAGTGTTGAGTAGGTTGAACTTAGGGTTTTCCATTTGATCCCTGAATGGTTTTGCTTCTAGTTTTGAAACTTTACTAAGTTTTGCACTTGTCAAATCTTGCTAAAAATGATACATTTTCAAAACTTAGCTTATGAGCAAAATTTGTTATTTGCACTTGGACATGTCTTAGTTTGGTCATAATCTGAGATTAATATGCTTGGTGTCATATCTTGTCATTATGATCATTTGTATAATCTTCAAAGCTCCCTTAGGTTGCATTTCTATTTTGATGCCTATATTGCCAAAAGGGGGAGAAAATGTAGAAAAAGGCATCATTTAAAATGTAGAAAAGGAGGAGATAGAAATGTAAAAGCTTGTTGGTTCTTATGATTTTTGTAAATCTTTGCTATCTCTTATGGATCATAATCACATTTGACACTTATGATTGGTTTTTAGAGCTTTTGTTGAAAACTTGCTCTTTTCATGGTCTTGCTCTAAATTCTTTCTGCCAACTTGGTCATAATTTTATATCTTTCTCTCTGGACCAAGTTTGGCTTTGCAATCAAATTGCTTTCTTCTTCTCTCATTCAAACTCAAATTTATGCCTTTTGTGTGGTTTGTCAATATACTCATCAAGGGGAGATTGAAGGACCATGTGGAGGTCCATCCATGTTTGTGATGAGTATTTGACTTTATTTGAGCAAGGTGTGCTCAAGTTTGAGTTTGATTTGGATTGTTTTTCGAGCTAGAGCAATTTGAGTTCTTGGTTGGAGACGGTCGTCCGACCCCGAGTGGTGGGTCGTCCGACCCGAGTGGTCGGGGCTTTGGCTGGTTGGAGACCAGTCGTCCGACCCCGAGTGGTCGGGTCGTCCGACCTAAGTGGTCGGGGCTTTGGCTGTGTTGCAGACCACTCGTCCGACCCCGAGTGGTCGGGTCGTCCGACCCAGTGGTCGGGGCTTTTGGCGTGTGTTGCGGACGGTCGTCCGACCCAGTGGTTGGGTCGTCCGACTCGAGTGGTCAGTCTTTGGTTGGTCGGAGACCAGGTTGTCCGACCCAGAGGTGCAGGTGTGGTGGTCGGAGACCATCGTCGACCCAGTGGTCGTCTCTCGGCTGGTCGGAGACCAGTCGTCAGACCTCGAGTGTTCGAAATGGAGACTAGTGATCAGACCTCGAGTGGTCGGGATGGAGACCAGTGGTCAGACCATGGTTGGTCGGGATGGAGACCAGTGGTCAGACCATGGTTGGTCGGGATGGAGACCAGTGGTCAGACCATGCTTGGTCGGGATGGAGACCAGTGGTCAGACCATGGTTGGTCGGGATGGAGACAAGTGGTCAGACCACGTGTGGTCGGGGTTATGTTGGTCAGCGTAGTGTATATCTGTCTGTTGAGATGGATATGTGTTGTTGGACATTGCTATGTGATGTGGTTTCCTTGTCTATGATGGTTGCAGGACTTTGGAGCTAGGTCATGGTGAGGCGAAGGGGATCAGGACTAGGCTGGGAGAGCTGAGGTCCAGATGATCAAGGTGTCGCCAAAGATGACTGAGGCCAGGGAGTAGCTGCAAGCCGAGAAGACAAAGGAATGGATGAGATGCTAACTTGGAGCTGCTCTGATCTAGGAGGACCGTTGGATCGCGGTCAGGAAGATAGAGTAGCGGGTCAAGTTAGTGTGAGTTGAAAAGCGTGCAAAACCCGTTGTGTTGTTGGGTTTCGGGTGAGCCCATGCATAGCTTTGTGAGTGGGTAAAATCTCAGCCCTTGATGGAGTGCTCTAGGGTTTAGAGGCTCATCCAAGGGTGGTAGGTGTTCCAAGCCAGCTATGAATAGACAGGAGAGGGGTGTCTCCTTGGGGGTGGCGGTGAGGAAAGTGTACGTGAGTAGTTGAGAGTTGTTGAGAGTGATGATGTAAGGATCAAATCCTGGCTCTTGGATGTTGGCTTAGGATTGAAGCGGGACATCCAAAGGTGGGAATTGATCCTGTCACTATAAATAGAGGGTAGGGCAGCCTCCCCTCTGTGAAGGTTCCGAGGTTTTCTTTGCTCATTTGAGCTTTGCCCACTTTGTTGTGAGGCTTTGTAAACCTCCTTCCGAAATGAAATGTTCTTCATTTATATTCTTGTTTCATTTCTCTTACGTATTTACATTACGCACTTGAATTACATTATCTAAATTCGCATTTACCTACTTGCGATTTACTTTACGTAATTTGGATTTGCCTCATCTCCTTCTACATGCTATTGAGTCTTTGTTGAAATTCATGATTGATGAACTCTTCTCTGGATTCGGTGCTTTCAATCTTTTAGGCAATCCTTACGTTCTTGTTGCAAGTTGTAAATCTATGTGTTCTTAAAGTGCGTAAGCGTGTGACTTGCGATTATTTAGTCTTGATTGGCTTCGGTTCTTGTTGCCAAGGATGAAAGATTCTTTGGATGAATCTCCTATAGATCATATCCCAATCATCTAGGCAATCTACAACCTCTTCTATTCAGTTTTGCAAGAAACCAATTTCTGTGCCTAGTTTTGAGATGGTGTTTCTATTTGTTTGAAGGGTTGTTTCTTCGTGTACTTACTTGCTGTGATTTGTGGAGAGTCATCCAAGGATATTCGACCATCAACTCCCACCAACAAGTTCTGAAAATCTGTGTTCATGACTCTGTTTTTGGTGTGGCATTTGTTAAACTGAAAAGGATGGAACCTTGGTTTTAATTCCTTCGATTGATGATTGAAATAGGTTCCTGACATCATTTGGGAGGTGCACACCATTTCTCACTGTTTTTGGATCAGCCGATCAAAAGTTACATCGATTTCTGTTTTTGAGATCGTGCTGATTTTTCTATTCACCCGAGTACTGTTCATCCGACCTCCGTAGGTCGGTGGTACTGTTCACCCAAACACTATTCACCCAAGCCTTGCTTCATCCGGCCGGTCTTTGGTCGGAAATCTTGTTCACCCGAACACTATTCATTCTGAGTACTGTTCATCCGACCTCTGTAGGTCGGGGGTACTGTTCATCCGACCAGTGCAGTTTCTTTCTGGTCTTTTGGTGGTTTGAATTCTAGGGGGAGTGTTTATTCGAAAATTTTATTTGGCTCCTATTCACCCCTGTCTAGTCGCCTTTTTCGATCTTTCAAAATGCATCATCAATAGGTAAAAATGTGAATGCATCTTGGTTCTTATGATCTTGGTGAAATCATGCTAATCCTTAAGAATCATAAGCATTTTTGAGCTTTTGTGAGTTTTATTGGATTTTTAGAGCATTTGTGGGAAACTTGCTCTTTCTTTGGTTTTGCTCTAAAATCCTTCTTGTCAACTTGGTCATTATCTTATTCTCTCTTTCTTGCAACAAGTTTGGTTTTGCAATCAAATTGCTTTCTTCCATCTTTTTCCAACTCAAATTTATGCCTTTTGGGTGATTTGTCAATATACTCATCAAGGGTGAGATTGAAAGGCCATGTGGAGGTCTACCCATGTTGGTGATGAGTATTTGACTGTATTTGAGTTAGAAATCTGATTTATTTTTAGCAATTGTATAATTATTATATATCATTTTGGACATTGCTATGTGATGGATTTCCTTGTTTTTGATCTTTGCAGGATGACGGTGCTAGGTCATGGTGAGACGGAGGATTACCGGGACTAGGTGAGGTGCACCGAAGGTTCATACCGTCGGGGATCACCGGAGGATGATCGGAGATGGAGTTGCTGCGAGCTTAGAAGACAAGGAAACGGCTGAGATGCTAACTTGGAGCTGCTTGGATCAAGGAGGGCGTTGGATTGCGGTTTAGAGGATAGAGTAGCAGTCAAGTTAGCTTGAGTGAATCTCTAACCCTTGATGAGGTTTCTTGAGGGCTAAATAGAACTCATTAAAGAGTGGAGGATGACTCAATCTCAACCTTTGGTGAGGTTACTTTAGGGCCAAGTAGAACCCATCCAAGGGTGGAGGATGTCTCAAAAGTAGTATATTAATAGAGGGGGAGGGGTAGCTCTCCCCTCTTGAAGGTTTTGTGTGCTCCTATGAGTTTTGTCCACCTTATTGTGAGGCTTTCTAAACCTTCCTCTAAAGAAATAAAATTTTACTTCTTTACTTTTTTGAATTTAATTTCAGTATTTACATTATGTCTTAAATTCAGAACTTCAAATTCCGTAATTTAATTTCTTGCAATTTACATTCTTGCAAGTTGGATTTGCCTTGCCTCCTTCTACTTGCTTTTTAAATTCCGCAATTTAATTTCTTGCAATTTACATTCTCGCAAGTTTGATTTGCCTCCCCTCCTTCTACTTGCTTTTGCTTTTTGTGCTGAGGTTGTATAATTGATAATTGAATCTTCTTTAGATCATATCCAGATCATCTAGGCAATCCTTTGCAACAACACGATCTCCTTGCTTAACCTTTAAAAAAAATTTGTATATCATGTTTGAGGTTTTTGTTTCTTGTGTTTTTGCTTGCTGTAACAAGTGGGAGAATATCCAAAATCATCTTCATCATCACAACCCCACGAGTAAGTTTAAGAACAAGATTTTCTCTATTTTGATCCTTTGTGTTTGAGTGTTTCAAGTGAGGTTTTGGTTGGATCTATTGAGTGGGGGAAAAATTTTAATTGTGATCATTCACCCCCTCTGATCGGCACGTCGGTCCTTCAGATTGTGATATTCATCTATGTTGAGCCTGTGTGCACTAGTGTGATCCTGGACTAGTGCTGAATAAACAGAGGGTCCGAATTTGTATATTCGGGGCCCGACAAAGGTAGTATCAGAGTCATACTGACTGTAGGTCAAACCCTAGCTAGTCTGTTGTCTTAGCAGTGTCAAAAAATATTTTCTAAAGACAAATCTAACTTGAAAGCTAAAAAGGTTCTTGACTTATCACCTCTTTCTTGCTTTTCACCCTTGCTGAATTTTTTCGACTTTTCCCATGTTTTTGAGCTAAGGTTTCATGAGAGCCATTTTCTGCAGGTTAAGATGGAGTGCATTTATAGAGAACATAAGGAAGGATTTGCAGCCAAGTTGTGGAAGATGTTGCGGTTGTTGGGAGGTTTCAACAGGCCTATCTACCGAGGCACTAACTGGATCGTGAATGGAAAGACGTGAGGAGTACTTTGCAAGGTCACGATCTATGCAATGGAAAACATGATGGGAAGCCATCCTGTCAATATCACAGTGAGGAGATCCACGTTTGAGGCTGGGATCCAAGAGTCTTCACATTTGGTGCTACGCCGTTTTGCCTAAGACTACACCGCCGAGTTAGAGACGACGGTGTTCAACCATCATCCACGTGGAGGTGTTGTCATGGAGGACAGGATCAGGGATGAGGAGGATGCCACCATCATTCATCTCGCTCGTTTTGCTACCGCACATGAGAACTTCACGAAGACCACCAATCAGGAGCTTGCGAAAGTTTACAAGAGCTTGGAGAAGGTGGAGGAAGACCTGCGAGAGACTTGAAGGATGATTGCTGAATGGATCTTTGAGCTAGAGGAGGCACTTTACATGAGAGAAGAGGAAGCCGGGCTCGAGGCAGAGAAGGAGTCTGAAGAAGATCCTGAAGAGGTAGAGCCCGAGCCTAAAGGGCAAGAGTCTGCATCTTCTAACGACACCCCCGGCCATTGAAATCAATTCGCGCCAATGCCTCGTCATCCATTGTACTTTCACCTAGAGGTCCCTATCCCGGTTAGCTTAGTGACTAGGTGGAGTCTTCGTCTAGTAATAATGACTCAAGTATGAGAGTCATATGAATCTAAGATAGGAGGATCGTCCTTTAGGCGTTAGTATTGTGTGCTTAGGTTAATGAGAGTTTTTAATTGTCTTTTTGTGTGCAGTATGCTTTGCATTGCTCTTAGGCACTTGTGAGCAACCATACCAAGTATTTAATGAAGTCTTTAAATTTGAAGTTTGGATTTAAAACTTTTCCCCTGCATAAGTTCTTATATTATTTGTCTATGTTTTTCCTACTTTCCTCTAAACCTTGGAGTGATCAACAGATGGTTCAGACTTGTGGGAACAACGGAGCTAGTGGGAGCAGAACTCGCCCAAGTGGGAATCTAAATGAGTCACCAGTACGGCTAGCAGAAGCACCAGTTGACATGAGTAACTTTGGGGCCTTCCTTGCTGCACAAACCCACCTAATGAAAACCATGATGTAGCAAATGCAACACTTCACTAATCAAGCAGTCGCCAACAACGCAAATCAAGCTACTAACAATGGGAGCCGTCCATACTCGAAGTTGTCAGACTTCATGAGGACTCATCCGCCTACTTTATCTAGTAATGCTGACCCAATAGAGGCAGATGATTGGCTTAGGGTCATTGAAAGGAAGCTGCACATCACACAGTGTGTTGGGAATGAAAAGTTGCTTTACGCTTCTCATCAGCTTGAGGATACAGCCGCTGAATGGTGGGAGAATTACTGTGCATCACAAGAGAACCCACAAGAGATCACTTGGGAATAATTTTCTGCTGCTTTTCGCCAGTACCATGTTCCTGAAGGTGTCATAGATTTAAAGAAGAAAGAATTCAGATCTATCAAGCAGCGAAGCCAGCTGGTGGCCGACTATTTGAACAGGTTCACATAGCTTGCCCTCTATGCACCTGAAGACATAGCGACAAATAAGGCAAGGCAGTCTCGCTTTATGAAGGGACTGAATTCTAGACTGCAGGTTGGGTTGCTTACCCACAATTTTTCTAACTTCCAAGAGCTGGTTAACAAGGCCCTTATTCTAGAGGATAATCGCAAGGAGTTGGATGAAAGCGGTAAGCACAGGATGGCACAACAGGGAGCACGTCAGGGACAGCAGAGAGTGAGGGTTGCATCTCACCAGTTTGTCAGATTTCAGCCCAAGGCTATATTCAAGATGCCATCTCCTGCACCATGTCCTAGTGGACAGAACTTCCAGACCCTTGCTCAGACAATTAATGCACCAAGAGGAGGTCAAAAGTCGACGGTGAGGCACTGTTTTAGCTGCAATGAGTCGGAACATTTCGCCAACAACTGTTCCAAGAGAAGAGGTGTTACACCTGTCCGCTTCAACCTTGGCCCTACACCTGCCAAGACGCCTGCACCAAGAGGGAACCATGGAGCTGCTCAAGCTAGAGCCACACCTTAAGCCATGGTGAGAGGTCATGTTAACCAAATCACGATTGATGAAGCCCAGGAAGCATCAGACTGTATTGGGTAAGTTTCTAGTTAACTCAGTATCTGCTACAGTTTTATTTGATTCCAAAGCATCACATTCCTTTATTTCTCGAGATTTTGCTGTTGGGAATGGGTTAGATGTTAAGAACCTTAAGTGCATGATTTTGGTCCAATCCTCTGGATCAGAACATTGATCTAACCTAGGATGTATGAGAGTTAAGATGCTCATGGATGGAATAGAGTTCCTAGCGAACCTTATTATATTGGATACCCAGACATTAGATGTTATCCTTGGAATGGATTGGTTGTCCAAACATAAGGCTGTGTTGGATTGTGGATGAAGGGTTGTGTCAATTGAAAGCCCAAGAGGCGAAAGAGTAGAAGTCCAAGCGACCGCAATTCGCAATGGATAGATGATGGTTAATAGTATTAAATCTATCAATATAGAAGAAATACCAGTGGTTAATGAATTTCCTGAAGATTTTCCTGGGATGCCATCAGACCGAGATATTGAGGTTTTAATCGAATTGGTGCCTCGTATAGCCCCAATAGCCAAGAGACCGTATCAGATGCCTACAGACGAGCTGGTAGAAATGACGAAACAGATCGAGGAATTGCTGGAAAAAGGTTTTGTGAGACCAAGTTCATCGCCATGGGGAGCACCTATTTTGTTTGTTCCGAAGAAAGATGGAAGCGTAATGATGTGCATTGACTATCGAGCTCTTAATGAAGTGACAATAAAGAACAAGTATCTGTTACCTAGGATCAATGATTTGTTCGATCAATTAAGAGGAGCTAGAATTTTCTCAAAAATATAGCTTCGATCAGGATATCATCAATTGAAGATTCGGGCAGAGGATGTGCCCAAGACAGCATTTTCAACAAGATCTGGACATTATGAGTTCATAATCATGTCATTTGGATTTACTAATGCTCCTGTGTATTTCATGAACATGATGAATAAGGTTTTCATGAAATATTTGGATAAGTTTGTTGTTTTATTTATAGATGACATTCTTGTCTACTCCAAGACAGAGGAAGATCATGCAGAACATTTGAGGCTCGTTCTCAAAAAGCTTTGAGCGCAGCAATTGTTTGCTAAATTCAACAAGTGTGAGTTCTGGAAAAAGAAAGTGGAATTTCTTGGTCATGTGATGACTGGTAAAGGAATTGCTATAGATCCAAGTAAAGTTGAGGTAGTGTTGCATTGGGAACAGCCAAAGATAGTAACCCAGATTCACAGTTTCCTTGGAATGGCGGGTTATTACCGTCGCTTTATTGAAGGATTCTTAATGATTGCTAGACCACTTACGCAATTGTTGAAAAAGGAAAAGAAATTTGCATGGACGCTAGAGTGCGAGAGGAGTTTTCAAGAATTGAAGAAAAGATTAATATCTACACTAGTATTAGTATTGCTAGACATCGAGAGCAGTTTTGATATTTATTGTGATGCTTCACGTCAAGGACTCGGATGTGTATTAATGCAGAATGGTAGAGTTGTCGCATATGCTTCAAGGCAGTTGAGGCCATATGAGGAAAATTACCTGACGCATGATTTGGAATTAGCTGTCATAGTTCATGCCTTAAAATTATGGTGTCACTATCTTATTGGAAACAACTATGAGATATACACAGACCACAAGAGTTTAAAGTATATATTCACTCAGTCAGATCTTAATAAGAGACAAAGAAGATGGTTAGAGTTAATCAAAGATTACAATTTGGGAATTCATTATCACCCTGGAAAAGCCAATGTGATAGCCGATGCCTTGAGTCGGAAAAGCTACAGTGTTAACATGTTAGATCAAGAGAGTCAGCCTGGTTTATACAAAGACTTCAGAAGTTGAAATTGGAAGTGGTACCTGATGGATTTCTAGCTACCCTGGAGGTAAAACCAACCTTGGAAGAACAAATCAGGGAAGATCATAAAGATGATGCCAAAACAGATAGGATCAAGTCCAAGATGAATGAAGGCAAAGCTAAAGACTTCACCTTGGATGATCAAGGTACCTTACGGATGAAGAGTTGAATTTGTATACCAAATAAAAAGGAGCTAAAGCAATTGAATCTCGATGAAGCTAAAACAGACAGGATCAAGTCCAATATGAAACGTGAAGTTGCAGAGTATGTTGCTTTGTGTGATACATGCCAAAGAGTGAAGGCAATGCATCAGAGGCCAACAGGATTGTTACAACCATTAAAGGTACAAGAATGGAAGTGGGAGGAAATTGGTATGGATTTCATTACTGGTTTACCTAGAACCCAGAGTGGATATGATTCGATATGGGACATAGTTGATCGATTGACCAAAAGTCACCAATTTTATACGTGTGAAGACCACATACTCAGGAGATCGTTTGGTGGAGTTATATATGTCAATAATTGTGTGTTTGCATGGAGTGTCAAAGAAGATAGTGTCAAACAGAGGTACTCAATTTACCTCAAGATTTTGGAATAAGCTGCATGAAGCAATGGGAACTCGATTAAATTTTAGTACAACTTATCATCCACAGACAGACGGTCAGACCGAGAGGATCAATTAGTTTTTGGAGGATATGTTAAGAGCTTGTGCTCTAGTCTATGCCACTTCGTGGGAGAAATGTTTGGCGTATACTGAGTTCAGCTATAATAACAGTTATCAAGCAAGTTTGTAGATGTCACCATTTGAAGTTTTGTATGATCGATCTTGTCGTACTCCGTTGAATTGGAATGAGACATTATAGCGTTTGTTTTTTTGGATCAGATATTCTGAAAGATGGTGAAAAATAGATTGCCATGATCAGAGAGATGTTAAAGATTGCTCAGTCAAGGCAGAAGAGTTATGCTGATAATTGTCGTCGTGAGTTAAGCTTCAAGCTTGATGATTTCGTGTATCTCAGACTGACCCCTCTCAAAGGAGTAAAAAGATTTCATGCTAAAGGAAAGCTTGCACCAAGATATGTTGGTCCGTTTAAAATTTTGAGCCACAAAAGAGAGGTTGCGTAGCAGTTAGAGTTAACGTGGTCATTGGCAAGAGTGCATGACGTGTTCCACATGTCTCAATTGAAGAAGTGTCTTCGAGTGCCTGTGGAAAAACGCCATTAGAGTCAATTGAAATGCAAGAGGATTTGACTTACAAGGAGCAGCCAATTAAGATTTTGGATGTAGCTGATCCCAGGACCAAAAATAAGTTAGTGCGATTCTATAGAATGCAGTGGAGCAACCATTTCGAGAGTGAAGCTACCTAGGAGCGTGAGGAGGATCTGAAGTTAGAATTTCACAACCTATTCCATAGTCAACCCTGAATCTCGGAGTCAAGATTCTGTTAAGGGCGGGAGGTTTGTAACATCCCCATTTTTTCATTTCTTGAATTTAATATGCATTTTATATTTTAATGAATTTTCGGAATTTATTCGAATTAAGTTGCATTTGTGGGTTTAAGGCCTATTTATAAAGTTATTTGGAAAATGTGAAAAGTTTAAATAAATTTTTGTTGGAAATATTTTATTTGAGTTTCAATTGCCTTAAAATATTTTCTCGAATTTTTCTGATATTTTTGCTATTTTATTTGGCTTATTCTATTTTCTGGCATTTTTTTATTCGAAAAAGGTTTAAAAATGCGATGAATAGTTTTGGACCAAAACCCTATTCAGTCAGCCCGAATCATCGCGACGCGGCCCACGTAGCCCGCCTGGTCGTAAAACCCTAGCCACATCGCGTTCGAACCGTTGGATCTCGATCCGACCATGGTCCTTTGCCTGAGCCGCTCGCACCTCGTGTTTCGTTGGATCAGTGCCACGTGGACGCCCGAGATTTCTCCACGTCATCTTCACCGTGTCGTAATTGGACTCCGTCGTGGAATCCGCGCCGAACCCGCCTCTCGAGATGTCTATTTGAGGTGCCACCGCCCGCATCATTTTCCCCACCTCGCGCTGCCTCTTCTACCCAAAACCCACACATCGAGACACCGTCTGCCGTCTGTGCGAGCTCGCCGAAGTTTGTGAAGGAAGCCACCATCATTTTTTGCTTGGAATATCATCACCGATCTGTTCCGCCGTCGCCAAGGTCACCAGTGGATTGCCTTCGTCTAGCTACGTCGATACCATCTAGAAATGTTGTCGAGGAAGCTTTCTACCACCGTGGCAATTGTCTTCATTTCCATCTCCAGAGAGCAGCACCACTGTGCCCCCATTATTCCTCGCTGTCAGCCCCGTCCGTCAGATCTTCTGCGAGCGGTCGCGATTGCGCCATGTTTCGCACTCGTGGCCGTGGCTCGACCGAGTCTCGTCCGTCAGATTTGTGCCGAACAGACGTGGTCTTACCATGAGGCCTTGTGCATTGCAAGCGTTGCCATCATATCGTGATCGCAAGGAGGCGATCTTTCCACGTGAGGCGTAACACCATGGCTACTCGATCAGAATTGTGCGGATCAGATCACGCCGTGTGTCACTCCAGTCGTGTGCCGACACGTGTCATGCGCAAGAAACGAGGCGCCATGGATCGGGTTCACTGTGGGTTGCGTGCTATACCGTGGACTGAGTCTACGCACCGTGACACATATCAGCTTGAGATTGTGCCGCATGTCCCGTGATGTCAGTGTGATGTCATAATTCAGTTTTTCCTCAGAAAAATATTCGACCAAAAATCATTTTCTGTGGTGACGTCAGCATGATGCCATAAATGCTATTTTCCAGTACATAAACAATTCGTTTAATTCGGATTTTCTATTTTTCTTTTATTTCAAACTTTAAAGGGTTGGTTCTCTCTCATACAAACTTTGATTGAGGTGATTCCAGTTTCAAAAAAAAAATTAAAATCAAGCTCTATTTAATGGTGAATTGTATTTAATTTACTTTCTTGCCTGTTTCGTGTAGACGTCGAAGTGCCCAGGGAGTTTTTGAGCGAGGAGCCATCCCAAGAATCAAGTTTCGAGCAGGATCCAGAGCTCTTTGAAGGCAAGTTGTGCTTTGATCATGTTGAACCTATGTATTTAAACATTATATTGTTTTAAAGTATTGCATGCTAATTCAATTATCCCTTGTTTCAAATAATCTGGGTATAGTTATTTACCCAATTTTTATATATCCACCTTGCCATGTTGTAACATCCCAAAATTCGCCTAAATATTATTTTATTGTCATTTGTGCATTTTTATGTTTTTCTGGAATTTATTGAATTTTTCTGGATTTATTTGAATTAATTTCAAATTAAGTATATTGGTCTTTTGTTGAGAACTATTTAGATTTATGCAAAGTTATAATAAATTGTCGCCAAAAATATTTTATTTGAGTCCAGAATATCTCAAAGTATTTTTGGGAATTTTCTTGGAATTTTCCTGATTATTTTATTACCTGAAACAAATAAAATGATTTTCTGTAATTATTTTAAATGAGAAATCTTTTAAAAAGCATTGTGAGCAGTGTCGGGCCAGCCCAAAACTATGCGGCCCAGACAGCCCGCGCGGCCCAGATTCCTCTGTGAAACCCTAATCCCCGCAGACGTCCGATCGCGTCTCTCCGGACCAGATCGTGCCTCGTAGGAGCCGTGTCGTGGCCGTTGGATTGCGACGCGTGTACGGCAGACCATCATCGTCTCCGTCCTGGATTCGGAGTCCGCCGCCATGATGACACCGAACTTCTTCGCCGTGTAGGGCTCGAACGCCTAGGCTATAAAAGGAGGAGGTAGCGTCCCGAGGTTCGCAGGTGTGCACTGCGTCGTTTGGTCAGAGTGGTTCCGCGAGAGCAGCCCTAGAACGCAACTACGAGCTCGTTAGAGTAAGCCGAGGTCTTCGCCGTGGTTTTTCGTTTGGAGCTCGTCGTCCGTGGAGTCCCCGCCGTCGCCAAGGCAGCCAACTTGTTCGCCGTGACGGGTCGCATCCGTGAGGGGTAGAAGTGTCACCGTAGAGCCCTCCTTCCGCCGTCGCTGTGGTCTTCGTTCCCAAGTCCAGCGAGGTTCTTGTCGCCGTGCCGCCATCATTGTCGAAGAGCTTCAAGAGCCGTCGGATCTCCAGCGAAGGGTCGGGATCGTGCCGCCTAAGGTTGGATCTATAACCGTTAGATGCGATCTGTGCGGTGGATTCTGCGCCGCGTGGGTGAACCAATCGGGCGCCGCCGCGTGTCGGGCGTTGAGGCCGAAGCGTCATGGACCAAGTCCACCGTGGTCCAGCGCCACGCCGTGGACCGAGTCTATGCGCCGAGACACGCGTCACGTTCTGGTTGGTTCCAGATCTTCGCTGACGTCATGCTTGCGTCATAATTGCGTTTTCAATTGGAAAATAATCCAATGGGAAATTCTGCAATGCTGACGTCATCATGAGGTCATGCTGATGTCATTAATCGGTTTTTCAATTTAAAAATAATTCTGTTAAATCTGATTTTCTAATTTCTGTAATTTCAGTATTTATTCAAACTTCCAAAGGCTATAACTTTTGCATTTTAACTCGGATTTGAGTGATTCAAATTTCTAAAAATTTGTAAAATTGAGATATATTTAATGGTTAATTTTAATTGATTTTTGGAGTTCATTTTCTCTCTATTTTGGTATTTATTTACTTTTCTCCTTCGGTACGCGTAGACGTTGAATTGTGCGACGCTTCGGAGGAAGATCCAACAACTCAAGAGCAAGCTCCAGATCAAGATCAGGACCTATTCCAAGGAAAGTTGTGCTTTGATCATGTTGAACCCAAGTTTATAAAATTGCTATATTATTTTACTCTATTGCATGGTATTTCAAGTATACAAATTGTTTCAACTTAAATTGGGATCTAGTTAAACTACCAATTTGATCTATACCCTACCTTTTCATTGTATGCCATAATCTATTGTCACCCTAGATTGGTTCATTATAGTTGGTTAGTAATGATAATCAACATGGGATGGTTAGACCGTATTAGTTGCTTAGCCATGCCACGTCATCACATGTGTTTGAATCATTGATAATTAATCTTGACTAATGGAATATGGAACGATGTTATGAACTTGTGTGTCATGTGGGATCACACGATGAAATTGAGTTGTTGTGGCGAGCCATGTCACGCAACGATGTTGAAATTGTTGATAGCACGTGGTGCTTGGTAATCAACTTGGGTGATAATCATTTAGATTGGGGCAAGTGACAAGGGGCGAGTATGCCAAGGTGGGCCCGATGGGCAGAGGGTATGTGGATGTCTTGCCTTGATCACTCTAAGGACTTAACCTTGCAAGCCTTTGACCTGAGTCAATCATGCAACCACATGTCTGGTATGGGCCAGCCTAGCTGATTAATTTGCAATGTCTTAGGTTTGGTACTATCTTGGTCGGTGTGAGTTCCCGAGTTATGGAGTAATTCACATGGCGCAAGAGGGTTCCCTGGATGTGGTAACCAATCCCACAAGTGTTGAAACCTTAGCGGGTGGTACCGGGTTTAGCCAGCACATTGTAAAGGCTTTGTTATAATCACTCGCCTTGGTGGTGTTTGGTTGTATCGTGTGGGTAAAGTGCATAACCTCTGCAGAGTGTGAAACTTTTCAGATAGCCGTGCTCGTGGTATTGAGCAATGCTCGGGAATTACAGTTAAGGGTTAGCTTAATTAAATGGACAACTTTGTTGGGATGGCAGAATGCCATGTGTAAGATGGAACTTGACTTAGGATTAGAAACTTGGTTTACTTGAGAAATACTGAATCTATTTACTATTGTTATTTGTTTTATAGTCTTTACGATCTATTTATTGTATTTGTTCATAAATGCTGCTTATTGCAAAATAGCCATGATAGCCTATCCATTGGAATAAGCCTTGCATATAGTTACATAGAATCGCATTCTGTGCACAACTTGTTGAGTGCTTTAAGTACTCACCCTTGCCAACAACAATAATTAACAGTCGAAGAATCAACACCTGTGTTGGAGGAGGAATTCCAGGAGGACGTGAGTCATTAGGGTCCGAGCCTTGTCAGTTGCCTGTGGTGAACTGATGAGCTATCTACGTTTTCTACTTTTCGCTGCTTAATTCTTAGCTTATATTTCCAATCTTGCCCTGCGTGGCTTAATAATGTAAGTTGGTCATAAGATCATACATTTAGCTATATCAATAAATGAACTACTATTTCTATTATCGTTGAGTATGATGTGATATGTACCAATGTTGAGCTGTGTGCACTAGCATTGATCCTGGGACTAGTGCGGTAAACACAGTGGGTTCGAATCAGTGGATTCGGGTCATTACAGAGGTGGTATCAGAGCATACTGTCTGTAGGTCTTGACCCTAGATAGCATGGTGGTGTCCTGGGAGTGTCCAAAATTATTTTCTAAAAGAAAAATCTAAAGTTGGCTAATAAAACACTCTTGACTCATCCCATTCTCTACTTCTCGCTTTTGCTGAATTTACCGTTTGCATTTTCGTTTCGGGTGGAGAACTTATTCAAAGTTCTTGTGGAGCAGATGCCGATTGTTCCGACCTTTGAGGAGTCAGCAGGTGGCTATGCCATGGAGCTGTGGAGAGTTCTTCAGACGTTTGGAGGCTTTTATCGTCCGATTTGCCGAGGAGGCAGCTGGTCAGTTAATGGTGTTCACCAAGGATTTGTTTGCAAGCTGATCATCTACGCTCAAGAGAACGAGGAAGCTAGCAGGCCAATCAACATTTCCGCCAGAAGATTCTCGGACGAGGTTGCGATTCAAGAGGTTGCTCGACTTGCTCTTCGTCGTGTCTGCCGCGACTACGCCGATGAGCTTCACGACTCAGTGTTTCGACTTCACCCTGATGTGCAAGCATGCCGAGGCCGACAGATCGTGGAGGACGAGTGTGCTACCGCAGTACATCTTGATGAGTTCACTATCGCCCAGGAGGAGCATATGAGAGAAACTACTCAGGAGCTGGAGGCGATTATGAGGCACCGAGGGTGGTGGCGAGAGCTTCAGAAGACCCATGACACCACAGCCAGAGTCATCAGCGAGCTAGAGGAGGCCCTGCAAGTAGTCGAGGAGCTAGCGGACCAAGTCATTCAGGAGCCGGACGAGGTCGCCGAAGAAGAAGAAGAAGATCCAGAGGAGCGAGTGGGAGCGGAGGAGGTGCGGACCTGTTGTTGCGGAGGAGCCAGCGAGAGGGTCGCCAGGATGAGTTCGCTTTTATGCCTGCCCACCTGCCGGTGTATGCGCCGGATCAGTCTCAGCCAGGGTGGCTGGATGAGTGAGAGTCAGTCTTAGAGTTGTGTTGAGAATCGAGTGTTGAGTCGCGTCTTTAAGATAGTCTTTACCTTTTAGTAGACGTTAAGGTTTCGTGTTTAGTTTACTTCTTTGTAATGCTGAGTGTGTAGTATGTGTTGCAAAGCTTGTAGGCTTTTATAAGCGACCATATCAAGAATAAACAAAGAATTACTTTAGTTGGGTTAAACTTATCTTCCCCGCCCTAGGGATTCTTGCATCTTTATCTATGCTACTTCTACCTTTCCTAACCCAAGAGGTATTCAGCAGATGGTGAACACTCGTGGAACCAGCGGTGCCGAAGTGGACTACGCGAATGACAACCCCAATGATGGAGGCAACCCTCAACCACCACCGCCCGATCGACATGCGAGAATGCAGGGCGTTTCTGCCGCGAGACTCAATCGATGCAGACTATGATGCAACAAATGCATCAGATGACCAACGTGGCTGCAGCTAGCAGCAACCAAGTGAACCAGACCAACAATGGTGGGCCTCGTTCTTTCTCCAAGCTATCAGATTTCATGAGGACTCGGCCACGGACCTTTGCAGGGAATGTTAATCCTTTGGAAGCCGATGACTAGCTTAGAACTATTGAGAAGAAGCTTCATATCACCCAATGCGAGGGCAATGAAAAGGTGCTCTACGCCTCTCATCAACTGGAAGGAACTGACGCAGAATGGTGGGAAAACTATTGTGCTGCACATGAAGCCCCACAGGAGATCACTTGGGATGAGTTTACTACTGCCTTCCGCCAATACCATGTTCCAGAGGGAATGATGGATCTAAAGAAAGAGGAGTTCAGGGCTCTGAAGCAAGGAGGCCAGCCTGTGGCTGAATATCTGAACAAGTTTACTCAGTTAGCTCGCTATGCCCTCAAGAAGGCGTAGCGACAGATAAAGCTAAGCAGTCCCGCTTCATGAAGGGACTAAATTCAGGATTGCAAGTGGGGCTGATCACCCACAATCTTCCAGACTTTCAAGAATTAGTTAATAAAGCTATGATTCTGGAGGACAAGCGCAAAGAGCTGGGTGAAAACCGTAAGCGCTTGATGACTAATCAGGGTGGACGTCCCAACCACCTACGTCTGAGAATGTCACCACAGCAGTTTGCCAGATTTCAACCGTCAGCAGTAAATAAGGAATCAACCCCTGCACCTCGCCACGCTAATCGAACTTCGAGGCGCCAAAGACAGGCGGTAATGCACCGAGAGAGAGTCGCATGCAAACAAGAGATGTTATACATGCAATGAGCCAGGGCACTTCTCTAATAGGTGTCCACAGAGAGGAGGCATCACACCAGTTCGTTTTAATTTAGGAACAACACCTGCCAAGGCGCCGGCTTCAGGAGGAAATCGTGCACCCGGTCAAGCTGGAGCAACCCCTCAATCAACAGCACGTGGTAGGATCAACCACATCACCGCAGATGGAGCTCAAGAGGCTACAGACGTCGTACTGGGTAAGTTTCTGGTTAGCTCAGTACCCGCTACAGTTTTATTTGATTTTGGAGTTTCGCATTCGTTTGTTTCTCAAAGTTTTGCAACCAAGAATGGATTTAAAGTGGTGAATCTTAAGTGTGTGCTATTAGTCCAAGCCCCAGGATCTGAGTTTAGATCTAGCCTCGGGTGCTTGTGAGTTAAGTTGCTCATGGATGGGATAGAATTTCTAGCGAATCTTATCTTGTTAGATGCACAATCCTTAGATGTTATCCTTGGAATGGATTGGCTATCTAAGCATAAGGCTGTTTTGGATTGTGGCCGAAGGATCGTGACTTTGGAAGGCCCTAGTGGCAAGAAGGTAGAATTTCAAGCGACTGCAGTTCGTGATGGGCAGTTAGAGGTCAACAGCGTGCAAGCCATCAGCATAGAGGATGTGCCAGTAGTCAGAGAATACCCGGATGTGTTTCAAGAAGATTTACCAGGGTTGCCACCAAACCGCGATATCGAGTTTGTTATCGAGTTAGCACCAGGGACAGCACCGATATCAAAGAGACCTTATCGGATGCCTACAGATGAGTTAGTGGAAATGAAAAAGCAAATTGAGGAACTGCAAGAGAAAGGTTTCATTAGACCAAGTTCATCACTGTGGGGAGCACCGGTATTGTTTGTTCGTAAAAAGGATGGAAGTCTTAGGATGTGCATCGATTATCGTGCACTTAATGAGGTAACGATCAAGAATAAGTATCCATTGCCCAGGATTGACGATTTATTTGACCAGTTAAGAGGAGCCGGAGTTTTCTCCAAAATAGATCTTTGTTCAGGATATCATCAGTTGAAGATCCGAGCGGAGGATGTGCATAAGATTGCGTTTTCTACGCGATATGGACACTATGAGTTCACAGTAATGTCATTTGGATTGACGAATGCCCCTGCATATTTCATGAACATGATGAATAAAGTTTTCATGGAGTATTTGGATAAGTTTGTTGTGGTCTTTATAGACGATATCTTAGTTTTCTCGAAAACAGAGGAAGAGCATGTGGAACATTTGAGGATGGTTTTAGAGAGGCTGCGAGAACATCAGCTGTATGCTAAGTTCAGCAAGTGTGATTTTTGGAAGGAGAAAGTTGAATTTCTTGGTCATGTGATGACTACTAAAGGAGTTGCAGTTGACCCAAGCAAAGTGGACGCAGTGTTACATTGGGAGCAACCGAAGTCTATTACTCAGATCTGTAGTTTTCCGGGAATGGCAGGATACTACCGTCGGTTCATAGAGGGATTCTCGTCGATTGCTAAACCCACAGCGCAGATTGTTGAAGAAAGAAAGAAGTTTGCATGGGCGCTTGAGTGCGAGAAAGTTTTATGGGCGAAGAAGCTTTTGACGACCCCGTTTTAGTATTGCCAGATGTGCAGAATGGATTTGATATTTATTGCGATGCCTCAAAGCAAGGCCTGTGGTGCGTGTTAATGCAGAATGGTAAGGTTGTTGCTTATGCGTCGAGGCAGTTGAGACCGCATGAAGCAAATTATCCGACACATGATTTGGAATTAGCTGCCGTAGTGCATGCTTTGAAGATATGGTGTCATTATCTCATAGGAAATAGATGTGAGATATATACTGATCAAAAGAGCCTGAAATACATTTTCACTCAAGTAAATCTTAATATGAGACAACGAAGGTGGCTGGAGTTAATCAAGGATTACAATGTGAGAATTCATTATCACCCTGGAAAAGCTAATGTGGTAGCAGATGCTCTGAGTCGAAAGAGCCATAGCGCGAACACGCTGACAGTGGATGATCAACCAGAGCTATGTAAGGAATTTCAGAAGTTAAAGCTGGAAGTTGTTTCGCAAGGAAGTATAGCTGCACTGGAAGTAAAACCAACACTGGAGGATCAGATCAGAGAAGGCCAGAAAGATGATGAGAAAGTCACTAAGATCAAGTCCAAGAAAGACGAAGGCCTAGCAGTGGATTTCACTCTAGACGAGCAGGGAACCATGTTCTTCAAAGGCGAATTTGTGTCTGGGAAAAAAGGAGTGAAGCAAGCGATTCTTGAGGAAGCTCACGATTCTAAGTACTCAATTCATCCGGGAAGTGCCAAAATGTATCAAGATTTGAGAGAAAGATTTTGGTGGCCTAATATGAAGCGAGAGGTGGCCGAGCATGTTGCTCTATGCGATGTATGTCAGAGGGTAAAAGCTATGCACCAAAGACCAGCTGGGTTGTTACATCCGTTGAATATTCCTGAATGGAAGTGGGAGGAAATCGGTATGGACTTTATCACCGGTTTACCTAAGACTCAGAGAGGTTACGATTCTATTTGGGTTATTATGGATCATTTGACTAAGGTCGCTCATTTTATCCCAGTGAACACCACCTACTCAGGAGATCGTTTAGCAGAGCTGTATATGTCAAGGATTGTATGTTTGCATGGGGTGCCCAAAAAGATTGTGTCAGACAGAGGTACCCAATTTACCTCAAGATTCTGGAACAAGTTGCATGAGGCAATGGGAACTCGCCTGAATTTTAGTATAGCATATCATCCGCAGACAGATGGTCAGACTGAAAGAGTAAATCAGATTTTAGAGGATATGTTGAGAGCTTGTGCTTTAGCTTATGCTACATCTTGAGATAAGTTTTACCGTATGCAGAATTCAGTTACAATAATAGTTATCAAGCTAGCTTGCAGATGTCACCGTTTGAGGCGTTGTATGGACGTGCTTGTCGTACTCCGCTAAATTGGAATGAAACGGGAGAGCGTTTGGTGTTTGGATCAGATATTCTCAAGGAAGCAGAAAATAAAGTTGTGAGGATCAGAGAGAGGTTGAGGATAGCACAGTCAAGGCAGAAGAGTTACGCTGACAACTGACGCCGAGATTTGAGTTTCAAGCCAGAGGATTATGGGTATCTCAGGGTTACCCCTCTTAAGGGTGTTAAAAGGTTTCATGTTAAAGGGAAGCTTGCACCAAGATATGTTGGTCCGTTCAAAATTTTAAGCCGTCGAGGAGAGGTGGACTATCAGTTGGAATTGCCTCAGTCCTTGGCAGGAGTGCATGACGTGTTTCATGTGTCACAACTTAAGAAATGTCTCAGAGTGCGTAGAACAAACCCGTTGGGCCTTAATAGAGCTGCGGGAAGATTTGACTTACAAGGAGCGACGGTGTAATTTTGGATGTTATGGGCGCAGAACTAGAAACAAGTCTATTCGCTTTACTGAGTTCATGGAGCAATCATTAGAAAGTGAAGCAACCTGGGAGCGTGAAGAAGATTTGAAGTCTGAGTTTCCAAACCTATTCTCTAGTTAGCCCTGAATCTCGGGGTCGAGATTCTGTTAAGGGGGAGGTTTGTAACATCACAAAATTCGCCTAAATATTATTTTATTGTCATTTGTGCATTTTTATGTTTGTCTGTAATTTATTGAATTTTTCTGGATTTATTTGAATTAATTTTAAATTAATTATATTGGTCTTTTGTTGAGAACTATTTAAATTTATGCAAAGTTAAAATAAAGTGTTGCCAAAAATATTTTATTTGAGTCCAGAATATCTCAAAGTATTTTTGGGAATTTTCTTGGAATTTTCCTAATTATTTTATTGCCTAAAACAAATAAAATGATTTTCTGTAATTATTTTAAATGAGAAATCTTTTAAAAAGCCTTGTGAGCAGTGTTGGGCCGGCCCACAACTGTGCGGCCCAGACAGCCCGCATGGCCCAGAGTCCTCTGCGAAACCCTAATCCCCGCAGCCGTCCGATCGCGCCTCTCCGGACCAGATCGTGCCGCGTAGGAGCCGTGTCGTGGCCGTTGGATTACGATGCGTGTACGGCAGAGCGTCGTCGTCTCCGTTCTGGATTCGGAGTCCGCCGTCGTGACGACACCGAACTTCTTCGCCGTGTAGGGCTCGAACGCCTAGGCTATAAAAGGAGGGGGTAGCGTCCCGAGGTTCGCAGGTGTGCGCTGCGTCGTTTGGTCAGAGTGGTTCCGTGAGAGCAGCCCTAGAACGCATCTACGAGCTTGTCGGAGTAAGCCGAGGTCTTCGCCGTGGTTTTTCGCTTGGAGCTCATCGTTCGTGGAGTCCTCGACGTCGCCGAGGCCGCCAACTTGTTCGCCGTGACGGGTCGCATCCGTGAGGGGTAGAAGTGTCACCGGAGAGCCCTCCTTCCGCCGTCGCTGTGGTCTTCATTCCCAAGTCTGGTGAAGTTCTTGTCGCCGTGCCGCCATCAGTGTCGAAGAGCTTCAAAAGCCGTCTGATCTCCAGCGAAGGGTCGGGATCGTGCCGCGTAAGATTGGATCTATAACCGTTAGATGCGATCTGTGCGGTGGATTTTGCGCCGCGTGGGTGAACCCATCGGGTGCCGCCGCATGTCGGGCGTTGAGGCCGAAGCGTCATGGACCAAGTCCACCGTGGTCCAGCGCCACGCCGTGGACCGAGTCTATGCGTTCTGGTTGGTTCCAGATCTCCGCTGACGTCATGCTTGCGTCATAACTGCGTTTTCAATTGGAAAATAATCCGATGGGAAATTCTGCAATGCTGACGTCATCATGAGGTCACGCTGACGTCATTAATCGGTTTTTCAATTTAAAAATAATTTTGTTAAATCTGATTTTCTAATTTCTGTAATTTCAGTATTTATTCAAACTTCCAAAGGCTATAACTTTTTCATCTTAACTCGGATTTGAGTGATTCAAATTTCTAAAAATTTGTAAAATTGAGATATATTCAATGGTGAATTTTAATTGATTTTTGGAGTTCATTTGCTCTCTATTTTGGTATTTATTTGCTTTTCTCCTTCGCTACGCGTAGACGTTGAATTGTGCGACGCTTCGGAGGAAGATCCAACAACTCAAGAGCAAGCTCCAGATCAAGATCAGGACCTATTCCAAGGCAAGTTGTGCATTGATCATGTTGAACCCATGTTTATAAAATTGCTATATTATTTTACTCTATTACATGGTATTTCAAGTATACATATTGTTTCAACTTAAATTGGGATCTAGTTAAACTACCAATTTGATCTATACCCTACCTTGTCATTGTATGCCATAATCTATTGTCACCCTAGATTGGTTCATTATAGTTGGTTAGTAATGATAATCAACATGGGATGGTCAGACCGTATTAGTTGCTTAGCCATGCCACGTCATCACATATGTTTGAATCATTGATAATTAATCTTGACTAATGGAATATGGAACGATGTTATGAACTTGTGTGTCATGTGGGGTCACACGATGAAATTGAGTTGTTGTGGCGAGTCATGTCACGCTACGATGTTGAAATTGTTGATAGCACGTGGTGCTTGGTAATCAACTTGGGTGATAATCATTTAGATTGGGGCAAGTGACAAGGGGCGAGTATGCCAAGGTGGGCCCGATGGGCAGAGGGTATGTGGATGTCTTGCCTTGATCACTCTAAGGACTTAACCTTGCAAGCCTTTGACCTGAGTAAATCATGCAACCACATGTCTGGTATGGGCCAGCTTAGCTGATTAATTTGCAATGTCTTAGCTTTGGTACTATCTTGGTCGGTGTGAGTTCCCGAGTTATGGAGTAATTCACATCACTACTACAGAATGGCACATCACTATCACTTTATCTGTATCGGTTCTTAAGTTTTTAGGAAAAAACGTTGTGATAAATAACTTCGGAGAGCTGTTAGTAATAATCACTATCGGTTCTGAGATTATAAATGATTGTGATGTAACATTGGGCATATCACTATTGGTTCTAAACTAAAAAGCTATAGGGATGTGAACGGTCATCACTATCGGTTCCAACAAAAAAGTGATAGTGATGATCACATCCACATCACTATCGGTTCTTTTGATAGAAGCGATAGTGATGTGCATATACATCACTATCAGTTCTATGAAAAGAAGCGATAGTGATGTGCACGTGATCATCACTATCGCTTCTATAAAAAGAACCGATAGTGATGACCTTCCACATCACTATCGCTTCTCGAAAAGAACCGATTCTGATGTCCACGTTCTCATCACTATCGCTTCTCTAAAAAGAACCGATAGTGATGACCGTTCACATCACTATCGCTTCTAGAAAAGAACCGATTCTGATTTCCACGTTCTCATCACTATCGCTTCTCTAAAAAGAACCGATAGTGATGACCATTCACATCACTATCGCTTTTTGAAAAGAACCGATTCGGATGTCCACGTGCTTATCACTATCGCTTCTCTAAAAAGAACCGATAGTGATGATCGCTCACATCACTATCGCTTCTTGAAAGGAACCGATTCTGATGTGCCTCGCTAGGTATATATAGCACTCGAGCTGAACTCTTTCTCTGTTGTTGCTCTAGAGGAGATTTCTCCGCCGCCACCCGAGAAAACATCTCATATTGTGTGGTTGGAAGCAATACTTGGGTGAGAAAATTTGAAGTCCTCATGGGTGGGTATTAAGAGGGCAAATTTGAAACCCTATCTTGAGGAGATTCCCCTCTTTTTGCCCACGATCAATTGCGGTTTTCTTCAAAATGTGAGCAATTCTTTAAAACCCCTTCAATATTGCACTAGGTAATTTCGATATGTTGTGAATAAAGTTCAGGTTTCACTGGAATTGTGTACGTGCATTCAGATTTCACACTCTTTATTTGACAAGCACACATCTATTTAATTATTGTAGTGCTCTCATGCTAATATGGAATTATTGTTGCTATCATGTGATAAATGTTAGAGTTTAGGCTGTGGAACTTACGTCTCTTGTTCGAGGATGCTTATTTATAAATATGCCGAATGAAATGGCATATTTATAAGTGAGCGATCTCAATTATCCACGTTTTGGGCGATTCGAGGATATGTGGTTCAGGCAAGTTCCTGAGCTGTGTTGTACAACTTCAAAGTAGATTTCGGTAGCGTCTCCCTGGTGTTCTCCATATGCACACCCCTCTTGGCCTGTTGCCGAGACGTGTATATGGAGAACAGTGGGAGATCTTCTTAATTTTTTTGAGTTGTACAGCGGCTTAGGAACTTGCCCGAACCACATATCCTCGAATGGGATTAGGACCTAACCTATTTATAGATTATGAGTCAACGTTGGTACCCTTATTTTGTTTCATTGTAGTAAAAAGATTTGCAAGCTACTGCACTATCTATGTAATTAGGTTATTTGATATCATTATTGATTTTAAAACTTTATGTCTCCTATGTAGGGAATTGGAAGCTCTAAACCAGGGAAGAAGCTAGGTATCGATCGGGAGTACATTTACATATCTTGGAACCTGTCCTCTATTTTGCAAAGGTAATATTAATTGAAATGATGTCTCAATATTTAAAATAGCTAGCTAATTGTCGCTCCAGTTTTTCCTTAATTTATTGTGCGAAATTTAATTGCAGATGGACCGTAAGGAATGGATGTATCAGAAAAGCCGTGTGAGTCTTTGAATTTGGAGGGTGTTAAGGAGTTCAAAAAAATTGCAGAAGAGGACATGGTGAGGAGGGGTGTAAACTTCATATATTGTCCTTGCATTGATTGCACCAATCTAAGGAGATTTAACAACTCAGCTCAAATTGAGGACCACCTGATTCGACGTGGCTTCGTGAGGAATTACACATGTTGGATCCATCATGGGGAGACAGGTAGTACCCTTCTGGTATTCCCCCACTCAAAATAGTCCAAACAACAACCTCACATCATCAAAGCAAAGCGGAGATAGCAAAATTCCAAAAAAAATCCAGCAGAGGGCAGTACTACCGCAAATTGGCTCGAAACTAGTGAATGAGCGACTCCCAGATCGTCGAGAATGCTTGTAGCAGCGATCTTGAGGCTCTGTAGTTACATTAAAAAAGTACTATGAATAGTAAAATCAGCCCGACTCCAAAATGAGAATTGATGACTCTTTTGATCGGCTTACCCAAACCATCAACCGCAAGGATTGATGTCAAAGTTCCGACCTTTCTCTAATTTAAGGAAGAGTGCACAAGAACGGGTTCAAGAACAAAAATTTGGCCCTCAGCTAGCTCGTGGGTTCTCGATGATCCTAAATGGCTTCCCACATGTCATAGAAAGCTAGAACACAAGACAAGAACACCAAAAACCCAATCTTCCAAGAAGGATCCTCTCAAGAACAAAAGATCGGTTTCTTGCAAGGAAGAACACAAGATTTGCCTAGATGATTTGGATATGGTCTGAAGAAGACTCATCCATCAATCTACATCCTCGTCACAAGAAGAATAAGCAAGTAAAATGAGGGGAGGCAAATCCAACTTGCGAGAATGTAAATGCATAATTTAAATGCTAAATTTAAAACATAATGTAAATGCGGAAAATAAATTGAGATATGAGTAAATGAAGTTTTCATTTCTGGAAGGAAGGTTTACAAAGCCACACAACCAAATGGGCACAGTTCAAAGGAGCCCAACAACCTCTAAAATCTTTAAGAGGAAGAATTCCCATCCCCCTCTATTTATACTACTATTGAGTTATCATTCAGCCTTGGATGAGTTCCTTCTACAAACTTCTTGAGAGTGCTCGAGCATTTCTAATCCTAAGGGCTTCGTCTTCTAACTTTTTTCTATGTTCGACTTGGATATTATCCAAGTCACCCACAATCTCAACACATTGCAAGCAACTTTCTTGTGATTTATCTAGTAAGTCCTTAGCAAGTTTAGCACACTTGATATTTACGAATTCATTGTCAAGTTTTAGTTGCTTATAGCCCTCACATGAGCTAACTGGGTCCTTAGAAGCATGTAATTCAAGTTCATCATTTCTAGAGGAAAGCTTCCTAAGGTGAGTGCTCATAGTATCAATTTCAGCAAGCAAATTAGGGCAATTTTCACATGATGGAGTAGACTAAGCCTAAAGAAAACTAGCATCTAAAGATATAGCATCAACAGTTTTATTGCTAGCATTCTTCAACCTAAGACTATCTAGTTCAGACAACACACTATCATGCATAGTCCTTAGGTTCTCCAACTTAACAAGAAGAGCATCACACAAGGAACAATCATCAATGACTTGGGAGGGAGAAGATATAAGAGAAGCTAACTCCCGAGTCAAGGTACCTACTTCCTTCTCAAGCTCCGTACACCTAGCTCTAGCTCTAGCATGAAATTTTCCTAGTTTGCAGAAAGCATCACTGAACTAGTCGTAGGAGGGTATCTCGTCCGAGTCAGATGACATCAGCCCTAGCCACATGGCTACCATGTCACGTTTGGTCCTCTCGATTAACTCGATTCACCGTGAACCAGTCGCCGACATGTGGGCCCACATGTTGGTGAGATCCCAATACCTTTTTCCTACTTTCCAGAAATCCAGAATTTCTAGCCAATCATAGCATGCCACATGTCTGCCCTTTTTATTTTCCTGAATTACTGATTTGAGAATCTTGCAGGAGCCTGTTCTCCTCCGCTCGAGCTCCAATTCCAGTGATTCAAATTTCTAAACTCATCTAAATTCAGAATATATCTTCCAGTACCATTCTTTTCAATATTTGAATTTTGTTTGAATTTGTTTTATTTGTTTGTTCTCATTTCGCATGTAGACGACGCAGTCAAAGATCAGTCGAATCAGCAGACAGAGGCAGAACCAACAGGAGGCAACGAAGGCAAGTCTTCCTTGAACATGTTGATCCCAAATTTTATGAAAAGCTTGTGTTGTTTTAAATTATGCATTCTTCCTTTTGTGCAATGTACTTTAAATATAGTTTTAAGCTATAGTTAAATTCCAAAATTTGTTATAGCCTCGTTGGTACTGATCATGTCGAACATTTATTACTCTAGATGATATTTTGCTATTTTATTTGGTGATATCCAGTAGAGTAGAATGGGACGATAGAATTGCTATCCAGTAGAGTAGAATGGGATGGTAGAATTGCTTAGTACAGCTGAAGCGTTTCGGTATTAAGCTATTATGGGAATAATTTCAAACACGGTTTAATCTTATTTGTGAAGTTGCGGCAAATGGTGTTGCTGCTGTGATATAAATGAAATAAAGTGGAAAATGGTTTGGACCGGGGCGGATGGATGTTTAGCGGGTGCTGGATGCACGAGACCTTGAAAGTGATTGTTCTGCCCAAGTCAATTAAGGACCGAAGCATGTGTTATCATGGACCGAGCACTACTCTACAACCACAAGTCTATATGGGTACGACCTGACTAATTTATTTATGTGTCTCATTATTAGCTTCGCCAGTTGGTGGGTGCCATATGTAGGTAGGCGCAAGAGGGAACTTCCGACTGGGCAGATTGAACCCTTCGGCGATGAAACCTTAGCGGGCGAGGTTAATAGCGAGGTTGTTCATTGTAAAGGCGTTGTCATGATCTCTCTCCCGACACATCAAAGGAAGGGTGTTAATTGCATGGCAATAATAGACAATCATGCCTTGTGGTTAAAGCTGTAACACTCTGTAGAGTTAAAACTACTTAAGTAGTCATGCCTATGGTCAAGGGTAGGCATGGTATGCTTGCACATTGTAGATTTTATGGTTTTGTTTTAAATAAAAATTATGGTTTTGGGAAACCGTGAGTAGATGGAACTCTCGGGTTATGGTTTGGCAGAAGGAGCCAGTTAGGTAGATAGAACCTATTATAGTTGTTATATCAGATTCAATTATTATTCATTTACATTTTGGTCAAATGATGCTTTATGAAACTACTACTGCTTTTTAAATTTAAACATTGCTTTATGCTAAAAGAGCCATATTATGCCCTCAGTTGATCAGCCATGCATTATGTTTCGAAGACTTGCGGAGTACATTTTGTGCTCACCCTTGCAACATCCCCACTTTCCATAGAAGAGTGTGCAGAAGCTGAAGGAGACTACGAGTTCTATGCTTGTGGTTACGACGAAGGAGATCTGGAATGCTAGGATGTGTACCCCAGTGGATTGCTTGTTGGGCTAATGGATAGGCTTATCCTACTACTGTTTATTTCATTGGACTGAGGCTATTTATTTGTAATAATTGGTCATAAGGTTGATACCTTTTTGTTGTGTGTCCTAGCTTTTCTTGAACTAGCATAGGTTATACACAGAGGGTTTGTATTTGAAAATCTGGTCCGACGGAGATGGTATAAGAGCCATATCATCTATAGGTTACGATCTACATAGAATGGCAAGCCTTAAGGACTATATTAAAATAAGTATTTATAAAAAGTATAAGTTTCTTTGCTACTACCTTATCCTTCTTAGTCTCTTGCTCTTGTTTTCTACTTCTTTTGTTTAAAAATCATTTTGCTGATATCTCTCTCTTACTTCAAAATTTATAGATGCCATTCATCAACTCTTGCACTGAGAAGGATGGAGGATTCTATGAGCAGCTATGGTTCATGCTTCAGGAGCTTGGACATGCTCATCGCCCAGAGTACCAGAGATTCATATTCGAGGAAGATGGTCGTGAGTTTTGGAGGGTCAAAGTCACCATCTTCTCAAAGAGTCACTTGAGGGGCGATAGGCCTTATCGCTTCATTGTGAATAGAGAGTCAAACAAGCTGGGATGCCAAGAAGCTGCCAGAGAGACAATTGCTCGTCTTGGGTATATCTTTCGCCATGAGCTTCAGCATACAGCCTACCGCTACTTTCTCGCTCATGAGGAGAATGAGCCATTCAGTCGGTTTAGGAGCGCTGATGAAGAGGAGGATACCACTGTGATCCACATGGCAGCCCTCATCAAGGTGCAAGACAATGACTACATTCTTCTGGCCATGGAGTTGATGGACACCTACACAAGCTGCAGGCGGCTCAACAGGAGATTGCTCAATTGAAGGAGAGTCAAGCCGCAATTGCAGAGGTGACCCAGAGCAGGAAGAATCAACACTCTTGTCTTCGCACAACTCCCCGCAAGAAGGTTTCCTGTCCACCAGAGGTTCGCATGACTGCACCAAAGTAATGGAGTCCCTTCATCCCCACAGGAGGAGCAAGAACTTCCACTGCTGTTGGTACGCATCTAACCAATGAAAGCATGTCAGAGCCTGAGGAGGAAGACCTAGGGCTAGTTGAGGCAGAAGAGGATGCCGAGTCTGAGGAATAGTTTCATTTCTAGCCGTAGCTTAGTTTTTAGTCTAGATGGCTTTTGGTTCAGTTTATCGGTAGTCGATTTATTTTGGTGTGTTTGGACGACATCAAGCGTGCACTTTTGATATAACCATAATAAAACTATTTCTCTTGCTTGCAATAAAGTTGTTTACTTTGTAGTTTAATTGCTTGTCTGGTCTTGGAATTGCTACCTCCCTAGTCTTCTTATCTTTGCTCTTTCCCTCTCATCTATTGCTAACCTACCCACGGTCGTCGCTTTAGATGGAGAACCAAGGAAGAGGTTGTGGAGCTGGTCGAAGAGGAGGTTGTGTAGGAGGTCGAGATTGTGGATGTGGCCACGCAGAGACACAAGTATAGCAGAATGTTCAGGAACCATGAGATTAGCAAGAACAGCAAGAGCAACAAGTGATGATGAGGACATCCATTCCTTGGATACACACACTACACCCGCTGTTCCTCATGTTTCACCACTTCAAGGTCCAATGACACGAGCTCGTGTTTATCAATTAAATCATAAGGTGAGCTCGTTTTTCGCTGTTCATAATTATTTTAATAGGGATGGTTTGCTACCTAATGGACATCGCGATTTGTTGTTACTTAGGAATATTTATGAAGATGCCATGCCAAGTCTCCATCCTCAATTCGGAGAGCAAGATATTTTAGGCTGCGATTCGAGTTGGAGTCAACCTGATAGCCTTGGATTCAAACGGCCATAACTTTCTCATACGGCGTCAGTCGGAGGTGTATAAGTACTCTATTGAAAGGTTATTTCATGATCTTTCCAATGGATCTAACCTCACCTCTAAATTTTATCAGGAAGGCTTGCAAATAGTCGTAACAAGTGGCTGTTGTTTTCTGGACGATGCTACGCCACCTTTTCTTTGGGCCACGGTCCTTGTATCTCGATAGAGGGTCCAAGCCCAGGTTGTGGACGTGGGAGGAAACCCTAGCACGCCCCTCCCTAGCCACAGCTGCCCTCTCCCTTTTCACATCAATAAAACAAGCCGCCGTCATCAGTTTAGGGCACGTTATTTTGCTAAGTTTGTTCTCCATTGCATGTGAAACATTTGTTCATCGGAGTAGTGTCGCAAGACCTAGTTTGGTGAAAGAGATAACCTCAACTTTGATCATTTTGAATTGTCAGATTGCTTTCTTTCTTGTTCTTGCTCGTTTCTTCTACTGCGTGCAGGAATTAATCATCGTGGTTAGGTCATTCGGGCGTGAGCACGGTTGATAACGATAGGTGCATGGGTGTAGCGATTGCAAGGATTCAATCTTCGCTGATTGGAAGCCCTTGAAATGCGAACGTCTCTGTTCCACAAAAGTAAAACCTATCGGAAGATCAGGCCATTGTTGCATCAAGTGGTATCAGAGCTGCGTTGCCCGCTAGGTATCAGTAATTTTTCCCTTTAGATTAATCCTGTTTTCGTCGTAGAGTCTAGAAAATTGCCCCACAAAAAAATATTTGTTCATCGTTTTTCTCCCTATCCAAAACACTTTGTGCCTGCAATTTCACATTCAGTTTTTCTTTTATGAATTTTGGTCCCTTGCCGAGTCGTCTGTCCGTCGGTTTTACTAGTGAATAAGACTTGCCACTAGTTAATTTACTAACTTTGCATCATATTGGTGGCATAAAATTAAACAAACAGATAATGTCTCTACCACTTGGAATGGTTTGAAAGAATGCATACGAGTTAGATTTGTACCCTCATATTATGCTAGAGATTTATTGAATAAATTACAGTGCTTGACACAAGGTAATAAGTCCGTAGAAGAGTATTATCAGGAGTTACAAATTGGTATGTTGCGTGGCAAAGTGCAAGAAGATGAGGATGCAAAAATGTCTAGATGTTTTGGGTTAAATCGTGAAATTTGAGACATATTAGAGTATAAGGATTATCATAATATCACTCGTTTGTTTGATCTTGCTTGCAAAGATGAAAAGGAAGTACAGGGACGATAAGCTCGATCATGAGGAGTTACTTTCAGAGGATCTCCTCCAACTTGGGCCACACCTAGGTCGCCACCTGCGGCACCTTCTGTTGGTCGCTCTACTTCATCTTCTTTCTGTGCACGTTCCACTAATTCCACACCACAACCACGTGCTCCTGCAGCAAACAAATCAGCGATGGTGCAAGCACCGGCAAAGAGCGCGTCATCGGTTGCTTCCATAGGCAGGACACGTGACACGCAGTGCTACCGCTGTAAGGGATGGAGTCATGTGATGAAAGACTGTCCAAATCAGCGGGCTCTCATTGCCAAAGATGACGGTGAGTATACTAGTGCTAGTGATATTGATGACGAAGATTTGGCTCTTGTTTCGGCTAACCCTACAGGTGACGAACATGAGACGGGTAGCGATGATGATGGAGTAGACAGATTTTGAGCTAAAGCTTCAGAGAGGTACATGACCATTGTAGCATAGCGAGTACTTAGTGCTCAATGGAGAGAGCGGAGCAAAATTAGCGTCACACTTTGTTCCAATCGAAGTTCGTTGTGAAGGAAAGATCATGTCGTGTCATCATCGATGGAGATAGTTGCAACAACCTTGCTAGCACTAAGTTGGTTGACAAGCTTGTTTTGACCACGCAGCAACACCCGCGGCCATATTACATTCAATGGTTCAACTCTTGTGGTAAGTTGAAGGTAAATAAGATTGTGAGAGTGCATTTTTCAATAGGTACCTACAATGATCATGCAAATTTTGATATAGTGCATATGCAAGCTTGTTCTTTGCTTTTAGGTAGGTCTTGGCAATATAATACTAATGCTTTACACCATGGTAGAAGCAATACATACACTTTCACACATAAGGGAAGAACCGTCGAATTAATTGTAATGACCCCTGCTGCAATTTTGAAAGATGAGTTAGAAAGAGCTGAAAAAGAACGTAAGGTGAAGGATACTAAAACTGAAAATCAGATTGTAGCTAAAGAAGTTTTCCCACCTAAAAATAAAAGAAAGCACCTAGTATTAAGAAGACGGGAATTAAATTGAAGGGTGCTAACATGCTTGCTACAAAATCTGATTTACTTGAGCTTGATGTGTCTACCTCGGTTTGCTATACTTTGATTTGCAAAGAGGCTTATTTTTCCCTTGATAAATTGCCTAGCTCCTTGCCTCCTACTGTCACTAACCTTTCGCAGGAGTATGAGGATGTATTTTCGGATGAGCGTCCCCCGGGGCTGCCACTTATGAAAGGAATTGAGCATCAAATTGACTTGATTCCGGGAGCGACTTTGTTAAACTGTGCGCCTTACCGAACCAACCCCGAAGAGACTAAGGAAATGTAGCGCCAAGTCCAAAATTTATTGGACCGAGGGTATGTACGAGAGAGCCTTAGTCCTTATGCCATTCCGATTATTTTGGTTCCTAAGAAAGACGGTAGTTGGCGAATGTGAGTAGATTGTAGAGCCATTAATAATATCACAATAAGGTATCGTCATCCTATTCCTCAGTTAGACGATATGCTTGATGAGTTAACTGGTCCTATCATTTTTTTAAGGTAGACTTGCGAAGTGGATACCACCAAATTAGAATGAAGTTGGGAGATGAATAGAAAACAGCTTTCAAAACTAAGTTCGGATTATATGAGTGGTTAGTAATGCCTTTTGGGTTAACTAACGCACCTAGCACTTTCATGCGGCTAATGAACGAAGTTTTACATGCTTTCATTGGAAAATTTGTGGTTGTTTATTTTGATGATATTTTGATCTATAGCAAGTCACACAGAGAACACATGGAACATTTACATGTTTTTAATGTTTTGAGAGATGCACGTCTGTTTCGTAATCTTGAGAAATACACCTTTTGCACGTATCGAGTCTCTTTTCTTGGCTATGTTGTTACTCCACAGGGAATTGAAGTGGATGAAGCAAAAATTGAAGCCATCAAGAGCTGGCCGACCCCTGAGACAGTCACACAGGAGAGAAGTTTTCATGTCTTGCAGGGTTCTATAGGCTTTTCGTGAAAGATTTCAGCACCATTGCTGCCCCGCTGAATGAGTTGATAAAGAAGGGTGTCCCTTTTCATTGGGGACCAGCACAAGAACATGCTTTTATGGTACTAAAGGAGAAGCTTACCAATGCCCCTCTGCTTCATCTTCCAGACTTCGGTAAAACTTTTGAGTAAGAGTGTGATGCTAGTGGGATTGGAATAGGAGTATTGCTACAAGAAGGTAAACCCGTTGCATATTTTAGTGAGAAATTGAATGGGCCCGCTCTACATTATTCTACATATGACAAAGAATTGTATTCTTTAGTGCGTGTGTTAGAAACGTGGCAACACTACCTTTGGCCCAAAGAATTTGTTATTCATTCCGATCATGAACCTTTGAAATATATTAGAAGTCAAGCTAAACTAAATAAACTACATGCTAAATGGATTGAGTTCATAGAGTCGTTTCCATATATCGTTAAGCACAAGAAAGTTAAGGACAATGTAATTGCTGATGCGTTGTCTCGAAGATATACTTTGTTATCACAACTTGATCATAAAATTTTTGGCTTAGAAATAATAAAAGAATTATATGCTCATGATTTGGATTTTAAAGATATTTATATGAATTTTAGAGAAGGAAGAACATGGAATAAATATGTGCTGAATGATGGACTATTGTATTGTGCCAACAAGCTATGTGTTCCAACTAGGTCTATTCATTTTTTGTTTTTGCATGAAGCGCATGGAGGTGGTTTGATGGGACATTTTGGGGTGAAGAAGATGGAGGATGTACTTGTTGCACATTTCTTTTGGCCTAAGATGAGGTGCGATGTCGAGCGTTATGTGTCACGATGCACCACTTGCAATAAAGCTAAGTCCCGTTTGAACCCGAATGGTTTTTATATTCCTCTTTCTGTTTCTAGCGTTCCGTGGGAGGATATTTCAATGGATTTTGTATTAGGATTTCCTAGGACTAAGAGGGGGAGGAATTGTATAGTTGTGGTGGTTGATCGTTTTTCTAAAATGGCACATTTTATACCTTGTCATAAGAGCGACGATGCTACAAATGTTGCTAAATTATTTTTCACGTAGATAGTTCGTTTACATGGCGTGCCCAATACCATTGTTTCAGATCGTGATGCAAAGTTTTTGAGTTATTTTTGGAGAAGCTTATGGAATAAATTGGGGACAAAGCTACTTTCCTCTACTACTTGTCATCCCCAAACCGACGGACAGACGGAGGTCGTCAATCGCACATTGTCAACTATGCTACGAGCTATCCTAAAGAAGAATTTGAAGATGTGGGAAGAGTGTCTACCTCATATTGACTTTGCGTACAATAGGTCAGTACTCTCCACCACCAATGTATGTCCATTTCATGTAGTATATGGGTTTTATCCACGTGCTCCTATTGATTTACTACCTTTACCTACTTCTAACAAATCTAATTTTGATGACAAGAAACAAGCTGAATTGGTTCTGAAAACGAATGAATTGGTTAAAGAAAATATTGAAAAGATGAACGAGAAATATAGAGTTTATGGTAGCTAGGGTTGAAAATATTTAACCTTTGAACCTAGTGATCTTGTTTGGTTACATTTGCGTAAAGATAGATTTCCTGGGTTGAGAAAGTCTAAATTAATGAATCGAGCTGATGGTCCTTTTAAAGTGCTTGAAAAGATTAATGACAATGCCTATAAGCTTGAGTTGCCTGCAGATTTCGGGGTTAGTCCCACATTTAACATTTCAGATTTAAAGTCGTATGTGGGAGAAGAAGATGAGCTTGAGTCCAGGATGTCTCTAATTTTAGAGGGGGAGGATGATGAGGACATCCATTCCTTGGATACACACACTACACCCGCTGTTCCTCATTTTTCACCACTTCAAGGTCCAATGACACGAGCTCGTGTTCGTCAATTAAATCATAAGGTGAGCTCATTCCTCGCTGTTCATAATTATTTTAATAGGGATGGTATGCTACCTAATGGACAATGTGATTTGTTGTTACTTAGGAATATTGGTGAAGATGCCAAGCCAAGTCTCCATCCTCAATTCGAAGAGCAATATATTTCGGGCTGCAATTCGAGTTGGAGTCAGCCTAACAGCGTTAGATTTAAACGGCCATAACTTTCTCATACAACGTTAGTCAGAGGTGTATAAGTACTCTATTGAAAGGTTATTTCATGATCTTTCTAATGGATCTAACCTCACCTCCAAATTGTATAGGGAATGCTTCCAAATAATAATAACAAGTGGCTGCTGTTTTCTAGATGGTGCTGCGCCACCTTTTCTTTTGGCCACGGGCCTCGTATCTCGACAGAGGGTCCAAACCCTTGTTATGGACATGGGAGGAAACCCTAATATGCCCCCTCCTTGGCCGCGGCTGCCCTCTCCCTTTCCACAACATTAAAATAAGCCATCGTCCTCAGTTTAGGGCAGGTTTTTTCTCCATTGCGTGTGAAACACTTGTTCATCGGAGTAGTGTTGCAAGACCTGGTTTGGTGAAAGAGATAACCTCAACTTTGATTATTTTGAATTGTCAGATTGCTTTCTTTCTCGTTCTTGCTCATTTCTTCTACTGCACGCAGGAATTAACCTTTGTGTTAGGTCATCTGGGCGTGAGCACGGTTGATAACGACAGGTGCGTGGGTGTAGCTATTCCAAGGATTCAATTTTCGCTGATTGGAAGCCCTTGAAAGGTGAACGTCTCTGTTCTGCAAAAGTAGAACATGTCGGAAGATCGGGCCATTGTTGCATTAAGTGCCACCACCGCCACCACCATTCCAACTTAAAGTAGCTTATATTCAGCAAATGATGGTAATGTAGCTTCAGTTGTTGCGGGCCCTTGCCAATAATATAGTTAATAATCCACAGCTAGCACTAGCCGTAGCACCAGTGAAGCAGCCCCACTCTAAACTTGGGGAGTTTATGAGAACTAGACTGCATACCTTTATGGGAGCAGGTGAACCCTTGGAGGTAGACGATTGGTGGAAGGATGTGGAGAAGAAGGTCCAATTGGCTCAATATGATGATCATGAGAAATTTCTATAAGCGAGCCATCAGCTAAAAGGAGTAGCTACAACCTGGTGGGATAACTTCTGTGCTGCCCATCAGAATGCTCAAGCAATTTCTTGGGAGAAATTCTCTAAAGCCTTCTGTACTACACACGTGCCTGCAGGCATTATTGAGATGAAGAAGAGAGAATTTCATAAGTTGCATCAGGGAAACCAGAGTGTTTCCGAGTACCTTAATCGGTTCATCCAGTTGTCATGGTATGCACCAGAAGATGTGGCAATTGAAAATGCCAAGATCTGCGGGTTCATGGAGGGACTTGATCCTGACATCAAGGTGCAGCTAGTTGCTTTGGATTTCCCAAACTTTCAGCACATGGTGAATAAGGCACTAGTACATGAAGATGCCCAACACCAACAATGGTTCTCGACAGCACTTCCAACCTCAACAGCCAAGAGGACACCTATTCAAGGAGCACCCCACACTCCTAATTTAGGACTGCGTCCAATAGCTCGAGGATTCCAAAACAACGCCATTGCTCAACCTCAAAAAGTGAACTCAAATGCTGTAGGAATTTAGTGTTTCCATTGCCATCAGATGGGACATTATGCCAGCAACTGTCCTCCGAAGCGTCAGCCAGTGACCCCAGTGCCATTCAACTTAGGATCCAATTCTGCCAGAGCTCCTAAGCAAGGACAAGGGCGTGGAGCACCACAGACGCCAAGAGCTCCACAATCTTTTGGAAGAGGGCGAGTCAATCACGTGACCGCAGAAGAAGCTCAGGAGGCACCAGATGTGGTTTTGGTTAAGTTCCTTGTAAATTTAATATCTACCTCAACATTATTTGATTCTGGAGCATCGCATTCTTTTATATCGAAGAATTTTGTTGAAAAATTTGATTGGGAAACCTTTACCCTTAAAGCCCTATGATAGTTCAATCACCTGGAAAAGAGTTGAGAACTAGTTCAGTATGCCCAAGTGCAACCATAAAAATCAATGATGTAGAATTCCTAGCGAATCTTATCATTATGGATTCAAAAGGAATAGATGTTCTCCTATGGATGGACTGGTTGACCAAGTATAAATGTCAAATAAATTGTGCCAGTAGACCCATCACCCTTACCAATTCAGAAGGCATTCGAGTGGAGTATATGCCTGATGAGTTTTCAAGTGGAAAATGCACATTGAATAGATTGGAGGAAACAACTTTGGAGAGTATGCCCGTGGTGCGAGAATATCCAGATGTATTTCCTGAAGAGTTGCCAAGTATGTCGCCTAATCGAGATGTAGAGTTCATCATAGAACTAGTCCCTAGTATGGCTCCTATTTCTAAGAGATCATGTCGTATGCCAGCCAATGAACTCGCTAAAATAAAGAAACAAATTAAGGAGCTGCAAGAAAAAGGATTCGTTCGTCCAAGTTCATCACCTTGGGGAGTACCAATTCTTTTTGTGAAGAAAAAGGAGAATAGTTTGTGCTTGTGCGTGGACTATAGGGCCCTGAATGAAGTCACAATCAAGAACAAGTATCTGCTGCCTAGGATTGACAACTTGTTTGATACGTTGAAAGGAGCTAGTATCTTGTCCAAGATTGATCCTCAATCTAGATACCATCAGTTGAAAATAAGGTCACAAGATATCCCAAAAATAGCTTTCACACCCCGCTATGGATCATATGAGTTCACAGTTATGCCTTTTGGTCTAACCAATGCACCAGCTTATTTCATGAACCTGATGAATAAAGTGTTTATGGAATACTTAGACAAATTTGTGGTAGTATTCATAGATGACATTCATGTCTATTCCAGAGATCAAGCAGAACATGAAGGTCATTAGACAATGGTGCTAGAAATGCTCAGGAATCACCATTTGTATGCCAAATTCAGTAAGTGTGAGTTTTGGTTAAAAGAAGTTGCTTTCTTAGGACATATAATTTATGGTGGAAGTGTCTCAGTAGACCCTGAAAAAGTGAAAGGTGTACTTTACTAGAGGCAACCCAAGTTAGTGCCCGACGTAAGAAGTTTTTTGGTTTAGAGGGATACTAACGAAGATTCATAGAAGGATTCTCGAAGATTGCAAAACCGCTTACCCAGTTGGTAAAGAATGAGAAGAAGTTTGAATAGTCTAAAGTTTGTGAGCAAAGTTTTCAAGAATTAAAGAAAAGACTGACTACAGCCCCTGTGCTCATTTTGCCAGATATTCGAAAAAACTTTGAAATTTTCTATGATGCTTCAAAACAAGGACTTGGATTTGTCTTGATCAACAAGGTAAAGTAGTTGCATACACTTTGCGGCAATTGCGACCGCATGAGGAAAACTATCTAACCCATGACATGGAAATGGCCCATTGTGCATGCACTAAAGTTGTGGAGGCATTATCTCATCGGGAATCGATGCTAGATTTTCACAGAAACAAGAGTTTGAAGTATATCTTCACTCAAGCAGACCTCAACTTTAGACAAAGAAGATGGCTAGAGTTAATCAAGGGTTATGATGTGGGAATACATTACCATCCTGGCAAGGCTAATGTAGTTGCCGATGCTTTAAGCCGGAAAGGCTACTGTAATAATTTGATGATTCAAGGACAACTTGCTCTTCACGAGGAGTTTCAGCGTTTGGATTTGGAACTAGTGGAGGAAGGTTCCATCACTGCTTTGGAGATTCAACCAACCCTGGAGGATCAGATTAAAAAGATACAAAAGTTGGATAAAGAAACTGCTAAAATAAAGGATAGAGTAAAGGAAGGTAAAGCCCCAGGATTCTCAAAAGATGAAGCAGGATCCGTTTGGCTTGGAAAAAGTATCGTGCTGAATCAAAAAGAAATCAAGCAGTTGATATTAAAGGAGGTGCATGAGTCAGCGCACTCAATTCATCCAGGCAATACCAAGATGTATCATGATCTTTGTGGTATATATTGGTGGCCAAGGATGAGAAATGAAATTGCAGAGAACATAGCTATGTGTGATGTATGCTAGCGAGTTAAAGCTGAACATCAAAGACCAGCTGGATTGCTATAGACGTTAAAGGTACCTGAATGGAAGTGGGAAGAGATTGGTATGGATTTCATTACAGGACTTCCGAGAAGTAAATCTGGTCAAGACTCAATGTGGGTTGTAGTGGATCGATTGACAAAAGTTGCACATTTTATTCCTATAAGAACAACCTACCAGGTAGATAAACTTGTAGAGTTGTATATATCAATGATCATGTGTTTTTCCTTAGGTACCAATCTGAATTTCAGCACAGCTTATCATCCTCAGACTGATGGACAGACTGAGCGAGTAAATCAGATCCTTGGAGACATGTTAAAACCTTGTGCGTTATCCAATACGACAAGTTGGGATCAAAGTTTACCCTATACAAAATTCTTATATAACAATAGTTATCAAGGAAGCTTACAAATATCGCCATTTGAAGCCTTGTATGGAAGAAAGTGCAGAACACCTCTCTATTGGAATGAAATAGGAGATCGCCAAGTCTTTTCTCCTGATATTTTGCAAAAGGCTAAAGAACAAGTAAAGATGATCCAAGAAAGTTGAGAACAGCGCAGTCTAGGCAGAAGAGCTACGCTGATAATTTGTCGGAGAGGGTTAACTTTTGCTCCTGGTGACTATGTGTACTTGAAGGTCTCATCGCTCAAAGGAATGCGTCGATTCCAACTTCATGGAAAGTTAGCACAAAGGTTCATTGGGCCGTTCCCAATCAAAGCTAGAAGTGGAGAAGTGGCTTATCAATTAAAGCTACCGCCGCAGTTATCAAATGCGCACAATGTGTTTCATGTGTCACAACTAAAGAAGTGTCTCAGGATGCAGATTGAGGATGTTGATATAAATGAGAATCTCACCTACCATGAGTATCCGATCAGAATTCTGTATGAGGCAGAGCGCAGAATGAGGAACAGGACAATCAAGTTTTGAAAGGTTCAATGGAGTAACCGTTTAGAAAAAGAGGCAACCTGGGAACGCGAAGATCTTAAAGTGCAGTACCCCAACTTTTTTCCCTAGTTCGTCCAAATCTCGGGGTTGAGATTTCTTTTTGGGGGGAGGTTTGGAACATTCCATTTTTGAGCTCTTTTTAAAATTTGTTGAATTCAAAATTTTCTTTTAGTACAAGGAAATCATTTGAATCAAAATTATAATTTTAAACAAATTTAAAATAATTTATTTGAGTTTCAAATGCTTAAAAGTATTTTTGAAAATTTTCTAGAATTTTCCTAATTTATTTTCTATTTATTTTTCCTTTTTGCATTTCCTAGAATTTTCTAAAATGAAAAATCTTATTTTTTCCCTTTTTTAACTTTCGGGCCAAATTTCTTTCAACAGCCCACTCCTGTTCTCCGGGCGGCCTGCCTTTTCCTTGTTTCTCGGCCCGGTTTCCCACGGCCCAGTCACATCAGCCCAGTCCATCTCTGAATCCCTAAAGCCATGGCCATTGGATCCGGCGCAGGTGCTCCAGATTGCGCCACGCAAGCCGCGTGCTATTGGTTATTCGATCGACGCCGTGTGGATGGCTAGCAATGTGCCGTGTTGCTTCCGTCTTCTCTAGCCGGATCATGCCACCACCATGATTCTCGCGCCTACTCGCGCCGTGTCTGGGCTAGTCACCTAAACATCCGTGCCTATTAAGGCCCTCCGCATCTCCCTCTCTTGCATTGCATGCTTCACCATTTCCTTCGCCACGCGAGAGCTCACCGGGTTCCTCTTCTGCCGTCGTGCCATTGTCATCCACCGAAGCTTTTCTGTCGCCACCGTTCAGTCATCGGTGAGTTCTCGCTGAAGCTTTTCTCGCCGTTGGGTACGCTACGTCGCCCACACCCGATTCCATCGAAATCCCGTACCGATCCGATGTAGGTGAATGACGGCCATGTCATCTTCTTCAACGTTGGCCAAGTCCACGCCGCCCGCTGATTCCTCGTGCCGTCGTGCACCGACTCTGCCACCATCTTTTGTGCCCCACCGCGTCCCCGCGTTGTTCCGCCATCCACCTTTGTCCACCCGCTCGTCGTTCCCTCATTTTCTGTGCAACCGCATCGTCCTCCACATCTCGCCAGAACCGATGCGACGCTGTCATCATCGCTGACGTTAGCGTGATGCCAACTCGTCTTGTTCGGCTGTGCAACCGCGACTTCAGTAGGATGACGTCAGCCGTAGCCACATGGCTGCCATGTCACGTTTGGTCCACTCGAGGAACTCGACTAGCCATGAACCAATCGCCGACATGTGGGCCCCACACGTCGGTGACATCCCAATCCCTTTTCCAACTTTCCAGAAATCTAGAATTTCCAGCCAATCACAGCATGCCACGTGTCAGCCCTTTTTATTTTTTTGAATTACTGATTTGAGAATCTTCCACGAGCCCGTTCTCCTCCGTTCGAGCTCCGATTCCAGTGATTAAAAATTTAAAATTCATCTAAATTTAGGATATATCTTCCAGTACCATTCTTTTCAATATTTGAATTTTGTTTGAATTTGTCTTATTTATTTTTCTCGTTTCGTGTGTAGACGATGCAGTCGAAGCTTAGTCGAATTAGAAAACAAAGGTAGAACCAACAGGAGGCAATGAAGACAAGTCTTCGTCGAACATGTTGATCCTAAATTTTATGAAAAGCTTGTGTTGTTTTAAATAATGCATGCTTACTTTTGAGCAATGTACTTCAAATATAGTTTTAAGGTAGAGTTAAATTCCAAAATTTGTTATACCCTCATTGGTATTGATCATGTCAAACCTTTGTCACTCTAGATGATATTTAGCTATTTTATTTCATGATATCCAGTAGAGTAGAATTGGTCGGTAGAACTGCTTAGTCCAACTTAAGCTTTTCGGTATTATGCTATTGTGGGAATCATTTCAAGCATTGTTTAATCTTATTTGTGAAGTTGCAGCAATTGGTGTTGCTGCTATGATATAAATGAAATAAAGTGGAAAATGGTTTGGACTGGGGCGGATGGATGTTTGGCGGTGCTGGATGCACGAGAACTTGAAAGTGATTGTTTCGCCCTAGTCAATTAAGGAACGAAACGTGAAGAGGAACACGGTATGCTACGCTAGCAAAAAAAAATCTACCGCGAAACCAGAAAGCTACTCGCAAGAAGGGGATCATAGATAAGATTACCACTAGACGCGCAGTTGCGGAATCCTTCGCGCGTCGATGTAGTGGATCGTCCTCGCCGCAGTCGTTGCGCCGATGTAGTGGATCGCCCTCGCCTTGCCGTGGATCGCCCTCCCACGCCGCAGCCGCAGCAGCGTCACCGCAGTAGTCCACACGCCCGAGATGGAACGCCGCGCGCCGTGTGCAAGCACCGGTCGCTCGGCGGGGCAGCGAGAGGAGTAGGCTAGGTTTCGAGTGAATCACTCCTAAACCGTGGGAAAGCACACCGCGCCTCCTCCTCCCTCCTTATATAGCCACGAGATGAAACCCTAAACTAGGGCCCATCGGCGTGCTAAGCCCACGAGGTTCATTAATTACGGATCCAATCCAAATTAATGTGTCCCACCCATTAAGTGTGTGACCTGCGCAGTTCACGTGCGCTTGGACGTGGATTCGAAAACTCCTTTTCAATCCAATAGTTGGTAGTGGCTTCTTGCAAAGTATGCCAACTCCCAAACATACTATGATCAAATCGGATGTAACCTATCAAAAGTACTCATGTAATAATCCCTTTGCCAAGTATATGAAGATTGATCTCAAGGCAGAAGCATGTCATCCTTTGATGATTCAATCCATCTCTCGTATCCGTGATATATTAATAAGTTGTGATTGACTCCTCAATCACGGCATGGCCATGCACTTCCATAATCATATCACACGAGTGGCCTTGTCATATATCTCCGTTTCATTGGAGTGGCAAATTCCATCTTGATCGCTCACTTCCTCTCGCACGCTTCATAGTAAACATGAAAGCTACCTTTATAACTATCCGGTTAGGAAGTAGTGTTTGATAGCCCCAAGGAAAACTATTACACATGTAGGGAATATGACAATCTCAGTCTAAGGATCATACATCTACTAGGTATGAGATACACGATGACACATAAGAATGAAACATTCTTGCAGTGTCCCGCTATGGTCTATCTAACCCATGTTCTTCAACATGCGCCCACAATGTATAGATGATATCTCCATATCCCATGATCTATGAAGCATGATCATCGATCACTACATGTGCTGATCTATTCATCGTTGTCCTATACGATGATATCCGATCAGAGATATTTATCGAATTACATCATTAAGTAAAGAGCTTCATAAGCAAGTCACATACTTGTTGATCAATACAATGATATACATTCATTGGACCAATAATCATATTATTATTCATAAACATAGTCATGTTACAATCATCTAAATGATTGCCTCAAGGGCATAACACTAACAATCTCCCACTTGCACTTTAGTCAATCAATTAAGTATCTAATACCAATAGACCTTGTGTGCGCCTCATGCTTAGGCTGTGGCAGTGGCTTTGTCAACGGATCGGCCACATTGGCTTCCGTATGTACTTTGCATATTCTCACGGCACCTCTATCCACAATCTCGCGAATAAGGTGAAAGCGACGGAGTATGTGTTTGGACTTCTGATGTGATCTAGGCTCTTTTGCTTATGCAATGGCACCACTATTATCACAATAGATGTCCATTCGACTAGAGGCACTACCGACCACACCAAGCTCTGTGATAAACTTCTTAATCCACACATTTTCCTTTGCGGCCTCCAAAGCCGCAATGTACTCTGCTTCTGTCGTAGTGTCGGCCACCGTGTTTTGCTTGGAACTCTTCCAGCTTACTGCTCCTCCATTAAGTGTAAACACAAACCCGAATTGCGATCGAAAATCATCTTTGTCAGTTTGGAAGCTTGCATCGGTGTAACCCTTTGCAACCAGATCTTCCTCACCTCCAAAAACAAGGAACATACCTTTAGTTCTTCTCAAGTACTTCAGATATTTTTACGGCTATCCAATGACCATCACCAGATCCGCTTGGTATCCGCCGTGACACTTAGAGCATATGAGACATCTGGGCGTGTACAGATCATGGCATACATAATAGACCCAATAGCTGAAGCATATGGAATCTTGCTCATCCTGTCTCGCTCATCAGATGTCGAAGGACACTGATTCTTGCAGAGACTGATGCCATGTGACATTGGCATGAAACCTCTCTTGGATTCATGCATATTGAACCTTTCAATATCTTGTCAATGTACGTTTCCTGACTTAATCCAATTAACCTTTTTGATCTATCTCTATAGATTTTTATGCCCAAGATATAGCATGCTTCTCCCAAGTCCTTCATTGAGAAACTCCTTTTCAATGAAGTCTTAACATCTTCAAGCATAGGAATGTCATTCCCGATCAATAATATGTCATCCACATACAAAATCAGAAATACAAGTGCGCTCCCACTAGCCTTCTTGTAAACACAAGGCTCTTCTTCATTTTTGATAAAGTCAAAACCTTTGACTACTTCATCAAAATGAATGTTCCAACTCCGAGATGCTTGCTTTAACCCATAAATGGATCTTTGAAGCTTGCATACCCTTTTCGCATATTTAGGATCAACAAAACCTTCAGTTGTATCATGTATACATCCTCGTAAAGATTCCCATTAAGGAATACTGCTTTGACATCCATCCGCCATATTTCATAATCAAAATATGCAAGAATAGCTAAAATGATCCGACAGACTTGAGCATGGCTACCGGTGAGAAAGTTTCATCATAGTCAACTCCTTGAACTTGTTTGAAACCCTTTGCCACCAACCGTGCCTTATAGATCTGAACATTTCCATCTACGTCTATCTTTTTCTTGAAAATCCATTTGCACTCAATGGTTTTTACACCATCAGGAGAGTCGACCAAGTTCCAAACTTGATTGTCATGCATGGATTGAATTTCGGATCTCATGGCTTCAAGCCATTTTTCGGAGTTTGGGTCCATCATTGCTTCTTCATAAGTCATGGGCCCATCATTGTCCAACAATAATATGTCACTCCCATATCTTATAGGTACATGGCGTGGCCTCCCCGACCTACGTGGGGCTGGAGTCTCTTCCACAGGTTGTACAACACTTTGTACATCTTATGAAGGTTCAGTGGTAGCTTGAACATATTCATGTGATTCTCGAACTTCATCAAGATACACATCACTCCTACTGATTTCTTTTGAAAGAAACTCTTTCTCCAAAAAGACACCATTTCGAGCAACAAAAACTTTGTTCTTGTTTCTTTTGTAAAAGTAATATCCTTTTGTTTCTTTAGGATACCCCACAAAAAAGCATTTTTCTGATTTAGGTGCGAATTTATCTGATTGTAAATGTTTTACATAAGCCTCACATCCCCATATCTTGAGAAATGACAACATGGGTCTTCTCCCAGTCCATATCTCATATGGCGTCTTCTCAACGGATTTTGATGGGACCCTATTCAAAGTGAACGCAATTGCCTCTAAAGCGAAACCCCGTAGGATAATGGCGATCTGTTTATCGATCATTGACCGAACCATATCTAATAAAGTTCGTTACGCTCGTTCGACACGCCATTCCATTGAGGCGCTCTCGGCGGAGTAAGTTGCGAACGATTCCACATTGCTTTAGATGATCACCAAACTCTTGGCTCAAGTATTCGCCACCACGATCGGATCGTAAGTGTTTTATTGTTTTGCCAAGTTGATTTTGTACTTCGCTCAAACTCTTTGAACCTTTCAAAAGTTTCAGATTTATGCCTCATTAAATAGATATATCCATATCTACCAAGTCATCGGTAAAAGTTACAAAGCATCAAACCCACCCCTAGCAATGAGCTCATTGGTCCACATACATCTGTATGTACTAGGGCCAATAATTCACTTGCTCTCTCACTAAAACCTGTGAAAGGGGCTTTTGTCATCTTGCCAAGTAAACAAGATTCACATGTTTCAAATGATTCAAAATCAAATGAGGTTAGAAGTCCATCACCATGGAGCTTCTTCATGCGCTTCTCATTTATATGACCTAAGCGACAATGCCACAAAAAGGTAGGGTTCAAATCATTAGGCCGATGCCTTTTTACATTAATATTATAGACATGTTTTTCTTCGAGTTCAAGGACGTACAACCCATCCACCATGGGGCAACGACCATAATACATATCATTCAAAAATATCGAACAAACAAAGTTCTTTATTCAAATCATAACCTTCATGTTCCAAACAAAAAGATGAAATAATGTTTCTACTCAAAGATGGAACAAAATAACAATTATTAAGTTCTAAAACTAATCTCAAGGCAAATGCAATGGGTATGTGCCAACGGCAAGTCCAAAGAACTCTTGCTTTATTCCCCACGCCAAGATCCACTTCTCCTTTTGCCAAGTCTCTACTTTATCACCGCAACGAATTGCAAATGTGAGCAACCGAACCGGTATCATATACCCATGAGCTGAGTGAAGAAGTAGCAAGATTAATTTCTATAACATTAATACCAAGTGGAAACCACATTTCCATTTTTCTTATCCGCTGTACTTTTCGCAGCCTGCTTCCAATGCCCCGATTTCTTGCAATAGAAGCATTGGGTATCGTGTTGAGGGCCAACTTTAAGCTTTTGAAGCTTAGTTTTGAGGCTTGCGATCTCATCTTGAGCCTTGCCCTTGCCCTTGCCCTTGCTCTTTCCCTTCCCTCACCTTAGCCTTCCTCTTTTTGAAAGCGGTTGTTTTCAACCATCATCACATGATTGGGTTTTTCTTAATGCTTTCTCGCAGCCTTGAGCATCCCATGTAGCTCGGTTAGGTTTTCTCCATGCCATTCATATGAAAATTCATAATGAATGGCTCAAAGCTCGAGGCGTAGACCGAGAATAACATCTGTGGCCAAACCGAGGCTAAGGGAAACTCAAGTTTTTCCAATCTCCCAATGTAACCAATCATCTTGATCACATGAGGATCGACCGATCGCCTTCACCAAATTTAAAAGCAAATAAAAGCTTTGAGATACCATACCTCTCAGCTCTTGCTTGATTCCCAAACATGCCCTTCAAGCCCACAATCATATTGTAAGCATCCTGGTCCTCATATTGCTTTTGGAGCTCAGAGTCCATGGTGACTAGCATGAGACAGCTGACCTCTACAGAAGCATTAACATGCTTTTCATATTCAACCTTCAAATTGCGAGCAGCATTTTCGGCTGGTTCATCAGGAATTGGATTCTCTAGAACATAGTCCTTCTTTTCATGCTTGAGAACAATTCTCAGGTTGCGATACCAATCAACAAAATTAGTTCCATTCAGTTTTTCCCTTTCCAAAACCGATCTCAAAGCAAAACCAGGTGTAGCAGGAGTAGGAGAAGGTGCCATTGAACTACAAAAAAAACATGCAAAGACTCTAAGCACTATGTTTATGTAAAACTTTTATTAAACTTTTTAATTAAAGACACTTCTATTTTATGTCCCTTTTATAGACACATAGTGAGTATTCAAGATCCATATTCATCAAACACTAGTGAGCTTTGGCATCACTGCTAGAAATTTAATGACATAGGTAAGCAACACCTTTGCTACTTACATCATATGTAACTCTTGTTTGTTGAGTACGAAAACAAGTAATGAATGCCTCCATCAACTTGATTCATGGCCAGGTCAACCTGCCCCAAGGGCTCACATGAGGGAGGGAGCACTTCCCATATTCGGGTGCCAATTAAGAAACCTGCCTCATGTGTGTTTTCCTAGACACCACTTGTCTTGTATAGGTTCCTTCATTATCAAATCAAATCCCAACCACTTATGTCCTCAAGCCCAAAACCGCTTTTGATAGCTTGATTAAATCTACCATTGTTATGCGTGATGTGTCCAACACATCCCTATCATCTATTGAGATAGCCATTGATATACTACTTTGGCAGTCATATCAATAACGATCTAAATTCTTGATAGGTGCAACAATTGGATGGACAATTTGATTTAAAATTTTTAACTATAGGGATGAACAAAGATTACTATGAACATGGCATCACATGCAATGAGTATAAAGAAAATAGCAAGGATTAAACACACATCCACAGAAAATCAAAATAAGCTGTGAAATAGCATGGCCCTTAGCATTAAGATCTCCATCATCATGCTTGTTTGTTCACCTAGCCACCTTGCTTGATTTGTTCACCTAGCCATCTTGCTTGATACCATCGTCTTCATCATTATGGATGCAACTCCTTACAACTTTTGATAATGAATTTTACATGAGGGTTTGAAGCATCACAAGTCGACACGCAGGTCGTTATACAATTTAAATAGCCTTATGTCTTGACACGGCACGTAGGCCATGTGGAAATTACATGCATCACATACACATAGGCCATACCATTTCACATAATTCCCTGCAAAAACGAGTTAAACAAAAGCAACCCTACGACTCCGGGGTCCGAGGGGTAGCGCCCCTGGCGGGGTCCACGGATCAACCAGATTGACCCAATCCGATCTAACATGATTGGCTTGGTCCCATATGGATACGTTTCAGAAACCGTGATGGCGGTAACCCGACCGGTAAGGGTAACGTCGTACCATGAACGGACTCACCCAAATCAATATTGAATCTATTTGCGCTTACCATGGATCAACCAGATTGACCCAATCCAACTCAATCTGATTGGCTTGGTCCCATATGGATACGCTTGAAACCCCGAGGGCGGTAACCCGACCGTAAGGGTAACGTCGCACCATGAACGGACTCACCCAAATCAAGATTGAGTCGGTTTGCACTTTCTCAAACCGTAAACCGATCGATCTCATCGATGGTCGCCGCCACCAATTCATCACATGAACTGGCCGAACATGTAATAGATCCAATCTACTAACCTTACACATCATATGTGCAACATCCGGATCACAAAACTATACGAGATGGCTCGATACCATCAAGAGGAACGCGGTATGCTACGCTAGCAAAAAAATCTACCGCGAAACCGAAGCTACTCGCAAGAAGGGGATCATAGATAAGATTACCACTAGACGCGATTGCGGAATCCTTCGCGTCGATGTAGTGGATCATCCTCGCCGCAGCTTGTTGCATCGATGTAGTGGATCGCCCTCGCCTTGCCGTGGATCGCCCTCCCACGCCGCAGCCGCAGCAGCCACCACCGCAGAGTCCACACGTCCGAGATGGAACGCCGCGGCGTCGTGTGCAAGCACCGGTCGCTCGGCAGGGACAGCGAGAGGAGTAGGCTAGGGTTTCGAGTGAATCACTCCTAAACCGTGGAAAGCACACCTGCGCCTCCTCCTCCCTCCTTATATAGCCACGAGATGAAACCCTAAACTAGGGCCCATCAGCGTGCTAAGCCCACGAGGTTCATTAATTACGGATCCAATCCAAATTAATGCGTCCCCACCATTAAGTGTGTGACCTGCAGGGTTCACGTGCGCTTAGACGTGGATTCGGAAAACTCCTTTTCAATCCAATAGTTGGTAGTGGCTTCTTGCAAAGTATGCCAACTCCCAAACATACTATGATCAAATCGACAGTAACCTATCAAAAGTACTCATGTAATAATCCCTTTGCCAAGTATATGAAGATTGATCTCAAGGCGAGAAGCATGTCATCCTTTGTTGATTCAATCCATCTCTCGATCCGTGATATATTAATAAGTTGTGATTGACTCTCAATCACGGCATGGCCATGCACTTCCATAATCATATCACACGAGTGGCCTTGTCATATATCTCCGTTTCATTGGAGTGGCAAATTCCATCTTGATCGCCACTTCCTCTCGCACGTTTCATAGTAAACATGAAAGCTACCTTTATAACTATCCGTTAGGAAGTAGTGTTTGATAGCCCCAAGGAAAACTATTACACATGTAGGGAATATGACAATCTCGTGTCTAAGGATCATACATCTACTAGGTATGAGATACATCGATGACACATAAGAATGAAACATTCTTGCAAAGTGTCCCATTATGGTCTATCTAACCCATGTTCTTCAACATGCGCCCACAATGTATAGATGATATCTCCATATCCCATGATCTATGAAGCATGATCATCGATCACTACATGTGCTGATCTATTCATCGTTGTCCTATACGATGATATCCGATCAGAGATATTTATCGAATTACATCATTAAGTAAAGAGCTTCATAAGCAAGTCACATACTTGTTGATCAATACAATGATATACATTCATTGGACCAATAATCATATTATTATTCATAAACATAGTCATGTTACAATCATCTAAATGATTGCCTCAAGGGCATAACACTAACAAAACGTTTGTTATCATGGACCGAGCACTACTGTACAACCACAAGTCTATATGTGTATGACCTAGCTAATTAATTTGTGCTCTATATGTAGGCATGCGCAAGAGGGGGCTTCCGACTGTGCAGATTGAACCCTTCGGCGGTGAAACCTTAGCGGGCGAGGTTAATAGCGAGGTTGTTCATTGTAAAGGTATTGTCATGTTCTCTCTGCCGACACACCAAAGGAAGTGTGTTAATTGCATAGCAACAATAGATGATCATGTCTTGTGTGTAAAGCTGTACACACTCTGTAGAGTTAAAACTACTTAAGTAGTTGTGCCCATGGTCAAGATAGAGGTACACTTGCACATTGTAGATTTTATAGTTTTATTTTTAATGAAAATGATGATTTTGGTAATCCATGAGTAGATGGAACTCTCGGGTTATGGTTTGGCAGAAGGAGCCAGTCAAGTAGATAGAACATGTTATAGTTGTTATATCAGATTCAATTATTATTCATTTACATTTTGGTCAAATGATGCTTTATGAAACTACTATTGGTATTTAAATTTAAAAATTGCTTTATACTAAAAGAGCCATATGCCTTCAGTTGTTCAGCCAAGCATATAGTTATCATGCATTATGTTTTCAAGACTTGTAGTGTACATTTTGTGCTCACCCTTGCAACATCCCCACTTTCCACAGAAGTGTGTGCAGAAGCTAAAGGAGACTACGAGTTCTATGCTTGTCATTACGACGAATGTCGGGACCTGGATTTGCGAATCCGAAACCCTTTGTGTATACTGCACTAGTCCAGGTTCACGCTTGTGCACACAGTGGAAACATAGATAAAATATCATTCCGTACAACGAATTAACTAAGAAAGAGGCAAATTATTAAATAAAGCAAATGACCTTATGGTCAATGTTTACAACACTATGCCTTAAGGCTTAAGAAACAGATAACTATTGCAGCGGAAAAGATAACTTGGACCATTCGACATGCCACAGGCAATTGTCTGGGGAACGACTTCCTAGTCCACGTAGTATTTATAATATTCCTCCTCATGATATTCAACATTTCCTGATCCTTTCTCAGCAACTGATCAACAAAGGCGTATAGCCGTGATTTCAAAAAGTACTCAGCAAGCCTAGGGGATTGATGCAATATATTCATGCACGGCTTGACAAGGATAGCCATATGGTTCATTTACAGAAAGCAATGACTTGAATTGAAATATAGTAAATAGATTGAAAGCACATTTATGAAAAGATAATACATAACTGGTAAATCAATGATAGATAACATGAACAGAATGGTGAGGCATCACCCTACACCATCCAAAACAATTATCAAACCACTAGTTCAACAGTATAACTTTAGATAACAAAACAACAGTGAACTCCCTGTTCACATCCCAACAATTCCACATTCCACATTTCATGAAATACTCTATACCCCGTGTGAAATTCCCGGACTTGTCCATGACCGAGGACGCGGCTATTCGAATAATTTTATACTCTGCAGAGGTTGTACTTCTTTACCCACAAAACATGACATCTCTTTGTGCAATCGATATTAGCACACTTCCTTGGTGTGCCGCAGAGAGATTATGACAAAACCTTTACAATGCCCTGTCTAAACTCGGTACTGCCCACTAAGGTTTCGCCCCTCGGGGCACCCTCTTGAGCCATGTGAGTCTACCCGTTCACTCCGAAACTCACACCACTAATTGGCAGTACTTAAGGCTAGACATGGCAAATTAATTAGCTAAGTCTATCCCATACCAAACTTTTGGTAGTACGGTTAGGCCCAATTCAATGGCGCACAAGATTAAGTCCTTAAGTTGTCTCAGGCAAGACATCCACATCCCAATGTGCTAGAAAGCACCCCTTTACTGCACGATCACTTGCCCAAGGGAAAACAACTTTGTTCAACCAAGACTAATGGCAAACCCCACCATGGTACAATAAATTTTACAACAGTGGCTATCAGCCACAATTCAATATCTCATTAAGTCAAGATTAACATTATTAAACATGTAATATGAATCCCATCGTACAACTAAGCATGTCTAACCATAGCTATGATAACCCAATGTTGGTAGTATAATCATGTCCAACTAGTAATGTCCCAACCTAGGGATAACAATGGATACATGGCATTCCAATAATCAAGGTGGCATAATGACAACTAGGTTTATAGCTATTCCCATGAAATAACACTTATACTCAAATAGCATGCATTTGTATAAAACAAATTACTTTGCAAACATAGGATCAATATGATCAAAGGTTACGACTTGCCTTGCTGATCTAGTGCTGAGTCTTGATCTTCGAAGTCTCTGTTCGCTCCGTCGGAATTAACGTCTACCAGAAAAGAAAGCAACGAATACAAATAAATACCAATCAGAGACACAAACAAGCTCAAAATTGAAAATAAATGGCTCTCGAAGATAGAGCTTGATTTTAGAAAAAATTAGAAATTTGAATCGCCTCAATCAGAGTTCGTATGAGCAAGAACGAGCTCCTGAAAAATTAAATCAAAGAAATAGAAAAAAGAATATTTTTGAAATTATTTTTCTAAAGGAAAATCCTTTTATTGCACAACGCTGACGCACGGCTGGCACGCGAGACCCTCGGTCCATAGACCAAGTCCACGGGCTCGCCTGGTCCACGATGGACCAGGCTCATGGGATCAATGGCTAGGGCTGGCGTCATCTCGCTGGCGTAGGCGCTCGGCTCGGGTTACGTCATTACTTATGTCATGGGTGACATCATTGCCTCTTCGTCTTCTGCGTGTCGGCCTTGGTTCTGGCGATGACCGATTGGCTTCGTTCGACAACGACGCAGCCAAACGGTGGTCGAACGACGGCGGTGGTGCGACGTAGTAGAACGACGAGCGGCAAAGGCTCACCAAGTGCAGATCGGCAACGAAGAAGATATCCTCGCCTCCAGTGGTGCGACGTGGATGCAAGCTTCGGTGGGCTCGATCTCGACAGCGATGGCGTCTCGAGCCTGAAGAACAGAGCGACGGAGGCGGCACGGAGCGAGGAACGCAAAACGGGGCATCCAGGGGCTTAAATAGTCTAGGGAAACGTGCGCGGCACAGACGCCAAAGACATGGGCAGCGCGGACTCTGCGACAGCGGCGGCTAGGGTTTTGGGTGATGTGCAACGGCGTGGGCACTAGGCTAGGTTAGCCAGGCCGTGGGCGAAGCGGGTCGGGACAGAGCACAAGCGGGCCGAGGCAGGCGGTGCGGGCCGAACCAGGGTATAAGTGGGCGAGGCGACGCGCGAGCGAGGTGGGCCGCGGAGGATACGGCCCGCGACAAAATTATAAAATAAAAATATTTTCCAATTAAGAAAACACCAGAAATTCAAATGAAGGAAAATAAATTCAAATAAATAGCAAATAAATTCAGAAAAATATACAAAAATATAGAAAAATCTTTTGTTTGATGAATAGTTTAGTCAAATTAAATCCTTTCATTAATAGAAAACTTAAAAAAAGCTTGAATTAATTCAAGAAAATGCAAACGGTTCATTTTCAAATTCAAACATTCCAAAACTCAATATTTGGGATGTTACAATGAAGGTGATCCGGAATGCTAGGACACGTACCCTAGTCGATTGACTGTTGGGCTAATGGATGGGCTTATCATGCTGCTGTTTATTTCGTTTCCGTTGTTTTTTCATTGGACTCAAGCCATGAGGCTATTTATTTGTAATAATTGGCCATAATGATGATACCTTTCTTCTTAATTAATATTATTTGATTCGTGATATGGATATGTTATCATCACTGTTTCCACTGTTTGTGCTAGCTTTTCCTGGACTACCACAAGATATACACAGAGGATTTGGATTTTGAAATCCAGTCCCGACATTGGGTAGGTTAGCAGAGCTTGTGTTGATCTAGCAGATTTCCAGCCGACACTAGTTCTTGATCTACAGCTTTAAGACTGTTGGCTATCATCGGCTTAAGGGTCGTCACTAGAACCGATGGTTGGTTTATTAAAGCATGGTGCACAGATTGATTGATCACATCAAACAATTCAGCTTGTGCAGGCATGTATCGACTCATTGGCGTGTTATCCGATGCGACAGTGGCACAATGTTGTCGAAGAAATTGATAGTTGGCAGTGCAGTCTTCTGAATAATGCAACATCGAGTCTTTTGGTAACAATTTAATACCATCTCCTTGAGCGCGGCCTTCTGATCTTCAATGTCTTTGCACTATTCCAGCGTAAGATCATCCATTGTTAGAATGATTATAGCATTGGACAAAACATCGGATGGTCAAATCGACTTGTTTGAGGAAGACATTGAGTCCCACCGGACGTGCCAAAAGTGTGTTGACACCGAAACATATGACATGAGATTGATCGGCTCAAATAGACTCGAACAGTAGGTTCAAGAGGTTCGTGGCATGCCAGCTGATTGATCCTGCAATTGGCATGAGAATTACAATCTAAACAGCTTTTTCAGCTGATTATGTTTTCATTGAAGTTCTGATCCAAATGGCTATTCAGCCGATTAGATCTCACATAATGATAAATCTAAACAGCTTGTTAGTACTGATTAGATGTCTGATAAAGGCATATTTTCCCAAAAAGGCGATGCGCAACAAGATAGGAGAGAAGCAAACCTAGATAAATTGGTGTAATAAAAGATGATCAATAATCGACGATGCGCAACTGTATTGATCAAAAACGAATTACAAAGAGATTCTAAATTATAAAAGCTACTTCTAGTTAACAGAAAGTAAATAAAAAGTAGATACAAGTTGATTGATTGTGTTGGATTGTCTTCGGCTCGCCACAAGCCCACCTTTTATAGCGCGTAGGCCAATTGTTTCCTTTTTCGATTCAACAAAAAGTATGAATCGTATTGGCCTTTATCTCTTTCATATAAAATTCTTTATTTGAACCAATATAGATTAGATGTCCAATTTTAACTTAGCCTTACAAATCGTTCTTTTAACTTCCCAAATTTTGGTTCTAACAGTAGTTTAAACTTATCTAGGAGTCTCGAGTGAAAGGAGTACTTCCTCAAATTTGGAATTTTTCACAAAAAAACTTGTAATTTGCACAAAGATTCACATTATGCTTAAAATGATGGGATATAACATGATTTAAGTTGTACAATTGCTTGCGAGGATAACCATTCTAAAGACAGTTTCTCGGGAAAGTCAGATCAAACGGATATGATTCATTCCAAATAGCCATCAGACAGTCATAACCATGGGGTACAAATTTCTTTTTTTTAAGAGAATTGGAGTTTTACGATATTTCATTTTAGCATGATTTGACAAGTGCAAAACTTAGCAAAGTTTCAAAGCTAGAAGCAAAACCACTCAAGGATCAAATGGAAAACCTAGAGTTCAACCTACTCAACACTTTGGGGAATTTTGAATTGCATATAAGGTCCTTCAAGCTCATTTTTCAATTTATGCAAATTTCCTTTTAAGACTTTAAAAAAAACATAGCGGGGTGCAAATGTGTGACATTATTTGCATTCTTTACCCACTTATGTGTTTGATATTTGCATTTTTTTATTGACTCAAGCCATTTTCGATCATCTCAAGAGTAACTCTTAAGAGAATGATCTTGGTCATACACAATATATTCCAAGTTCATCCCAAGTGCAATGGGAAGCAATCTCGTAAATATAAAGTGTTGAGATCAATTTTGCACAAAATAGTCAATTTTTTTTAATTTTCAATTTAGCACATATGAGCAATTCTGAATGACTCAAATATGGATCAAACAAATTTCACCCAAGTTGCTATAGGGACTCTAGAGAAATCCAAAATTTCACGATTCATGGTAAAAACCCCTAGAGAAGAAACTTAGCAAGTAAAAGCAACATGTTTCATCAAGTTTTCATTTAAAGCTTTCAAATCTTAAAGATTTTAATAAGCTTAGCAACATAAATGGACTTGGATATATCTAAGCTAGTGATTTTCTTCGAAAGATATAGCATGATGTATTTTTTGAAGATTGAGTCAATTGCGTAATAGACAAAGCTCATAAAAAAGAAAATACAGTCTAAATGCAATGCATGAACATATTCCCAAACTCCCCCTCAACAAATGAATCAATTTTAAGCTCAAATCTGGTTAAAGTTGAGTTATTATCAAGATTAGGCATAAGGAAAACCCAAATAAACTCAATAACAACTAGAAAAACAGAATGAGGAGAAGAAGTCGAGAAACTGCAAAACTGGATGGCTATTGAGCATAAATAAGATAGAAAAGACTCACTACGGCTCAGACTCGCTCTTATCTTCCCCAGTGACTGACATAGAGAAGCTAACTCTAGATCCCAACTAAGGAGTGCTCACAGACCCTGTCTACCCAGGAGGCCCAATACCTGCTAGACTTATAAGACTCTGAGGGAACTCAACCTAGAGAGAAGAGAGAACAGCTAATCACGCATGATAGCAACCTAAAGCACAAGATAAGAGGTCCATGCAAAGCATGCCAGAAGTCTAAATGAGTGAACTCAACTCAGGAAAAAAATAAACCCAAAGTCACCTAGAAGAAAACACAAAGAGAAAAGAAAAGCTGAAAGGGAACAATATTTTACATAATATACAAACCAGCTCCCCCTCACGAAAGGCCGTAAGGGCTCACGACTCCAAGCTCACTCCTCAAGGTACCAAATCTAGAGCTATCCAAAGGCTTGGTGAATATATCGGCTAACTAGAGGTCACTCTCTACAAACTAAAGCGCGATATCTCCCTTCTCCACATGGTCTCTAAGGAAGTGATATCTAATATCAATGTGCTTGGTCTGGGAATGTTGCACTGGGTTTTTAGCAATGAAAATAGCAGAAGTGTTGTCACAAAAAAGTGGCACACTCTATCTCTAACCCATAGTCCCGCAAGGTCGATCTCATCCAGAGCACCTGGCTATAGCAACTTGCTGCAGCAACATACTCGGCCTCGGCGGTGGACTGTGCAACTCCGGACTGCTTCCTAGATGACCAAGAAACAAGAGAAGTGCCAATGAATTGGCAAGTGCTAGAAGTGCTCTTCCTATCTATACTATAGCTAGCAAAGTCGGCATCAGAAAAGGCTCTAAGAGATAGACAAGAAGAAGAAGAGTACCAAATACCATAATCAGTGGTAGCACGAAGGTACCTGAAGATGCGCTTGACCTCCTGGTAGTGAGAGGCGCGAGGAGAAGCTTGAAATAGAGCGCACAGACACACAGCGAAATGTATGTCTGGCCTCAAAGCAGTGAGGTACAAGAGGGAGCCAATCATGCTCCGAAACTCCTTTTGATCAGTAGGCTCACCATCCTCATTGAGCTCGAGGACAGCAGTGGTGGCCATAGGAGTCATCACTGGCTTCCCATCAGACATATCGAAGCGCCTCAGGAGGTCACGGGTATACTTGCCTTGATGCAAGTAAGTACCCTCCCGAGTCTACTTGATTTGGAAGCCAAGAAAGTAGCTCAACTCGCCCATCATACTCATCTCAAACTCTGTGCTCATCACCAAAGAAAATTGAGACACAAGCGAATGAGACGAGCCATCAAAAATGATATTGTCCACATAAATCTCGATGAGAAGAAAATACGACTCATGGTGTCTAATGAACATAGTCTTGTCTACTACGCCCATTTTGAAGTCATGGCTAAGAAGATAAGACTTGAGCCTCTCATACCATACTCTGGGGGCCTGCTTGAGTCTATACAGAGCTTTGGAAAGCTTGTATACATGACTCGAAAACTTGGGGTTCTCAAATCCTGGAGGTTATTTGACATAAACCTCTTCCTCAATATAGCCATTGAGGAATGCACTCTTGACATTGTCGGGACCCGAATATGCAAACTCGGACCCTCTGTGTAAACTACATTAGTCCAGAATCACGCTAGTGCTCACAGGCTCAACATCGGTGAATATCAAAATCATACACAGCGGAAACATTATGAAAGACATCATATATTATATACTACTAGTTGAATAACCTTAAGGTCAACTTACATGACTATGCCTCACAAGTCTGAACAACAAATTAAATGGCAACGGAATGAAAACATAGACGACCCCTCAGTATACTACAGGCAACTGACAAGGTTTGCGCCCTAAACATTCGTCTCCTCCTGGAACTCTCATCCAGCATTGATGTAGACTCCTCAACTGGTGATGTTGTTGTTGGCAAGGGTGAGTACATAAAGCACTCAACAAGTTGTGCACAGAATGCAATTCCAACATAGCTATATGCAAGGCTTATTCTAAAGGATAGGCTATCATGGCTATTTTGCAACAAAGCAGCATTTATGAACAAATACAATAAATATATTGTAAAGACTGTAAAACAAATAACAATAATAGATAGATTCAGCATTTCTCAAGTAAACCAAGTTTTCCAATCCTACGTCAAGTTCCAACCTTCCATATGGCAATCCCGCCATCCCAACCAAGTTATCCATTTTAGTTAAACTAACCCTTAACTGTAATTCCCGAGCATTGCTCAATACCGCGAGCACGGCTATTCAAATAGTTTTACACTTTGCAGAGGTTATGCACTTTACCCACACGACATGATCGTCTCTTGGTGCCATGTAATTAACACACTTCCTTTGGTGTGTCGGCGGAGAGATCATGACAAAGCCTTTACAATGCTCTACCTTAACCTCGTACTACCCGCTAAGGTTTCAACACTGGTGGGACTGGTTACCACATCCAGGGCCCCCCTCTTGCGCTATATGAATTACACCATAACTCGGGAACTCACACTGCCAATGATAGTACCAAGCTAAAGCTTCAAAAATTAATCAGCTATGCTGTCCCATTCCAGACATGTGATTGCATGATTGACTCAGGTCAAAGGCTTGCAAGGTTAAGTCATTAGAGTGAATAGAGCAAGACATCCACATGCCCTCTACCCATTGGTCCACCTTGGCATACTCGCCCCTTGCCACTTGCCCCAATCTAAATGATTATCACCTGAGTTGATTACCAAGCACCATGTGACATCAACAATTCAACATCGTTGCGTGACATGACTCACCACAAACAACTCAATCTCATCGTGTGATCTCACATGACACACAAGTTCATAACAATGTTCCATATTCCATTAGTCAAGATTAATTATCAATGATTCAAGCACATGTGATGTCGTGGCATGGCTAAGCAACTAATACGTCTAACCATCCCCAGTTGATTATCATTGCTAACCAACTACAGTTAACCAAACTAGGGGGACAGTAGATCATGGCATACAAATGACAAGGTAGGGTATATAGATCAAATGGGTAGATTAACTAGATCCCAATTTAAATTGAAACAATTGTATACTTGAAATACTATGCAATAAAGTAAAACAATATAGCATTTGTATAAACATGGGTTCAACATGATCAAAGCACAACTTTCCTTGGAATAGGTTTTGGTCTTGCTCTGGTACATGATCTTGAGTTGTTGAATCTTCCTCTGAAGCGTCGCACAATTTAACGTCTACGCGTACCGAAGGAGAAAAGCAAATAAATACCAAAACAGAGATCAAGTAACTCCAAAAATCAAATAAAATTAACCATTAAATATATCTCAATTTTACAAATTTTTAGAAATTTGAATCACTCAAATCCGAGTTAAAATGCAAAAGTTATAACCTTTTGAATATTGAATAAATACTGAAAATACAGAAAATTGGAAAATCAGAATTAACTGAATTATTTTTATATTGAAAAACCGATTTATTGCGTCAGCATGACATCAGCCCTGACTCAGACCAATCATGCAGAGACACATTGCCTTGGTATATAGACCCGGTCCACGGTTTGGATCTGGTCCACCGTGGACCCGGTGCATGGCTCTACGGGGACCGTGTCGACACGCGGCTGCATCCGATTGGCAACGTGTGGCGAGATTAGGACCATCTCCCCACGGATCCAACGGCTGCACGAAGGGTGGGACACGGCACGATCTAGACCGACGAATCTAATCCAATGGTTGAAACTTTACCCGAGCCGTTCACTGCGGATGCGACGACGTGGCGCACTGGCGGGCGTTGATTGAAGATCTAACGGTCGTGCGAAGCTCCAACCTCCGATGATGTCGCGGTGGTGCTCCACTCCCGGAGACGAAGACGATGATCCTCCCGGTGACAAACCAGGACCTTCCGGCGATAAAGAAGTGACGGATCCGACGCGCAGCACCTCGGTGAACCCGAATTTGGAGCCAAAGAGGGAAGGGTGGCCTTCCCGACGACGCAGCGAAGAGAAAATGGCGGCGGCTCAAGAAACTAACTACGGCGAGGTCGCACGGGCTCTACAGGGCTTCTCTGGCGGTGGCGCGTTAGGGCAAAAGCGCGGTGTGATTTGACGATCCTCGGGGTCTACCCGCCCCTTAAATAGCCTAGGAGATCGAGCCCTACACGGCGAAGAAGTCCGACGTCAACACGGCGGCGAACTCCGAGTTTGCTTGAGAGACGATGAACGATGGCGCAACGCGTGTCCCCGATCCGATGGCCAAGACGCGAGTGCATACGCGGCATCCTCTGGACCGATGGATTGCGATCAAACGACTGCCGAGCTAGGGTTTCTAGCGACGCCTAGCTGGTCGACTTGGGCACACTGAAGTTTTATACAAGACAAGTGTTGGGCTTCGCCCAAGATCGCTCAAATAGAATTTTTGAAATTTTATTATTTAAAATAATTCCAGAAATTCATTTAATTGGTTTTAGGCAATAAAAGTATCAGGAAAAATCCAAGAAAATTCCCAAAAATAATTTGAAGCATTTTGAACTCAAATAAAAGGCCAACATACATAATTTAAAATTAATTCAAACAAATCCATAAAAAATCCAATAAATTCCAGAAAATCATAAAATGCACAAATAACCAATAAAATAATATTAAAGCAAATTTTGGGAAAAAACCTAATTCACCTCTACGTAAGATAGCAAAAGTACGGTTGAGCAATCGACATGATATATTTGCTCACATTCCAGGCGAAGGTCATAATTCGCAGGAACATTCTATAGTTTCCTGCTTGAACCTTGGCTGGGAGCTGGGAGGGATGTTACAGACATCCATTTGATAGAGCTTGAAGCCTCGGGATGCAGAGAATGCAAGAAGGATCCTAATAGCCTCTAGTCTAGCTACAAGGGCAAAGGTCCCCTCAAAGTCAAGACCCTCAACCTGAGAAAAGCCTTGTGCAACTAGCCTAGCCTTGTTGAGAATGACAACTCCATCCTCACTCTACTTGTTTTTGAACACCCACTTGGTCCCAATTACATTATGACCAGATGGACGTTCTACAAGCTGCCAGACTTTGTTCCTCTCGAAGTTTTTAAGTTTCTCATGCATAGCATTAGTCCAAGACTCGTCAGATAATACATGAGTCACATCCTTCGACTCAAATGAGGCAACAAAGGCAGCGTGAAGGCAGAAACTAGACAAACCTGATTATGAGCGAGTGACTCGCTCAAACAGATCGCTGATGATCTAATCAAGTGGATGAGAACGCCGAATATGATGAGGAGGTCCAGAAGCAGAAGTAGCCTCTACCTCATGCACAGAAGAGGTAGGAGCAGAGCCACTAGCTGCATGAGAGTCAGAAGGCAAGGGCTGGCCTTCCTGAGGTGCAGAAATGGAAACAGGAGGCACATCAGGTGTAGAGGGGACTGGATCAGGTGGAACACCATCATCTCCATCATCCTCATCCTCTACAAAGATGGTCTCGAAAGACGAGAAGAGCCTGAAATGTCAGGTCTAGCTCCTAGGCTAGCGTCACCAAAGGTCACTTCACAGGTCTCTATGATCCTATGCGCATCGCAACTCCAGACCCTACAGCTACGAGAAGAAGTCGAATAACCCAGAAAGATACCATAAGAAGAACGAGACTCAAACTTATCTAGGTTACCAGACATCAAAATAAAACACTTGCAACCAAACACACAAAAATGAGAAACACTAGGCTTTCACCCATACCTCAATTCGTAAGAAGTGCGGTGCAAATGTGCTCTCAAGAATACACGATTAGAAACATGGAAAGCAATAGCTATAGCCTCAGCCCCAAACTTCCTAGGAGTATCAGACTGCCTAGCATCGTCCCGCCATCTCTACTGTGGTCCTGTTCTTCCTTTCCACTACCCCATTTTGTCGAGGGATGTAGGAGAGGAGAACTGATGCTCTAAACCGCACTCCACACGTAAACTCTCAAAATAGGAGTTCTTGAACTCCGTGCCATTGTCACTGCGTATAGCTCGTAGGGCACCAGGGAGCTCAAAAGACAACCTATGAACCAAACACCTAAAATGGGTAAAAGTCTCATCCTTTGAGGACATGAAAAACACCCAAGAGTACCTCGAAAAATCATCAACAATGATAACAACATACCATTTCCCATCCACAGACTGCACTCTAGCTGGACCAACAGTGTCCATATGTAAAAGCTGTCCTGGTGCATCAGTCATCACAACAGTTACTGAGGGATGAGAAGCAGCAACCATTTTACCATGTCGGCAAGGAGAGAAACTAAGTCTTTGACCAATTTGAGTTTGGGCAAACCACGAATGAGATCATGGCTGCCGACTCGGGTCAAATGATCAAAACCAATTTGACCAAGTCTCATATGCCAGAAGGAGAGATCACGGGACTCTGAAGCAATCAAACAACGAAGAGAGTCTCCAGAAGAAGCAGAAAAATCAGCACGAAAGACTCTCCCATATCTAGAAATCCCGCAAAATAACCTTCCTAAAGAATCGAGGATTCTACAGGCGCTACTCTTGAAACTCACCTCGAAAGAGTCATCAATAAGCTGAGAAACAGAAAGCAGATTGTATTGCAGCTTACTCACTAAGGCAACATCTTTAAGAATGAAATTGTCATTAATGCAGATGGTACCTTTAGCAAAGACTCTACCTGAAGAAGCATCCCCAAAAGTGATCAACTCATCACCAAGGGCTCGGACTAGGGAAGAAAACCATTGAGAGTCTCTGATCATATGACAAGAACAACCGGAATCGACAATCCAAACATCTCCCTTCCCCATCCGACGAACCTGATCAAGATATAAGAGAGAAAGATGACTCAATACTGGGATAGAGTGAAGACTTAGGAACCCAATACTGAACCGCACGACGCCTTAGAGTACCAGCCATAGAAGAAGACTGGACTCGAGTATCTCTCTGATGTTTAACTCTAACAACATTAGTAGCAACTCTAGTAGATGATCTAGGAGCTGAAACTGGGTTGGCCTGCCGTGGTACAAAAGCCGAACCACCCCAGTGAAGCTACCTAAAACTCCTACCAGAAAACACCTCACGCCGCTGATATCTACCTCGATGAGAAAAACGAGGAATATCAAGAGGACGGCGGAAAGACTTACCACGGAAGGCTCCAGAACTAAAACTCGAAGAAACAAGATGAAAACCGAGTACTGGATGCTGCCCAAAAACAGGCGACTCTCTAACCTGTCTAGAAGCAATGTGTGCCTTAGGAGCACTCAGAGTCTAGGGATGACCCTGAATACCTCTAAGAGCAGCAACACGCTCACGCCGAGTGTTCTTGGCGCGTCTCAAACAGAAATCTACTAGATGACCATCCTTCTTACAGAAGGTGCATGTGTACTTCGCTTTGCTAGAGGCAGAAGCTACAGGAGCAACAACCTTCTGGTCAGAAATCCCATGGACAACCCCAACAGACCTAAACACCGTGGTACTCACTCTAGGAGCTATCACAATATCACCACTCTTGGAGCCACGCACAATGGTGGGAGGATGCACCCAAGCGTGCTCCAAGGGGTCAAATCCTAGACCCTGATTAAATCTTTTAATCTTGGATTGGTCTAGAATAAGATTGAGTTTCTTTTTGCCTCCTACAAACTTCTCGAGAGTACTCATGAGATACTCACACTCCCGGAAGAAAGAGGCACATGAAGAACAGAGAAGAGAGGAAGAAAAAGAACAGAAAGAGAAGCTCTCTTAGCACGTGCATTTTTGTCCCTCAGCACGGCTGCCTCAATCTTGAGGGCCTCACAAGAAGCACACGTCTCATTTCTATTCCTATGGACTTGGTCTTCTAATTTCTTCCTAAGTTCGACATGGATTTTATCCAAGTCCCCCTCAATCACATTACATCGCAAGCAACTTTCCTATGACTTATCTAGTAAGTCCTTAGCATGTTTAGCACACTTGACATTTAGAGATTCATGGTCAAGTTTTAGTTGCCTACATCCCTCACATGAGCTGACTTGGTCCTTAGAAGCATGCATTTCAAGTTCGTCGTTTCTAGAAGAAAGCTTCCTGAGGTGATTGCTCATGGCATCAATTTCAGCAAGAAATTTAGGGCAATTAGAGCATGTTGGAGTAGAGTGAGCATGAAGAAAACTAGCATCTAGTGGAATAGCATCAATAGAATAATGCTAGAATTCTTCAACCTAAGACTATCTAATTCAGACAACACACTATCATGCATAGTCCTTAGGTTCTTCAATTCTACAAGAAGAGCATCACACAAAGAACAATCATCAGTGACTCAAGAGGGAGAAGATCTAAGAGAAGCTAACTCTCGAGTCAAGGTACCTACTTCCTTCTCTAGTTCCACACACCTAGCTCTAGCTCTAGCATGAAATTTTCCTAATTTGCAGAAAGCTTCATTGAGCTTGTCATAGGAGGGTACCTTGTCCGAGTCGCTGTAGAGCTCAGAGTCGCTGATGTCGTTGGTGTTGGCCATGAAGCACAAGCCGGAGATGTCATCGTCGCCCTTCTTCTCTCACGGTTCATCCTCGCCCTAGTCGCTCCATGTCTCTGTGTCGGAGAGGGTTATGTCGTCAAGCGCGGCGAGGACGCGGTAGAAGAGCTTCTTGTTCTTGGAGAAGTTGCGGTACTTCTTCTCACGCGTCGGCTCTCGAACTGGAGGCTTCTTGTTGCGGTTCTTGTCGATGTAGTCGTTCTTTGCCGAACCACCGATATTGTTCTTAGCCTTCTCCAGTTTGGGGCAATTAGCCCGAATGTGGTTGGGGCCACCACACTCGAAGTATGTGATCATGCCACCTCTCTTTCTCTCTCTCACCCTCTTGTATGCATGAGAAAACTTGCGAGAAAGAAGAGCAAGCTCATTTTCTGGAAATTTTTCTAGTTGGTCATCGCTTAGCTCGCAAAGGGCGGAAAGAGAGAAACCAGTAGAAAGATCAAGGGAAGATCCAGTGGGATCAGTGACCAAGGCCATCAACTGTGATTTCATCTTGCGTGAGACGATGTTGATCTCATGAGTCTTGAGAAGAGAGTAAAGCCCATCAAGAGTCAAGGTCGACAAGTCAGTAGTGTTCTTGGTGGTGGTCACTTTCATTTCCCAAACACGAAGATAGAGTGCGGTCAAGAAATGTCGAGCATTATCCGAGTCATGGTATATGCAACCGACTGCTCGGAGGTTGCTCAAAATCTTCGTAAACTGATCAAAGTACTCGTCAAGACTCTCACCAGTGTGTTGTTCAAACTTGTTGAACTCACGCTTGAAGTGATCCTGCCTCACGGTCTTTATTTGAGTAGTGCCCTCATGGTAAGCATCGAGGGTCACCCAAATCTCGTGAGCGGAACGGAGGTGAGAAATCCTATCATACTCACTGCGGCTAAGACCCTGCATGAGGATGTTCCTTGCCTTAGCGTTCGCCTCAACGTCAGCCATATTTTCGGCCGTGACGCCTTCATCAGCAGGAACCTCATACGGGACTTTCACCTTCTGCCATATCAGGAAGCCCTGGACAGTGATGTATGACTCCATCCACGATTTCCAAAACGGAAAATCAATTCCAGCAAAAATAAGAGGCTTGGTGGAATACTTGTCCATCTCCATAGCTCTTGAGACCGATCAAGATCTATGAAAAAGCAAAACCGGCTCTGATACCAATTGAAATATCGAAATGGCGATCAGAGGGGGGTGAATGATCCCAAATAAAATTTTCCCCTACTCAAAGCACTCCAAACAATCTCAAAATAAAAATCTGAAACACCCAAAGATTTTCCTTCAAACTGGTGTTTCTCAGATTCGCACACCCTCCAAAACCCGAACAATTAGACAACTATGTGTACCCCTAGCTTGCATGAATGAGAACCATGAATCATGTGAGGGATTTTTAATCACAATCTTGGTTGTCAAGTGTCCAAACAAAGAGGAATCAACTCAAAGACTACTTTTCTAAAAGAGATAAAGCTAAAACACCAAAGTCTCTTTCCAGAAAAGTAAAAGCAGATTTTCCATGAATTGTCCTCAATTAGAGCAGGTGGTTGGTGAGTTTCTGTTGCTCTAAAATTTGTGGGAATTTTTCTTCCTGTGAGCAGTTGAGTTTCTGTTGCTCTAAAATTTATAAAAATCAAAGACTGACTGCTTCACAAAGAACAAGTTATGAACATATTTGCAATTTGATAAAAACTTGATCTCTAGTCTATCCTAGGGTGCAAGAAAGATGTAAAACCATATGAACACCCTCAAGACATCCTAGAAGAACAACATTTAGAAGGAGGGGAGGCAAATCCAAATTACGATAAAGTAAATTGCCAGAATGTAAATGCAGGAAAGTAAATGCTGAATTTAAATGTGTAATGTAAATGCGTAAAGGAAATGAAACATGAAAATAAATGAAGAACATTTCATTTCTAGAAGGAGAGGTTACAAAGCCTCACATTTCAAGTGGGCAAAGCTCGAAGGAGCATCAAAAACCTCAAAACCATCAAGAGGGGAAGGCTACCCCTTCACCCCATTTATACAACTATTGGGCCACCTACCACCCTTGGATGAGCCTCTAAACCCTAGAGCATCCATCAAGGGCTAGGATTTACCCACTCAACCAACCATGCAAAGGTTCACCCAAAACCCACGACACATAATGGGTTTTTCTTGCACGTTTTTTAAAGTACACTAACTAGACCCGCTAACCTATCAACTAGACCAAGATCCAATGGTTCTCGTTGATCAACGCAGCGTCTAGCTAGCACCTCATCCGTTCCTTGTCTTCACGGCTTGCCACGACTCCGTCTCGGGTCATCTTCCGGCGATCCCCGACCATCTGGACCTTCGACGCTCCTCGCCTAGTCCCGGTCATCCTTCGCCTCACCATGATCTAACATCGTTGTCATGCAACAATCAAAAACAAGGAAACTCCCCACATAGCAATGCCCACAAAGATGTGCAATAAATCAATCAAAGTCTACTCATTAAAATTCATTTTTACTCGATCTGGCCGGTAGCACCGGGAAAACAGAGAAGACCTCAAATTGCTTCCAATTGAAAATCTATTTCAAATCAAACTCAAACAAGAGCAACCCAAGCTCAAATTTAGTCAAATACTCATCATAAATCTGGATAGACCTCCACATGGTCCTTCAATACAGCAGTAGTGTATTACTTCGCTAGGAGGCCTAAACCTGTCTACATCTTGTGTCCTTGACTTCGTGCATGACTCTGCTCACCCGAAGGTACCCAAAATATAAATTTTATTGTCGATCTCTAAACTTCAACAGTTGGCGCGCCAGGTAGGGGCCTTCAGCTGTTTTTTGTAGGAAAAGCATGTCTTTCGCGCGATCCCACAGCTGGTCTTCCGGTGACCATTTGGTCATCGCCATCAACCAGTCACCTCTAATTGGATCTGAGATTGCTTTTGGATCGATGCGTTATCAATAGGGGCCAAGCAAAAATCTGCTATTTATCGGCTTCATCGAATCCTGCTCCTGGGATCCTGTCGGGACCCGAATATGCAAATCTGGACCCTTTGTGTATTCAGCACTAGTCCAGGATCACGCTAGTGAACACAGTCTCAACATAGATGAAATATCACAATCATACACAACAGAATAATAAATAAAGACTTCATCTATTAATATAGAACTATTGAACGACCTTAAGGTCAAACTTACACTTGTGAGGCCTTGGTGGCTTCATCTCAAAATAAATAAACAGCAGCGGAATGAAGAACGTCGACGAATCCCATCAATATGCCACAGGCAATTCACAAGGTTCAACTCGTAGATATTCGCCTCCTCGTGGAACTTCTCCGTCCAAGTTGTAGTCTTCTCCTCAACTGATGATTTTGTGTGTTGCAAGGAGTGAGTACAAAAAGCACTCAACAAGTTGTGCACAGAATGCAAGTCTAGTATTCTATATGCATGGCTTAGTATAAAGGTATGGCTATCATGGCTATTTTGCAGTAAAGCAGTATTTATAAAAGAATACGGTAAATAGATTGAAATTGCAGTAAAACAAATAATAATAGATAGATAGATTCAACATTTGACAAGTAAACCAAGTTTCCAATCCAAAGTCAATTTCCGCTTTCCATGGCATCCTGCCATCCCAATAAGTTTTGTTTAATAAAAGTCTAACCCTTGAATGCAATTCCCAAGCATTGCTCAATACCGTGAGCACGGCTATTCGAATAGATTTTACACTCTGCAGAGGTTATGCACTTTACCCACACGATATAATCAAACACCACACAGGTGGGTGACCATAACAAAGCCTTTACAATACTCTATTTAGACTTTGTACTGCTCGGTGAGGTTTCAACGCGGAAGGGACTGGTTACTGCACTCCGGGCCCCCCTCTTGCGCCATATGAGTCTACCCATACACCGGGGACTCACTATACACCACAGCAGTACCGAAATCTAGACATCACAAATTAGTCAGCTAGGCTGTCCCATTCCAGACATGTGGTTGCAAGTAAGACTCAGGTCAAATGCTTGCAAGGTTAAGTCCTTAGGGTGACTAGGGCAAGACTTCCACATACCCTCTGCCAAATCTGGCCCACCTTGGCACACTGCCCCCCGCCACTTGCCCTAATCCAAATCATTAGCACCCCAGTTGATTACCAAGCACCACATGCTATCAACAAGTCAACCTCGTTGCGTGACATCCACTCGTCACCACAACGCAAACTCATTGTGTGACCACACATGACACACAAGTTCATAACAATGTTCCATATTCCATTAGTCAAGATTAATCAGTGATGATTCAACACATGTGATGACATGGCATGGCTAAGCAATCTACGACGGTCTAACCAACCCATGTTGATTATCAATATTAACCAACTCTTAATTAACCATCCTAGGGTGACAATTAGATCATGGCATACAATGGCAAGGTAGGGTATAGATCAAATTGGTATAATAGCTAAGTCCCAATTTAATTTGAAACAATTGTATACTTGAAATAATATGCAATAGGGTAAAACAAATATAGCAATTTTATAAACATGGTTTCAACGTGATCAAAGCACAACTTGCCTAGCCCTTGCGATTTTTATTGTTCTTTACTCTTTATCTTTGATTCTTGATCTTTGATCTTCAATCTTTACCTTCTTGATCTTCAGCTCCTTAGAACAACTTCCGGATGATGCGTCTAACGATTAAAGAAGAAGCAAATACAAACCAACTCAAAAGATAAATCAAATAAAATCCAAATTGAGAACAGATAGTATTGGATCACAAAGGGTTAGATGAATTTAGGAACTTGAATGGATTTGATCAGATATTAGACAAAAGAGAACGAGCTTTCAGAATACACCGAAAAGGAAAAGACTGATAACCGAGAAAGAAAGAATAATGTTCCAAAGAATATTTCTTCTAAAGTTATTATCTTGATTGGATAGACAATGACATATAGGCTCTCGATCTATAAACCGAGTCCATAAAGATACGTTAGTTCGCAATGAACTAAACTGATGCTTAATGCTGACTTTTGTTGACCAAACAGATACACAGTCGAACAAAAGAAAGATAGACTAATAGATTAGATATGGCACAAGGATATGACATATGACCAATGGTCTATCGACCAAGTCCACGAATGATTTCTAGGCCAATGGCAGATTAGATTTTCAAGAATAGGACATGGACAAGTGGGGTCGACATTTATGCGATTCGATCTGAGATCAGTCATACATCGATCAAGAGGCTTGACGATGACAAGGAAACGAGGAAATGAAGACAAGGCTAAACTCGTAGGTGATAGGGTTAAATTACAATAAGGCGATAGAGAGGATCATGATATTACACAAGGGCTTTTGCGAGCATGTACACATGCGATAATAGCGAAGCGACGACAAGACACTTATGCAAATATAAGATGTCGATTGTCGATACAATGGTATGGTAGCAAGGTTATGATATGGCTCAGGATTGATCTGCGAGTTGCGAGGTTTACATGACATGATGTATCGTCAATGACAAATTGGACCCAAGGTTATGTTAGGGTTTGAGAGGAAAGTCTCCTGGATAGATCCACTTGGCGTAGGGATAGGATAGGTAGGGTTGGCTCTGCGATAAAAGATTACCAAGGGTGGCTAACCGAAACAAGATCCGATAATGAAAGGGACTAGATCGAAGACAACAAGTAGATTCTAGAATATGGCATTGATGGTAACCGAAGACCAAATGAACTCTAAAGATGGGCAAACTAGGGAATGATGGGCTACTAGACATGACGACACGACCAAAGCGAACTAAGTTGGCTGGCGGGAAAAGACGGCGCGCGGCACTCACGAAAGGCGGCGGCTAATGAATATTAAAATTTTCGGTTGTTGAAACAGTAAAGGGGAAGTGAGCACCACGTAGAACGCGGTGAGAAGAGCTCAACGGTATAAGCGGATTTGGCGGCGACCCAATGGACAGATCACAAATTATCAATGAACAGCTGCTAAAGCTAATAGATCAAATGGTCATAACTATTAAAATAATAGATGAAACCTAACCAAATTTTTCAGAGAGCTGTCTAGGACCCTAAGGCACAATATGACGTGAAAGGATCAGATTTTTACCTTCTGGATCAACAGGTAATGCACGAGGAAGTTTTCAGCTGTACGTACGCAGTCGGATCGGGGAAGATTGAATTTTCTGTAGAAATCCCGCAGACAAAACCTTGTGTTAGCGTGAGCACCGGGTAGAGGACATTTCACGGTCAAATTCGCAAAAACGAAGGAGAACGGGCGACGACAAGATTAGAGATTGGAACAGCCATAACTTTTGATTTTGCGGATGAAACTACACCAAATTTGGTGGAGAGGTAGATTAGATCTCAAGGCACGATACGACATGAGCAGATTTTAGAAAAATTCACAGAACGACGGGGAACGCGATGCCAATTTCTGCCGATGAGGGCGGCGCACCGGAAGAGGTACAGCTGCCATTTTTAGGGTTTGGGAGGTGCTCTGGGATGAGGGGTGTGTGGGAGGGGTCTTAGGACAATTATATAGGCTAGGGAGTCATGCCATACAAGGAAACATGATGAAAAACCGGATTTAGATTGAAAACGGATCGGATCGAACACCTGGCGCGCAATGAACAGTAAATGATGGCGTGGCGCATTGTGGTGCATCGGATGGGGATCGGAGGGTGCAGCTGGGCGGCGATGTGGCCGGCTCGGGAGATGACACGTGGATTTAACCCAATTTCCAAATTAAAATAATTCCAACAATTAAAATAATTCATTTAGAGCAATAAAAATACCAGAAAAATTCTAAAAAAATTCTAGAAAATATTTTAAGACATTTGGAGGTCAAATAAAATATTTTGAGCCAAAATTTATTTAAAATTTTGCAGTATTTAATTAAATTTAAAAAAAGGCTTTATTTAAATTAATTTCCAAATGAATAACAAACGAACTCCTAAAAATATCAAAAAATTACAGAGAATTCCTTGAAGCATAATGAACTCACATAAAACTAAATTTATTTTAATTGAAGTTTATATTAGTCAAAATAAATTGTTTTTGCATTAGAAAATTCCAGATTAAGCTTTATTAAAGCGAGAAAATCACCGGGGATTTTTGGAAAGATGAACTAAACAAGAGATTTTTGAAAACCCAAATTTTGGGATGTTACAAACCTCCCCCCCTTAACAGAATCTCGACCCCGAGATTAAGGTTGTTTATAAAAAAAGGTTCAGGGGGACTCAACTCTTGGGACTTTCTTAAACTTCCAAGCAACTGCACACTGGGCAAGGTTGCTTTCGAACAAACGCTTGACAACATCCAAAATTTGTAGGCTGCACGATGTGGATGAGATCCTTTTGCAATTCCACTGACTTCCACAGTGTCTGCTTTTCTGGCACAAGAAGGCACTCCTTGTGTTGGGACTCTTGAAACACATCACGCACTCAAACTGGCGTTCTGGCATCTCCTTTGACAGGCTCACTTGCTTTCTGTCCTTTAACACTCGGTTTTCTGCTTCTTATAGAAATTGGACAAGCGGCATTTGACAGTGAAACTTTCTTGCAACTCTGCGGTCTTGCACAACATTCCTATTGGTCTGTTTCTATCTCTATCGGCTTGATTCTCGAGTACTGCCTTAAACTCTAGATCAACTGAATATTCCTTCACATTGAACTCAAGATCCAACTATTAATAGAGGTAATGGCATGGTTCTGCTGGCATACACTAAGGTAGCTAAAGTAATTCGTCAGAAAAACAATTATCCTATGTAGTTATTAAGCATACGCAACAACTCCTTTTCTTCTAATGTGATGGCACATCCACCTTCTTAGCTCAACATAACAGAACAACTGGGTCTTTAGCTGTCTCCGATATGCTGAAGTTAAACTGATCGCAAATCTTTCTCGGAGAACACTCTCGCTCCTCTTAACTGATCAAATCTTTGACCATAAACCAAAACTGCCTTACACATAGGTAACCAGATAATTCCAGGGATAAACACCTCAAGCATGGGTTTCCAATATGATAAGATTTACCAATATGATAAGATTTATTAGGAACTCAATCTCAACAATAGACAAGTTAACTCTCAACATCTTGGATTACATATGATTTTCAATCAGTACAACATCTGATGCCTTCTAAGCTCTAGTAGTAATAATGTGGTTGACATGATCTTTTGTTAGCACTGGCGGCATGGCTTCAGATTGAACTGCTCCACAATTCACATTCTGGTGCAATTGTCCCGGTAGGTGTAGGAGTAAGATTGAAGCGGACAGGTATAATAACTTTTCTCTTAAAACAACTGTTGGCAAAATGTCCCGGTTCATTGCATCTGAAGCAATGCTTGACCGACATCTGTTGACTTCCTTCTAACAAGCACTAATCTTGGTAGGGCAGAGCTGATATTGATGTGATCCGCAGTGATCACTTTCTTTTGAGGGCAGTGTTTAGCAAAATGTCCTGGCTGGCGACAGGCAAAGCAACCTCTAGGCAGTAAGATTCCTCCTTGAGAAATTTTAACCAGGTGGTGTTATGAAAATTCGCCTCGTCGAGGAAGCAGTGAAGGTGTCTCGAACAAAGTCTGAGCAGTATGGCAACTGAGTTGTTGAGGGGCACTCCTCATTTGCTGTTGCGGTAGTCCTTCTTGACAAGCTTTCTGACGTTTGTGGTTATACTCTAATTCTTTGCGCTCAACTCCTAGAATAAGGGTCTTGTTAACCAACTCTTCTTGCGTCAACTGACTCTTTGAGCAAGTTACTCCTACAGTTTTACCGCTCACTCTTGGGGTTATAAACTTTACTCATGTAATTTCTAGAATGATTATGGCTTCCAAAATTGCTTAACCTTTCTGTGGGCATTCCTTAACAAAATGACCTAACTTACCACAGTTGTAGCATGAACATCTGGGTCGTCGTGTCTGGTTAGGTGTAGTCATATGCACAATATCGTCTTTCTCAGGCATCACCACTTGTTGGTTCATAGGGCATTCCCTGGCCCAATGACCTTGTTTATCGCACAATAAACATGAAGGACCGAGATGGCGAACAGAGGGGGGGTGAATGGTCGCAAATAAAAATTCCCCCAAAATACTCCAACAAAAACCTCGATAAGATCGCTCAAAGGAAATTGTGAAAAACCCGAAAAACTAGACAACTATGTGTACCCCAAGCTTGCATGGATAAGTACCATAAAATATGTGGGGATTTTTGAGTCACAATCCTGGTTGTCTAGTGTCTAAGATAAAGAGGAATCAATTCAAACTCTTGCTTTTAGAAAGGACATCAATTGAAATCACAAAAGTCACTTTCAGAAAAGCAAAAGCAGAATTTCCAGAACTTATCCTCAATTTGCACAGGAGGTTGGTGGGTTTCTGCAGCTCACAAAATTCTGACAATTTTTCTCCCTATGAGCATCAAAGTCGTGAAGAACTCCACCAAATTTCTCCTCAAAAAGCCATACAGAACAAACAGGAAAAATCTAAGAACACAGTATGCTCAAGAACTTCGAGCAGAAAGTTTGGGGCTCGGTTTTCACCTCATGGCGCCCAAACGGTGCAACAACTGAACTCCAAAATTTTTCTGTAGGTGTATATCAGAGTCCCGCACCTCCTACAATAACAATCACTCAAAAAGCATTTTGCTAGATTTTTACAAAAATCAAAAACTAACTACTGCGCGAAGAACAAGTTCTATACTCAATCCAAGAGTGCAAAAGAGATGTAAAACCATATGAACACACTCAAAACATCCAAGATCAGCAACATTTAGAAAGAGGGGAGGCAAATCCAAATTACTTGAATGTAATTGCGGGAAAGTAAATGCTGAATTTAAATTGCGTAAAGTAAAGACATAATGTAAATGCGCAAAATAAATTCAGAGGCGAATGGATAAAACTTTCATTTCTGGAAGGGGAGGTTACAAAGCCTCACATTCATGTGGGCAAAGCTCAAATGAGTATCAAAAACCTCAACACCTTCAAGGGAAGGAGGCTACCCCTCCACCCCTATTTATACTACTCTTGGGCCACCTACCACCTTTGGATGTGTCTCTCAACCCTAGAGCACTCATCTAAGGGCTAGGATTAACCCACACACACAGCCATGCAAGGGCTAACCCAAAACCCACACACATACCGGGTTTTCTTGCACGGTTTTCAAAGCATACTACCTAGACCCGCTAACCTATCAACTGGACCTCAATCCGACGGCCCTCATTGATCCACGCGGCATCTAGCTAGCATCAACTCCTGTCCTTGTCTTCTTGACTTGCCCGGACTCCGTCTCCGATCATCTTCCGGTGATCTCCCAACCGTTTGGACCTCCAACGCTCCTCGCCTAGTCCCGGTCATCCTTCGCCTCACCATGACCTAGCACCGTCGCCCTGCAACCATCAAAGACAAGGAAACTCGTCACATAGCAATGCCCACAAAGATGTGCAATAAACCATCCAACTCATCACTACCGCGTTCATACAACCGGTACTGCCACTCCTGGCAGAGACAACTCAAATTACTTTATTTTGAAAATCAATCCAAATCAAACTCAAACTTGAGCAAACCTTGCTCAAATAAAGTCAAACACTCATCACAAACATGGATGGACCTCCACATGGTCCTTCAATCTCCCCCTTGATGAGTATATTGAGAAACCACACAAAAGGCATAAATTTGAGTTTGAAGAGAATGAAGAAGAAAGCAATTTTTAGTTGCAAAGTCAAACTTGGTCCAAAGATAGAAATTAGAACCATGACCAAGTTGACGAAGAGGAATTCAGATTTTAGAGTTAAAGTTAAGAAAGAGCAAGTTTTCAACAAAAACTCTAAAATCCAACTAAACATGTCAAATGTGATTATGAGATTATGATCCAACAGAAGTAGTAGCATAATTTTACAAAGATCATAATAACCAAATAAGCATTCACATTTTTATCTTTTTAGTGATGCCTTTTCTACGTTTTCTCCCCCTTTTGGCAATATAGGCATCAATTTTTTTTATATGTATGCATGAAATGCAATGGAAAGAGTTTTGAAGATTATCCAATTGATCAAAATGGAAGGATATTACACCAAGCTTGTCAATTTCAGAAGATGACTAAACTAAGACATGTCCAAGTGCAAATATGAGCTTAGTTTTGAATATTTCATTTTTAGCAAGATTTGACAAGTGCAACACTTAGCTTTAGTTTCAAAAATAGAAGAATAGCCACTCTAAGGATCAAAAGGAAAACCTAGAGCTCAACCTACTCAACACGTTGGGGAATCTAGAAGAGCTTACAAGGTCCTTCGGGCTCATTTATCACTTAATGCAAATTTTGATTTATCATCATACAAGACATAGCGGGGTGCAAATGTTTGACATTATTTGCATTCTTTACCCACATATGTCTTTGTTTTTAATTTATTTGCATTTTCTTTTGACAACCAATTGACTCAAGCCGTATGCGACCATCTCAAGATGAGCTCTTAAGAGGATGGTCTAGGTCAAACACGATGTATTCCAAGTTCATCCCAAGTGCAATGGGAAGCGGTCTTGTGAATACAAGGTGTTGAGTCGTATGTGCACAAGAAGAGTCAATTTTGTTTAATTTTCATTTTTTAGCACAACGATTCATGAGCAATTGAAGGACTCTAGCATGGATCAAACTAGTTTCACCCAAGTTGCTATAGGGACTCTAGAGAACTCCTAAATTTCTCAAATTATGGCACAAACCTCTAGAGAAGAAACCTAGCAAGTAAAAGCAACAAGTTTCATCAAGTTTTTCATTTAAGGCTTATTTCATTTTTAAGCTTAGCAAGTTAAATGAACATGGACATACCTAAGCTAGTGATTTTCTTCAAATGATGTAGCATGGTGTATAGCATGAAAACAAAATCAATTGCATAATAGACAAAGCTCATTAAACAAGAAATGCAGTCTATATGCAATGCACGAACAGATTCCCAAACTCCCCCTCAACAAATGAATCAATTTTAAGCTCAAATCTGGTTAAAGTTGAGTTATTATCAAGATTAGGCATAAAGAAGACCCAAATGAACTCAATAACAACCAGAAAAACAAAATGAGGAGAAGAAGTCGAGAAACTGCAAAACTGGATGGCTATTGAGCATAGATAAGATAGAAGAGACTCACTACGGCTCAGACTCGCTCTTATCTTCCCCAGTGACTGACATAGGGAAGCTGACTCTAGATCCCAACTAAGGAGTGCACACAGGCCCTGTCTACCCAGGAGGCCCAATACCTGCTAGACTTATAAGACTGAGGGAACTCAACCTAGAGAGAAGAGAGAACAGCTAATCACGCATGATAGCAACCTAAAGCACAAGATAAGAGGTCCATGCAAGGCATATCAGAAGTCTAAGTGAGTGAACTCAACTCAAGAAAACAAGCCCAAAGTCACCCAGAAGAAACACAAAGAAAAGAAAAGCTGGAAGAAAACATATAATACGTAATATACAAACCAGCTCCCCCTCACGAAAGGCCATAAGGGCTCATAAACCCAAGCTCAAATCCCCCTGAACACACTCTACTCCCCTTGAGGCACACTCTAAAACTCTCACCTCACAAGAGATAGGTAGAAAGCTAGAAGAAAACAGATAAGATCTAAAACCACTTGGTTCCTAAGGAGCAAGACGGCTCAAGGTAAAAAGCAACCTAACTATGCTAGAAGTCCAACCAAAAGACTCTAGACAAACAGGACACAAGCTCTACCTACAAAAGAACCACAACCTCCTAAGAGACCCATCACTATCATCAACATTTTCAGAGGTACTTACCTACTGCAGTGTAGTGCAAGTAGTGGCAAATGACCTGAAGTGGATCCAAAAAGCAGAGGAAGAAGACTTAGAGATATTCCTAGGATGATGGTCTCCTCACCAGAAAGCCTACACACATGCATCCAACAAATCTATGCTTTCGAAATTGGGGTTAGGCAGATCCAGTTCCTAGGCACGAATGGACAAGATACAGGAAAAATGTGGCAAACGATCATCTAGAGCATGAACATGATGCAGAAGGTAATGTATGATCATGTATCACAGCCAAGCTAAAGATAGCATCAAGATCCATATATCCATAGACAACAATGAAAACATATCCACATGATAAACAACAAAGAAGGTGCATCATAGCACTTCATGTCATGTGTAAGAAGCTAAGCAAGGTGCATCACAAAGAACAAAATGCTAGCAGGGATCATGTGCAAGCCTAGAAATACATGGATCAAGATACTACCCTAAACATGGCAATGAGCGTGTAAATGAAGAAATACCACAATGAAGCACTACAACATGCAACTAGATATAACATGAGCAAGATGAATGAAGACAACCAAAGAGGATCATGCATAAAACAAACCAATTAGCAACATCAAGATCCATTTATCCATAGTCTTAATAACAATATTTACATGTTGCGAAAAGGCCCGTCAAAAGAAGACCAAACAAAAGGTCATGAGGACACAGGCAGCATGAAAGTAAATGGTGACCATGGACACAAAGATGAGAAGCTACTTATGGCAACACTATATGCATGATGATGAATACATGCCATGAATGAAGAACACAAACTCATGCAAAATAGGTATGAAGCATATAAGCATGAAGGACAATAAAAGGTGATCATAAACAATATAAGTCATACAGCGGCAGCTAGATCATATGACTCTAATCTCATGAAAGGCACTCACATGTAGCACAAAGTCTGACAAACAAAGTCTAAACAAAGCTAACCATGGATGTAATAGAAAATCAGGGTCATATAACCTAGATACTACTCATGACAAAATAAAGTAAATGATATATAGCACGTGCTCATAGTTAATACAAATGCTCATACCAAATGAACAATATCATGCACAGGATAAAAACAAGAGAATCACATGCTGGGAAAGAGCTCATGAATTTAGGGTATAATACATGAAGCACAAAGATGGTTGAGGAAAACATGCTATGGCACAAAACAAGACAGACAAAAACTAACAAGACCTAGCAAAGTACATATAATACACATGGGAGCAAGAGCAATCACAACATGTCATGGAAATGATGATCACAAGTATAACCGACATGAGGGTATGAGATAGCTCACCATGGAAGTGGAAGTCCCCAATGCAGTTATCATGAAGCTCAACACTTGTGGAGCGAAACACGAGGCAAACAAAGTTGAAAGTACATGCAGGTTAGCATGATGCTCATGATGGTCATGTAGGAAGATCCAATCCTCTAGAGACAAGCCGCAAAGGCCAACTCGGAATTCACATCGAGTGCCAACATTGAAAGGCGACAAACCGATCCTAGATGAGATTAGTAAAGATCAACATGACCAACATACTTACCTGCAACTCTTGCCGTGAGTGGGTACCACGAGGAAAAACGAGGTCCACTACTTATGCACGGCGAAGATGATGCCTCAGGACAACTCATGGACTAAGAATCGAACTAAGAAAGGACAAATCCACAAGATGACTCAAATCCACTCCACTAGGCAGTGATCACATCCTCAAGCTAGCCTCAAGCGACTCATGCCATGAGAAAGGCAAAAGGCACTTAAAAGCATCATCGCAAAGACATGACACAAGGAATTGACACAAGAGGGAAAGATGACTTAGTACTGGGATAGAGTGAAGACTTGGGGACCCAATACTGAACCACTCGACGCCTCAGTACCAAATGCATCAAGAAGATCGGACTCGAGTGTCTCTCGACGCTTAACCCTAACAAGATCGAGCAACTCTAGTAGATGATCTAGGAGCTGAATCGGGTTGGCTGCCGTGGTGCAAAAGCCGAACCACCCCAGTGAAGCTGCCTAAAACTCCTACCAGAAAACGCCTCGCGCCGCTGATATCTACCTCGATGAGAAAAACGAGGAATATCAAGAGGACGGTGGAAAGACTGACTACGAACAGCTCCAGGACTAAAACTCAAAGAACTAGGATGAAAATCGAGTCCTGGACGCTGCCCAAAAACAGGCGACTCTCTAACCTGTCTAGAAGCAGTTTGTGCCTTAGGAGCACTCAAAGTCTGGGGATGACCCTGAATACCCCTAAGAGCAGCAACACGCTTACGCCGAGTGATCTTGGCGCGCCTGAAGCAGAAATCTACTAGGTGACCATCCTTCTTACAGAAGGTGCATGTGTACTTCGCCTTGCTAGAGACAGAAGTAACAGGAGTAACACCCTTCTGGTCAGAAGTCCTATAGACAACCCCAGCAGACCTAAACATGGTGGTGCTCACTCTGGGAGCTACCATAATCTCACCACTCTTGGAGCCGCGCACAATGGTGGGAGGATGCGCCCGAGCGTGCTCCAAGGGATCAAATCCTAGAACTTGATTGAATCTACTAATCTTGGATTGGTATAGAATAAGATTGAGCTTCTTCTTGCCTCCAACAAACTTCTCGAGAGTGCTCATAATATACTGGCAATCTCGGAAGAAAGAAGCACAAGAAGAATAGGGGGAAGGAGAGGAAGAAGAAGAACCAGAAAGAGAAGATCTCTCAGCACGTGTTTTTTGTTCCCTTAGCACGGCTGCCTCAATCATGAGGGCCTCACAAGAAACACAAAGAGCATCTCTAATGCTAAGGGTTTGGTCTTTTAACTTCTTCTTAAGCTCGACATGGATTTGATCCACATCATCCTTAACCCCAAAGACACAAGAGTAACTGTGATTTTGACTTAACTAGTAAGTCCTTAGCAAGTTCATCACACTTGGCATTCAAAGCATCATTGTCAAGTTTTAGTTGCCTCACCCTCACATGAGTATTGGGTCCTTAGAAGCATGCAATTCAAGTTCATCATTTCTAGCAGAAAGCTTCTGAAGGTGTGAACTCATGGCATCAATTTCAGCAAGCAATTTAGGGCAATTAGAGCATGATGGAGTGGAGTGAGCATGAAGAAAACTAGCCTCAACAGGAATAGCATGAACATAACTAGTGCTAGCATTCTTCAACCTAAGACTATCAAGTTCAAGAAGCACACTATCATGTATGGTCCTTAGGTTCTCCAACTCCACAAGAACAAAGATCACAAAGAACACAATCATCGGTGACTCGGAGAGAGAACATCTAAGCGAAGCTAACTCCGAGTCAAGGTACCTACTTCCTTCTCTAACTTAGAACACCTCGACCTAGCCTTAGCATGAAACTTGCCTAATTTACGAAGGCGAGATTTAACTCGTCGTAGGTGGGTACCTCATCCGTGTCATTTGTCACATTTCGAGTCGCCGATGCCGCTGGCGCCGCCATGAAGCACATGCCGAGAAGTCGCCGCCGCCTTCTTTTCTTGCGGTTCATCCTCGCCCTCGTCGCTCCATGTCTCCGTGTCGGAGAGGTTGATGTCGCAAGCGCGGCGAGGACGCGGTGGAAGAGCTTCTTGTTCTTGGAGAAGTTGCGGTACTTCTTCTCACGCGTCGGCTCACGAACCGAGGCTTGGTGGAATATTTGTCCGTCGCCATGGCTCTTGAGACCGGTCAAGATCTATGGAAGAGCAAACCGCTCGATACCAATTGAAGGACCGAGATGGCGAACAGAGGGGGTGAATGGTCGCAAATAAAAATTCCCAAAATACTCCAACAAAAACCTCGACAAGATCGCTCAAAGGAAATTGTGAAAAACCCGAAAAACTAGACAACTATGTGTACCCCAAGCTTGCATGGATAAGTACCATAAAATATGTGGGGATTTTTGAGTTACAATCCTGGTTGTCTATTGTCTAAAATAAAGAGGAATCAATTCAAATTCTTGCTTTTAGAAAGGGCATCAATTCAAATCACAAAAGTCACTTTCAGAAAAGCAAAAGCAGAATTTCCAGAACTTGTCCTCAATTTTCACAGGAGGTTGGTGGGTTTCTGCAGCTCACCAAATTCTGAGAATTTTTCTCCCTATGAGCATCAGAGTCTTGAAGAACTCCATCAAATTTCTCCTCAAAAAGCCTTACAGAAAAAACAGGAAAAATCTAAGAATACAGTATGCTCAAGAACTTCGAGCAGAGAGTTTGGGGCTCGGTTTTCACCTCTTGGCGCCCAAACGGTGCAACAAGTGAACTCCAAAATTTTTTTGTAGGTGTATTTCAGAGTCCCGCACCTCCTCCAATAAGAATCACTCAAAAAGGAGTTTTCTAGATTGTTACAAAAATCAAACACTGACTGCTGCGCGAAGAACAAGTTCTGAACAAAGTTGGAACTTGAAAGAAAAGATGTTCTATACTCAATCCAAGAGTGCAAACGAGATGTAAAACCATATGAACACACTCAAAACATCCAAGATCAGCAGCATTTAGAAGGAGGGGAGGCAAATCCAAATTACTTGAAAGTAAATTATGGAATGTAATTATGGAAAGTAAATGCTGAATTTAAATTGCGTAAAGTAAAGACATAATGTAAATGCGCAAAATAAATTCAGAGGTGGATGGATAAAACTTTCATTTCTGGAAGGGGAAGTTACAAAGCCTTACATTCATGTGGGCAAAGCTCAAATGAGCATCAGAAACCTCAACACCTTCAAGGGAAGGAGGCTACCCTCCACCCCTATTTATACTACTCTTGGGCCACCTACCACCCTTGGATGAGTCCCTCAACCCTAGAGCACTCATCTAAGGGCTAGGATTAACCCACATACACAGCCATGCAAGGGCTAACCCAAAACCCACACACATACCGGGTTTTTTTGCATGGTTTTCAAAGCATACTACCTAGACCCGCTAACCTATCAACTAGACCTCAATCTGACGGCCCTCATTGATCCACGCGGCATCTAGCTAGCATCAACTCCTTTCCTTGTCTTCTTGACTTGCCCGGACTCCGTCTCCGATCATCTTTCAGCAATCTCCCAACCGTCTGGACCTCCGACGCTCCTCGCCTAGTCCTGGTCATCCTTCGCCTCACCATGACCTAGCACCGTCGCCTTGCAACCATCAAAGACAAGGAAACTCCTCACATAGCAATGCCCACAAAGATGTGCAATAAACCATCCAACCCATCACTACCGCGTTCATACGACCGGTACTGCCACTCCTGGCAGAGACAACTCAAATTGCTTTATTTTGAAAATCAATCCAAATCAAACTCAAACTTGAGCACAACTTGCTCAAATAAAGTCAAACACTCATCACAAACATGGATGGACCTCCACATGGTCCTTCAAAACAATTCCATGGCGACCAAGTATCCCTGGTTCTTTGAGGCAAACGGACAGAGTTGACATGTTTCTTCTTCATTTCGTCACGCGGCACAGCAAGTGCGGATGACAATCCTTCTCTTTTCGCTAACTCTTGAGCAATGACACCTCGAAAATTCACTCACTGATGACGAGTCACGACGGTCACTATTGAATCCAATGGACATTGAGCTAGACAATGATCGCGTCCTTCATAAAGATAACATGTGATGTTGCTCATAGGACATTCTCCAAGTAAATGGCTTCCTTCTCAGCTGGAACAATTTATTGCATGCTCATCAGCAGTGTGTCCTATTCCTCCACAACGGACGCACGTATGGTCTTCCGATTTGTTTGGTTGACAACACTTCAAGGAACAACATCCTGGTATGACATCGGGGGAAGGGGTTGTACACTTCTCTAAACTTGCAGTAGTCATACTGACATTTGACAAAGCAACGAACTGCTGAAAAGCAGCGATGAACTCCAACCAAGTGATTTCTTCTGGTGTCTTGTGGGTAGTACGATAGTTCTTCCACCACTCCAAGGCATCTCCTTCCAATCGACATGTGGCGTAGGGAACCTTCTCTTCATCTTCACATTGCACCAAAGCCACACGAAGCTAGATTTCTGCATCTTTGAGAGTGGCTGATCCACCAAACGTGGGTGGTTTGGTCCTCTTGAACAAGGCAAACTTTGATTGTGAATAGGTGGCTGTGACTGTGGTTGTTGGGGCATTGAATTTGGCACTGATAACATTCATCTGTTGTATCATTGTCTACATGAGCTGGGTTTGAGCGGTGAATAACTGATCCAAATTCTGAATTGTCACTATTGGTACGGTGGATGGCTGCTAGTCACAATCTACTTTATTACTAGCACCAGTAGTAGCAACTGTATTGACTTGAACTGCCTCGAAATCACTCTTGTTGCCGGTTCTTTCCATATGTTGACCACTCCAGGGTTTAGTTAAGAGGGGAAAAGCAAAGATAAGGTTCAAGAATTCTAGTGCAGGGGAGCAGGATTAACCCAATAACTTATACAAACATTATTAATAACTTGGTATGGTTGCTTACAAAAGCCTAAAAGCTATGCAACGCATACTGCACACCCAACAACCAAGGAAAAAAACCAAATTAACCTAAGCACACAACAATCTATCATCTAAAAGTGTACCACTTCTATATTAGACTGACGCAACTCTTCACACATGAGTCTCAGCTGGCCACCAAAGTACTAGTTCTTCTAACTTTTGGAACACTTCATCGATCCACTTCTTTTCCTTAAGCTCGATGATTCCTATCTTCATGATCTTTAGGATCAGCAGCAAGACACCCAGTACTTTCTCCTTAAGTGTGAAACATCGTTAACTACTTAGAACAACTCATGTAAGATTTTTATTTAAACCAGTGGGGAAAGATGAATAATTTTAGCAAAAGGGGAAGAATGGAAGAATAAGATAAGTCAAGAACTTATTATTCTTTCAAGTTAAATTTTCTTTTTTAGAAAATACTTTTGAAGCTCCTAAGGAACAGCGAAACTATCTAGGGACAAGATCTTCAATCAATATGGCTCTGATACCACCACTGTCGGGACCTGAATATGCAAATCCGGACCCTCTGTGTATTCAGCACTAGTCCAAGATCACGCTAGTGCACACAGTCTCAACGTAGATGAAATATCACAACCATACACAACAGAATAATAAATAAAGACTTCATCTATTAATATAGAACTACTGAATGACCTTAAGGTCAAACTTACACTTGTGAGGCCTTGGTGGCTTCATCTCAAAATAAATAAACAGCAGCGGAATGAAGAACGTCGACGAATCCCATCAATATGCCACAGGCAACTAACAAGGTTCAACTCCTAGATATTCGCCTCCTCGTGGAACTTCTCCTCCTTCCAAACTGTAGTCTTCTCCTCAACTGATGATTTTGTGTGTTGCAAGGGGTGAGTACATAAAGCACTCAACAAGTTGTGCACAGAATGCAAGTCTAGTATTCTATATGCATGGCTTAGTACAAAGGTATGGCTATCATGGTTATTTTGCAGTAAATCAGCATTTATAAAAGAATACAGTAAATAGATTGAAATTGCAGTAAAAAAATAATAATAAAAGATAGATTCAACATTTGACAATTAAACCAAGTTTCCAATTCTAAGTAAATTTCCACTTTCCATGGCATCCTGCCATCCCAATAAGTTTTGTTTAATAAAAGTCTAACCCTTGACTGTAATTCCCGAGCATTGCTCAATACCGTGAGCACGGCTGCTCGAATAGATTTTACACTCTGCAGAGGTTATGCACTTTACCCACACGATATAATCAAACAACACACAGGTGGGTGACCATTGCAAAGCCTTTACAATGCTCTGTTTAGACCTTGTACTGCTCGCTGAGGTTTCAACACGGAAGGGACTGGTTACCGCACTCCAGGCCCCCCTCTTGCGCCATGTGAGTCTACCCGTACACCCAGGACTCACTATACACCACAGCAATACCGAAATCTAGACATCACAAATTAGTCGGCTAGGCTGTCCCATTCCAGACATGTCGTTGCAAGTAAGACTCAGGTCAAAGGCTTGCAAGGTTAAGTCCTTAGGGTGACTAGGGCAAGACTTCCACATAACCTCTGCCAAATCTGGCCCACCTTGGCACACTGCCTCTCGCCAATTGCCTGAATCCAAATCATTACCACCCCAGTTGATTACCAAGCACCACATGCTATCAACAAGTCAACCTCGTTGCGTGACATCCACTCGTCTCCACAACGCAATCTCATTGTGTGACCACACATGACACACAAGTTCATAACATTGTTCCATATTCCATTAGTCAAGATTAATCAGTGATGATTCAACACATGTGATGACATGGAATGGCTAAGCAATCTACGATGGTCTAACCAGCCCATGTTGATTATCAATATTAACCAACTATTAATTAACCATCCTAGGGTGAAAATTAGATCATGGCATACAATGGAAAGGTAGGGTATAGATCAAATTGATATAATAGCTAAGTCCCAATTTAATTTGAAACAATTGTATACTTGAAATAATATGCAATAGGGCAAAACAAATATAGCAATTTTATAAACAAGGGTTCAACATGATCAAAGCACAACTTGCCCGGCCCTTGTGATTTTTATTGTTCTTTACTCTTTATCCTTGATTCTTGATCTTCGATCTTCAATCTTTACCTTCTTGATCTGCAGCTCCTTAGAACAACTTCTGGACGATGTGTCTAACGATTAAAGAAGAAGCAAATACAATCCAACTCAAACGATAAATCAAATAAAATCCAAATTGAGAACTGATAGTATTGGATCACAAAGGCTTAGATGGATTTAGGAACTTGAATGGATTAGATCTGATATTAGACAAAAGAGAACGAGCTTTTGGAATACACCGAAAAGGAAAAGACTGATAACCGAGAAAGAAAGAATAATATTCCAAAGAATATTTCTTCTAAAGTTATTATCTTGATTGGATAGACAATGACATATGGGCTCTCGATCTATAAAATGGGTCCATAAAGATACGTTAGTTCGCGATGAACTAAACTAATGCTCAATTCTGACTTTTGTTGACCAAATAGATACACAGTCGAACAAAAGAAAGATAGACTAATAGATTAGATATGGCACAAGGATATGACATATGGCCAATGGTCTATCAACCAAGTCCACGAATGACTTCTAGGTCAATGGCAGATTAAATTTTCAAGAATAGGACAAGGACAAGTGGGGTCGACATTTATGCGATTCGATCTGAGATCAGTCATACATCGATCAAGAGGCTTGACGATGACAAGGCAGCGAGGAAATGAAGACAAGGCTAAACTCATAGGTGATAGGGTTAGCTTACAATAAGGCGATAGAGAGGATGATGATATTATACTAGGACTTTTGCAAGCATGCACACATGCGATGATAGCGAAGCGACAACATGACACTTATGCAAAGATAAGATTTCTATTGTCGGTACATTGGTATGGTAGCAAGGTTATGCTATGGCTTAGGATTGATCTGCGAGTTGCGAGGTTTACATGACATGATGCATCGTCAACGACAGATTGGACCCAAGGTTAAGTTAGGGTTTGAGAGGAATGACTCGTGGATAGATCCACTTGGCGTAGGGATAGGATAGGTAGGGTTGGGTCTGCGATAAAAGATTACCAAGGGTGGCTAACCGAAACAAGACCCGATAATGAAAGGGACTAGATCGAAGACAACGGGTAGATTCTAGAATATGGCATTGATGGAAACCGAAGACCAAATGAACTCTAAAGATGGGCAAACTAGAGAATGATGGCTTACTGGATATGACGACACGACCAAAGCGAACTAAGATGGTTGGCGGCAAAAGACGACGCGTGGCACTCACGAAAGGCGCCGGCTAACGAATATTAAAATTTTTGGTTATTGGAACAGGAAAGGGGAAGTGAGCAACACGTAGAATGCGACGAGATGAGCTCAACGGTATAAGCGGATTTGGCAGCAACCCAATGGACAGATCACAAACTATCAATGGATGGTTGCTAAAGCTAATAGATCAAATGGTCATAACTATTAAAATAATAGATGAAACCTAACCAAATTTTTCAGAGAGCTATCTGGGACCCTAAGGCACAATATGATGTGAAAGGATCAGATTTTTACCTTTTGGATCAACAGGGAACGCACGTGGAATTTTTCAGCTGTACGTACGCAGTCTGATCGTGGAAGATTGAATTTTCTGCAGAAATCCCGTTGACAAAACCTTGAGTTAGGATGAGCACCGGGTAGAGGACATCAAGATGAGTCTACAGTAAACATTTCACGGTCAAATTCGCAGAAACGAAGGAGAACGAGCAACGACAAGATTAGAGATTGGAACGGCCGTAACTTTTGATTTTTCGGATGAAACTGCACAAAATTTGGTGCAGAGCTAGATTAGATCATAAGGCACGAGATGACATGAGCGTGTTTTAGAAAAACTCACCAGAATGACGGGGAACGTGATGCCAATTTTGGTCGAAGTGGGCGACGCACCGGAAGAGGTACGACTGCGATTTTTAGGGTTTGGGAGGTGCTCTGGGGATTAGGTGTGCGTGGGAGGGGTCTTAGGACACTTATATAGGCTAAGGAGTCGTGCCATACAAGGAAACAGATGAAAAACCGGATTTGGATTGAAAACGGATCGGATAGAACACCTGGCGTGCAATGAACATAAATGATGATGTGGCGCATTGTGGTGCGTCGGATGGGTATCGAAGAGCTGTAGCTGGGCAGAAACGTGGCTGGCTCGGGAGATGACACGTGGATTTAACCCAATTTCCGAATTAAAATAATTCCGATAATTAAAATAATTCATTTAGAGCAATAAAAATACCAGAAAAATTCTAAAAAAATTCTAGAAAATACATTAAGACATTTGGAGCTCAAATAAAATATTTTGAACCAAACTTTATTTAAAATTTTGAACCATTTAATTAAATGTGACAAAAGGCTTAATTTAAATTAATTTCCAAATAAATCCAAATGAATAGCAAACGAACTCCGAAAAAAATCAAAAAATTACAGAGAATTCCTTGAAGCATAATGAACTCAAATAAAACTAAATTTATTTTAATTGAAGTTTATATTAGTCAAACTAAATTGTTTTAGCATTAGAAAATTCTAGATTAAGCTTTATTAAAGCGAAAAAATCAGCGAGGATTTTTGGAAAGATGAACTAAAAAATAGATTTTTGAAAACCCAAATTTTGGGATGTTACAGATCCATACCGAGAAGTGGGTTTCATCAACTTTGACCCGGTAGAGCCTAGCAACTTGAGGTGCTTCAACACGGAGAGCGAGACCGAAAGTGACACTTGCAGCAGTCAGGGCAGCAGTCAAATGGATCGATGCATGTTCATGACTAGAGCCACCCATGGAGTTACTACCGAACGTTCTCAAGACAAGAACTCAGGAGCAGACACTGCGGGAGGCGAGGGACCCCAAAATCCTCTACACGTGCTTCGAGCTCCTGCAGTAATGATGACTACAGTCCGAGACAGCTTGATCTTGATGATTCGACTGCGCCCCACCCGAGGGCACTAGAGTTTCAAGGGCCGCAAGTCCCACGACTGCACGGTCACAACAGAAGGTACGGTTTCACTACGGCGACAACATCCCACCTGATCCACAACAGCGACATCTTCAGTATCCCTGAGGCCAACATCCAATGTGCTCACATGCTGTTGAGATCTCTTACACCACTGGATCCGAGTAGCCTTATGACTCCGGTGTTCGACCAGATGAAGACGCTACTCGATGCAGCATAAGCACAAACCGCCCGAGTCGCTAACTCAAGGCTAACGCATCCTAGCCAGCAAGGACCCAAAACCTAGCGATCGGGACCATCCTGCCATCATCGAGTAACCAGATCGATGGTGGCTGGATCTAACCAAAGAGTTTCCAGAACAGTGCACTCCAACCTCCATCGGGGGCGTCCCAAAGATGTCCGAAATCGAATCCCTCACGATCAACGAGACTTGCATGACGTTCTTCGCGATTGACGGGAGGAGCGCACACGAGAAGATAGCGAGCGGCAAGTGACGAGTCTCCTCCTTCCAGGGGTTGATCTCCTGCGCGCTGGGCCCGACGGGGCAACTCTCCGCTCCCAAAGGGCCGTTCCCCCACGCGTCGAAGGCGCTCTCCTCGCCGAGGTCCACGACATGAGACCCCCGAAGAAGAAATCGAAGGATATAAGGACTTCGCCCCCAAGCTTCGTGCTATTAGGTGGCCTGACAAGTTCAAACCAGGCCCCATTGAGAAGTACTTGGGTAAGATCAACCCAGTCGAATGGTTACAGATCTATACCACGGTCATGAGGGCAGCTGGTGGTGATGATAGGGTGATGGCCAACTACCTACTTACCACCCTCGATGGTGCAGCTAGGTCTTGGTTGCTCAACCTCTCGCCTCATTCGATATCCTCATGGGCTGAGTTATGGGCCCAATTCATCGCCAATTTCCAAGGCACCTATGAATGCCCTAGAACTCACAGCTACTTGCATCGAGTGGTCCAGAAGCCGAGCGAGTCATTACGTGACTTCATTCAACGATTCAGTGTCAAGCGTAACTCGATGCCATGTCTCAAACGAAGCCATAATCATTGCTTTCGAGAACAGAGTCAGGGATAAGGATTTGAAGGGGAAGCTGGCTACTCAGAAAATTCGAACTCCCATGGAACAATTCGAGTTAGCAGACAAATATGCCATACGTTCTGAAGCCCGTGACCACATGGACAACCCCAAGTCGAGCGACAACAAACCTGAGTCGTCCAAACAAGGGGCAAGAAGAAACAAGAACCACGGGGAGAAGAGCAAGGGCGACTCCACCATGGCCACAGTCGAGCGCGGCAAGGCACGAAATATGGGTGAGAAGAAATGTCAGAATTGTGTAGGGGCAAGTACTGCCTGATCCATTGAACGAACAAGCACGATTTCGATGAGGCCAGGTGATTAGCAAGAAAATCCAGGAAAAGCTCAAGGCTGCACTCGCCGAGCGTGGAGTCGAGCAGGCCAAAGAGAAGTCCTAGGACGATGAACCCAAATACTGCGGAGCTGACCACAAGCTGGCGCACATCTTCGTAGGATCCGCCACGTATGAGTCCAAGAGACAATACAAGGCTGTCGAGAGGGAGGTCTACCTGGCTACGCCAGCCCTTCCCAGATTCCTCAAGTGGTCAAAAATATTGATTACCTTCAACCAATTGGATCACCCAGCTGTGGTCCCACTTCCTGGTCGATATCCTATAGTAGTCGAGCCTACCAGTATCAATATTAAGGTCGCACGAACCTTGATTGATGGTGGTAGCTCATTGAACCTTACCTTCGCCAAGACCCTAGATAACATGGGGATATCTCGAGCAAAAATTAGGGATGGTGTAGAGCCGTTCCACGACATAACCCCATGATCATCTTCAATACCGCTTGGCCAGATAGAGCTACCAGTCACATTCGGCAAGCCAGACAATTTTTGCACTGACAGAATCCTCTTCGATGTGGCAGATTTTGAGACTGCCTACAACGTGATCTTAGGCCACCCCATGCTCGCTAAGTTCATGGCCATGATACACTATGCGTACCAGATTATCAAGATCCCTACGCCAAAAGGAGTGCTCACAATCAAGGGAGACCAACGCGCTGCAGTCAGGTGCGACAAGAAGAGCCTGGAGATGGCCGAGCATCTATGTGGGTCGGCAGCCAGCATCGGCGATGAGGAAGCTAAGCGCCAGTAGTCCAAGGGCGTCAATGAGGTTTCTACGTCCAATAGTGTCGCCATAGACTTCGTCTACGATGGCAAGACGGGTGAGCAGACCGATGAAGGCATTAAGATGGTGCCCATCGACTCTTCAGAGCCCTCAAAGATGATCAAGGTAGGTGCCAATCTTGACCTCAAATAGGAACTCAAGCTGATTACCTTTCTTCGGGCACACCGCGACGTGTTTGCATGGCAACCGTCTGACATGCCCGGAGTCCCTAGAGAGGTGATCGAGCATCGACTAGCTGTGGAGCCTAGCGCCAAATTCGTGATGTAGAAGTAGCGAAGATTTGTAGATGACAGGAAGCAAGCCATACAAGAGGAGGTCAGCAAACTCCTGAAGGCTGGCTTCATTCAAGAGGTTCGCCACCCGACTTGGCTGGCAAACCCGATCCTCGTCAAGAAACCCAACGGCAAGTGGAGAATGTGCGTCGACTACACAGACCTCAACAAGGCTTGTCATAAGGACCCTTTTCCTCTACCCCGCATTGACCAAATTGTGGATTCAATAGTGGGCTATGAACTGCTAAGTTTTCTAGATGTGTACTCGGGGTATCATCAAATTAGCATGTCAGCAGAGGATGAGAAAAAAACTGCTTTTACTACTCCCTTCGGTATATTCTGTTATATTAAGATGCCTTTTGGTTTGAAGTGTGCTGGTGCTACGTATCAACGTTGTATCCAAAATTGTTTGAAGTCTCAAATTGGGCGCAATGTTGAAGCGTTTGTCGATGATATCGTAGTCAAGTCGAAAGCAGGAAGCACCTTCATCAGCGATCTTGAGGAGACGTTCGACAACCTCAAGAAGTATCGAATGATGCTTAATCCTGAAAATTACAAGTTCGGCGTCCAGTCCGGCAAGCTTCTTGGGTTCCTGGTGTCCAGTCGAGGCGTCGAGGCTAACCCGGGCAAGATTGAGACCGTCGATCAGATGTGTTCTCCGCGGACGTTAAGGGAGATGCAAAAGCTTACGAGTTGTGTCACTACCCTTAGCCAATTCATCTCTCAGATGGGTGAACGAGGACTGCCTTTCTTCAAATTGATCAAGAAGCAGGACAACTTCGAGTGGACCAAGGAGGCAGAAGAGGCTTTTCCAGAACTGAAAAGGTACTTATCATCTCCATCAGTTTTAACCTCACCTAATGAAAAACAGGAGCTCTTTTTGTACATTGCACCTACCCCTCAAGTAGTAAGCATGATTTTGGTGGTCGAACAGGATTGCCCTGATAAAAAGACTAAAGTCTAGAAGCCTATCTACTAAGTAAGTCCAAGCTATACGCATTGGTAGATAGCAAGCTTTACCAAAAGGGGAGTAATGGAATCTTTATGAAGTGTGTCACTCAGGAAGAGGGCAATCAAATATTGCTCGATGTCCATGGAGGCATCTGCGGCAACTATGCGTCCTATCGTACCTTGGTCGGGAAAGTTTTTTGACAAGGGTTCTATTGGCTAACTACCCTCCAGGATGCTTATGAGTTGGTGAAAAAGTGCGAGAGTTGCCAATTTTAGGTAAGCAAACCACCCGACCAGCCCAAGAACTGCAAACTATTCCTCTGTCTTGGCCCTTCTCTGTTTGGGGATTGGATATCTTGGGACCGTTCCCAAGTTTATGTTTGTGGCCATTGACACGTTCACTAAGTGGGTTGAGGCCAAACCCATCAAGAACATCACCTCAGAAGCAGCTAAGAAATTCATGAGGAGCATTGTTACTCGATTTGGCATCCCTAATCGAGTAATCACACACAATTGTAGCTAGTTCAAAAGCAATGCTTTCATAGTCTTTTGCGAAGAATTGGGTATCAAACTCTGCTTCGCCTCTGTGGCTCATCCTCAAAGTAACGGTCAGGTCGAGCACGCCAATGGCTTAATCTTGCAAGGGATCAAGACCTGCGTGTTCGATAGGCTCAAGGCTTACTCGACCTGGTGGGCGAAGGAACTCCCCTCGGTGCTATGGGCTGTTCTCACTTCGACTAGTCGAGCCACTAGTGAAACATCGTTTTTCTTGGTCTACGAAGGAGAAGCCATGCTTCCGACTGAGTTTATGTTCAAGTCACCTCGAGTGGATAACTACTTGGAAGAGGAACAAGAGCAGACTCGAGCAGATGATGTAAATCTACTCGAAGAGTTCAAAGATCGAGCATCTATTCGAGTAGCTAAGTATCAGCAAGCCTTACGCAGATATCATGGCTAAAAAATCCATGATAGAGCGCTTGCCGCCGGAGAGTTAGTACTACAAAAGGTGTAGAAGCAAGATAATCGCAATAAGCTATCGCCTAAGTGGGAAGGTCCCTATGTGGTGGTCAAAGTGACTCAACCAGGATCTATGCGGCTATCGACATTGGAAGGCGCTATACTTGAAAACTCATGGAATATCGACCAATTGAGAAAATTTCATACGTTAATGAAGAAGACATTGCATTGCAGCTGAGATTCAGGTAAGTACAATTTCATTACATTTTTTACTAATAAAAGTTTACATTATTATAGGTGAGATAGGTAGACTGTTATTGCTCTTCCTCGGACATGTCTCACTGGTTCTCCAGCGCCCTTGGGTAATCGAACAGTAGGGTCCCGGGGATAGGTCTGCGCCCTCTGTATAGACTAGAGGAGGCGGTAAAAACCCCGTCGTTTATCGACGTAGAAGGTGATTTCTCCGCCGACAAGGGCCTTCGGACGCCGTAATGGCTTGGAGGGCGAGCAAGGGCCATGCTCCCACCAGATAGCCCAATTGATGGGAAAGAAAACCTTCGTACACCGCGATGGCTTGGAGGGCGAGCAAGCGCTGGGCCGATGAAGCTGTCTTGAGCTTCACCACCTTCCCTGATGCTGGTGGCTTTACCTGATCCTCCTCATGTGTCAGCGGTGGCATCTGCTCTCGCGAAGGAAGCAGAGGTGGCATCGTTTCCTTCGACGATGACCCTCAGCTTGCTAGTGACTTCATCCTCCTCTTTTGGCCAATCCTTCTTCTCAATAGTCTCCCAATCGATCTCATCCTCCTCATCGGAGGAGACGATGAACCTCCCCGGAGAAACTACGGCTAGCGGCGTAGGAAGAGGGGATTCACCAAGGATGATCAGAGAGGGAGGCAATGATGGGGGAGAAGCCATGGATGCAGTGGAACGATTAAGGCATTGTGAGAAAAGGACAAGAGAAAAAGATGAGTTGTGGTAGGTGACTACAGGTCCCGTCTATTTATAGCTCAGGGCACTGTAACCGCTATTCGTCTAAATTCGCGTCGGTCCTAGTCCATGAAACATCGGTCGCGCTTCCACATAAATGCGCAAACCGAAGAGACGCCACGTTATGGTGTGACGCGTGAAAGCTGAATGACGCGAAAAATTATAATAGAGTTCAATTGCTGCAATGAAGTTATGTTGTTCATCTAATTCGTCAGTTTGGATTCTATTTCGACCAATATGCTTAGGGGCTCATGCTTCTATGTGTAAGGGTTGCAATTGATGCTTACGCTCTACCTTCTCCTTGATATAGCCATCGAGTGGAGGGGTGGGGGCTACATCGTGCATTTTATCGACGCATATGCTCTACCGTCTGCTGATGCATTCATCGATTAGATGGTCATGGGATACATTGATCGATTATTTTTTCTTTATCTGGTTCCACTATGAGGTCAATGTATCTATCGAATAAGAGGTTCGGAGTCGCAACAGGTATCGGTGATGCTAACGCCTCACTCTTTTGGCTCAATCCAGCTATCGTGTAAAGAGTCAACAGCTACATCAAGATATTGTGCTTGCATCATTCTACTCCCTACTCAATGACATATCATCGAGTAAGGAGTCAGGGGCTATAGGTAACCTTGTACCTTATTTGCT